>CM059814.1:38662562-39410062 GCA_030435695.1 Brachymystax lenok tsinlingensis
TGATATTGACCAGTCACAAAAGCTACAAGTGAGTGAAAACAAAAAACACTGTGGAGCCAGCGCACTACCAAACTAAAGCCCCCCCTCCACCCAAACATAGGCCTTGAGTGCCTAGAGTGCAATTTGGAGCAAAACCTCTTGCTATGGAAGAAGAGCTGGATCGCAGGCAAAAGCTACACCTGCAGGACCTCTTCTTGGAGGATTCTGATGATGAGGACTTCCCTGGTTTTGTGTAGCAGGAACATGAACCTGCCAAAGCCTGCATCCTCTCTGTTTCTAAAGGCTTTGTTTTTTCATTGGGGGAGGAGTGTGGCGAAATCCTGCACGGAGCCTTCACCGTGCGCTGCCACTTTAAGAGCGCATCAGCAGTAAGGAAGGAGGAGAGATAAAGACAGCTCTTTCAGCTCTCTGGGAGGAAGCTCTTGGTTGGCGCGACAGTTTGATTCTGTGTGCTATGCTGCAGAAGTCCTTGTTTAGTATATAAAGTTTTTAACTCAATCATGACGGCTCTAGGTTGTGGTAGTTATTGTGTGAGACCGCACCGGTTATGGATCGCATGGATTAGTAGCAACATTGTTGCGAAGCTTGGACATATCAACCAACACACCATCAGACGATCAGACAGTACTGAAGTCAACAGACGGTCCGACAAGCCTGAATTCAACAGCTAAGATTCTCTCTCTCTCTTTCTCTTCCCTCTATCGTTCCAGTGCCTTACACTGCAGCAGACTTTCTATTTTTCAAATGGACTTCCCGTTGATGTTCATTAGCGCTGGCCTATTATTGCTCTGCCAGAAGTATTTATATTGACATTTTAGTTAAACGGGAGGTTGCTTGCAAGGTGTGTATTGTACTGAACTGTATTTAGGTGGTGTGGTACTAATGACATGTGGCTGAGAAGATTTTGGACATTTTAAGGCCTTTGATTTGTCTATGAACACCCCACCTTCATACCCTCTGCACTTCCCCCACTGGAAGGTAATACAGATTATTGCAAATTCTCTAATGTTGATGACTGGGTTCTTTCTTGTAAATTGTTTCTATGAAGTTGTCGTTCAATTGCTCTGCCATTATTATTATTATTGTATGAGGTATCATTGGTAGGGTTACTCCTGTGCTGGTGAAGTGGGTTTTATATGGTGTGTCTTGTCTTTTCTCTCCACTGGCTATCTGGCAAACAGGCTACTCTCTAGGCAGTCTCTTCTGCTGATGTGGGTGGGTCTGGTAGTGATACTCTCTCTATTCTACTCTTTTCCTTTCGGCATGGTTAATACCTGCCTGGCGCCCGAACAAAATCTCTATTTACCCCTCTCTAATAAATACCGCTACAGAATACCGCTACACATTGACCTTGTTTCTTAGGCTTCATATGTCAATATGGGATTCTTTTAGAACTTTTCTGGGTTGTTTGTTTTTAATGCTTTACTGGGAAGCTTATCAGAGGTAGACTTACTCATGTTCTTTACATTGGAGCTAATAGTGCAGGGTGAGCTGCATCAAGTGGTCTTCCTACTATTGTACACCGCCTCAGTGCTAACAATGTAACTCTGGTTTATAGGCTCATGATTACTGCTTACAATAGCTGTAGGACAAACAGATGTATTCGGTGCAATTAGGGATATATAAATTAAACTACTTACATTGTTTGCCAATGCCCCTAAGATCATGTACATTTGATGCAGCATTATGATGACTCATTGTCACTATTTATTTATTTATTTCACCTTTATTTAACCAGGTAGGCAAGTTGAGAACACGTTCTCATTTACAACTGCGGCCTGGCCAAGATAAAGCACAGCAGTTCGACACATACAACAACACAGAGTTAAACATGGAGTAAACAAACATACAGTAGAAAAACATCTATATACAATGTGTGCAAATTAGGTAAGATAGGGAAGGTAAAGGCAATAAATAGGCCAAGGTGGCGAAGTAATTACAATATAGCAATTAAACACTGGAATGGTAGATATGCAGTAGATGAATGTGCAAAGTAGAAATACTGGGGTGCAAAGGAGCAAGATAAATAAAAACACTCGGTAGGGGATAAGGTAGTTGGTTGGGCTATTTACAGATGGGCTATGTACAGATGCAGTGATCTGTGAGCTGCTCTGACAGCTGGTGCTTAAAGCTAGTGAGGGTGATAAGTGTCTCCAGTTTCAGTGATTTTTGTAGTTCGTTCCAGTCATTGGCAGCAGAGAACTGGAAGGAAAGGCAGCCAAAGGAGGAATTGGCTTTGGGGGTGACCAGTGAGATATACCTGCTGGAGTGCGTGCTACGGGTGGGTGTTGCTATGGTGACCAGCGAGCTGAGATAAGGCAGGGCTTTACCTAGCAGGGACTTGTAGATTACCTGGAGCCAGTGGGTTTGGCGACGAGTATGAAGCAAGGGCCAGCCCTCGAGAGCATACAGGTCGCAGTGGTGGGAAGTATATGGGGCTTTGGTGACAAAACGGATGGCACTGTGATAGACCAGAGTCCAGGAGCCAAGATAATTTGGATGGACTCCTTCATCCCTGTAGAGTATCTTCTGTTTCCAGAAGGTGTCAAAGTTATTACTAAAAGTGACTCCAGCAGAGCTACTGTAGTCTTTCAGCCAGATGTGTAATAGCAGCAGTCTGCTGAATCTTTCACACCCGTGGCCCAACGATGGTATTGGACCTTCAATTATTGGCTGTTTTTTGGAGTCATTTAATGCCAAAATCAGTTATTTAAAATCAATTTTCAAATGTTCCGAGCTAGCCCTCCTGATGTTGTTTGGCCCCACATGAACTACGACAGTGTCAGCTCCTGGCATCTGTGGTAGAACAGTCGGAAGCATCCTTGTTATGTCCTGTACTTGTGCTCCTGGTTAGCACAGGATTTTTGCCCTGGGGACCGAGATGTTTCTCACCATATAGCTGCCTATGATGACAGCTGGTGATGTTGAATGGGCCGGTCTCTCAGGCAGCCTCATGGTCTGGTAAGGCT
Source organism: Brachymystax lenok tsinlingensis (assembly GCA_030435695.1). Taxonomy (NCBI): domain Eukaryota; kingdom Metazoa; phylum Chordata; class Actinopteri; order Salmoniformes; family Salmonidae; genus Brachymystax; species Brachymystax lenok. Next base: position 38,665,532 of record CM059814.1, read on the forward strand.
GGGAGCTCCGAGGATCTAAACCCGAGGTAGAAGCCATCGGAGAGGGAGACAGAACCAAGGACGAAGGCGCCGGAACCTCTGGATCCAGGGCGGCAAAGCTGTTTCTGGTGTGTGTCAGTTCCGGGCTCAACATCTCCATGGAGACCCCCGTTGCCAGAGGACGCCTTCTTCGACTTCCACGGCCTTGTGAAAAGCCTAACACTGTAAGATTATATTTGATAATTTTGCTATGTATGTTGGCGATAGAACAAGCATTCAAATTATTCTCAACTGAACCAAATTTCGATTTATACTGTAATGGACCGTTTTTGGATTGCATAAACGACAAAAGTAATTGTGTTAAGGCGGGGATGCAGGGCTGTGTTCCAAACAAAACAACTACAAGTGTTGTGGCTCTAGTTCCTCAACCGAGAGCTAAAAAAACCTTTGAGTCATGAAAGCGCATTGAAATCATCGAAATTATCAAAATTACTTTGCACACTTTGGAGAGGTGTGTGGCATCTTGGAGACAACAGTTAGACCTCTCATTCAAACCCTTGTCATTTTTTTGTCTTATGTTGCACCTACCCCAAATGTTCCAATAATATTCTAATCATGTTACTGAATGTATCCAGAGAATTTTCTGATTTAGTTATCAGAAAATGTGTCAAAGTACAGTCAATTTAAAATGCACATAACATCAACAGTGAAATGTTTGGTTTCAGTCTTGTGTCAGGGGAAATGTTGTGTCATCACCTTTAGGATAATAACTTCACCATAATATCCAAACAGTTTTATTTTAATTGATACCATGGTTAAGCATATGCTTTCCATATATTTCAATTTAGCCCTATCCATATTGGTAAATTCCCACAAGTGTAATGGGTAACATTCTTTTCACAGTTCCTCCACATGATCTAAGTGAGTTAATTACGTGGTCTATCAGTGAGGTTCCAGATTGACCCTCTTACATGAAACTGAAACCTGTTTAAAACAGTCCTGTTCAGCACTGTGCACTCTCTTCAATGGCCTTAATTAAGAGAGCTCGTTAGAATTATCAAAACGCTCAAAATGGTGCAGTTCCCTTTGATGACCCTCTGTGATTACGACGAGTAGAGTTCAGGAATAATGAGGGCAAATGAGAGAAGAAAAAGAAAGAAAGATAAAAGAAACACAGCTGTAATTGTGCATATACCATCCTTTCAAGTTGACAGTCACCATTATAGCTCCAGACCACCTAAAAAACGTCTCTCACTACCCTACATCTATTGGACCCCACCATTGCATCCAATCTTTAGAATATTATAGAAATCCTCTCTGTAGTCTGTGTATTAATCTGTCTGTCAGGACCAGTCTCTGATGCTCCTCTCAATCATTGCAATGTTACACTAAATAAAGGCCTCCACATGTTGTCCTGTAGATAGATGCCCAACAAAGACGTCATCATTACAAAGGCACTGGATCAATGGGAGATAGTAGATCAATCTGACTGCATTATTAGACAGACAGACTGGGGGATTAAATAATAGAAGTCACCATCATCCATCTGCAGGCGTTGTAATTTTGCCATCATCTGTCGTGAGATTGCATATATCATCATCACACGACCAAATGATTAGCTTTCGCAGCCTGGTTCCAAACTTGTCGATAGTACATTTTCACAGTAAATTAGCGTCATTAGTCACCATTACCCTTCTCGAATCTCTCCGCGACAGGCGGACACGTCCCATTCATTTCAGTTGTTTTTTATTTACTTGTCATCTTCTTGTGACTAGTTTGGAACCGGGGACTCATTAACTAATCAAATGAAATGACGTCAGGGACTGATTTGCAGCTCCAAATGAAAAACAGTCTCGGTGCGATTGTGTGAAACCACGGGGCAGTATAATTTCATCCCAGACACCACCTTGATTATTAAGATGGACGTTTCCTGGCATTTGTCGTGATTTATTCAATTTAAGCACAGTCCACTAATCGAGCCGTTCATTTATTTTCAATCAGCATTGTCTTTAAAAGTCAAAGTGAGTTATAAACAATTACTAAAGAATGCCCGCTTGGTTAGTCTGAGGTAATGGCAGTAATATCAGTTCACAGGTGTCATGTTTTTTTACTATATGTTCATAAAATATGACACGCATTAGGGCAATAATGGCTCTATTATTATAAATGATATTACAGTGCCTTGGCTGTCAGAGACTGTTGGTTTAGTCACGGTTATTGTCAACTCCAGGGTGATGCACATCAAAAGGCGCACAGATGCTCGACAGAGGAATAAACGGGCACAAAAGGAATGAAACGTTCTCTTTGTTGCTTTTTATGTCACTTTCTTCCAAGTAAGAATGACAGTGTGAAATTAAAACAAATTAAACACATTCTCACTCGGCACTGTGTGTGCAGAAAGCAGACCTTGAGGGTTCAACTGTGGGTCTGACTGACTGAAAGACTCTCAAGACTGTTTGTCATGGGTAGAGTGTGGCATTTTCTGGCAGCTGCTTTTCTGAACCGAGAGTTCATTCTGAAACCGATACCGAGGCTCGATGGCTGAACTTCGGATGAGATTGAGTTTATCAGGTTAAATGAGAAAAACAAAGGGAGAGAGAGTGAGAGAGCGAGGGAGAGAGAAATAGAGAGTGAGAAATTGCAAGAATGGAGTTCACCACATGGTGCAATTATTATTTCAAAACTATTCTTTCTCACACCTCATAGCACTCCACACTGGGCAATATTTCTTTGAGATGTTTAGTAATGAGATTACAAACTAAACTCAGCAAAAAAAGAAACATCCCTTTTTCAGGATCCTGTCTTTCAAAGATAATTTGTAAAAATCCAAATAACTTCACAGATCTTCATTGTAAAGGGTTTAAACACTGTTTTCCATTCTTGTTCAATGAACCATAAACAATTAACTAGGCAAAGACGGCCTACCCTGGCCAAACCCTTTCCTAACCCGGACGACACTGGGCCAATTATGCGCCGCCCTATGGGACTCCTTATCACCTCCGGTTGTGATACAGCCCAGGATCAAACCCGTGTCTGTAGTGATGCCTCTAGCACTGCGATGCAGTGCTTTAGACCCCTGCTCCACTCAGGTTGGTCATTCAAGGCTTCTGATCCACACACTCTATGAGATATAGTTTTAAATCTGTATGTGCTGAGGAGTTGCTATAACATAATTTCCAAATATATCTACTGCAGCTGCAACAACTTCACTGTTTTGTATCCCTTTCCATACCAACTTCTGTGTGAACATGGATGAAGAAGATTCACTACGAAATCCAAGGATTTTACTCTCCGGAATAATGACTGATCTGTTGCTGCCGACATTTCAGAAGAAGCCCTCCCCGCTTCTCCAAGGGAGCGTCCTCCACACTCAAGGCCCTCTAACTCAGCCATACAGGCCTCACATGAAAGGCTTCTACCAATAATTCCTCTGAGGGACTGAGCGAGCGGTTCATCTCGAAGAAGGGAAAGTGAAACAGGGTGACAGAAATTACTGATGGATTTTTCTCTTCTTCTTGTTCTCATGAGTAAAAGCTGTAGCTGCTGGGGGCAAGATATTGGGGCCTCTGAGAAGTGGCAGAACATCTCGGAATGTTCTGTTCGAGACTGCGAGGCTGTAAACAAGATGTCGTCGCCCAGTGTTTGAAGTCATATAAGTTGGCGCTGAGAGAGAGTGTGTTATGTGTATGCTAGTTGTCTTTCTTTTTCTGCCTGACTGTTAAACCCAGGTATCCTCCACACAACAAAGCTCCATGGAAGGTTAACCCTTTCATGCGTGAGTTCCAAATATCTCTAACGGTCGCCCCAGCGTGAGTTATTTTATGCACGTGATGATGTTATGACGTTCTCTCCATAATAGAATTTGATTGTTATTCAACAATACATGTAATCTGCGCTGCCTTCTAAACAAGGAATTTAGCCTGTTTTTATTTATAGGCTGTTTCAACTTCCAATGACTTTCTAAAAAGTTTTTATTTTCTAAGAGCAGTTTGAATTGAGTTGTGTTTTGCCTCCTTGTTCATTCACATAAAAATTGTCATTTTTACTTTTACGGACAATTACATTTTTGGGACATTTCTGACCCGGACAAAATTCCCCAAGCACTTCCTAATTGTTTGTGCAGTTCAAGTCTGCAGACATTTTCTCATGGGAACGATCTGCACACGTGTTCACATTTTCCTTCTTTTGCCAGCATCACTTGATCATTGTTGTTTTAGATTACTAATAATAACTTTGGAAATGTGTGCGTTTCTATCAAAGTAAGTGCCTTATTACGTTGTAATATAGTTTCAGTATGTCATGTTATGTCGTTTCTATTGTAGCTCACTTTATTTATGGAGCATAATATATTTGTATATTCCTTATAACCGCGGACACGTGAGGTAACGTTACTCATTTCATAACCTTTATGGTGTTATATTCAATCTTGCTTAGGTAGCTAGCTACATTCTTTTATCAGCTCTGTAAAACAATGCTAGTTGCGTATTTTTATAGCAGTGTTTTATTATGTTACTTATTTGTAATATTGTTTTATTTCTATATCCTGATATTGTATTCTAATGAATAAGTCCTCTTTATTCTGTACTTTCAGAAACCATGCCAATATCATAACTGGAACTGAACATCTTTCGAGCTGAAGTTTGAGGCCAGCCTATGTATGCTAGCGTACACTCCTTAACGGCTTTACTGGATAAAAACACAGCAAGAAAACACATAGGCCAATATGTAATAGTCGTCAATTTTATTGCAGTATGGGTGGTGGTTGGTTCAACAACAACTTGTTTTACTAGAGGAAAAAAAACGAAATATGCATAACCCATATTTAATATTCATGCAGTGACTGAACAACAACTGCACCTCTGAAGGCATAGTATCATGGCAGGTCACCTGTCAAGGCACCTGTCAGGTCAGTCAGTCACTTGTTGCTGCAGATGTGCTCAATAGTGCTTGAGCGTATGATACTCCTCAAAGCATGGTGAAACACATAGAGGTGTATCACAAGCTAAACACATGTATTTTGTCAACTTCCTCTGCTTACTTCTCCTGGTGCCAGACAGGCAGACTTTGCAGTGCCTCCGTGTGTGGCTACCTTGAGCAGCAGTTTGAGGGGATTGTCCGCAGCAGGGCGACCCCCAGTGGATGGGCGCCGAGGGGTGTGGTGCTCGTCCAGCAGCTCTCTCATGAGGTTCTCTCTATACTTTTGGTAGGTAATTACTTTACCTATGAGGGAGTGGGGAGGATGAGGAAAGTTAGAGGATGATGAGGCAGTGGGTAGGTGGGTAAGATATTGTCACTATAACTGCATAATGTATTTGTATGTGAACTGTACATCCAATTACAAAAATACCTTGTTCAGTAATCATCTCACCTGTTAGTTGGCGGTGAACTATGCTGCTGTTGAAGACAGCAGTGTCGATCAGATGTAAAAATATCTTCTTATACCACTTGGTCGTTTTCCGAGCGCATTCCACAAAGCTGTTTATCATGTCTGCCTTATCCACTGCCCCATTTTGAGATTATAGTCAAGCACACAGTCTGGTTTGATCTTTCTCTCTCCCGTCAGGTGGTCCACCTTCCCTGCGGCTGACACGGTTGCTGTATGGGCAGTGGAGAGTACATGGACGTCTCGTTTGTCATGCCACTTTAATGCCAGCTGTTGACCATTCTCCTTGAACTCCACCTCCCCTCTCTGCATCTTCCTGCAGCCGAATACCGGCATCCCCTTCCTGTTCGACCTGACTGTGCCACAGGCCCCTGTGCTGTTGGAGAGCAGATGCTGGAAGAGTGTGGGACTGCTGTACCAATTGTCCACGTACAAAGTGTGTCCCTTGCCGAGATGAGGAGCCAGCATGGTCATCACCACGGACCCGGACACCCCAAGCCCCTCATAATGTTTGATGTCAGTGGTGGACCCTGTGTAAACTATAATGTCCTGGACAAATCCCGTCTTCACGTCGCACATGACAAAGAACTTGACTCCAAACCTGTGTCTTTTGGAGGGAATATTTTGGAGGGAATATACCTTTCCATAACATCAGGGACTCATCAATGCATAGGTCCTTGTATGGCACAAAGACCCGACCAAATGCTGATGTCAGGCTGATAAGAACATTTCTTATTTTGTGTAATGGGTCACTTAGGATGGCAGTAGCATTGTTGACAAAATGCAGGCATCGCAGCAGAGCTAGGAAGCGGTCTTGGGAAAAGAGGGTGGTAAAGAAGGGAGTTGCAAACATAGGATCTGTGCTCCAGTATTCTCTTAGGGAGTTCTTCTTTACTACCCCCATGAGAAGGAATGTCACCAGGAAAGTATACATTTCACTAATTGTGGTTGTCCCCAATTTAGCGAGTTTCCCCCTCACTCCTGGCTCTCTCTTCTCCTGTAGCTCTAAAGCATAGTGATTGGTCTCCTCTACTATGTTTCCCACCAGCTCCTCTGTCAGAAACAACTTGAAGCACTCTGCCTCAGTTGTAAATGGCAAGGGGCGTTGCACTTCATACTGGGACTCATCAAAGCAAACAACAGGGCCAGGAGGGATGAAATGACTGGTGGCCTTCCAGCTACCACAGAACTCCTGTACTTCATCCACTGTCGGTCTGCCTCCATCACCACCAGCATCTTCAAAGGGACCTGCTACTTCGTCAGTGGACAAGGGAACCTCAGATTCAGGGTTCTCAATGGCTACAAGGTTGGGCGGCAGCTCCTCACTGTCAGAATCAGATTCCTGACTTTCATTCTCAGACTCATTGTCAGAATAAAAAAAAAATCTCCAGAATTTCCACATTTGTGAGTGGTCTCCTTTTGAAAGACATTGCTAATGCTACAGCTTAGCTCACTAGCTACATACATAAACAACAACACTGAGTGGCTCAGAGTGGGAGTGAGAGGTTACGTTGAGCACGCGACACTTATATCAATAAATCACTATCAGAAAATGTTTTTTGTGGTAATTATTTACATATTCACTGTTTTATTCACATTTTCAATTACAGGTGACAAATCATGCATTCCGATTCTTGCATAGATTGTAATGGGTACATATTCTGTGTGTAAAATATTCTAGCTGTGTAGCCATGTTTGTTGACATACAATGCATTCTGGGTGTCACGTAAAGATGTTATAGAAAAATTAGGTGAGTAAGGGTTCACTCATTTTTTGAGGACTTCCGGAAATGAATGGTGGGATGTGAACTATAGTAGACGACACATCCCTTCAACGTGCATACTATAAACAGACCAAAGTCATCTTGTCTTCTCTTATTATCTTTGGTTTCTGTGAGGAAAAAGCATGGCTGCACGCTGAAAGTCATTGACTTTCGACGTCTTGAAAGTGTTTTACCTAATTATTTCGGTCAATGGTGAGCTCACCCGTTATGTGATTAATTATACACAGTAATTGCTATTAATAATTCATATTGTAGTTTATGTCAGCCGAGAGTTAGAGAATATGACCATTGTTGCGTCAATCTCTCAGTTAGCGCGAGGACAAATGTAGCCAACATTTTTTCGGTTAGGGTGATTGTGTTATGCTGTAGCTACTTCTGTGAATGTCTGAATGTTGAATCCAAAAATAAACTGTTCACATTCTGGACATAACTTTGTAAGGACTGTGTTTGTGTAAATAGTTTCTGAAAAAAGTGTGGCCAGCTCAATTGTTGATTGTTGTCGTTCGAAACTGGCGTTTTAAATAAACATTCTAAACGAACGTTCTAATCACACGTACACTTGAGGGACCACTGTAGAACGATCACAGCTATGAGATGGTACGTGTGAAAGGGTTAATCCTCACGTAGTTAATGTCCTCTGTCCAGTCCTGGGGGGATTTCCAAGTGGGGGATATCAAAGCCTCTGTATTATCTACTGTGGGTAAATATGTCCAGACTGGAACATGGCCAGCAGGATCTAATATCCACACCAAGAGACTGCCATCTACCACCCAGGACTTGAAGTACTTGGAAATACCCATGATCCTGGCTGCATTGGCAAAGCATCCCATTCTGAAGATACAAAAACATATTTTGGGTCTGAAATTGTATTCTGATGTGATAAAAATATGAAATGACTGAAGTCTGAATCTACATGCCAAATGTTTTTGTCCAAAGTGGTCCTCCCTGAGGACTGTCTGAATGGTTGGAAGTCTTCCATACCCTGATTAAAGTTTGACAATGGAGCTTTGTTCTTAATGATTTTGGTTGTGGTTCTAGGTCATATTTTTGTGTAAGGCTGGGTTGGCTCTCAACAGTTGTATAGTTAGAACATGTGGAGCCACGCTCGTTAAACACGAATCTCACATACATCAGTCTGCCACACACACACACACACACACACACACACACACACACACACACACACACACACACACACACACACACACACACACACACACACACACACACACACACACATTTCAAGACTTACTGGAAGTTCTACATATTTACATATCCAAGATCAATGTGGGGGATGCCTTTTCCATTTTGGATTTGTCAGCAGCAGCTGGTGCAGGCTTATGCTAGAAAGGTGGGTTATCAGCACATGCTAATGAGAAACAAACACCATCCAATCGGTATACAAGTAGCTCGGCTCGGAGGCTTCCCACTGAGCAAGGTTTGAGGGGAAATACCAATGACGAAGCTTGAGGTGACTGACCATCCCTCTCCCAGGACAATACCCAATGGGACAATACCCAATGGGGTGCCTTAGACCACTGCGCCACTCGTGAGGTACCCCCAAAAAAGCCAACTCTTATATGCCCAAAAATTCAGTAGTTGATAAGCTGCTTGAGCACATTCCTGTTTTCCTCCTACCTTCTCGTTGTGTTGCACAGTTTGACTGTCCGTTACATGATCGATGCGACTGTTTCCCAGAAGCTAGAATCTTATGAGCAATGGTTCTTAAAAATCCACTACATTGTTGTTTGTGTTAGCTAGCCATTCTGGCAGAGAAAACTGCAATCTGGTAGCTAGCTACTATCTTGCTTCTTAAGTTAGCAAGGCAAATATAAATAAATAAACTAGACAAAAAAATGTAGTTCTACTACCAAGAAAACTATACATAATCAACCTCCTGTAGTTTGAAGAAACAAATTGGAGTTGAATAATATCCTAAAAATGCTCATCTATCACGATTCACTATCTCAATTGCTCAATCTATCCAACAATGTCACCAACTCACCAAACTTCTAAATCACACATGAGTAGCATTAGGTTCATTCTCTGATCCATTGATTTGATGGACAACATGTTTGTTCACACTGCAAAAGATTTGATTGGTTGGAGGACGTCCTCTGGAAGTCATCATAATTGCCATGTAGGTCTATGGAAGGCAGTTATGAGCACGTGCCTCCCAGGTTTTGTATTGAAGTCAATGTAGCCAGAGGAGGATGGAAAATAGCTGTCTTCCTGCTACACCATGCTGCTACACTAAAGGGTGCTGTTGAGACTACTGTAGACCTTCATTGAAGTGTTTAGGTATTTGGTGACATGAATATATTTAGTATAGTTTTATCTGAAAGGTATTTATATTACATAGGAAAAATAAGTAGAGGCCCCTACGCAATAAAACTTGCATAATAAAATCAGATACTGGAGACTTTCTGGGCCTCATTGGCATCCGTAGAAGCTGTATACCACTGTTAAACAAAATGAATTGCCATCTCTCTTTCCCTGAGATAATTGACTTGAGTTGTTTCTAAAATGTTTGTAGAACTTACCACTGTTTGCTTATTATTATTCATTCAAATGCCACAAATTAACACCTCCGCTCGCTCGTTCCGCTTCCCTTTCCAGCTGAACCCCGAGGTCCGAGTTGATGCTGTAGATAAATTCCTGTCATTAATAAATCATTCCAAAATGTCCATATACTTTCAACAATGCCAGGAACATCAAGCAGAAAATTCTGTCGGGAAAAGCAATATACTGCGTAATGTGCGAATCCATGTCACTAAGTCCTCCGCATGTCTATCATAATATTTGTGGAGGAAATAGTTCCTCTGGGATATGTTTTTCTTTTCTTATTTAACCTCATTTTGTTGCCTAAAAAAATAAGTAAAAAGGCAACACAAATGGAAAATCAACATTAAATCAGCATATTCCATGTGTCTCAGGTGACATTCCTTCACTGGAAAATAGGGCCTGTTGAAATCCCATTAATTACAACAAAAACTCTTCAATGAAAAAAATCCCTATTTTGGGCTCGCAAAATTTCAGTAACTTTACCCAAATTCTCAGGTTTTCCAGAAATCCTGGTTAGAAGATTCCAACAATCACGAGGAATTAATACTTAGGGAGTGGTGGGGCGCTATCACGGTTCACAGAAAACACATTTTACAGCGAAAACAAACCAAGTGTCCAACGAAGACAATCCATGGTTCTTTTGTTAGAAAAAGTAATGTATTATATCCATAAATCTCGGTTTGGTTGGCGCGTTATAATGAGAAAACACAGCCTCCAATCATCCATTGAAACGTGAAGAGAACTCGTTCAACTTATACCTATAAACTTGTCCAAGAACAATAAAATATAATTGTAAATGTATCCTTAGGAACACTTTTATGTATATATATAGTATAATATTTCAACCGGAATATAAACTGGGCGATAAGAAAGGAAAAAACACACAGAGCGTGCCAGCCGTGAACAGCGCATTTACTTCTATTGACATCTGTGTAGCCACTTCCTTATTCGTCTTCTTCTATGCTCTAAAAGCATCTAAAAAGAATCAGAACACTTTCTCGAGACTGTTGACATCCAGAGGAAGCAATAGGTACTGCATTCATATGCCCTTATATGGGCATTTTCATAAGGGAGGGGTTCCAAATGAGGCAATGTGTCAAAATCACTTTTTTCAGGACAGAAATTCCTCGGGTTTTTGCCTGCCATATCCGTTCTGTTATACTCACAGACAAAATGTTAACACTTTTAGAAGAGGGCACGACAACACCTTTTCCCCCTCAGGAGACTAAAAAGATTTGGCATGTGTCCCCAGATCCTCAAAAGGTTCTACAGCTTCACCATCAAGAGCATAGTGACCGGTTGCATCACCGCCTGGTATGGCAACTGCTCGGGATCTGACCATAAGGCGCTACAGAGGGTAGGACCTATATACTAGACGGTGTCAGAGGAAAGCCCAAATAATTGTCAAAGACTCCAGTCACCCAAGTCATAGACTGTTCTCCCGCACGGCAAGCAGTACCGGGACCAAAAAGCTTCTTAACAACTTCTACCCCCAAGCAATAAGATTGCTGAACAATTCATCAAATGGCCACCCGGACTATTTATATTGACCCCCTCCCCCCAATTGTTTTTACACTGCTGCTACTCACTGTTTATTACCTATGCATACAGTAGTCACTTTACCCCTACGTACATGAACAAATTACCTCGACTAACCTGTACCCCCGCACATTGACTCGGTACCGGTACCCCCTTGTATATAGCCTCGTTATTGTTATTTTGTGTTAGATTTTATTATTTTTTACTTTAGTTTATTTGATAAGTATTTTCTTAACTGTTTCTTGATCTGTGCGGCAGGTAGCCTAGTGGTTAGAGCGTTGGACTTGTAACCGGAGGGTTGCAAGTTCGACTCCCCGAGCTGACAAGGAAAAAAAATCTGTCGTTCTGCCCCTGAACAAGGCAGTTAACCCACTGTTCCCTGGGCGCCAAAGACGTGGATGTCGATTAAGGCAGCCCCCCGCACCTCTCTGATTCAGAGGGGTTGGGTTAAATGCGGAAGACACATTTCGGTTGAAGGCATTTGGTTGTACAACTGACTAATAATGGTGACTGACTTTGATCTGCATTGTTGGTTAAGGGCTAAGTAAGCATTTCATGGTAAGGTCTGCACCTGTTGTATTTGACGCATGTGACAAATAAAGTTTGATTTGATTTTATCTTACTTTCACTAATTGGTCTTTTGACCAATCAGATCAGCTCTGAAAAAGATCTGATGTGATTGGTCAAAAGACCAATTAGTGGAAAAAATATCAGAATTGGGCTCCCTGTGTAAACGCTGCCTTAGTGACCATCAACCTTTTTGCGATTGTCTGTTTGACCGCACGCCGTATGCACACGCTCTCCTCACACCTCTCATAAGCCTGTCAAGCAGAGTGAGAAGGACGTCACACGTGAGTCTCCCTTCAAATTTACAAAGCATTGAGATTAGATCGTTTTCTGTCTCTCTCACAAACTGATGCATGCATGCACCGACACACACAAACACACACACTAACATGTACAAGCTGATACGTTCTCTAAATACAAACCTAAGTGTCCTTGCGCAACAGAAAAGGGAATTAACCCTTTGATGCACACGTACGATCACATATTTGTGATTAATATTGAGTGGTCCCTGCAGCGTACAATTGCAAATATGTGATTGGAACAGTAGCAACAGAACATATGATGCAACAAACCCGTTTAAACAGCTTTGTCTGAAAAGCATCTAAACAATGTTTTGTACTGATGGGAAATAAAGATCTTCACAACTTTATTCTTCAAATTCACCTTTTATTGTAAAAGTTAAATGTCAACTTCATCATCCAAGCATAACACGGAACACATCCACAGCCAAACTCATCCCATAAACCAGTCTAAATAACAGGTTGCGCTGGAAAAAAAATTAACATAAGTTAGCGACCTAACAGCTAGACTTGTTGACAATGTACCACATCTCTGGTGAGCACAAGGGAGAAATGTAATATTGTTGAGAAAGAGATGCATGTCAGCTAAGCTAACAGCAAGTAAATTGGTTATGATGTCTGCCATGTTTGTTTATGTTTGACAAGCGAAAACACCCTAATCCCAGAATGCACTATAAAACACAAATAAACAAACTTAGTTTGGCCACTTTTCAGCGTATTACAAATCTTCAATGTGTGTGTTACAGTGTATACAAGAACCAGAGCACATGACTTGACAAGTTGTTTACAGGTTTTGACAAATCACAAAGCAAGTAAAATATTATCACCTCAGATCATCACGCCAAATACAAGCTTACTGCCTAGCCTAACCGTAGCATGATAGCTAAACAGGGATGAAACCATGTTAGGGGGATTTGTGGGGGGGTTCACTTCATTTGTGGGGGGTTTTCAAGTCCATGGAGGGTAGAAATGGGGAAAGGTATCGTGGGGGTGGATATGATGAAGGAAATATTACTATGATGGAGGATTTATCAATTAATGAAGTTTATAAGAGAAGTTTATAAGCTAAATCCCTTGGGGGGTCTGAGCTGGCAACCCTGAGGTACCATAGTTACAACCTGATGCCGCGTTCAAAATAACTGGAAAAAATATACATTTTTTTAACGGTCATCCTACTTGAAATTTCAACTCAAGAACTCAGGCCTCTTTCCGACCTGAAGATCACGGACGTCATGATTTAACCTCGTTTTTTTTTCTTTTTCCAGAAAGTACCATAAGTCAGCCGAGTGAACTATCCCTTCACCTCATTTTGTTATAACATCTTTGGTCTGACAGATGCTTACGTGACAACAAGAATGCATTGTATGATGGTAACAAACGACGCTCCACATAGCTGCCAAATAGCTTAGCATTAGCTCATCATAATCAGTGCAATCTTATGTGAATTAATGAGGAGGCCTCAATTCAAACTGTTGTTTAGAAAATAAAACTTGTTAGAAAATACTGTAATTTGAAATTGACAAGTTGAAACATAATTAGATAATTAGCAGGCAGCATGCCTTGGTTTGAGGGCAGCGCGGGTTAACTGTCCTGTTGCGTAACAATCACATTTTGGAACAGTGTGTACATTCTAACATCACACACATAAAAAAAACTCACGCTGGGTTGTTCGTTAGAGATATTTGGAACTCACACGTGAAAAGGCTAACAAAGGAGTCACTTCGACAACCAAACCAAAACAGAAGGGGTTTCAAATGGGTTCTGAAAGACACCCATGGGGGTGCTCACTGAAAGTTGGCAAAGCAACTAGGAAAGGGTCCTTAAAGACACCCACCATGGATGCCCATTAAATTTGCCTCAGAAAATACAAACTAAAGGAAAAACCCACACCAGCTTAGGATAGGGAGTTACAAGGAATATTGACCAAACTAAACAATGGAAAACACAAGATTCAAGCTTTATTTGGCTACCAAAGTGGAAGAGCTATTGTGAGGTGTTGCTCTACCAACATCTCTCCAACTGATGCATTAGGCCAGCAGGTCTTAATTTTTTCACAAGTGAATTCTAAATATCTCTAATGGTCCCCCAAGAGTGAGCTTTTCTATGCGTGATGTCAGAATGCACTTACTGTTTTCAAAATGTGTTTGTTGCGCAACAGGACAGTTAACCCGCGCTGACCTAAACAAATTACTGTATCTATAGGCTAAGCTTCAATTTGTCAATTTCTAATTATTTTCAACAACAATTTGAAATGAGGTGTGTTCCACTTCCTCATTAATTCACATAGAAGTAGCCCATGTCACTGTGGCGGACAATTTACGTTTGAGGCATGTTATGCTAATGTAAGGCGATAATAAACTAGATGGGCCAGACAAACGTCTCTCTTCAATGAGAGCCCAAGCACACCCTCCGTGTTTCCCCAGGTCAAGTATACAGATATTTGCAAGATCTCCAGTCAGAACAGAACCTGCACAACCTTTTTCCCAATAGTGCATTTACTGGCTGATGCCTGCATTGCCTTCATTGTTGTTTTCCTTAGTAATAATTACTTTGGACATGTGTGCATTCTTATAAAAGTAAGTGCCTTTTTATGTTAACATAATAGTTTCTGTATATCGTGTTATGTCGTTTATACGGAAGCACACTACGAGCTGGCCCCCCGTTTAAACTGAGCAATCGGGTAGAAGGGCCTTGGTCAGGGAGGTGAAAGTCCTCCAGAGTTCCTCTGAGATGGAAGAACCTTCGAGAAGGACAACCATCTCTGCTGCACTCCACCAATTAGGCCTTAATGCTAGGGTGGAATAAATTAGGCAGCACATATCAAGTCTTTGAGGGAGTTAAGACAAAACATAAAACAACATTCTCGTCTCTCCACGCGCAGCTTTCTCCCTGGCATTTTTGCTCTGTAATCGACTGTTTAAATGACTAAAGATGAAAAGAGCCGAGTTAGCTGCAGCACATCAAATTGGCCAGACGGAAGCCACTCCTCAGTAAAAGGCACATCACAGCCCACTTGGAGTTTGCCAAAAGGCACCTAAAGGACTCTCAGACCATGAGAGACTCTCAGACCAAGATTCTCTGGTCTGATGAAACCAATATTGAACTCTTTGGCCTGAATGCCAAGCATCACGTCTGGAGGAAACAGTGGCAGGGACTGGGAGACTAGTCAGGATCGAGGCAAAGATGATTGGAGCAAAGTACGGAGAAATCCTTGATGAAAACCCGCTCCAGTGCTACTTGGACCACAGACTGGGGCAAAGGTTCACCTTCCAACAGGAAAATGACCCTAAGCACACAGCCAAGACAATGCAGGAGTGGCTTTGGGACAAGTCTCTGAATGTCCTTGAGTGTCCCAGTTAGAGCCCAAACTTGAACACCAATCGAACAACTCTGGAGAGGCCTGAAAATAGTTGTGCATCGACACTCCCCATGGGAGAAACTTCCCAAATACATGTGTTCCAAGCTTGTAGCTTCATACCCAAGAAGACTTAAAGCTGTAATTGATGCCAAAGGTGCTTCAACAAAGTACTGAGTAAAGGGTCTGAATACTTATGTAAATGTGTATTTAAAAGAACCTGTTTTGTCATTATGGGTATTGTGTGTAGATTGATGAGGGTAAAAACAACAATTTAATACGTTTTAGAATAAGGCTGTAACGTAAAAAAATGTGGAAAAAGTCAATGGGTCCAAATGCGCTGTATGTAGGGGTGAAACCTAACTTCCACCTAAGTCATATTTTGTCATTGTCTCTATTGGCATCAATGCATGACTCAGTGAAAATTTGACTTACAGTAAGTGGAAGTTAAGACTTTCACCATGAATACGTAAAACAGTGAAAATAATGTTATGCTCTTGCTCTTGGTGACAGAGAGCCATTATTTAAGATTCCTCCTCTGAAATGATGGAGGTGCAGATAAACTATTAGTCTGGAAGAATTAATCACATTACACACACACACACATACACATATACACACACACACACACACACACACACACACACACACACACGTCTGGGTATCTAAATGACCTCTGGTGCTCTGAACCAAAACATTGTCTTAGAAGTGGCATTATAGTGTCCATTATCTTAATAAGATTGGTATACTTTAAGGGGTCGCTGTCACAGTCAGACTGAACACTCAGTTACATCTGCAGCTTTGTAAGCGAAACATGAATGAATGAACATTAATCACACCAGCTTGCTGTCCCGTTTAACCCAATTGCCATCAATGCATTGAGTAGAGCTACAGTGGAGTCGGCCAGGGTATTTTCCATAAAACCGGAAATGTGATGCGCTAATAGTCCTTTAATAATGACCTTACTGATTGTGGTTGGTGTACCACCCATCTCTTCCGACGGGGGCTTCTGACAGCTGACAGTGGCATGTTTTAGCGAGACGAATGAATGTGCGGCATGCAGCCTCGGGAGGAGATGAATGACATTGTCAGATAAAGGGTCCCTTTCTAGTTTGGACAAAACATCAGTTTAAATGTCATCAGCAAGGTCTAACAGGTTGATTGGGGTTGTGTTTGATGCACCTTCTGCATGATTACCAGGACTGTGTTTGATGTGCAGCACAACATGTTCACACACAAACGCACACACCCACGCACGTATGCACGCAAACGTGTACACACACACACACACACACACACCGAAATTAGGTTTAACAGTGTGTCTGTCTGTTGTCGAAAGTTCCAACTGCTCCCTGCTTTGGAAGGCCCTCACACAGAGTGGCATCAAATGGAGATGATAAGGGCGTAATAGGGAAAGAAGCCATCTCCTCTCCATCTTTTCTCTGTCTGCACATCAAAGTTTGCTTGCCTGCTGCATTTATCAATGTTGGAATCTTATCTCCATTGTTAAGCTGGTTTAATGCACTTCTACAGGATGCCATTATATTACATGTCATTGTAAGAAATGGGTCAAAAGAGTCTTAACAGCGCTTAGACACACATACATTTGTTCCAGTCAAACAACTTCTGCCATTGTACAATGTACATTTCAGTCAAAGCAAATAACAGCAAAAAATAATATAGCTTGAATGGAAATAGCAAGAGGTAGTAAGGAAGCATAATTTTAAGTTTCAGGCAAATGTTTTCTGTGTAAAACATGGAAATTATCTTCATGTCACTCAAACTTAAAATGGCCCAATTCCTAACAAATTACCCTGAGGTCTGTGATATGGCCTGGTCCAGGGTGTGAATTCCAGGGGAGACAAAATAAAACTTTGTGGGGGGGCCTCTAAATGGTGCTAATTTAACCTTCTGTTTGTTTAAAATGCAGTGGAAAATATGTTTTACAGTGGTAAATATGTTTTACAGTGGTACAAAAGCTTCCAAAGGAAACAAACACCCCCACCTCTCTGTCATGGTTTAAACCATTTATTTCTATGTGGCTGCACACACCGTCTCCCTGTCCACTGCACTGTTCACTCAGTAGTGCTAGATTTGGCCTCAGTTGAGCTCCTTTAAACGCCTAGATTTTCCTTTGTAGTTTCTAATTTTCGCCATTTGTTTGCCATGCACCCTGGATAAAAATAGCCTCTTGCCTTTATTCCATATTTGATTTATCATTTACTTTTGTCAGTCAGTTGTTTAGAGTGCTCATTGCTTTGTTTTTCAGGTGCTCACGGGTATTGGTGTTCTTTGTGCTGTCCGTGGCCAGAAGGACTATACCATTATATTTTCTGAGATCTCCAAGATCCAGGAACCATACAGGGTCTAAAAAAAAAATACTTCTTTCACCGCGACCAGCAATCAGAGTTTACACACCTATTTTTTTTTACCACTACATCACTGGCTACCGGTAGGCCTATTTGAAGTTCATTGTAATAGGCCTGCACATTGTAGCTTAGTGTAGTAAATTGACCTGTGTGTTAGGATTCTGTTTTTCACGAAACAGTTTCAGCCCTATTTCTGGTGTCACTTCAAAAAGTAGGCTATTTGTGCATCAATTAATGTACTGTAGGCCTAATCAATGGCAACTGCAGAATGTCATAAAGCACACTTTTCTGTGTTTTGTAAAAAGTCTATTTCCATTTATCAAAGGCGCCAGTGTATATGCATTGTACTGTTTGGAACATTTTGGAGTGGACGAACATGCACAAGTAGCCTACTTTTTGAAGTGATTTTTTTGACAATCAGATTAAAGGATCATGACTGGTTCTGTTCATGCCACATTAAATGGTCATTCATTTTTACTGTTAAATGACGTCTTCTTTATTAGGCCCATAAGAGCGTGCACCCAATAGAGACCCCCTCGAACATCACGGTATAATTTGAACTCTGGACTGATCTATAACCTATTCACACTCCAGCAAAACCTTGGTCAAGTGTCAAGGTTTAAATTCCCTGCCCTGCATTTTGACCACACTTACAGCTCCCTATAACCCAGATCAACGGTTATAGTGATGCTGGTGTGTTGACAGTAAGAGAGAACCAGTGGCGGATTCCATCTTGTGTACAAATGAGGCACAATCGGCATTGATCAACACAATTTAAGGCTTCCTGAGCTTGATCGCATCCCTGCTTCCTCATCTGAGTCCGCTCTTGGTTTCCCGTGTCGCTTCGCGTAACACAAGGTTTCTGTTGAGGGGTCCCCATTGCGGTTCTGCAAACTTTCTGATGTCTTTTCAAGCTTCTCAAACATGCAAATTGCTTAAATAACGGAACTTTCAAAGAATGCCACTTTTATAATTGATGTATCTGGAAATTCTTTCCCTCCTGTAGAGTTGGAGTCCAGAATGTTGAGAAAGGATGGAGCACATGCAATGCAGCAGCTTTTAAGTGAACACTTAATTCCTATCAGGATTCTTTAGATTTAAAGCAACAAAAAAAAACATATGTTACGATCATTTTCAGTAGCATGGCTCCATTATGGAGTTGGCTGGTCAGTTGAAAGAACATCTACACCTAAACACATCCAGGTTTTTACCAATCCTTTCACTCACTCACACACAAAAAAAGAGGAGAAAAAGAATGAGAGAAAGAAAGAGAGAGATTGCAGGGAGGTTGTTTAATTTTGTCTTTTAATCTGGCGTTGTGTCATTGCAGTGGAATCGCTGGCTGCAATTTCAGAGAGGCAGCAGACAGAGCAATAAATCATATGTTTACTGTTGGCAGTTCCAAACGAGCTCTCTCATTGGGCGAGACAAGTACATCGCTTTGTGTGTTACTTACTTCAGGCTCCGCCGCACCATCTGTCTTTGCACTCCAAAACCAGCTGAGCGTACAGTGTGTGTGTGTGTGTGTTTGTGTGCGTGTGTGTGTGGCCCCCATATTCATTTCTAAGGACTGGCTTGCAATTGAATTAAATTATCTAAAATCTAGTTGAATGCTGCCATGCTTTAAAAGCTTTAAAATTATTTATCATCTTTAATCATCATTCCCCTTATCTTTTATATCATATTTCACCCATATGCTATGTTTTCTTTCTCTCCCCCTCTGGTCCCTTTCTTTTTTATCTCTGTCTCTTCTCTTTCATATTCCGGAACCCTGGTGCGATAGTCTAACGGCCAGTTGAACATTGCTTACTTGGCTACATACTAATATCTGCATGGAGGCAGGCGACTATAAGGGTCTCTGATGTATGCTGGGTAGAACAGTAGCAGAAACCGACTGTGTCCCAAAAGGCACCCTATTCCCTACATAGTTCACTACTTTTGCAGAGAGCCCTGAGGGCCCTGGTCAAAAGTAGCGCAATATATAGGGAATAGGATGCCATTTTGGATATAAGCCTTCATCTATAGACCCTCTAGGGAGTGTACTCACATGAAGTCCAATCCCCTGGAGGGAATAGTGTAGAACTTGATGACTGATATATTCATGCTATGCCTAAAAGAAAATATTACTCATGTCGAGAATAAATTTTCTGTCAATAGAATTGAATTCCAGCTGTAGGATAGTATACGATATGAGAGTATCATATTAAGGGTAGTATTGGTAAAAGATAAAGTAGGCATTGTTTGAAGTCTGTGTAATGACTAGGGTTGCAAAGCTACCGGTAATTTACCAAAGTTACATAAATCTTCGGAAAAGTTACAGGTAATCTATGGTAACTTTGGTCAATAACTTTTAAAAAGTTCATACAGTGTGGTGGAAAAATATTTGCCCTCTTTCTTGATTTGTTACTATGTTTGCATCTTTTTGATACTGAATCTTCAACCAAAACCTAATATTAGATAAAGGGAACCTGAGTGAACAAATAACAAAAAAATTGATATACTTATTTTATTTATTTAATTAACTAAATTATGCAACACCCAATTCCCCTGTGTGAAAAAGTAATTGCCCCCTTACACTCAATAACTGGTTGTGCCACCTTTAGCTGCATTAACTCCAACCAAATGCTTCCTAATTGCCCCCTTAGAGAATTAGAAAGAAATTGAAAGTGGGGGACAAACAAGCACTGTATATATTTTTTTAGATCTCTGACCATATTGTCCTTGTTTCTAGTGGATAGACCATACGGTTCAAATAGAAAATAGCCTAATTAATGACAAAGGAATCTTATCAACAATGGAATTAATTTCAATTACCTCTGCATCTCTTCCAACAATTCACTTTTTTTTACAATTGCCAAAAGATGTACAGCAAATACATATTGACATTGTCAAATAAATAAGTGTGTAAAAAAAATAGCACATTTCATGTTGAAACCCTCATTTTAAACACCAATGGTATTCACCAAGATGATTGTTTATATTGGTCCCTCTCCTTGTTCGGGCGGTTTTCGGAGGTTGACGTCACCAGTTTTCTAGCTACCGCCGATCTACTTTTCATTTTCTATGTTTTTTGTCTTCATTTTACACACCTGGTTTTTATCCCATAAACATATGTTCATTATCCTCTCAGGGAGAGGTGGGTCGCTAGCGGGCTCATCCCGACACTACCAGGTGAAATGCAAGACAAAATTCCAAAATTGAATTATTAAAAATGCACCAATATACAAGTATCCCATACTCATCAAAAGCTCTGCTTCTTGGCAATATCATAGAGTTGTCGGATTTCAAAAAGGCTTTACGGCGAAAGCACTACATTTGATTGTGTGAGGCTAGTACCTCACATATTTTCCATAACCATACCAGCGCGGTTGATAGAAAATGCATTTCACAGGGAAAACCTGTGCCTTACCTTTTGTAGAATGTCTGCAGAGGGCTTCCTAAGTGTCCAGCGAAGACAATCCATGGGTATTTGGTTAGAAAAAGTAATTTATTATATCCTTAAATCTCCTTTTGGTTGGCGCTTTGTGTTCAGAAAATCAAATGTGACGAGAACGCGTTCAACTATACCGATAAACTTTCCCTCAACAAAACAAAAACCATTTAAAATGCTTCCTTAGCTTATCTTTTATGAATAAAAGTGATACTCTTTCACTTGGATGGTCACCTAAACGTTATGTAAGTCAAATAAAGTGGACCGCTCAGCCAAACGTGCGTTCAAAACCGTGCAACTGAGAAAGAGGTCCCCCGGGTAAAACTTCTCTCAATAGAACCCATTAGTTCCGATTTCCATTAAACTTTGCCTATACACTGCTGACATCCAGTGGAAGCAGTAGGTACTACATTCAGGGTCCTGGTATAAAAACCTTTTTATAGGCAGTGTTTCAAAGTGAGCTAAAAGGCAAAAGGAATGAGATTTCGGATAGAAAAATCTCTGTTTTTTGCCTGCCAAATGACTTCTCTTACACTCACAGACAAAATGATAACACTTTTGGAAACCTCAGAGTGTTTCCTATCCAATAGTACTAATTATGTCCATATCTTAGTTTCTGAGCCTGGGTGACAAGCATTTTACTTTGGGCACGCCAGACTCTCCAAAACCGACCCCTCAGCTGCCGCTGCCGGAGAAGTTATTTAAACCCTCTTATTTAAACTCTCATAGTTTTTTGCGTGTTTGTTCTATGTTAGATGTTCTTCTTATGTGAGCTTGGATTTCTCTACCAATTTTGGTAGTTTGTACTTTGAGTAAAGTTACGTGATTGCTCATCTCCGTTGTCCTGCGCCTGCCTCTGCCTACCTGCTACATAGAGACTTCTGACAATGACAGACAACTGTGATAATCTGAAGTACCCCAAAAGGCCACTACATGTCATCTTATAAAATTCCCACCCAAAGTGTGAAGCTACCAAAATTCTGGTAGTTTAGTGGTAAACTTCTAAAGATTACAGTAATATACCCTCCCTTTGTATTTCTAAGACATGAAGACATGCAAAAGTGTCAAAGAGCTGGTATATGCTTACAGTATATGAAAAAGAGATAGGTTAGGTAGGTATCGGATCGCCCTGCGCCTCATCCTCCGGGTCGTCCCTGAGGTCGGGTTGGCGCGCTGCTGGAGCCACGCGTCAAGGTGGGGTATTGTCATGACTTCCGCCGAAGTCGGTCCCTCTCCTTGTTCGGGCGGTTTTCGCCGGTCGACATCACCGGCCTTCTAGCCGTCGCTGATCCATTTTTCATGTTCCATTTGTTTTGTCTTTGTTTTACATACCTGGTTTCAATTTCCAAATTACATGTTCATTATTTAACCCTCTGTTTTCCCCATGTTTGTTGTGCATGATTGTTTGTTGTTCTTTGTCGTTTTTTTATGGCTGGTTATTTCGCCCGTGTGTTTAAGGGTACGTTGGATTTGTTATCCCTTTTCCATATTTTATTAAATACGTTGTTCATTCATCTCTGCTTTCCTGCTCCTGACTTTTACACCAGCTACACACACCGGCTTTGACACATCCATCCAACTTGACACAACTATGGGAAGCATGGGCCAGGATCTCTGTGGAACACTTTCAACACCTTGTAGAGTTCACACCTTAAAACGAATTGAGGCTGTTCTGAGGGCAGAAGAGGGTGCTACGCAATATTAGGAAGATGTTCCTAATGTTTTCTACACTCACTGTATATTACTTAGTTGAATGCATTCAACTATCTGTCAAGGGGTCTCAATGCCTCAAGACGCTGTTTTAAATCATGGCACAAATAATACAGAAAGAAGCAAATCTGTATCCATTTAGTGCTTCCCCCCAATTCTCTACACTACGTTTAGATGATATTACCAGCCATTCTCTGGAGGGTTCAGAAACCTGTCTCCTTAGTCCTCAACAATGAATTACAAACTTTGAATGTTGTGTCTTTGTTCTATTTTGGAAAGCCCACAATGGGTTTGGTGGGTGAATAGTGTGTGCCTCTGTCAGACATGGCCTGAATGGACAAGCAAGTAATTACCAAACCTGTCTTAGCGACAATAGTTGACCGCCTTTCTTCTCCCTGTGCTCCGACAATAGGGCACAGACAGGAAGTCATGTTGCATTGTTGGAGAATAAAAGCTGCCTGTGTGATGACTCTGGGAGCAGTGACTCACACTCAAGAGAGTGAGGGTGGGTTTGAGGTGAAACGGTGTTTAGATAGGGTGTGTGGGTGACGGGAAGTGTGTTGGAGAGGGTGTGTGTGTGGGGTGCCTTGTGTGTGTGCATGCGTGTGTGTGTGTTTTCAAACAGTGTAATTAAAGCCAACTTGCAAAACGTTGGAACAACAATAATTGGTAAGTAAACTGGACAAAGAAATGTGAAAAAGTTGAGTAAAACTGTTAAAACTAATTGGCCCAACAATTTTCCCTAGTGTTTTGGATCAATATTGTTTTATGTGTTGGCTAAATGTGCACACCCAAGTTTCACTACAAAGAGAGGCTTTTCAACTCATTGCTCATTGAAATCTTTGAGTGCACGTGTTGTGGTTGATGTCCTGCTCCTCTGAAGCTGGGTTTCCTGATCATTTGTCCAGGGGCTTCCCTTTACTAACTTGCACCGGCAGCCATTGAAGCACATTTCATACAGAACAACATGGTTTTGCATATATTATTCAACTGATAACATTAGCTTGTGTGTCTGGAGTGGGCTGGCAAGTAATAGCTAGCGCTAGCTAGCCTGTTCCGAATTGAGGAAGCGCTAACTAGCTAACTAGCTATGCATCATGGCATTTGCATCTTTCCACGTTTCTCCTTCTATGTGAAAATGCAAAGGTTAGATACAAAGCTAGCAATTCCATAGTTTGTCACTGAGCTAACTAGCTAGCCAGCCCACTACAGACATACCTAGCTAACATTAGCTAGCTAGCGGCTGAACATCAAGTGGTAACTAACTAGCTAAGCCTCTTAGACATTATTTTCTATAACGTAACCAAAGGTGACATTGTAGGCCAACAGGTTATGAGTGTTGTCACTAGTTCACTCTGGTCCGTTTACCATTGAGAAATATGGTCAGTCTAGTTAACTTCATAGGACTAGGGGACAGTATTTTGAAGTTCGGATGAAAAACGTGCCCAAAGTAAACTGCCTATTACTCAGGCCCAGAAGATAGGATATGCAATTAGTAGCTTTGGATAGAAAATACTCTGAAGTTTCTAAAACTGTTAAAATAATGTCTGTGAGTATAACAGAACTGATATGGTAGGCAAAATCCCGATCAAAATCCATCCGGGATGTCTGAATCAGTCATGTCACACTGTTTTGCATGTTTGGCATAATATTCAATGCTGGGTATTTTAGCTCCTAGATTGCAGTTCCTATGGCTTCCACTAGATGTCAACAGTCTTTAGAAAAAGGTTGGAACATTCAATCATGAAAATCAAGGGAGTAAGACCACTAGTTCCTGGGTTCACGTCAAGTGTACTGTTTTGGATTTTGCGCATAACAGGGAATGCGTGCTCAGTTCTTTTTCTCGTATATTCAGCAGGTTATATTCCGTCTGAAATATTATAGTGCATATTCATTTTAGGGTATCTGAGTATTGATTACAAATGCTGTTTGACTTTTTCCGGCGAACTTTATGGGTACTTCTGGGATATCGTTTGTCTGCATGGATGAAAGCCTTTGGGCAGGTGGATAACTAAACAAAACGTGCCAACCAAACTGAGCTTTATGGATATAAAGAGGAACTTTATCAAACAAAATGACCTTTTATTGTGTAACCTAGACGCTTTGATATGCCATCGGAGGAAGATCATCAAAAGTAAGGGATTTATTGAGTTTTGTGACACCTCTGCTGGTTATGTTATTATGCTAATTGAGTTTTTGAGTGGGGGTGCTGTACTCAGACAATCAAATGTTCTGCTTTCGCCGTAAAGCCTTTTTGAAATCTGACAATGCTGTTAGATTAAATAATGAACAAGTAATTGTGGGATTGAAAACAGGTGTGTAAAACAAGACAAAAACAATGGAAAAATGAAAAGTGGATCGGCGATGGCTAGAAAACCGGTGACGTCGACCGCTGAACGCCGCCCGAGCAAGGAGAGGGACCGACTTCGGCGGAAGTCATGACAAGTAGGATGTCTCGCTTCCTCTTCTGTCTCTGTTGTAGCTACATGCAAAGAGACAATAGCTGTGTTCGAATACTCAAAGAGACATTTAGCTGCAGCTCACATCCAAAGTGGTTCGAACTCAATCTCAACACGAGGTAGAGACGATAACATCACCTCCCGTACAATCACTTGAATGGCTGACTAACTGTCCTAAGTAAAGTATCTTGAAAAGCAAATTTAAGTGGGACCATTCTACTACCCTTCAAACCATCATATTCTACTACTCTCATCACCTCAATGAGAACCATTGATACAGCTGGCTAGCCTGTCTTCAAAGGATCATCTTCCATTGAGAGTGGAAGCAGAGTGAGCTTTGTAGTTCCGACGACGGGTCGCCGGATGCCGGGCGACGGCAGAGGAGAGCAACAGTAGAAGAGACGGGTGGGGACCCATTTTGGACAATCAGAACATTACAAGTGTGCCGCAGAAAGGCCCAACCAAACCCCTTTCCAAGAAGGCTTGGTTCCGACAGAGATACCCAGCAAACCAAGGCATTTACACGTAAATACATTCATGATTTCCTACTCCAAGCAGGCGGTGGTTCGTGTGCAAATTATATGATTACTGTGAGAGTAGTTTCTAAATATACCAAAGTATTATGTCTCTGCCCCTCTCTCTCTCTCTCTCCCTCTCCATCTCCTTTGTAACAAGCCGCCATATTGTGTCAGTCCGCTAGGGACCTGTTTTAATGTATTAAGTGTGTATGCTTATCCTGTGTTACCATTTAGTTAGTTAGTAAATATATAATTAAAGCAATTTGTGTAGTACTGAATCAAAAATAAGGCTTGGGTTTTTGTAGATGCAGGAGGTTACAACTGTTCAGAATGATATGAGTTTATGATTAATACGTTGACTGTTTTATGGATGTGATAGGTAAAGACCTATAGAGTTTAATTTGGTAGATGGTAACTCTTTAAACAACCTCGCTCGTGGTGCCCCAAATCCTAATTAGTTAATTGTTACATGATTAATTTAATCGGCTAACAATTAAACATAGTTAGTTGATTAGATAAATAACTGTCATTAGATTAATAATGAGAGTAAATATGTGTTGTGGTAACTGCGTTGTTCGCTCTATAACCTGTTAGTTCATATGCCTTGTGACCGTGATATATAGGCCTAAGGCCGAGACAATAAGAAGACACAGTGGCAGAATAAATTCAACCACACCTTTGATTCATCACAAAACCGGAGAGCAACATCTGTTCGGCGGAGTCCACAAAACATTTAGCATGTAACATACAATTACATAACCTACAGCATGGTCAATCAAGTTCATGTTTCCAACATTTTCAGACTACTAAACAGCTATTGATTTAGAAAACAGGAGCTGGCTCCATTATTCCAACACCATTTCAACTTAACTTTTTAGGGAGAGGCTCCCGATGTGACGGTTTTGGAGAGTCTGGCGTGCCCAAAGTAAAATGCATGCCACTCAGGCCCAGAAAATGGAATATGCACATAATTAGTACTATTGGATAGGAAACACTCTGAAGTTTCTAAGAGTGTTAAAATGTATGTATGTATGTATGTGAGTATAACAGAAGTTACAGTATATCACAAAAGTGAGTACACCCCTCACATTTTTGTAAATATTTGAGTATATCTTTTCATGTGACAACACTGAAGAAATGACACTTTGCTACAATGTAAAGTAGTGAGTGTACAGCTTGTATAACAGTGTAAATTTGCTGTCCCCTCAAAATAGCTCAACACACAGCCATTAATGTCTAAACCGCTGGCAACAAAAGTGAGTACACCCCAAAGATCGTTAAGATCATAAAATCCACCGTTGAGTCGCCCATTGAACCCTGAAGAGAACAAGTTCAAATTATACCTATAAACTTTCTACAAACAAATCAAACATAATTTTTTATATATCCTTAGGTATCCTTTTATGTATATTTGCTGTAATATTTCAACCGGACGATAACGTGAACGATAGGAAAGAAAGATAATGTGGTGCGCGTTCACAATCTCGCGCGAGTCAAACATTGTTTACAAAAGTGGTCCCCTGACCATTTCCTATTCCTATCCGTGGCACGCTAGCGCGCCGGTGCTCCCTAAGTAGTTAATTAATTTGATTAATATTAAGGTGTTTATATTCCAAGAAAAATGAAAAATGAAACCCTCAGGGTTTCCGTTAGGATGCAATGGAAAATATGGAGCTGTGACAGTCAGGAGTAGGCTATAGCATAAGATAATTGGAGGATTCTCCAAGGGGCATAACATTTCCACACACTAATTGTAGTGTAACCGAACTTTCAGTTGAGCATACTTGCTCTTTGCCTTCTCTACTTCTCTACCATGAAGTTGATTCTGTTGCTATGTAACCTCTTGCAAGCTAGTTAGCATAACAAATCACAAGTTAGACATTTTTCAACTTTTGTTGTGTTCATTATCTCCCAATAACTCTCCTAGATATATTCCTTCCTTCCCCTCTTTCCCTTATGCGTGATTGTCAGTGTTACTTGTATTTTCCCAGTCTGTGTACTGAGGGCTGGTATTTTGTTTCTCGTTGTTCCGGGTTGTTTGTTCGCCCATTATTTTTGGTTGTGTTTGGTATTTGCCTCACCAGCGTGTGTTTGTACTGTTGACTGGTGGCTTTATTAAATGACCTTTCACACGCATCTCAACCTCCTGCGCCTGACTCCTTTCCACTACGGAACCACAGCCTTGACAACCAGACTAGTATTGTGGTTGTTCATTAGATGATGGGAAATATGCAATATGCATACAAAATAATATAAATACCTTCCTTGAAAATCCATCTATACCACCAAAGATGACAATGAAAAAAAGCATTGGAATTAAAAGTGAAATGTTTAACCTATTAACCTGCTTCATTATTTATGTATGACCAGTTGATGAGGAGCAATTCCAATTTCACACATCAAAATGTGTCTACAAATAAGTAAGAATAAAGAAGTTTCAATAACTTATTAGATTTAATGGAGACATTATACAGAGTATTTTTGCCATCCAACGCAACAAAGCTGGATCATTCTGGCAAATACCTGCACCAAATACCTGCACCACACTGCAAAGACTCCCTAACTCTTCGCCATTGTACACGATGGCCCATTGCTTGGAGACTTCCTTTTACCGTTCTAAAGCCCGCATGGGGCATCCTTGCCTTAATGCCCCTGACCTTCTGGTCTACCTCTTCATCTGACATATATGAATAGCATTCCCTGACAGACATATTGTGTTATTTCATCCTTCTGTAAAAAAAGCTAACTATTACACTGCCATGAAATATGATTATATATTGACTATGAAACAAATAGGACATGGCCTGCTTATGAGTTGCCATGAAAGAAAGTTAGATGAATTCAACTGAAAATGGCGAGAACAGGTTTTCGTAGCTAAATGTTTTTGGTTAGCTTAATAATAATTGCATGATTTATCATTCTACGTTATGTATCTATGTAATATAGTATAATGTTATGAACCGACACTGAATCGTAGGAGCTAACTACTAGCTATGTAGAAGTTGGACGGAAGAACGCCCAGTGCTGCTTACCTGAGATGCCATCATCACACAGTCCTTCGTAGGTGTCCACTATGACTTCCTTTGTGTCGGAAAGGAAGGCTGAACCAGTATTGGTTGTAGCCAAACTGACACTTGTACCAAACTGACAAACTGACAAATGTACCTTCATAGCATATAACAAGTTGCCTGTGAATAACCAGACCTTCATACAAACTTGCTATGCAGAATTCTTGATGCACAACTGAAGGTGCTGCCATATTCTGCCAGCACGCCCACAAGTGAGCCACTCAGGCGGAGAAAGACGTGTGGAAGAGGGTGAGGAACGAGATGGGAGTAACAACAATTTGTTGCAAGTTGGAGAGGGGGGATAATAGCTGAACAATAGACTATTCAACCTTTACTAAAGAATAGTGTAATAGTCGAGCTAGATGTGAAAATAAAACTCCTATCACAGACCAGATTTGCCCTAACGACCAAGGGGGTTAGATGTGAAAATAAAACTCCTATCACAGAACAGATTTGCCCTAACGGCCAAGGGGGTTAGATGTGAAAATAAAACTCCAATCACAGACCAGATTTGCCCTAAAGACCAAGGGGGCAGGTTTTGAACCCTGAATCTTCTTGCCCGAAGTCCAGCGTGCTATAAAATGTGCACCAAAAGCATGCTCAAGCCGCAGAGTCAATAGCTTCTTACTCAATGTAATAAAGTAATGACTTTTCAAGTAAGTTACCTTACACGTTATTTTGGCTGACAATTTGTTAGCTATGCTGTCTTTACAAACCACATAGCATACAATTACAGCAGTATGTACCGGTATGTTAGCTATCTACCTAACATTAGTAGTTATACATCAAACTTATACATCAGACAGTATATTAACTATAGGCTATCTAACTACCCAACGTTTATTGACTTGATTATTCACGTCATTCTTAGGTTAGCTAAATGGTATAGTCGTTATGCGTTGTCAATGGACATCCGGGTGCTTTCGTAAATTCGCTCTGGCTATCTACTCCAATTTCAGAGCACTCTCGTCTGAGTGTACCAGAGCGCAGAATAATGAATTTATGAGCACTCAACACCCGTTTAATATGGCCGGTGTCAGTAAACATCGGCAAAAAAGCACAATTAAATTGTTCCCAGCAGCACAGTTACAGTCACCAACACTCTGGTTAACACGATAACTGCCTAACCAGTTTTGCTAGGGGGAGTAAAATGGTCAGAGTGGTCTCATTTGTGTCTGGAAGTAGCTAACAAGCTAACCAACGTTAGCTTGGGTGCTTGACTGCCGTTGTAAGGTTCAGAACGCTCAAATCAACCCTACTCCTCGGCCCGACTGTCCAATGTGTGCTCTGAGAGTGTAACGGTCTGAATTTACAAACTGACAATGCTCTGAATTTATGAGCACAGGCACTCCAGATTTGAATTTAACTTCTTAAGGAGCGGTGGTGCGCTAGCACCCCACTCCCGACACTACTCGGTGAAATGCAAGGCGCCAAATTCAAAATCCAAAAGTTTAATTATTAAACATTCATCAATATACAAGTGTTGCATAGTCATCAAAAGCTCTGTTCTTTGCAATATCACAGCATTGTCAGATTTCAAAAAGGCTTTACGGCGAAAGCACCACATTTGATTGTTTGAGGATAGCACCTCAAATATTTTTCCCATAACCATAAATTCATGCCATAACAGTTTACACATAACACATTTCACAGTGAAAACAAATCGATTACCTTTTGAAGAACTTCTGCTGAGGGCTTCCCAAGTGTCCAACGAAGACAATCCATGGTTATTTTGTTAGAAAAAGTAATGTATTATATCCATAAATCTCTGTTTGGTTGGCGCGTTATAATGAGAAAATACAGCGTCGACTCGTCCATTGAAACGTAAAGAGAACTCGTTCAATTTATACCTATAAACGTGTCCAAGAACAATCAAACATAATTGATAATGTATCCTTAGGAACACTTTTATGTATATGTTGTATAATATTTCAACCCAGAATATAAACTAGGCGATAAGAAAGGAAAAAACCACAGAGTGCACCAGCCGGGAACGCGCGTTTTCCTTCTGTTGACAGTCTGTGAGACCACTTCCTAATTCCTCTTCTTCTGCCATTTAAAGCATCTAAACAGAATCAAAACAAAATCAAAATCAAAACACTGTTGACATCCAGAGGAAGCAATAGGTACTGCATTTATATGCCCATCAGATTTCAAAAAGGCTGTACGGCGAAAGCAGCACATTTGATTGTTTGAGGGTAGCACCTAACATATTTTTACCATTACCATGAATTCATAAGCCATCACGGTTCACAGAAAACACATTTCACAGCGAAAACAAATCAATTACCTTTCGAAGAACTTCTGCTGAGGGCTTCCCAAGTGTCCAACGAAGACAATCCATGGTTCTTTTGTTAGAAAAAGTAATGTATTATATCCATAAATCTCCATTTGGTTTGCGCGTTATAATGAGAAAATAGAGCGTCGACTCCTCCATTGAAACGTGAAGAGAACTCGTTCAACTTATACCTATAAACTTGCCCAAGAACAATCAAACATAATTGTAAATGTATCCTTAGGAACACTTTTATGTATATGCTGTATAATATTTCAACCAGAATATAAACTGGGCGATAAGAAAGGAAAAAAACACAGAGCGTGCCAGCCGGGAGCGCGCATTTACTTGTATTGACATCTATGTGGACACTTCCTTATTCGACTTCTTCTCTGCTCTAAAAGCATCTAAAAAGAATCAGAACACTTTCTCGAGACTGTTGACATCCAGAGGAAGCAATAGGTACTGCATTCGTATGCCCTTATATGGGCATTTTCATAAGGGAGGGGTTCCAAATGAGGCAATGTGTCAAAATCACTTTTTTCAGGACAGAAATTCCTCGGGTTTTCGCCTGCCATATCCGTTCTGTTATACTCACAGACAAAAACTCCAAAACCGTCACCTCGGGAGCTGCTCCCTAAGAAGTTAAAATGCATCCTTAGCTATCCTTTTATCAATATTAGCGATAATATTTCACTCGGATGGTCACCTATTCCTTATATAAGTAAAATAAAGTGGGGCGCTCCAGCCAGACTCGCGCCCGAGAAAACTTGTTGACATTTCAGGTCCCCATGCCATTTCCTGCACCTATTTGTTGTGTATACTCCAATCTCTCTGGTATCAATCCCAGACTGCCCCTTTAAAGCCATAACTAATAAATAACTAATTTAACTAATAAATAACTAATTTCTCATTTCAAACTGTGTGAAGCCATGTGTATAACACAGTATGAAAATTCTCTCCTAAATATTCACCCTTTCCACTGCCTGTTGTGGAGTCTGATTAATATGTGTGAATGGTATGTGTGGGCGTGTACCAACTACAGAGCCACGGCAATGGTAGAACTGTACAGTACCAATGTATCTCAGACACATACACACACGCACACACAGACACACAAGCACACAGGCACACACACGCATACAGTTACACACTGTATCTGGGGCAGTTAGTAGCAGATTTAACTGACCTTCAAAGCTGTGAATCTGTGAATTGTGTGACATTGTACGTTTAACATCTTTGCGCTGGAGGAGATAGGCGAGAGACTACTCGTTCACCTTCACAAACCGATGGTCAAATTACACTTGAATTTGAGATGACCAATCTCTCTCCATCTCGCTCTTTCTTTCTAAACAAGTGAAGTAAAATAATGGCCTGTGTTAGTAAATGTCCCGGGGACTCCAGAAAATGACTGACGGGGGGGAGAGATAGCGGAAGAGAGAAAGGTAGCGAGAGAGACAGAGACGATAATTAAAGAGACAGGAGGAAGGGTGGGGGAGGAGTGGGATAGAGGACGGAGGCATTGATCAGAGGACGGAGGCATTGAGTAGGTGAACGGAGGCATTGATCATATGATCCGCCCATGCCCAAGATAACCAAATAGTCTATGTGAAGAGATACAAGTAGTTAAGTGTAGGAGAAGCATGAGGCAGATGAGAGGAGAACAGAGAGAGAGAGAGAGAGAGAGAGAGACAGAGAGATGGACAAGTGTCAGAAAGAGTACGTTAAAGAAACAGAAGATGAGAGAGAAGTGTGAGAAAGCGTGAAAGAGCTCAGAAAAGAGAAATAGAGAGTTCTGTCCTTTTGCCCTTACCAACTTGAATTACTACTGGCACAGTCTCTCCATCAATCACCTACTTCCTGTCAGAGTGTGCTCAGTGAAGAGGTTGCTGGAGGTCGCAAATCTCCCCAGGTGATGTGAAGAACACTGGTCTTATATGCACATAGAATATCTAAATTACAGCCAATCTCCTTTCAAGTGCCGGAGATGACTGGTATCAGGATAAATACTTCACTCAGGGAGAGTTAATCTGCTCATTGATTAACTTCTTAGGGAGCAGTGCACGAGGTGACCGTTTTGGAGACCCTGGCGTGCCCATAGTAAAATGCCTCCCATTCAGGTCCAGAAAATAGGATATGCACATATTTAGTACCATTGGATAGGAAACACTCTGAAGTTTCTAAAAGTGTTAACATTTTGTCTGTGAGTATAACAGAACGGATATGGCAGGCAGAAACCCGAGGAATTTCTTTCCTGTAAAAAGTGGTTTTGACAAATTGCTCATTTGGAACCCCTCCCTTATGAAAATGCCCTTATAAGGGCATATGAATGCAGTACCTATCATTTTCCTCTGGATGTCAACAGTCTCGAGACAGTGTTCAGATTTTTTTTTTTAGATGCTTTTAGAGCAGAGAAGAAGAGGAATCAGGAAGTGCCCCCACAGATGTCAATAGAAGAGGACGCGCGCTCCCGCCAGGCACGCTCTGTGGTTCTTTCCTTTCTTATCGCCCAGTTTATATTCCGGTTGAAATATTATACCAATTATACAGAAAAGTGTTCCTAAGGATACATTTAACTTGTTAGGGAGTGGCAGCTGAGGGGTCGGTTTTGGAGAGCCTGGCGTGCCCAAAGTAAAATGCCTCCCATTCAGGCCCAGAAAATAAGATATCCACATATTCGGTACCATTGGATAGGAATACACTCTGAATTTTCCAAAACTGTTAACCATTTGTCTGTGAGTAAAACAGAATGCATAAAGCAGGCGAAACCCCGAGGAATTTCTGTCCTGGAAAAGTGATTTTGACACATTACTCATTTGGGAACCCCTCCCTCATGAAAATGACCATATAAGGGCATATGAATGCAGTACCCATCGCTTCCTTTAGATGTCAACAGTCTCGAGACAGTGTAAAATTTCATTTTGGATGAATTAGACCAGAGAAGAAGTGCAAACCAGGAAGTGTCTCTTTTATGTCAACAGTACCCAGTGCGTGTTCCCGAGAAGGCGCGCAGTGTCTTTTTTACCGTCTTTATCGATCAGTTTATATTCCGGTTGATTTATAATAGTAAATATACGTAAAAGTGTTCCTAAGGATACATTTAAAACTATGTTTGATTGTTCTTGGACAAGTTTATAGGTATAAGATGAACGAGTTTGCGTCACGTTTCAATGGAGTAGTGGAGGCTGTCGTTTCTGATTATAACGCGCAAACCAAATGGAGGATTTATGGATAAAATACATTCGTTGGACACTTAGGATGACCTCAGCAGAAGTTCTTCAACAGGTAATTGATTTGTTTTCGATGTGAAATGTGTTATGTGTGTGCCATGATGGCTAATCGATTCATGGCTATGGGAAAAATATGTGAGGTGCTACCCTCAAACAATCAAATGTGCTGCTTTCGCCGTAAAGCCTTTTTGAAATCTGACAACGCTGTGATAATGCCATGAAACAGAGCTTTTGATGAGTATGGAACACTTGTATATTGGTGGATGTTTAATAATTCAACTTTGGGATTTTGAATTTGGCACCTTGCATTTCACCTGGTAGTGTCGGGAGTGGGGCGCTGGCGTCCCAGCGCACCTTGCTGCTCCTTAAGAAAAGTTAACACCTCGAAAGATATGGCCAAACAACAAGCTTTCAATAAAGTTTGTTTCATTTATAATTTTATAACTATAATGCGATTAAAACACGGGATGTTGGAGGTCGGAGTGCACGACGGGAATCTGTAAGGGATTGTAAAAGGCTGTACTGTAAACGTTGTTGCCATGGCAGCACATTGCCAATGTAGAGTTGAAGTCAGAAGTTTACATTCACTTAGGTTGGAGTCATTAAAACTCATTTTTCAACCACTCCACAAATTTCTTGTTAACAAACTATAGTTTTGGCAAGTCGGTTAGGACATCTACTTTGTGCATGACAAGTAATTTTTCCAACAATTGTTTACAGACAGATTATTTCACTTATAATTCTCTGCATCACAATTCCAGTGGGTCAGAAGTTTGCATACACTAAGTTGACTGTGCCTTTAAACAGCTTGGAAAATTCCCGAAAATTATGTCATGGCTTAGAAGCTACTGATAGGCTAATTGACATCATATGAGTCGTACCTGTGGATGTATTTCATGGCCTACCTTCAAACTTGGCCTACCTTCAGACTCGATTTCAGCCAAGACCAAGAAGAATAATTGTAGACCTCCACAAGACTGGTTCATCCTTGGGAGCAATTGATGCTGGAGGAAGCGGGTACAAAAGTATTTATATCCACAATAAAACGAGTCCTATATCGTTCTGTTCCTCGGGAACCGCTCCCACCACTCCCTAAGTAGTTAACTTTTCTCTTTTTTCTAATTAACTTCTTAAGGAGCAACAAGGTGCGCTGGGGCGCTAGCGCCCCACTCCCGACACTACCAGGTGAAATGCAAGGCGCCAAATTCAAAATCCAAAAGTTCAATTATTAAACATCAATATACAAGCATCAATACACAATAGTTTCATACTCATCAGAAGCTTTGCTTCTTGGCAATATGACAGCGTTGTCAGATTTAAAAAGGCTTTACGGCGAAAGCACTACATTTGATTGTTTGAGGGTAGCACCTTCAATATTTGCCATTACCATGAAATCATTAGCCAGCGCGGTCCATAGAAAATGCATTTCACAGGGAATACCTGTGGCTTACCTTTTGTAGAACTTCTGCTGAGGGCTTCCTAAGTGTCCAACGAAGACAATCCATGGGTATTTGGTTAGAAAAAGTCATTTATTATATCCATAAATCTCAGTTTGGTTGGCGCCTTGTGTTCAGAAAATCCAACGTGAAGAGAACGCGTTCAACTAAACCTATAAACTTTTCTTCAACAAAACAAAAACCAATTAAAATGCATCCTTAGCTATCCTTTTATGAATAAAAGTGATAATCTTTCACTTGGATGGTCACCTAAACATTATAAGTCAAATAAAGTGGACCGCTCAGCCAAACGTGCGCCCAAAAACGTGCAACCGAAAGAAAGCTCCTCTCACCAAAACCCCTACCTATTGAACACATTAGTTCCGATTGCTATGATACTTTACATATACACTGCTGACATCCAGTGAAAGCAATAGGTACTACATTCAGTGTCCTGATATAAAGGGTTTTTAATAGGCACTGTCTCAAAGTGGGCCATAAGCCACCAGAATGACATTTCCGGATGGAATGCTCTGTTTTCTGCCTGCCAAATGAGTTCTGTTACACTCACAGACATTATGTTAACACTTTTGGAAACCTCGGCGTGTTTCCTATCCAATAGTACTAATTATGTGCATATCCTATTTTCTGAGCCTGAGTGGCAAGCGTGCCCAAATTAAAATGCCTCCCACTCAGGCTCAGAAAATAGGATATGCACATAATTAGTACTATTGGATAGGAAACACTCTGAAGTTTCTAAAAGTATTAACATAATGTCTGTGAGTATAACAGAATGGATATAGCAGGTGAAAACCCGAGGAATTTCTGTCCTGGAAAAAGTGTTTTTGACACATTGCCTCATTTTGAACCCCTCCCTATTGAAAACAGCCATTTCTGGGAGTAAGATTGCAGTACCTATTGCTTCCACTGGATGTCAACATTCTCTAGACAGCGTTTGGTTATGTTATAGTTGCTCTGGATGGTAATAGAAGAAGAATTTCGGAAGTGGTCATCGGATGTAAACAGAATAGGATGCGCGTTCACGGGCTCGCGCGCGCTGTGTTTTTTTCCTTTCCTATCGTCCAGTTTATAATCCGGTTGAAATATTATAGTAAATATACATCAAAGGATACATTATCAATGATGTTTGATTGTTCTTGGACAAGTGTATAGGTATAGGTTGAACGCGTTCTCTTTACGGTTCAATGGGCGTGTGCACGCTGTATTTTATGATCATACGCGCCAACCAAACTGAGATTTATGGATATAATAAATTACTTTTTCTAACAAAAGAACCATTGGATGTCTTTGTTGGACACTTGGGAAGCCCTCAGCAGAAATTCTTCAAAAGGTAAGGGATTTGTTTTCGCTGTGAAATGTGTTTTGTGTGAACTGCGAAGGTTTATGAATTTATGCTAATGGGCAAAATATTGGAGGTGCTACCCTCAAACAATCAAATGTTGTGCTTTCGCCGTAAAGCCTTTTTGAAATCTGACAGCACTGTGATATTGCCAAGAAGCATAGCTTTTGATGACTATGCAACACTTGTATATTGATGAATGTTTAATAATTCAACTTTTGAATTTTGAATTTGGCGCCTTGCATTTCCCCGGGTAGTGTCGGGAGTGGGGCGCTAGGGCCCCACCACTTTGTAAGTAGTTAACTGGTATTT
This sequence comes from Brachymystax lenok tsinlingensis, assembly GCA_030435695.1. Classification (NCBI taxonomy): domain Eukaryota; kingdom Metazoa; phylum Chordata; class Actinopteri; order Salmoniformes; family Salmonidae; genus Brachymystax; species Brachymystax lenok. Next base: position 38,703,169 of record CM059814.1, read on the forward strand.
GAATTGTTTAGGAAAAGTTTATAGGTATATTTGAACGCGCTCTCTTCACGTTTCAGTGGACGATTCGACGTTGGATTTTCTGATCATAACGCACCAACTAAACTGAGATTTATGGATATAATAAATGACTTTTTCTAACAAAAGAACCATTGGATGTCTTCGTTGGACACTTAGGAAGCCCTCAGCAGAAGTTCTTCAAAAGATAAGGGATTTGTTTTCGCTGTGAAATGTGTTTTGTGTGAATCGCGATGGTTTATGAATTTATGCTAATGGAAATTATTGGAGCTGCTACCCTCAAACAATGTTGTGCTTTCGCCGTTAAGCCTTTTTGAAATCTGACAACGCTGTGATATTGCCAAGAAGCAGAGCTTTTGATGACTATGCAACACTTGAATATTGATGAATGTTTAATAATTCACCTTTTGGATTTTGAATTTGGTGCCTTGCATTTCACCGGGTAGCGCCCCACTGCTCCCTAAGTAGTTAATTGTATTCTTCCCATTTAGACATTTTTCCATTGACCTTTTAGTTACCTTAGATTGTGTTTTTGTCCAGAGCTAGCCTACTAACAATAAGTAGGTAAAACACATACTGTATCTCAATCATTAAAATGATTTTGATTTTCCTTTACGAAAAAATTATCAAACACTTCAAAAGTGTCCATTAATTATAATCCACATAACAATTCAAATGTCCTGTTGCTGCTGCAGGAAAATAAATTTGCAGCAACAGGAAATGTAAATTATTATGTGAATTATAATTAATGGACTTTTTTGAAGGGGTTGACATTTGAATTTTTTGGTAAAGGAAAATCAAGTCTGAAATTTCAAAGAGGAAATTAGAAACATCAGAAGCCTTTTTAAACCTTAAACACACCAAACGTTATCCTGCAACCAGTTGATCAAACTGGCTCATATCCTGCAACCGGGTGTGATCAAACTGGCTCAAATTAAGATCCTACACCTGTATCGCAATTAGCAATTTTTATTTTATTTTATTTCACCTTTATTTAACCAGGTAGGCAAGTTGAGAACAAGTTCTCATTTACAACTGCGACCTGGCCAAGATAAAGCAAAGCAGTTCAACACATACAACAACACAGAGTTACACATGGAGTAAAACAAACATACAGTCAATAATATAGTAGAAAAAAAACTAATCTATATACAATGTGTGCAAATGAGGTAGGATAAGGAACATAAGGCAATAAATAGGCCATGGTGGCAAAGTAACTACAGTATAGCAACTTAACACTGGAATTGTAAATGTGCAGTAGATGAATGTGCAAAGTAAAAATACTGGGGTGCAAAGGAGCAAGATAAATAAATGACTATGGTAGGGGATGAGGTAGTTGGTTGGGCTATGTACAGGTGCAGTGATCTGTCAGCTGCTCTGACAGCTGGTGCTTGAAACTAGTGAGGGAGATAAGTGTCTCCAGTTTCAACGATTTTTGTAGTTCGTTCCAGTCATTGGCAGCAGAGAACTGGAAGGAAAGGCGGGCCAAAGGAGGAATTGGCTTTGGGGGTGACCAGTGAGATATACCTGCTGGAGCGAGTGCTACGGGTGGGTGCTGCTATGGTTACCAGCGAGCTGAGATAAGGCGGGGCTTTACCTAGCAGGGACTTGTAGATATTAGTGCCAGTGAGAATAAACATTATAGTTTGTAACATTGTAAAGTTTTTTACATTTAATCTGTGCTGAATTAGGATGACTATTGTGCCTGTGGGACAGTATGGTTTCAAATACTCTGTTTTAACTCATCCTGAAAATGTGGGTGTTTATACCTGTGTATTCCTATTCCTATTTTATTTATTTTGTTATCTGTCTTTGTCTCATTCTCAGTCATTTTAATCAACAAATGTCAAGCATTATAGAGGCAAATATTACATTTGAAGTGTCTTTCATGTGTATTTGTAAATCTTCTCACTCTCATGGGAAAATATCATAATATATTAGCTGCAAAACACCCATAACATAACAACAGTGTCACGAACCGGCTCAAAGTTCGTAACAAAAAGGGAGACAACGTGGAGATAGGGAACAAAAAAACATATTTATTAACTAAAGTAAACCAAATACAATTAACAATGGTGTATGTAGTCAGTAATCAGTAGTGTAAGTGAGTGTTTGCGTGCATACATGTGATAATGAGGGGTGTTGCAAGGTGCCAAAGCAAACAAACATAGCAAACAAACAAAACAGCCACAAAAAAGCCACAACCAAAATCTGTAAGTGTGTCTGCATGGAGAGTCTCCCCAATGACTGGGGAAGAGATGTATTTATCCTGGGACACACCCGGGCCCAGGTGTTTCCCATGTTGCTGACAACCCTCCCGGCTCAGCCCACCGGCATCCTAAATAAGGAAACAAGAGCAAAGAGAGAGAATACGACAGACAGAGTGGGAGGTTCACAACCCCCCATAAAAACCGGGACCAACAAGGACCCCGGAACACCAAACCCGTGTGTTCACACTTCCACTTGCCCCAGCCAACCTCATCCTGCCCAGACCTCAGCAACCTTTGCGAACAGGAATCAACTTCTTAGGGCTAGGTTCCCATTTTCCGAATTTTCAACCTGTCTGACGTGCCCAAAGTAAAATCCCTGCCACTCAGGCACAGAAACTAGGATATGCACATAATTAGTACTATTGGATAGGAAACACTCTGAAGTTTCTAAAACCGTTAAAATAATGTCTGTATAACAGATCTGATATAGCAGGTGAAAACCCGAGAAATTTCTTTCCGGAAATCATTTTTTTTATACATTTGCTGACTTTGAATGGCTGATAAAAGAATTCTCAGGGAAATAGGACACAGTTTGCAGTACCTATGGCTTCCACTAGATGTCAACAGTCTCTGGACAGTGTTTTGAAGCATTTACAATGGACGAGAGCAGAAAGGAAGACCATTTGGTATGACATACCAGGATATCCTCTCTGTCTAGTGCACGAGATACCCGGGAGCGCGCCACACGGTGTTTACCTTTTTATATTGTGTAGGTTATTATCCGAGTGAAATATAATAGCCAATATAGATAAATGGATGCCTAAGGATAAATTATAAATGATGTTTGATTTGTTTGGGCAAAGTTGATAGGTATAATTTGAACGCGTTCTCTTCACTGTACAACGGGCGAGTAGACTGGAAATGCTTGGTGGACTATCTGAACATAACGCGCCAACCAAACGGAGATTTATGGATATAATAAATGACTTTTTCTAACAAAAGAACCATGGATACTCTTGTTTGGACACCTGGGATGCCCTGAGCTGAAGTTCTTCGAAAGGTAAGTGATTTATTTTAGCCCTTATATGGGTTTTGTGAGACCCGCGCTGGATATGAATTTATGCTAATGAGGAAAATAGGAGAGGTGCTATCCTCAAACAATCAAATGTTGTGCTTTCGTCGTAAAGCCTTTTTGAAATCTGACAACGCTATGATATTGCCAAGAATCAGAGCTTTTGATGACTATGCAACACTTGTATATTGATGAATGTTAAATATTACACATTTTTATTTTGAATTTGCCGCGCTTTGTTTGCTCCGAAAACGAACCTGCTCACGGGATCGGATCCGTAAGAGGTTAAGAGGAAAGGAGAAAACAAGACCAGAAGGGAACAGAAAGGAGCAACAGAACAGGACAATACCAAACACAAAATAACAGTGGTCAGTTCCGTGGACATTCAGGAACATGTCGCACGAGAGAGCGCGTCAGCAACGACATTATCAGTCGCTTGAATGTGCCGCACATCAAGATGGGATGCTTGTAAAAATAAACACCATCTCATTATCCTCTGATTAGGACACATCATGGATCTCAAAAAGGTGAGAGGGTTATGGTCGGTGTAGACCACAATAGGTACTACCCGACCCGACATAGACATTGAAGTGTTGTAGTGCCCATATGAGTGCTAGCGCTTCTTTTTCAATGACCGAGTAGTTCAACGGATAATGGTTAAACTTTTTGGAAAATAAACTTACAGGCCTCTCAACACCAGACACATCTGCTTGCAGCAAAACTGCATCAGTTCCTTTTTAGTACTTGGTGTTGGAAAAGCATCAATAGCTACCACCTTAGCCCGAACAGGATGCACTTAACCCTGCCCAACCACCTTTCCAAGGTATGTAACGGTCGCCTGAGTAAACTCACATTTAGCCAGATTGATCGTGAGGCGACCCTCAGCTAGGCGTTCGAACAAGGCTTGAATATAGGACAGATGTTCCTCCCAAGTATCTGCATATATCACTACATCGTCCAGGTAAACAGCGCACCCGGCCAGCCCGGAGACAACCCTGTTCATAAGTCGCTGAAAAGTGGCAGGTGCATTACGCAGGCTGAAACTCATAACCGAATACGAGTAGAGACCAGAGGGCGTAATAAAAAGAGATTTCACGTGCCCTACTCGTCAGTGGCACCTGCCAATAGCCCTTTAACTTCTTAGGGAGCGGCACCAGAGGTGACCAGAGGTGCTATTTTCTGAGCTTGAGTGGCAGGCATTTTACTTTGGGCACGCCAGACTCTCCAAAACCGTCACCTCTGCTGCCGACAAAACCAACAACATTTCTAAGTGACCCCAAGTCTTTGAACGGTAGTGTAGCTAGAGCCAGGTGTAAGGTTGAGATGTAAACTGAATTCATAACTTGTTTTCAGGGACTAGGCTGACAGGACTAAATGGATGTGTGTGTAATTATTCAAGTTGCTGGTTAGTGCAGTGGAAGGTAGAAGAAGGGGGACATGCCTTAACCTCTTCCAGCTAGGGTCCCATTTTCCGAATTTTCGCCTGTCTGACGTGCCCAAAGTTAAATGCCTACCACTCATGGCCAGAAACTAGGATATTTACATATTTAGTACTATTGGATAGGAAACACTCTGAAGTTTATAAAACCATTAAGATATAGTCTGTGGCTATTCCAGAACAGATTTAGCAGGCAAAAACCAGAGAAATTTCTGTCCGGAATTTATTTTTCTTTGGCTCTCCTCTCATTTTGAAGCCCATGTAATATTTTTCTATGGGGAATAGGACCGAGGTTGCAGTACTTATGGCTTCCACTAGATGTCAACAGTCTCTGAAAAGGGTATGGAGGAAAAAGCTCTGACCAGATCCTTAGAGAGAGAGAATTACTACGGGTAGGGAAAATAGGTAAACAGACGCGTGCACGCTCACGAGAACGGAACGCGCCAGCGACCAACTTTCTTTTCGTCTTTAACGTTTCACTTACCGTTCTTGTAAAATATGATCGCTATTATTCATAAAAGAATACATAAGGATGCATTATTAATGATATTTGATTTGTTTGTGAAAAGATGAGAGGTATAATTTGAACGCGATCCCTTCACTGTAAAACGGGCGAGTAGACTGACAATGCTTGGTGGAGTAGCTGAACGTAACGTGCCAAAAACAACGGATATTTATGGATATAATTATTTACTTTTTCTAACAAAAGAACCATGGATTATCTTGTTTGGACACTTGGGAAGACCTCAGAAGAAGTTATTTGAAAGGTAAGCGATTTATATTAGCTGTGATATGGATATTTTGAGAACCGAGCTGGATATGAATTTATGCTAATGTGGAAAATATGTGAGGTACTAGCCTCAAACAATCAAATGTAGTGCTTTCGCCGTAAAGCCTTTTAAAATCTGACAACGCAGTGATATTGCCAAGAAGCAGAGCTTTGATGGCTATGCAACACTATGCAACACTTGTATATCGAAGTTAAATATTACGAATATGTATTACGAATATGTATTTTGAATTTGGCGCGTTATGTTTGCTCTGAAAACGATCCCGCTAAAGGGATCGGCGCGCTAAGAGGTTAAACACATACGTACACACATGCATTTCATAGGATATCGCCACTACAACCACAGTGTGCCATCAAAGCAGCAAGATTTGTGACCTATTGCCACAAGAAAAGGGCAACCAGTGAAGAACAAACACCATTGTAAATACAACCCATATTTATGTTTATTTCTTTTCCCATTTGTACTTTAACTATTTGCACATAATATGACATCTGAAGTGTCATATTAATGTCTTCTTGTGGAACTTTTGTGAGTGTAATGTTTACTATAAATGTTTGTTTATTTCACTTTTGTTTATTATCTATTCATGGTTGAGAAAAAGAAAGAGAGAAGGGAGAGAGAGAGAGATTATGTTCCTGACCACAATTGTATCCTATTTGTGCTCGTCTCCTCTCCCTCTGTTACTCTGTTCCTCTAGGTCAGTGAAAAATAGAGAATTGATATAGAGAGTCCAGGCTCAGCAGCATTAGGCATGGAGGAAGAGGAGTTAGAGATGATTGGAGGGATAGATATGTGGAGGGAGGAGTGGAGCGAGTGGAGAGTGGAGGGAGAGAGGAAGAGGAGAGTGAAGGAGAGGGGAGTGGAGGGAGAGGAACATGTATAGGATAAGGGAGAGGAAGAGGTAGAAGAGGAGGAAGCAGACAGTGGAGGAAGCAGAGGGAGGGGAAAAGGGAGAGCACACCCAAAAGGGGAGCCTACTGTACGTTTCCATAGAGTGGCTCTTTGCTCAAATTCCCCAATCAAATATCATGTTATTACTATCTAAGTTTAGCTAGTTGCCTAGGAGACTGAGACACCCAGTTTTGGACAGGCCATTTTTGAGATCACAGTCAAGTCTGACGATACACTGCTAGAGTGGGTAATTTACCGGAAAAAGCCAATAAGGTCTGACCATTGGAAACTGTAAAAATGTGGTCTAGAGACCCCCCACATAAAACTCCACACTCCACACCCTTGTGCAATGCCTCTTCTGAAATTCACTTTGGGGAATTTATATGTTCATATAAAACATATACCAGCAAAACCAGTTCAGAGTCCAGGAGGTACAGAGTGGCAGGCAGGCTCGAGGTCAGGGCAGGCAAAATGGTCAGGCAGGCGGGAATGGAGTCCAGAAAACAGGCGAGGGTCAAAACCGTGAGGTCTAGCAAAAGAGAAATAGAAAGCAGGAGCACAGGAAAACACGCTGGTTGACTTGAAAAACATACAAGACGATCTGGCACAGAGAGACAGAAAACACAGGGATAAATACACTGGGGGAAATAAGCGACACCTGGAGGGGGTGGAGACAAACACAAGAAACAGGTGAAACAGATCAGGGTCTCACCTCTTCCCCGAATGTCATTACGCACCCCGCCGGCATCGCTGTGTGCACCTCTCTATCCACCGGTCAACTCTTTAGCCCCGGTTTTGCTGAGCACAGACACATGCTCCTATCCTCCCTCGCGCTATCCATCTCTCACTCTCTCTTCACCTTCTGTCTTACTGTTGATATTTAGAACAGTAGAATACACAAGGTGTAAATTCAAAATTTGGTTGTGCATCAGCAATTTTTATCTTGTTTTGTCAGTCACTGACAGTCAGTCAATTAGCTAAAAATGTTAAATTGGTAAGTTAGTTTAGCCAGTTATTTAAGCTTGTAGTAATCATGCCCGAATACCGACCGGGCATGCCAGGCACGTTCCCAGGGATCCTGACCTTCAGGGGGCCTCTATTGATTTTGTTCATCACTCTCACTGAGATATCAATAACATGGCACAAGTCATGGTAAAATGTGTAGAATTGCTAAAAATGCAAAAATCTCTCTCTGCCCCATGGGAAAATTAGTATAATTGCTAAATGTTCTCTTCTCCCCATGGCAAAATGTGTAGAACTGCAGAGAACCTTCTTTAAAACTGCAAAAATGTATCTCTGCCCCATGGCAAAATAAGTAAAATTTCATGAAATTTGTTATTAAAAACAATGTATACTCGCCACATGACAAAATGTGTAGAACTACAGGAAATGTACTGTGTGTGTGTATGTGCGTGCATGTGTTGCGTGTGTGTTGCGTGTTACTTAAAGAGGGAGAAAGAGAGATAGAGAAAGAGAGAGGGAAAAAGGGAGAAGAGAAGCCAGATAGAGGTGCAGATTGAGAAAGAGGGAAATTGGAGGGGGTTCAAATGTCTGATCTTTTCATCCACTGAGAGAAAAGGTGCGTCCTCTGGCCTCAGTAATTCCTGAGGGAGGGGTGAGGGGATCAAGGCTTACTTTAACTGTGTCTGTGTCTGAGTAGTTGAGGAAATGTAATCTCTTCTGGCTGCCTGGGGTCAAGCTTATTGTAGACACAGCTTTGGGAGAGAGTTAGACCAGATGCCGATATAGCGATATAGTAAGAGTGAGATTACCTAATCAGATGAACCTCTCCATTCCCACTCAAGCACATCAATGTCACAATCCTGTGTCACAACTTGGTAATGAGATCTGTCGACGTTAAGGACACATCATCCTAAGGGAAAAGTGACAGATGTTTTCTGTATTGCAGAACGTGTTAGTTGCCTGTGATTAAATGTAGGGCTGTACTGCCCTCTGGGGGATTTACTGAATAACTGCAAAATGGAAGCTCCAGGACCATCTGCACACAGGTAAAAGGTTTGTACTTTCTAAGTGTGGCAGATGCTGAAGTGATAAATGAGTTCACTCCAGTGGCGACCTGTCATTCAGGGCGGTTTTGAGCCCCACATTTTTAGCAAATGTTTTTTTTGTGGGGGGCCTGTCCTGTTTTGCATGTTATTTTGACATTAATACATGTCACATATCAGTTTGCAAACCATGTAAGAAAATGTATATCAATGAGTTAATGAACCCCCATTCAAACATGGTCTCTTTTTTGTTTTCTTGAGGAAGATAGGTTGAAACACCTGCATTTTGGAGCTATCTCAGTGCTTTCTGTGGTGGTGGATCAAGCCGCAGAAAATACAGAACATTGCGCTGTGATTGGCTCAGTGTTCTGTCACTCATGGGGACACTACGTCACTGCCAAGTCTAAGGCAAGCCCCTTTGGTGCTGCCATAGAGTTACATTAGAAGTGCCCATCCAAGAAGGCTCAAGGTCATTGGCCACAGATAAAATGACGTCATATCACGGTAGCTTTGATTGGACTGATGTCAACATCATACTTTCAAAATCTTAGCTAGCAGTCATCATCATGAATCAAGTCAACAATCTAATGGCAAATAATTGTTAATCCTTGTCATATAAGAGAAATAATGAAGATAAATTATAGATAAAACGTATCGGTGCTCGTCGACCATTGGACATAAACATTACACAATAAGTTGGAAATTGCAAATTCAACAATGAGTGGTTTGGAAGGAATCAGCGGCTAACTGCAAGCATTGCAAAGCGATCATTAGACTTCTATTCAGTGGAGTGGCTGTGTGGTCCCAAGTCTAAGATCTATTTTCCTAGTTTAAAATTATAAACATTCAACATTGGCCCATGCTGTTAATGAAGCATGATTTCTGCAGCGCTCATAACAACTGTTAACTCTGAACTACTTTAGTGAGTTCAAGACAACTGAGAACTCTGGAAAAACAAGCTATGACTGGGAAAATATGTTTCAAACTTTCATCCATATCGGAATTGTACTTTCAGAACTCTGGCCTCTTTCTAGAGCTTCGACCTGAAGATCATGATTCAAAAAAAAATTCTCCAAATTTCCTAGTTGTCTTGAAAGCACCATAAATCCAGAGAATGCCAGACTTTGATGACAAAGTTTGATCACAGAATTTGCGCATGAAGGACCGTCGCACCACCTTCCTGTTCAAGTGAGCACAAAAATGTATTGGATGCTGCTGCATAAATTATGTAATATGCCAAGGAGATATGTATACCGTAGCTAAGAAAGTAATACTAAGTGTATGTTGTGTAGTAAGCTGTTAGTAAATCAAATAAAATAAAAAAAAATAACATTTTATTTTATTTGTCACATACAGTGGGGCAAAAAAGTATTTAGTCAGCCACCAATTGTGCAAGTTCTCTCACTTAAAAAGATGAGAGAGGCCTGTAATTTTCATCATAGGTACACTTCAACTATGACAGACAAAATGAGGGAAAAAATCCAGAAAATCACATTGTAGGATTTTATGAATTTATTTGCAAATTATGGTGGAAAAATAAGTATTTGGTCACATACAAACAAGCAAGATTTCTGGCTCTCACAGACCTGTAACTTCTTCTTTAAGAGGCTCCTCTGTCCTCCACTCGTTACCTGTATTAATGGCACCTGTTTGAACTTGTTATCAGTATAAAAGACACCTGTCCACAACCTCAAACAGTCACACTCCAAACTCCACTATGGCCAAGACCAAAGAGCTGTCAAAGGACACCAGAAACAAAATTGTAGACCTGCACCAAGTTGGGAAGACTGAATCTGCAATAGGTAAGCAGTTTGGTTTGAAGAAATCAACTGTGGGAGCAATTATTAGGAAATGGAAGACATACAAGACCACTGATAATCTTCCTCGATCTGGGGCTCCACGCAAGATCTCACCCGTGGGGGTCAAAATGATCACAAGAACGGTGAGCAAAAATCCCAGAACCACACGGGGACCTAGTGAATGACCTGCAGAGAGCTGGGACCAAAGTAACAAAGCCTACCATCAGTAACACACTACGCCGCCAGGGACTCAAATCCTGCAGTGTCAGGCGTGTCCCCCTGCTTAAGCCAGTACATGTTCAGGCCCGTCTGAAGTTTGCTAGAGAGCATTTGGATGATCCAGATGAGGATTGGGAGAATGTCATATGGTCAGATGAAACCAAAATAGAACTTTTTGGTAAAAACTCAACTCGTCGTGTTTGGAGGACAAAGAATGCTGAGTTGCATCCAAAGAACACCATACCTACTGTGAAGCATGGGGTGGAAACATCATGCTTTGGGGCTGTTTTCTGCAAAGGGACCAGGACGACTGATCCGTGTAAAGGAAAGAATGAATGGGGCCATGTATCGTGAGATTTTGAGTGAAAACCTCCTTCCATCAGCAAGGGCATTGAAGATGAAACGTGGCTGGGTCTTTCAGCATGACAATGATCCCAAACACACCGCCCGGGCAACGAAGGAGTGGCTTTGTAAGAAGCATTTCAAGGTCCTGGAGTGGCCTAGCCAGTCTCCAGATCTCAACCCCATAGAAAATCTTTGGAGGGAGTTGAAAGTCCAAAACATCACTGCTCTAGAGGAGATCTGCATGGAGGAATGGGCCAAAATACCAGCAACAGTGTGTGAAAACCTTGTGAAGACTTACAGAAAACGTTTGACCTCTGTCATTGCCAACAAAGGGTATATAACAAAGTATTGAGATAAACTTTTGTTATTGACCAAATACTTATTTTCCACCATAATTTGCAAATAAATAAATAAAAAATCCTACAATGTGATTTTCCGGATTTCTTTTTTCTCATTTCGTCTGTCATAGTTGAAGTGTACCTATGATGAAAATTACAGGCCTCTCTCATCTTTTTAAGTTGGAGAACTTGCACAATTGGTGGCTGACTAAATACTTTTTTTGCCCCACTGTACACATGGATAGCAGATGTTAATGCGGGTGTAGCGAAATGCTTGTGCTTCTAGTTCCGACCATGCAGTAGTATCTAACAAGTAATCTAACAATTTCACAACAACTACCTTATACAAACAAGTGTAAAGGAATGAATACGAGTATGTACATATAAATATATGGATGAACGATGGCTGACCGGCGTAGGCAAGATGCAGTAGATGGTATAGAGTACAGTATATACATATGAGATGAGTAATGTAGGATATGTAAACATTATATAAATGGCATCGTTTAAAGTGGCTAGTGATACATTTATAACATCCACTTTTTAATTATTAAAGTGGCTAGAGATTTGAGTCGTTATCCGAACGGCATAGGCAAGATTCAGTAGATGGTATAGAGCACAGTGTATACATTTGATATGAGTAAAGTCGGATATGTAAACATTATATACAAAATTGTTTAAAGTGGCTAGTGATACATTTGTTACATCCAATTTTCTATTATTTAAAGTGGCTAGAGATTTAAGTCAGTACGTTGGCAGCAGCCACTCAATGTTAGTGATGGCTGTTTAACAGTCTGATGGCCTTGAGACAGAAGCTGATTTTCAGTCTCTCGGTCCCAGCTTTCATGCACCTGTACTGACCTCGCCTTCTGGATGATAGCGGGGTGAACAGGCAGTGGCTCAGGTGGTTGTTGTCCTTGATGATCTTTTTGGCCTTCCTGTGACATCGGGTGGTGTAGGTGTCCTGGAGGGCAGGTAGTTTACCTCCAGTGATGCGTTGTGCAGTCCTCACTACCCTCTGGAGAGCCTTACGGTTGTGGGCGGAGCAGTTACAGCCTGACAGGATCCTCTTGATTGTGCATCTGTACAAGTTTGTGAGTGATTTTGGTGATAAGCCAAATTTCTTCAGCCTCCTGAGATTAAAGAGGCGCTGTTGCGCCTTCTTCACCACTGTCTGTGTGGGTGGACCATTTCAATTTGTCCCTGATGTGTACGCCGAGGAACTTTACACCTTCTCTACTACTGTCCCGTCATTGTGGATATGGGGGTGCTCCCTCTGCTGTTTCCTGAAGTCCACGATCATCTCCTTAGTTTTGTAGACGTTGAGTGAGAGGTTATTTTCCAGACACCACACTCCGAGGACCCTCACCTCCTCCCTGTAGGGCGTCTCGTCGTTGTTGGTAATCAAGCCTACCACTGTAGACTTGATGATTTGAGTTGGAGGCGTGCTTGGCCACGCAGTCATGGGTGAACAGGGAGTACAGGAGAGGGCTGAGAACGCACCCTTGTGTTGAGGACCAGTGGGCCGGTCAGGAAGTCCAGGACCCAGTTGCACAGGGCTGGGTCGAGACCTAGGGTCTCGAGCTTAACTTGTTAGGGAGTGGCAGCTGAGGGGTCGGTTTTGGAGAGCCTGGCGTGCCCAAAGTAAAATGCCTCCCATTCAGGCCCAGAAAATAGGATATGCACATATTTAGCATTGGATAGGAAACACTCTGAATTTTCCAAAAGTGTTAACCATTTGTCTGTGAGTGAAACAGAACGCATATGGCAGGCGAAACCCCGAGGAATTTCTGTCCTGGAAAAAGTGATTTTGACACATTGCTCCTTTGGAACCCCTCCCTCATGAAAATGACCATATAAGGGCATATGAATGCAGTACCCATCGCTTCCTTTAGATGTCAACAGTCTCGAGACAGTGTACATTTTCAATTTGGATGAATTAGACCAGAGAAGAAGAGCAAACCAGGAAGTGTACTTTTTATGTCAACAGTACCCAGTGCGCGTTCCTGATAAGGCGCGCAGTGTCTTTTTTACCGTCTTTATCGATCAGTTTATATTCCGGTTGATTTATAATAGTAAATATACGTAAAAGTGTTCCTAAGGATACATTTAAAACTATGTTTGATTGTTCTTGGACAAGTTTATAGGTATAAGATGAACGAGTTCAAGGCCACGCTTTCAATGGAGGAGTGGAGGCTGTCTTTTCTGATTATAACACGCGAACCAAATGGAGGATTTATGGATAAAATACATTACTTTTTCTAACAAAAGAACCATGGATTGTCTTCGTTGGACACTTAGGATGACCTCAGCAGAAGTTCTTCAACAGGTAATTGATTTGTTTTCGCTGTGAAATGTGTTATGTGTGTGCCATGATGGCTAATGGATTCATGGCTATGGGAAAAATATGTGAGGTGCTACCCTCAAACAATCAAATGTGCTGCTTTCGCCATAAAGCCTGGTAGTGTCGGGAGCAGCCCGCTAGCGCCCCAGCAAGGAGTGCGAGCTGGTAGTGTCGGGAGCAGCCCGCTAGCGCCCCAGCAATCCCTGAGAGGTTAACATCACGAATATGACAAGCTCTAAACTGCAGGAATGCCCAATTGACTGCCCGTTGATCTCAGGATGGCCAGGATTGATAGTGATACCTCTCCATCGCTCGTTGGTGTTGATTTCAACATGTCAAATTCGTTATGTTAAAAGCCCATTGAAACATATTGCAAATGTACAGTGAAACATATTGCAAATGTACAGTACATTTGCAATATGTTTCAATGGGATGTTAACATCACGAATATGACAAGCTCTAAAATACTGCAGGAATGCCCAATTGACTGCCCGTTGATTTCAGGATGGCCAGGATTGATAGTGGTACCTCTCCATCGCTGATTGGTGTTGATTTCAGCGTGTCATATTCGTGATGTTAAAAGCCCATTGAAACGTATTGCAAATGTACAGTACATTTTCAATATGTTTCAATGGGCTTTTAAGATCACGAATATGACAGGCTCTAAAATACTGCAGAAATGCCCAATTGACTGCCCGTTGGTCTCAGGATGGCCAGGATTGATAGTGGTGAGTCCACACTTTCCTCCATTGCTTTGAATAGCTATGCAACTGGTGTTTTTTTTCCGGGTTACCAGGTCCATTTTTTCAAAATTGTTTTAAATGACTTTAGGGGGCTGCTCCTGGTCCAGGATCCGTATGAGAGCATCCCACTATGGCCCTAAGTCAGTGGGAGAAGCCCCTGCTCATTTATGGAGGTTTTTCAATTTTAAAAAAGTTGAAAGGCTGAGTGAATCATCTCCTGAGATGATGTTAATGCCACCTTCCCGGAAAGCTTATTTTGTCAAAAATGACTTTAGGGGGCTGATCCTGGTCCAGGATCTTTATGGGAGTATCCCACTACGGCCCTATATCAGTGGGAGAAGCCCCTGCTCATTTATGGAGGTTTTCAAAAGTCCACACTCTCTTCCATTGCTTTGTACAGTACATTTGCAATATGTTTCACTGTACATTTGCAATATGTTTCAATGGGCTTTTAACATCACGAATATGACAAGCTCTAAAATACTGTAGAAATGCCCAATTGACTGCCCGTTGATCTCAGGATGGCCAGGATTGATAGTGGTACCTCTCCATCGCTCGTTGGTGTTGATTTTAACATGTCAAATTCGTGATGTTAAAAGCCCATTGAAACATATTGCAAATGTACAGTGAAACATATTGCAAATGTACAGTACATTTGCAATATGTTTCAATGGGTTGTTAACATCACGAATATGACAAGCTCTAAAATCCTGCAGGAATGGCCAATTGACTGCCCGTTGATCTCGGGATGGCCAGGATTGATAGTGGTACCTGTCCATCGCTCGTTGGTGTTGATTTCAACATGTCAAATTCGTGATGTTAAAAGCCCATTGAAACATATTGCAAATGTACAGTGAAACATATTGCAAATGTACAGTACATTTGCAATATGTTTCAATGGGTTGTTAACATCACGAATATGACAAGCTCTAAAATCCTGCAGGAATGGCCAATTGACTGCCCGTTGATCTCAGGATGGCCAGGATTGATAGTGGTACCTGTTCATCGCTCGTTGGTGTTGATTTCATCATGTCAAATTCGTGATGTTAAAAGCCCATTGAAACATATTGCAAATGTACAGTACATTTGCAATATGTTTCAATGGGCTGTTAACATCACGAATTTGACAAGCTCTAAAATACTGCAGAAATGCCCAAATTGACTGGCCCGTTGAACTCGGGATGGCCGGGCTCGACGGTTTTAACTTATTGCAAATGGACAAAAGTCTGCCATAAAGTCACTATAATGAAAACGTAAAACACCTAGTTACGTTCTAGTTGCGGGTCCAGTTCCGACGTTATGTGTCGGCCTATCTGAGGCGACCCCAAATCCCGAGTTTCGGCTCGATAGGTCATTCGGAGCCCGAGCAGCAACCTTAATTGGTGCTGAAAATCCACGTTTTCCGGGCGTTGCTATGGGGTCCTTGAATGAGCTATCGGACAGAAACGTTAGGGTCCGTCTCTATGGGCCAAGGTGGTTCTAATGCACTTAACCTTGTGTCTCTGGGACTTTTAGAAATTTTGTCATTTTCGTGATGTAAAAATGAATTGAAAATATTGCAAATGTACAAGGCTGTTTCTCGGCCTGTGAACCTTCTAGAGCCCCGTAACTCACCGTGCACTATCGACATAAGCTCTAGAAAAGGGTTCTAAAGTTTCAGAGCTCTAGGTCTGACGGTTCTTTAATAGTTCGAACGAAAGTAACTACTGCAGGCAGTGTGTGTCTGTAAGCCCCACACTATGTCACTCCCCATGGACTGTGTGCGTGTGTGAGTTTTCCAAGGGATTCTGATGGGAGAAATGACTGATTTACAGTTCATTGGGGTTGCCTAATCACACATGTGAAGTTTTGGAAAGACGTGACCTTTTTAACCATCGAAACAGACCCTGTGACCCCAATTTAAGGCACTTCTGGTTGTCACAGGATGCTGTAGGTAGACACATATCCTCATTGGGGTAGGCTTTTACAGAATCCTGAGTTTTAAGTCTGTAAGTTAAGAACTGACTGATTCACACAGGTTTGAAAGTCTGTTTTTCACCAACAGCAGGTTGGGTACTGTAAAACACCTTTAGGGTAAATTTAACCACTTCCGGTTGCTCCAGGAAGCTTCGAATCAACACAGGTAGACCTCATAGTGGCCTGATGGATTGCCATCAAAGACAGGTTCATAAGGCATTCATAACCCACATAGGCACCAGGTTGAATTTAGGCGAGCAGGCAATGTATTCCTATGGGGAGAGATGTCATAGAAAACGGTTTGATATAAATATCCTGTTTTCACTGTTAAGGGTTAATGCCACACGGTCAAGGTTAGGCTTGCACAGATCGGGAGGTCCTAAGGAACGTTCCTGAAGTCGAATCGTGCTTCTAACCCAAACGGGTCTGCCGCTGTCACCCAAAAGCAGGTGAAATTTAGGGCCAGGCTTCATTTTGGGCCTACTTTTTGGCACGGTTGCTGCGGTCAGACGGAGTGAGCTACGGTCAAGCGGGGCATCTCGTTGAACTCAGCAAGGCCTAGAGACTATGGTGATGCCATTGCAGGCTCTGTGTGTCTTTAAGCCCCACACTGTGTCACTCCATCCCATATCTGTGTTTCTGTGTGTGAGAGTTTTCTTGTAAATCTGATGGGAGAAATTACTCATTTACAGTTCATTGGGGTTGCCTAATCACACATATGAAGTTTTGGAAAGATGTGACCTTTTTAGCCCTTCGAAACAGCACCTATGACCCCTATTTAAAGCACTTCCGGTTGGCACAGGAAGCTGTAGGTACACACATATCCTCATTGGGGTAGGCTTTTACAGAATCCTGAGTTTTAAGTCTGTAAGTTAACTTCTTAGGGATCGGCAGCAGAGGTGATGGTTTTGGAGAGCCTGGCGTGCCCAAAGTAAAATGCCTCCCATTCAGACGCAGAAAATAGGATATGCACATATTTAGTACCATTGGATAGGAACACTCTGAATTTTCTAAAAGTGTTAACCATTTGTCTGTCAGTAAAACAGAACTGATATGGCAGGCGCAACCCCAAGGAATTTCTGTCCTGGAAAAAGTGGTTTTGACAGAGTGCCTCATTTGGAACCCCTCCCTTATGAAAATGCCCATATAAGGGCATATGAATGCAGTACCTATCGCTTCCTCTGGATGTCAACAGTCTCGAGACAGTATTCAGATTTGTTTTTGATGCTATTAGAGCAGAGAAGAAGAGAAAACAGGTAGTGTTCCCTTAGATGTCAATAGGAGAGGACTTGCGCTCCCGACAAGGCACGCTCTGTGTTTTTTTCCGTTATTATAGCCCAGTTTATATTCCGGTTGAATTATTATAGTAAATATACATAAAAGTATTCCTAAGGATACATTTAAAAGGATGTTTGATTGTTCTTGGACAAGTTTATAGGTATAAGTTGAACGAGTTCTCTTCACGTTTCAATGGACGAGTGGAGGCTGTAGTTTCTGATTATAACGCGCAAACCAAATGGAGATTTATGGATATAATACATGACTTTTTCTAACAAAAGGACCATAGATTGTCTTCGATGGACACTTTGGAAGCCTTCAGCAGAAGTTCTTCAACAGGTAATTGATTTGTTTTCGCTGTGAAATGTGTTTTGTGTGAACCGTGAAGGCTAATGAATTCATGGTAATGGGAAAAATAGTGAAGGTGCTACCCTCAAACAATCAAATGTGGTGCTTTCGTCGTAAAGCCTTTTTGAAATCTGAAAATGCTGTGATATTGCCAAGAAACAGAGCTTTTGATGAGTATGAAACACTGGTATATTGGTGCATGTTTAATAATTCAACTAGTGCCCCACCACTGCCTAAGAAGTTAAAATGCAAATCAATTCATAACATTTTTCACATGCTTTTTTCTGGATTTTTTTGTTGTTATTCTGTCTCTCACTGTTCAAATAAACCTACCAATAAAATTATAGACTGATCATTTCTTTGTCAGTGGGCAAACGTACAAAATCAGCAGGGGATCAAATACTTTTTTCCCTCACTGTAGACACGGATGTCTTCGCTGGCTGGGGTGATTGATCTCACAACCGTGGCATTTTTCTCTTATATACTCTCCAATCACCACATCTAAAATTGCGGCTACAGAGGCCTTGATGGTGTCCACAAAAATAGTACTGACCGCCCCATCAAACATACTCAGCCTGGGGACATGCTAGAGGTGTCAAGGGTGATGCCGGGGGGCGTAGAGAGGAGTACTGTGAGGCATAGAGTCCTCAGGGTCTGGCACCCATAACGTATCGGAGTCCTGATATGGGATATGAATATCCATGGTATATGATGAAATGAAGAACCAGAGGCCTTAGGGGCACCCCTTTTCTTGTTGAACCACTCCTATGGCATTGAGGCGTGGTTATACGAACAGCCGCGTACTTAGTTTTCTTCAGAGGATGACCCTTCTGTGGGTGAAACTTCTTGGGGTTCCTTTGAATCATAATCCTTAGGATTCGTTTATATTATGCACTTCCTTAGCTGAACAATACTCTGTCGGTGTTGGCTCTGTACGAAAAGAGCATCCACAGCCTCAAGCATTCTCAATTCCACCATAACCCAACTTTTAAACGGAATACGCATATGCAACTTAAAATCCCGAGTCGGTCCCGCATCACGGTTGTTGCCTTTGCGGGTTTTCTCGCTGTCGATATAGAACTGCACGCACCCATACGGAAGTCCATTCTTTCTTTGTATTTTCACCTTGTGGAACGTTCTTCCTGAGGAGTCCTGCTCAACTCCCCAATGGATCTCGTAGCCCGTGAACAAGCTATAACCCTTTGTGATAACTCTCAGTTCGGGGCACACCACCTTGCGAAACACTTGCCAGTCTTCAAGCCTGTAGTCCACTCCTAAAGTCTGGTCTGTATATTCTTCTCCTTCGGCTACGGTATAGAGCTTCACACTACAGGCCGGGTAATCAAATAGATAACCGCATAGTTGTCCATTAGATATCAACACTTGATCTTTCAGCTCAGTTGAGGGAGGTATTTGGGTTCAATAAATATTTAGAAAACGCTTTTTTGGCACATCGTATATTGTTGCTTTATACGCCGTCCTTTCTCTATGTTTTAACTTCATAGGGAGCGGTCAGGCCCACTCCCGACACTACCAGGTGAAATGCAAGGCGCCAAATTCAAAATCCAAAAATTGAATTATTAAACATGCATCAATATACAAGTGTTTCATAGTCATCAAAAGCTCTTCTTCTTGGCAATATCACAGCATTGTCAGATTTCAAAAAGGCTTTACGGCGAAAGCACCACGTTTGATTTTTTGAGAATAGCACCTCACATTTTTCCATTACCATAAATTCATAAACCATGCGCTTCACACAAACACATTTCACAGCGAAAACAAATCAATTAACTTTTGAAGAACTTCTGCTGAGGGCTTCCCAAGTGTCCAACAAAGACAATCCATGGTTCTTTTGTTAGAAAAAGTCATGTATTATATCCATAAATCTCCGTTTGGTTGGCGCGTTATAATGAGAAAATAGAGCCTCCAATCGTCCATTGAAACGTGAAGAGAACTCGTTCAACTTATACCTATAAACTTGTCCAAGAACAATCAAACATAATTTTAAATGTATCTTTAGGAACACTTTTATGTATAAATAGTATAATATTTCAACCGGAATATAAACTGGGCGATAAGAAAGGAAAAAACCACAGAGCGTGCCAGCCGGGAGCGCGCATTTACTTGTATTGACATCTGCGTGGACACTTCCTCATTCGTCTTCTTCTCTGCTCTAACAGCATCTAAAAAGAATCAGAACACTTTCTCGAGACTGTTGACATCCAGAGGAAGGGATAGGTACTGCATTCATATGCCCTTATATGGGCATTTTCATAAGGGAGGGGTTCTAAATGAGGCAATCTGTCAAAACCACTTTTTCCAGGATAGAAATTCCTCTGGTTTTTGCCTGCCATATCCGTTCTGTTATACTCACAGACAAAATGTTAACACTTTTACAGATTTCAGAGTGTTTCATATCCAATGGTAATAAATATGTGCATATCCTATTTTCTGGGCCTGAATGGGAGGCATTTTACTTTGGGCATGCCAGGCTCTCCAAAACTGTCACCTCGTGCGCTGCTGCCAAAGAAGTTAACCGAGGTCCTGCTTTAGTTGTCACGGTCATCACGTGTGTGTCGTTGATCAAAAAATCCATGTTTAATTTCTATAGTGTTCTTGGGTTTATCTCTGAGTTAGCGGGTACTGTCCACAGTCCACTCTTTATAGTCCGTCTGTCTAATACCCTGGACCATTACTGTTTCAGAAACACATTCCCCAGTTCAAAGAGGTCACCTCAACACCTTGACAGTTTGTAAACACAGGCTTTACCCTGGACAGGACGTATTGGCATAAGCACTCACTCGAACATGGGGGTGGTGGTGGGGGTTGACGTGACCTCAAAGAGGTCATTTCAATCAGCTTTACCGTTTCTTGACCGCATTAAGTAATCAAAGCCATATCTTCAAAGGGACATATAGGACCATAAAATACACAGCATATCTTCAAATAGACATATAGCGCCATAAATAGAAAGCATATCTTCAAGGGAACATATAGGGCCATAAAACTACAAAGGCTTCAAAGGGACAGATGTACAGACACGATCATAAAACCCTTCCCCCTACCGGGGGGTGTACACACCCACCGGGGGGCCATAAAAAAGCCATCAATCACACGTTTTACCGATGCCGTCTACATTATTCTCTCTAATGCTTGTTACCATGCTTGTTACAAATGGGGCAAGTTTCCACTAAATTCACCAATTTAGTGTTTTGTTTCTTTTCAGCTGCATGCAGTTCAATAAAAACTATCACAAGGTTGTAATATGTTGTGGACGGATGTGCTAGTTGTCCTCTAATTATCTAGTCATGAATGTACACACAGAAATTCCACTTAACATTGTTGCTAGCACTTGCCCCCCAAAATGTGTACCATCTGGGTTAACTTGTTTGAGTTTACAAAAACAGGTAAGATGAAGGTACATGTAATATCTGCATATGTACAATATAATTACCAGGTGTAACACAGGATTTATCAAGCTAAAATGAAGTGTATCTTGAGTGATAATTACTTGTAATGAATGTGTACTTATATAGGATATTACCCATCCTGACAACCCTGGCCCTTGTTTTAAAACTTCTGGAAGCACCATCCAAGTGGGAGGATAATCACACTAGAAAATGACAGAGTACATCAAGAATGTATTCAGACCCCTTCTCTTTTTCCACATTCTGTCACGTTCCAGGCTTCTTCTAAAATTGATTCATTAAATAAAAAAATCTCATCAATCTACACACAATACCCCATAATGACGAGGCAAAAACAGGTTTTTAGAAATGTTTGCAATTTTATAAAAAAAATAAAAACAGAAATAACGTATTTTCAGAAGTATTCAGGCACTTTGCTATGAGATCAGGTGCATCAAAGATATAGACCAAACAAAGATATAGACCAACTCAATAACATAAAAACAACAATTTTTGTGGTGGTGAGTAGGTCTAGATAGCTCATTTAAATTCTAAAAATGGAAATGATTGCTAACACTAATAAGTTAGCTAGTGTGTAGGTACATTGAAAATGAATTAACGTCACTCATAGTGTCTTGACAAAAGTGGCTCGCTAACTAGCTTACTTTAACATGCTGGGTTTGTCTCATGTAATACCCTTGACATACGGATACCCTGAGAACAAGGTTCAGGAAAGATCTACTAACATTAACGAGGTAGTTAGATAGTGAGTAGCGACCATAGCTTAGCTATTTGCCAGCTTTAGGTAGTTAGCTAGTCAAGGTTGAAAACTAGCTAGCTAGCATGCTAGCCAATGCAAAAAAACCTCAACAGATGGAAAGTATATTCTGTAGATGGTTACTAGCTAGTTGGTAGGCCTAACAAAAACGCAAGAAAAGTTAGCTCACTACAGTTAACTGGCTAGCCAACACTAGGGTAGCTAGCAGGCAAACGCTAGTTAGCTAGTAAACTACCTATGCTAAACTCGCCAGCAGAATTCATGTAAACAAAAAAGCAAAACAAAGTGCATGGAAAACCTACGCTCTATCTCCTGTGTTGACCTTTTTGTCTTGTCTACAAGACTTTGTCTCATTCATGGCATTCTCCCATATCTGGATTTTGCACACTGACCTTCTTCTCGACCCATTCTTTGCACATTCTTTGATTTGATTTGATTTGATTACATTATGGAATAAGAGTTTGTCTTAAGAACATTTTAAGTGAATTTATAAACCATTATTCAACCAAGCTTAATAGGATTACAATTTGGCAAGCATGAATGACTATCTCACAATTTTAACCATAACTGTTTATTCACTCCCGTCTACAGACTTTCTTTAAATGACTTTAGTGGCCTCAAATGGCCTTGTTTTTTAAATAATAATATTTGTGTCAATATCGCAAAATTAACTTGCTAACATCCTGTTGTCATATTCGTATGCTGCTGTTAACCAGAAACCGGAAACAGGGTATGCTGTCATTCGACTTTTCAACGTTTTTTTCACTTGATTATTCAAAATGAAGTGGACACAACCTTTCACTGTGAAAGAGGCTGTACCTGTGTTGATTGGTGATACGGATTTGGGCATGTCTTTGTGATAATGTTAATGTCGGAGTGAAATCAGTAAACAGCACATATGTGACTTTAGGAAACTAGGCATATGTCACGCGTCACTACTTCAAAGGAGAGGCATTTGAACATAAACTTTTTTGAAAAATTGAAATGCATTTTTTGGAAGAAATGCCTTCTGCAGATAGCAATACTGGGTGATTTGAAAAGTCATAGTCAATCGATCAATAATATAATAATTATTTTAGCAAAACATTTTACCTTTAATTTACAATTTGTGGAAACCATGAGAATAGAAAGGTTCAGTACTGTTGTTAAGCATCACAGCACAGTTTAAAAATATATGGCAAATAAAAATGTTAAGAGACAGACGGGAGGGGTTTGAATGGAGCTCAAGGGTGGGACTAATAACAACAAGACAACAAATATAAAACATACAGGGTCTGTAAAATGTATATTGGTTCAGAACTTCTGTGAAATAGCAGTTACAAATATATGGTAAATATAAATCAAACTGGATGGACATCAGAAATAGACGAAGGCCAGGACTAAAAACAACCAAAATGTAACTGTTGTAAAATAGATTGTGTCGGTAAAATCTATATAGTATGTAAAAGCTGGAAGTTGAAGCCTAAGTGTTATTGTTTATTAGTTTACTCCAAATAGGGGAGGGGTGGTAGGGTTTGTGGGGAAAAATAAAGGACATATATTTTAAAAAGATGTTCATATATGTACGTGTATTTGTATGTATGTATGTGTATATGTATGCCTGTTTATATATATATGTTGGTATGTGTATTTCTGTATATACAGATATATATACATTACCGTTCAAACTTTTGGGATCACTTAGAAATGTCCTTGTTTTGGAAAGAAAATCTATTTTTTGGTCCATTAAAAAAACATAAAATTGATCAGAAATACAGTTTTGACATTGTTAATGTTGTAAATGACTATTGTAGCTGGAAACAGCTACATTGAAATATCTACATAGGCATACAGAGGCCCATTATCAGCAACCATCACTCCTGTGTTCCAATGGCACGTTGTGTTAGCTAATCCAAGTGTATAATTTTGAACGGCTAATTGATCATTAGAAAAGCTTTTTGCAATTATGTTAGCACAGCTGAAAACTTTTGTCCTGATTAAAGAAGCAATAAAACTGGCCTTATTTAGACTAGTTGAGTATTTGGAGCATCAGCACTTGTGGGTTCGATTACAGGCTCAAAATGGCCAGAAACAAAGAACTTTCTTCTGAAACTCATCGGTCTATTCTTGTTCTGAGAAATAAAGGCTATTCCATGCGAGAAATTGCCAAGAAACTGAAGATCTTGTACAACGCTGTCTTGTTTCTCTCCCTCTAAAAACATAAATAAATGTTTTGGCCTTTATAAATATTATTTTGGCCTTTATTCAGATTACAACCACTGACTTACAGTTATTCGAAAAACAAACCATCTCCAAAATATCATTATATTTTAAACAAGGACTTGAAAATGAGATCGTGAACTTTGCAAACAACGTTTCCAGTCTGAGATTGAGAATGGTAAACGACTGTAATTAATACATTCGTTCAATACATTGGAATACGAAATAAGCCATTATGAGCCGGAGCTGAGAGGATCACCAAAACTAAAGGTATTTTAGATTCGGTGCATTAAAAAAAAAAAAAAATGCATATAGCCTATCAATGTGTAGGCCTACTATTTAATGAAATCAATAATTGTGTACTAGATAAGCGAATGTGTTTTTGCAGAGCATACAATCATGCTGACAGCCATCCGTGGAGATCAGTGGACAAAGGGCTGAACAACGGGCTGAACCGAAAAACGCATGGTTCCACAGAATACCAACTGGGATGGATCCCGAGGCAAATGTGGCTTCTTCATCAACATCTTCATTCTTTCATTAATAAAATAATGATACAAATACTCTCGCCAGCTTTGATCCATGCTTGACGCAGGACGCACATTTCTTTGTTTGTCAGAAAAATCATTGGGTCGAAAATACAGAACAATACAAAACAAGAGAACACACTGTTCCTAGACACGTCATTGTAAATAAGAATTTGTTCTTAAAACTCTTAGGGACCGGTGGGACGCTAGCGACAACATCCGTTGAAATGCAGAGCGCCAAATTCAAATGACAAAAATAGTAACATTAAACATTCATTAAAATACAAGTGTTGTACACCATTCAAAAGCTTAGAATCTTGGTAATCGAACCACGTTGTCGGATTAACAATAGGCTTTACGACGAAAGCAGAACATTCAAAAGTCTGAAGAAAGCGCCCCACTTCCAACATTTTATTCAAACCAGCCAAGGCGTTACAAAATCAAAAATAGCGATAAAATAAATCACTAACCTTTGAATGTCTTCCTCTGTTTGCAATCCCACGGGTCTCCGGGACACAAAGAATGGTTGTTTTGTTCGATAAAGTCCTTCTTTATATCCCAAAAAGTAAGTTTAGTTGGCACCATGGAGTTCTGCTATCCAGTTGTTCAACATGCAGACAAAGAATTCCCAAAAGTACCGGTAGATTTCGTCCAAACAAGTCAATCAGTGTTAGAATTAATCCTCAGGTTGTCAAATATCTAAATAAATGATAATATTTCAGACGGAAAATAGTCTGTTCAATAGGAAGCGCGCACCCATTCTCACGCGCAAAACAGTAGTGTCCGTTTCATGAGCCACTTGGAAGAACTTCAATTTCTTGTTCGTTTTTCAAAAAACAAGCCTGAAACCATGTCTAAAGACTGTTGACATCTAGTGGAAGCCATATGATCTGCAATCTGGGAGCTATTGTCCTATATAGTTAATAGGGAGTCATAGTAAAGCCTGTGACCTCAAAAAAATAATTATGGATGGATTTTCCTCAGGTTTTCGCCTGTTACTGACATTATTTTAACAGTTTCCGAACACTGCCCCCTAGTCCTAAGAAGTTAACTGACTTGCCTAGTTAAATAAAGGTTAAATAAAAATTGTTTATGAATGGACATGCAACTCATGATAACCCAGCTGCTGTAGGTGTGAAAATCTCAATTTGATTTTGGTCATTGTCTGCATTTGGAGAATATTATATATTTTTTTGCCTAACAGCTAAGACTAGCTACAATACTAAGAAATATACATGTAAATAGGCCTAAAGATAACAAAATATTGCTATAATCCTGCCTGAAAAAAAATATGTATATACATGAAATGTCTTACCGAGCCTTTACATAAGTCAACACAAGTTTCTTCTACTGTTTTCTGACTATGATTAGAGCGATGCTGTGCTGTGATGCCAGCAGATTACAGATGTTCTTTGCCGAGCGCTCATCATCTTCATCCATTAGTGAGTTGATTGCTTGATTAGTCTTGCTGGAAACAGAATACAATGTAAAAATGTGCAGCATACAGTAAATACCAGCAGTCAATTTATGCAAGCATTCTTTTTTGCATTATTAGGACTACTTTACAGTATTGTAGCCTACTGTACCTGTTCATTTCCCCGGGCTTTTGCGTTCGAGGGACCGCGGGCCTCGTTTTTTTCCTTTACTATCGCCCAAGATATTACCCGTGTGAAATATAATCGTTAATATACATAATAGTGTACCTAAGGATCGATTAAAAATGTTGTTTGATTTGTTTGGACAAAGTGGATAAGTATATTTTTTGTCTTGTATAGTGGACGGTGGATTTTCTGAACCGACCGCGCCAACCAAACGGAGCTTTATGGACCTGTGTTCGATGACAATCCATCAGGCCACTATGAGGTCTACCTGTGTTGATTCTAAGCTTCCTGGAGCAACCGGAAGTGGTAAAAATCACCCTAAAGGTGTTTTGATATACCCAACCTGCAGTTGGTGAAAAACAGACTTTCAAACCTGTGTGAATCAGTCAGTTCTTAACTTACAGACTTAAAACTCAGGATTCTGTAAAAGCCTACCCCAATGAGGATATGTGTCTACCTACAGCTTCTTGTGACAAGTGCCTTAAATTGGGGTCACAGGGTCTGTTTCGATGGTTAAAAAGGTCACAATTTTCCAAAACTTCATATGTGTGATTAGGAAACCCCAATTAACTGTAAATCAGTCATTACTCCCATCAGATTCCCTTGAAAAACTCACACACGCACACAGTCCATGGGGAGTGACATAGTGTGGTGCTTACAGACACACACTGCCTGCAATTGTTACTTTCGTTCTAACTATTAAAGAACCGTCAGACCTAGAGCTCTGAAACTTTAGAACCATTTTCTAGAGCTTATGTCGATAGTGCACGGTGAGTTATGGGGCTCTAGAACGTTCACAGGCCGAGAAACAGCCTTGTACATTTGCAATATTTTCAATTCATTTTTACATCGCGAAAATGACAAAATTTCTAAAAGTCCCAGAGACACAAGGTTAGGTGCATTTGACCCTTGGGTCTTGACTTCATGTACATATGCAATATGAATTGCCGCGTTGGAGCGCGCTTGCCACCTATAGTAATTTTGAGTTATTACATTTGGCATTTGCCATATGCCATTTGCCATAAGTTTTGATTGATCTGCCGTCCATTTGGGCACTCTTTTCCATCGTGTGTATGTTTCGTCCAATTCGGCCATTCATTTTTGTCAATTTCATGGGGGTCTTCCCTTACCTTTTGAAGAACTTCTGCTGAGGGCTTCCCAAGTGTCCAACGAAGACAATCCATGGTTCTTTTGTTAGAAAAAGTAATGTATTATATCCATAAATCTCTGTTTGGTTGGCGCGTTATATTGAGAAAATATAGCGTCGACTCCTCCATTGAAATGGGATTCCTCTGGGTTTTGCCTGCCATATCCATACTGTTATACTCACAGACAAAATTTTAACACTTTTAGAACCTTCAGAGTGTTTTCCTATCCAATGGTACTAAATATGTGCATATCCTATTTTCTGGGCCTGAATGGGAGGCATTTTACTTTGGGCACGCCAGGCCCTCCAAAACCGTCACCTCGTGCGCTGCTCCCAAAGAAGTGAATCAAATTTATTCAGATACATTTCTTAAAATCAACCCTATATACTATGTTCATACAAAAAAAGGTTTTAAATTCTCTATTACAGCCAATATTTAAAAAAGTAAAATGCTTCTCAAAGATGCCCACGGGTGGTCAAACTAGCACTAACTAGCATTAATGACAACAATGGCTGACACTTAAATAACGTGCCATTGAATTCTGCGGCAGCCCGAAAGGTGTGCTGCAGTATGACGCAACTTTTACAGGAAGAACCACTGTACTTTTTTGCTGATAATGGGCCTCTGTACGTCTATGTAGATATTCCATAAAAAATCTGCTAAAAATCAGTTTCCAGCTACAATAGACATTTCCGACATTAATAACAATGTCTACACTGTATTTCTGATCAATTTAATGTTATTTTTTAAAAACAATTACATTTCTAAGTGACCCCAAACTTTTGAGCGGTAGTGAAGGTGTTCCTTTTGTCCAGGTGGGAAAGGGCAGTGTGGAGTGCAGTAGAGATTGCATCGTCTGTGGATCTGTTGGGGCGGCATGCAAATTGGAGTGGGTCTAGGGTTTCTGGATAATGGTGTTGATGTGAGTCATGACCAGCCTTTTAAAGGATTTTATGGCTACAGACGTGAGTACTACGGGTCGGTAGTCTTTTAGGCAGGTTCCCTTAGTGTTCTTGGGCACAGGGACTATGGTGGTCTGCTTGAAACATGTTGGTATTACAGACTTAGACAGGGAGAGGTTGAAAATGTCAGTGTAGATACTTGTTGGTCAGTGCATGCTCGGAGTTCAGGTCTTGGTAATCTGTCTGGCCCAGCGGCCTTGTGAATGCTGACCTGTTTAAATGTCTGACTCACATCAGCTGTGGAGAGTGTGATCACACAGTCGTCCGGAACAGCAGAGGCTCTCATGTATGTTTCAGTGTTACTTTCCTTAAGCGAGCATAGAAGTAATTTAGCTCGTCTGGTAGGCTCGTGTCACTAGGCAGCTCTCGACTGTGCTTCCCTTTGTAGTCTGTAATAGTTTGCAAGCCCTGCCACATCCAACGAGCATCGGAGCCGGTGTAATATGATTTGATCTTAGTCCTGTATTGATGCTTTGCCTGTTTGAATGTTCGCCGGAGGGCATAGCGGGATTTTCTTATAAGCTTCCGGGTTAGAGTCCCGCTACTTGAAAGCGGCAGCTCTACCCTTTAGCTCAGTGCGGTTGTTGCCTGTAATCCATGGCTTCTGGTTGGGGTATGTACGTAGAGTCACTGTGGGGATGACGTCATCGATGTACTTATTGATGAAGCCAGTGACTGATATGGTGTACTCCTCAATGCCATCAGAAGAATCCCGTAACATATTCCAGTCTGTGCTTTTAAAACAGTCCTGTAGCTTAGCATCTGCTTCATCTGACCACTTTTTTATTGACCGAGTCACTGGTGCTTACCGCTTAAATTTTAGCTTGTAAGCAGGAATCAGGAGGATAGAATTATGATCAGTGGCCAAATGGAGGGTGAGGGAGAGCTTTGTATGTGTCTGTGTGTGTGGAGTAAATGTGGTCAAGAGTTTTTTTCCCTCTGGTTGCACATTAACATGCTGGGAGAAATTCGGTTCATGCTGCAACAGTTCATGCTGCAAGAGCTCTGATAGGTTGGAGGATGTCCTCCGGAAGTTGTCATAATTACGGTGTAAGTCTATGGAAGGGGGTGAGAACCAATAGCCTCCTACTGTAGGTTTTGTCTTCAAGCCTGTTGTTTTTGTGTTTATACTTTTTCATAACGACAATGACAAGTTTGATGTTGGACGACAATAGAATGTTCATGATGTCACTGCGACAACTGTCTACAGACATGTTAATTAAATGTAGTACAAACCAGACTTTAGTCTTGAAATCTTTCGTTGTTTAGCACAGCACTTACACAAGTGACTGATGATTGGCTTAGAGAAATTGATGATAAAATGATTGTGGGGGCTGTATTTTTAGACTTCAGTGGAGCTTTTGACATTATCGATCATAGTCTGCTGCTGGAAGAATGTATTTGTTATGGCTTTACACACCCTGCTATAATGAGGATAAAGACTTACTTGTCTAACAGAACACAGAGGGTATTATTTAATGGAATCCTCTCAAACATAATCCAAGTAGAATCAGGGATTCCCCAGGGTAACTGTTTAGTCCCCTTGCTTTTTTCTATTTTTACTAATGACATGCCACTGACTTTGAGTAAAGCCATAGAGTCTATGTATGCAGATGACTCAACACTTTACACGTCAGCTACCACAGTGACTGAAATAACTGCAACACTTAATAACTTGTTAGGGCTAAGGTCCTTTTTTCAGAATTTCCACCTGACTGACATGCCCAAAGTAAACTGCCTGTTAGTCAGGCCCAGAAAGCAGGATATGCATGTAGTTGGTAGCATTGAATAGAAAACACTTTGAAGATTCTAAAAATGTTAACATAATGTCTGAGACTGTAACACAATTGATATGGCAGGCAAAAATCTGAAGAAAAAAACACAGGATATTTTTTTTATGTCCTAGGCACT
Source organism: Brachymystax lenok tsinlingensis (assembly GCA_030435695.1). NCBI lineage: Eukaryota > Metazoa > Chordata > Actinopteri > Salmoniformes > Salmonidae > Brachymystax > Brachymystax lenok. The sequence continues at coordinate 38,733,495 of CM059814.1, forward strand.
TATAATGGAAAGCTATGGGTCCTATGTAATTCCGGCTCCCAGATTGCAATTCTTATGGCTTCCACTAGATGTCAACAGTCTTTGTTCATTGTTTCAGGCTTTTTTCTTCATAAACAAGCAAGAATTTAGACTTTTGATATAGAGACCACCGGAACAATATCAGTCTGTCGGCGCGCGATGAAGAGGACGCGCGCTTACTAATTATTATAGTATGAAACACTACAGTTTTTTTACATTTTAGGGTATCTGAGTATTAAATTGAAATGTAGATTGACTTGTTTGAACGAAGTTTAGCTGTAGCTTTTGGATTCCTTTGTCTGCATGTTGAACGAGTGGATTACTGAAATTGATGGCATCAGCTAAACTGACTTTTTGGGATATAAAGAAGGATTTTATCTAACAATATGACCATTCCTCTTGTAGCTGGGACTCTTGGGATTGCAAACAGAGGAAGATTTTCAAAAGTAAGTGATTTATTTAATTGCTATTTGTGATTTTGTGAAGCCTGTGCTGTTTGAAAAATATGTTGATGTGGGGGTGCCGTCCTCAGACAATCACATGGTATGCTTTCGCTGTAAAGCCTATTGTAAATTGGACAACGCAGTTAGATTAACAAGAATAAGCTTTTAAATGATATAAGATATTTGTATATTCATATATGTTTAATATTATGATTATTTATTTGAATTGCGCGCCCTCCAATTTCACCGGATGTTGTAGCCTCATTAACAGAGAGTTGCAGTTAGTTTCAGAGTGGGTGGCAAGGAATAAGTTAAGCCTAAATGATTCTAAAATTAAAAGCGTTGTATTTGGTACAAAACATTCACTAAACCCTAAACCTCAACTAAATCTTCTAGTAAATCATGTGGAAATTGAGCAAGTTGAGATCACTGTCATGGTCAAAACATATTAATACAATAGTAACTAAGATGGGGAGAAGCATGTCCATAATAAAGTGCTGCTCTGCCTTCTTAACAACACTATCAACAAGGCAGGTCCTACAGGCCCTAGTTTTGTCACACTTTGACTATTGTTCAGTCGTGTGGTCAGGTGCCACTAAAAAGGGCTTAGGAAATTGCACTAGTCTCAGAACAGGGCAGGACGGCTTATTTTATCGCTATATTTGATTTTGTAAACACTGTGCTGGTTTGAATGATATGTTGTTGTGGGCGTTGTGGGGAGCTACCCTCAAATCATAGAATGTTCTGCTTTCGCCTATTGTATATCCGACAATGCGGTTCGATTACCAAGATTCTAAGCTTTTGAATGGTGTACAACACTTGTATTTTCATGAATGTTTAATATTACTACTTTTGTAATTTGAATTTGGCGCTCTGCGTTTCACCGGATGTTGTCGTAAGTGGACAGCTAGCGGTCGGCAGCAGCCACTCAATGTTAGTGGTGGCTGTTTATCAGTCTGATGGCCTTAGATAGAAGCTGTTTTTCAATCTCTCGGTCCCAGCTTTGATGCACCTGTACTGACCTCGCCTTCTGGATGATAGCGGAGTGAACAGGAAGTTGCTCGGGTGGTTGTTGTCCTTGATGATCTTTTTGACCTTCCTGTGACATCGGGTGGTGTAGATGTCCTGGAGGGCAGGAAGTTTGCCCTCGGTGATGCGTTGTGCAGACCTCACTACCCTCTGGAGAGCCTTACGGTTGTGGGCGGAGCAGTTGCCGTACCAGGCAGTGATACAGCCTGACAGAATGCTCTGGATTGTGCATCTGTAAAAGTTTGTGAGTGTTTTGGGTGACAAGCCACATTTTTTCAGCCTCCTGAGATTGAAGAGGCACTGTTGCACCTTCTTCACCACGCTGTCTGTGTGGGTGGACCATTTCAGTTTGTCCGTGATGTGTACGTCGAGGAACTTAAAACTTTCCACCTTCTCCACTTCTGTCCCGTCAATGTGGATAGGGGCTTCTCCCTTTTCTGTTTCCTGAAGTCCACGATCATCTCCTTTGTTTTGATGACGTTGAGTGTGAGGTTATTTTCCTGACACCACACTCCGAGGGCCCTCACCTCTTCCCTGTAGGCCGTCTCGTCATTGTTGGTAATCAAGCCTACCACTGTAGTTTCGTCTGCAAACTTGATGATTGAGTTGGAGGCGTGCATGGCCACGCAGTCATGGGTGAACAGGGAGTACAGGAGAGGGCTGAGAACGCACCCTTGTGGGGCCCCAGTGTTGAGGAATAGCAGGTTGGAGATGTTGTTTCCTACCCTCACCACCTGGGGGCGGCTCGTCAGAAAGTCTAGGACCCAGTTGCACAGGGCGGGTCGAGACCTAGGGTCTCGAGCTTAATGACAAGTTTGGAGGGTGCTATGGTGTTTAATGCTGAGTTGTAGTCAATGAACACCATTCTTACATATGTATTCCTCTTGTCCAGATGGGTTAGGGCAGTGTGCAGTGTGATTGCGATTGTGTCGTCTGTGGACCTGTTGGGGCGGTAAGCAAATTGGAGTGGGTCTAGGGTGTTGGCTTCGGTGAAGGAGAGCCCGCAGGTTTTGGTAGCGGGCCGTGTCGGTGGCACTGTATTGTCCTCTAAGCGAACAAAGAAGTTGTTTAGTTTGTCTGGGAGCAGGACGTCGTGGTCCGCGACGGGGCTGGTTTTCTTTTTGTAGTCCGTGATTTACTGTAGACCCTGCCACATACCTCTCTTGTCTGAGCCGTTGAATTGCGATTCTACTTTGTCGCTATACTGACACTTAGCTTGTTTGATTGCCTTGCGGAGGGAATAGCTACACTGTTTGTATTCGGTCATGTTTCCGGTTGCCTTGCCCGGATTAAAAGCCGTGATTAGCGGCTTTCAGATTTGCGCGAATGCTGTCATCAATCCACGGTTTCGGGTTGGGGAAGGTTTTAATAGTAATCTACAGCAGCATTCAAATAAAATCAAATCAAATGTTATTGGTCACATATACATGGTTAGCAGATGTTAATGCGAGTGTAGCGAAATGCTTGTGCTTCTAGTTCCAACCATGCAGTGATATCTAACAAGAAATTGAAAATATTTGCGCGAATGCTGACATCAGTTTTGTGTGAATGCTGCATTCAATCCACGGTTTCTGGTTGGAGAAGGTTTTAATAGTCACTGTGGGTACAACATCACGATTGCACCTGCTAATAAACTCGCTCACCGAATCAGCGTATACATCAATGTTATTGTCCGACGCTATCTGGAACATATCCCAGTCCACGTGATCGAAGCCATCTTGAAGAGTAGAATCAGATTGGTCGGGCCAGCGTTGAACAGACCCGAGCATGGGCGTTTCCTGTTAATTTTTGTCTATAGGCTGGGAGCAACAAAATAAAGTCGTGGTCAGATTTGCTGAAAGGAGGACGGGGGCGGGCTTTGTATGCGTTGCGGAAGTTAGAGTATCAATAATCCAGAATTTCCCAGCCCGGGTCACGCATATGCTGATAAAATTTAGCGAGCCTTGTTTTCAGATTAGCCTTGTTAAAATCCCCAGCTACAATAAATGCAGCCTCAGGATATGTGGTTCCAAGTTTACGTGGAGTCCAACGAAGTTCTTCCAGGGCCGTCGAGGTGTCTGATTGAGGTGGGATACAAGTATTTGATACACTGCGGATTTTGCAGGTTTTCCTGCTTACAAAGCATGTAGAGGTCTGATTTTTAAATAATTTATTTGCATTTTATTGCATGACATAAGTATTTGATCACCTACCAACCAGTAAGAATTCCGGCTCTCACAGACCTGTTCGTTTTTCTTTAAGAAGCCCTCCTGTTCTCCACTCATTACCTGTTTGAACTCGTTACCTGTATAAAAGACATCTGTCCACACACTCAATCAAACAGACTCCAACCTCTCCACAATGGCCAAGACCAGAGAGCTGTGTAAGGACATCAGGGATAAAATTGTAGACCTGCACAAGGCTGGGATGGGCTACAGGACAATAGGCAAGCAGCTTGGTGAGAAGGCAACAACTGTTGGCGCAATTATTAGAAAATGGAAGAAGTTCAAGATGACGGTCAATCTCCCTCGATCTGGGGCACCATGCAAGATCTCACCTCGTGGGGCATCAATGATCATGAGGAAGGTGAGGGATCAGCCCAGAACTACACGGCAGGACCTGGTCAATGACCTGAAGAGAGCTGGGACCACAGTCTCAAAGAAAACCATTAGTAACACATTACGCCGTCATGGATTAAAATCCTGCAGCGCACGTAAGGTCCCCCTGCTCAAGCCAGCGCATGTCCAGGCCCGTCTGAAGTTTGCCAATGACCATCTGGATGATCCAGAGGAGGAATGGGAGAAGGTCATGTGGTCTGATGAGACAAAAATAGAGCTTTTTGGTCTAAACTCCACTCGCCGTGTTTGGAGGAAGAAGAAGGATGAGTACAACCCCAAGAACACCATCCCTACCGTGAAGCATGGAGGTGGAAACATCATTCTTTGGGGATGCTTTTCTGCAAAGGGGACAGGACGACTGCACCGCATTGAGGGGAGGATGGATGGGGCCATGTATCACGAGATCTTGGCCAACAACCTCCTTCCCTCAGTAAGAGCATTGAAGATGGGTCGTGGCTGGGTCTTCCAGCATGACAACGACCCGAAACACACAGCCAGGGCAATTAAGGAGTGGCTCCGTAAGAAGCATCTCAAGGTCCTGGAGTGGCCTAGCCAGTCTCCAGACCTGAACCCAATAGAAAATCTTTGGAGGGAGCTGAAAGTCCGTATTGCCCAGCGACAGCCCCGAAACCTGAAGGATCTGGAGAAGGTCTGTATGGAGGAGTGGGCCAAAATCCCTGCTGCAGCGTGTGCAAACCTGATCAAGAACTACAGGAAACGTATGATCTCTGCAATTGCAAACAAAGGTTTCTGTACCAAATATTAAGTTCTGCTTTTCTGATGTATCAAATACTTATGTCATGCAATAAAATGCAAATTAATTACTTAAAAATCATACAATGTGATTTTCTGGATTTTTGTTTTCGATTCCGTCACTCACAGTTGAAGAGTACCTATGATAAAAATTACAGACTTCTACATGCTTTGTAAGTGGGAAAACCTGCAAAATCGGCTGTGTATCAAATACTTGTTCTCCCCACTGTATATATGACTTCTCTACCAAGATAATGTGGTCGGCATTTGATCGTAAGGAATTCTAGGTCATGTGAACAAAAGGACTTGAGTTCCTGTGTGTTGTTATGATCACACCACGACTCGTTAATCATAAGGCATACACCTCCACCCTTCTTCTTACCAGAGATGTTTGTTTCTCTCGGGGCGATGCTTGAAGAAACCGGGTGGCTGTACCGACTCTGATAACGTATCCCGAGTGAGCCATGTTTCTGTGAAACAGAACATTTTACAATCTCTGATGTCTCTCTGGAAGGCAACCCTTGCTCGGATTTTGTCTACCTTGTTTTCAAGAGACTGGACATTAGCGAGTAGTATACTCGGGAGCGGTGTGCGATGTGCCGGTCTGCAGAGCCTGACCTGAAGACCGCTCCGTCTGCCCCTTCTGCGGCACCATTGTTTTGGGTCATTTGCTGGGATCCGATCCATTGTCCTGGGTGTTGGACCAAACAGAGGATCCGCTTCGGGAAAGTTGTATTCCTGGTCGTAATGTTATTAAGTAGACGTTTCTCTTATATCCAATAGTTCCTCCCGGCTGTACGTAATAAAACTTAAGATTTCCTGGGGTAACAGTGTAAGAAATAAAACATAAAAAAACTAAATACTGCATAGTTTCCTAAGAACAAAAAGCGAGGCGGCCATCTTTGTCGGCGCTGGAACTTTCTAATTATTTTTGGGTCTAAAGGATTAATGTGTCTAACAACATTTAAACGATGGTTAAAATAATTGACCCATTGTCAAATGCCCTGTTAATTGAGTTGAACCGTTTGTGAACCTATTCGTGAACTCGTTTTTGCCATTGGGCCTGGTCATCAGACTCTAGAGCCCTTTATTGCAGAATTGTATCAATGAGGTGGTCGGTTTTAAAATGGCTAACACTTATCACATGGTTTATACAGGCTGAAATGTACAGGCTGAAATATGGTACATTTGGATATATGGTTGTGATACTATCGGAAACATAACATTTGTAACATGCATGGTAACAAGCATTCATTCTTACACCTCTGTAACTCCAGACTTCAATTACAACCAGTTACGTGTTTTTATTACAGTGTAAGTATGAACTATTACAAATAATCACAATACAGTGTAATAACATATGTAATTACATTGTGATAAAGACCCATTATCATTAAGTGTTAGCAAAAGATGTTTCGATTTTTTTGAAAATAGAACATACCATTCTAAGAAATACAATTATCTTTTTCCAAATTAGAGGACAATTTTGTTGAGGCCTTTCAAATACAAATGGCAAAAAAACTCAAAAGTAATTGAAATGCGTATTTCAAATACATGCAACAGAAATACTGCCCATCTTTGCTCGTGTGCACATACTGACATGTTAGCATATAACATAAGTTTTTGCGCAATCCGTTTTGGAAGATTACTCCGTTTTGGAAGATGAATTGCTGGACTTGAGAAAATATACCCTAGTTTCCTCAAACAAGGAAACGTGCAATAGATGAGCCTCATACACTGCTCTTCTGTGGTCAGGCACAGCCTCTTTCTCTCCACTGGAACTTATATCTACTCTACGTCTACACACGCCCACAAGGAAAACACACACACATGCTCTAACTTGCTCTATAGCCTCTGTGGTGGGCAGATCTAGCAGACTGCAGATGAAAGATTAGTTATTGTGTGTCTATGATGATACTTTAATCTGTAAATCATCTATAATACATTGCTCACGTGGAATACATCAGTTTAAGCAACTTTCAGTTTCGAGTGCTTGTGTTTGGAAATGGTTTGGCTCTGTGGATCTAAAGTGCTGTCCCTGCTGTTGACAGTGTCTCGCTGTCTTTGTGTGTCACCTTCTCTGGGCACAGGTGAGTACTCATGGTGATACTAGTGGGTAATAAACACACAAGTGTCTTTACTCAAAAGTGGGACGTGGTAAAACCCTAGGTATGGTAGTTGCGTTTAGATTAGATGCTTTTAATACCCAGATATACTCAGAAATAACCCTGAATAAACTAGGAAATGTGCACTAGAGGAGCCCCATACACTGCTCTACTTGTATATTAAATTTGTTTTATTTTTATTATCAGTTACTCTAACCCACCCCTAATAAACTAGCTTGCTTACAAAACAAATAAGTTATATGTAAAGCTGTTTTGGACCTGAGTTATATACTTTTTCCACAAAAACTTCAGATGCCGTTAATTTGAAGTACCCCAGGACTCCTATGGTTGGGACTGAGGGCATGCCCTTGAGGCTCACCTGTAAGGCAGAGTATGACATGAAACAATGTGGTCGTATTGATGCCTTTTGGTGTCATCACACTTTGAATGAGTGTCCCAAGCTCATTGACCCCGGCAAGTACCTCACCACTGTCAACGAGATGTTTATGGAGGACCACAGTGTCAGAGATAGACGCGTTGTGACAGACTTCATACAGCTGACCCCTGCTGACCGAGGAGTCTATCAGTGCCATGCAGTATGTGAAATGGGAGGCCATACTGCCATGGGACACTACATAAATATCACAGTCAAAGGTACTTGTCCATTACATTTTTCAGTTAATTGTTATTAGCAGTTACTCTAACCCACAGCGACTTACAATAACAACTTTCAACTAAGGTGAAACAACCATGTAGCATGATCATCAGTCAATCAATTAAACAATCAACAAACCAACCAATTAATCACCAATGTTGATATCTAACCCTATAACAGCAGCTCCCATAGTTGATCAAAGAAAGGCCAACAACGGTGGACTGAACTGGACATACAACACTGGAATGATACTGTGGTCCCTTCTCCTAATACTGGAGTTACTTGAGGCAAGATCAATAACAAAGTAACACAGAAAAAATGCACTTGTACATTTATACTTCGCAGCCAATCATAACTTAATGTAGATATTTTGGGGTGAAGTCTCTTGTTTATTAATGATTATTTGTGTATAACAGGTTAATCATTGAGCTGGTCTGCAAGCTGATGGCAGATGACGTCAAGGCTGAAAATGACCTGTCAAATATAATGGAGATACCATCTACGATACAGGTTTACAGTATATCAAACCCAAACATTTAACTGAATCATTTTACATATATACAAATAAGGTGTTATGTGGCTAAAAAGACTACAATATTTGTATTCTATGGTTAATAGTTTACTTAATATTTACAAAAAATAAAAATGTGTTATCAACCAGCTTCAAACATGTATGTTGGAAAACAGGAGGGTTTGTACTACTTAAATTAAAATCAAATTTTATGGAATTTCAATGGAATGGAATGCTCATTGCTAGTTGGCATGCGTGCCTATTTCTTTTTTTTTTTTTTTTGTTCTCTCCCCTGTTCTTGTCACGGTGGGCTATCTCTTTACACCTCTCAAGTCTGTGTCTGTTAGAGGAAATGCCCATATAGGACAGGAAACCACACATAGCATTTGCACAAATTGAGGACTGAAGCAATGTGAAGAGAGCTAGTAGCAGTCCACGTGGTTGGAAGGGTGAGGGGGAGTAAAAGGGTCTTGTGATGTTCATCATAATCTCAGTTTAATTTGAAGGCGCAGGAGTGCACTGTAATAGCTTTTTGTTCTAGTTGTCATGCATGCCTTTTTTTTGTTATTTTGTTTGTTCTCTCCCCTGTTCTTGTTATGGTGGGTTTTCGCTCTACACCTTTCAGGTCTGTGTCTGTTTGAATAAATCCCCATACAGGACAGGAAATGACACATAGCCTCAGGCCTCCGTTTGTTTTTGCAAATGCTATGTGAACAGTGCTAGTAGCAGTCTATGTGGTTAGAAGGGTGAGGAGGATGTATAGAGGTGTTCCCCAGAGTTATTTTATGTGTACCCCAAAAAAACACCATATAAGAAAAGCATGGTGTGTCATACAGTATATGGAAATTAGCCATTTTACCATTAAAAACTGACAAACTACATAAACATTTGTGCACTGTATCTGCAATCTAATGAAACATTATTTTGATGATTACAACAGCAATTATCAAAGCGGTTTATATGTTTACAAGCATTAACGTCTCAGTAAAACCATATCTACATGTTTAAATGAGAGGAAATGACCACTTCCGCCTTAGGGCAAACTTTAAAGGTAGGGAGATTTAAAGAAGAGACTACCATGCACCAGTTGTTGCCACAAAACAAGTGAAGACCGTTTTATTAGCCTCGCTTGCCAGGCTAAAGACAAAGGTCTTGGAACGAGTTCTTATCACTCGCAGGCAAGCGCCCAGGTACTTTGAGAGTTGATTATGTTTCATGCTAATATTGGTTAAGCCTTGGTTTGTATCACTATGCTGATATTAGACAAACTACTTATATTTTTCTATGATATATTTGGTGCTCATGTGTTAATTGTGTATTGGTATTACATTAATTTCTCATGAAAGCAACAGCATAATGGCTTTTCTCTAACAGATCCTTAATGTGAGGGAACGCCAACCTTATTACACATCTTGTTTCACATCTATTACAGATATATGCTTTTTTATTGTTGTTTTACTGATTTGAAATAGTATTTATAAAAATTTAAATCATCAGTGAGCATTGTCTTTCCTCCAGATGCTTTGGAGGTGAGGTGCCCAAGGGTCCCTATCACTGGGAGAGAGGGCACACCAATTAATCTCACTTGTAACAGAGTATGATCAGAGAAAATGTGGTCATATTGAAACTTCCTGGTGCCATCGCTCTTCAGTTGAAAAATCCTAAGCTTACTGCTCTCGCTAGGTACCCCACTGTTGTCAACGAGGCAGCTATGGAGCACCCCAACATCAAACGCAGAGAAGATGTCACAGAGATCAAACAGCTGAATGAAAATGACCAAGGACTCTATCAGTGTCAAGTGCATTGCGAGAGCAGCAATTCTGCTATGGGACACTATAGTAGTATTACAATCAATGGTCATTTGTGGGTCAGCTATGGGTATAGCACCGCATGATCAATCTAGATGATGAGTTAATAGATTTTTATAGTTTTTTTATTTAACCTTTATTTAGCTAGGCATGTCAGTTAAAATAACAAATTAACTTATTTACAACGACGGCTTACCAAAAGGCAAAAGACCTCCTGCGGGGACGTGAGCTGGGATTAAAAATAAATATACATGTAAAAAAAATATAGCACAAAACACACATCACGACAAGAGAGACAACACAACACTACATAAAGAAAGACCTAAGACAACAACATAGCATGGCAGCAACAAATGGCAACACAGCATGGTAGCAACACAACATGACAACAACTTGGTAGCAACAAAACATGGCAGCAGTACAAGATGGTAGCAGCACAAAACAGGGTATAAACATTATTGGGCACAGACAACAGCACAAAGGGCAAGAAGGTAGAGACAACAATACATCACGCAAAGCAGCCACAACTGTCAGTAAGAGTGTCCATGTCTTTGAATGAAGAGATTGAGATAAAACTGCCAGTTTGAGTGTTTGATGCAGCTCGTTCCAGTCGCTAGCTTCAGCGAACTGACAAGACGAGCGACCCAGGGATGTGTGCTTTGGGGACCTGAAACAGAATGCGACTGGCAGAACAGGTGTTGTATGTGGAGGATGAGGGCTGCAGTAGATATCTCAGATAGCGGGGGAGTGAGGCTTACGAGGGTTTTATAAATAAGCATCAACCAGTGGGTCTTGCGACGAGTATACAGAGATGACCAGTTTACAGAGGAGTATAGAGTGCAGTGATGTGTCCTGTAAGGAGTATTGGTGGCAAATCTGATTGATCTTCAATCTCTGAACTCTCTTTTTAGCAAAAGAAAATGAACCAGTGGTAGAGCATGGTGAAGAGGATGAGCGTATGCCTTGGTACGTTATTACACATTCACTCACTCCAGTATTACAAATCACCTATTCATAAAATGATAATGTACTTTTTCAATCTCACTCACACTTCATACTATCTTAACAAACAGATGACAATATCCACAATATTCATGTTTTATATTTCCTTTGATGTTTTGTTGTGATATGATTGTTTTGGAGACTTTGGCCCAATCTGTGGGGTTCTGACATTTTTATACCATAATAGTGGGGGGTGTGTGTCTTATGATTAACGAGACGTGGTGTGATCATAACAACATACAGGAACTCAAGTCCTTTTGTTCACCTGACATAGAATTCATTACAATCAAATGCAGACCGCATTATCTACCAAGAGAATTCTCCTCGATTATAATCACAGCCGTGTACATCCCCCCTCAAGCTGATACATCGACGGCACTGAAAGAAATTCATCGGACTCTATGTAAACTGGAAACCACATATCCTGAGGCTGCATTTATTGAGGCTGCTAATTTATTGAGGCTGCTTCCTGAGGCTGCTAATTTAAGAACAAGGCACCCGAAATTTTACCAGCATATCGAATGTGCCACCCGGGCTGGTAAAATCCTGGACCACTGTTATTCCAACTTCCGTGATGCATACAAGGCTATTCTCCGCCCTCCTTTCGGCAAGTCTGACCATGACTCCATTTCGTTGCTCCCAGCCTACAAACAGAAACTAAAACAGGAAACGCCCGTTCTCAGGTCTGTTCAACGCTGGTCCGACCAATCTGATTCCATGCTGCAAGATTGCTTCGAGCACGTGGACTGGGATATGTTCCGGATAGCATCTGACAACAACATTGATATATACGCTGATTCGGTGAGCGAGTTTATTAGCAAGTGCATTGGTGATGTTGTACCCATAGCAAATATTAAAACCTTCCCCAACCAGAAACCGTGGATTGATGGCAGCATTCAGCAAGAAACTGAAAGCGCGAACCACTGCTTTTAACCAGGCTAAGGCTACCGGAAACATGACTGAATACAAACAGTGTAGCTATTCCCTCCGCAAGGCAATCAAACAAGCTAAGTGTCAATATAGAGACAAAGTAGAGTCACAATTCAACAGCTCAGACACAAGAGGAATGTGGCAGGGTCTACAGTCAATCACGGACTACAAAAAGAAAACCAGCCCCGTCGCGGACCATGACGTCCTGCTCCCAGACCAACTAAACAACTTCTTTGCTCGCTTTGAGGACAATGCAGTGCCACCGACACGGACCGCTACCAAAACCAGCGGGCTCACCTTCACCGCAGCCAATGTGAGAAAAACATTTAAATGTGTTAACCCTCGCAAGGCTGCCGGCCCAGATGGCATCCCTGGCCGTGTCCTCAGAGCATGCGCAGACCAGCTGGCTGGTGTGTTCACGGACATATTCAATCAGTCCCTATCCCAGTCTGCTGTTCCCACATGCTTCAAGAGGGCCACCATTGTTCCTGTTCCCAAGAAAGCTAAGGTGACTGAGCTAAATGACTATCGCCCCGTAGCACTCACTTCTGTCATCATGAAGTGCTTTGAGAGATTAGTCAAGGATCATATCACCTCCATCCTGCCAGACACCCTGGACCCACTCCAATTTGCTTACCGTCCCAATAGGTCCACAGACGACGCAATCGCAATCACACTGCATACTGCCCTAACCCATCTGGACAAGAGGAATACTTATGTAAGAATGCTGTTCATCGACTACAGCTCAGCATTTAACACCATAGTTCCCTCCAAGCTCGTCATTAAGCTCGAGACCCTGGGTCTCGACCCAGCCCTGTGCAACTGGGTCCTGGACTTCCTGACGGGCCGGTCCCAGGTGGTGAGGGTAGGAAACAACATCTCCACTCCGCTGATCCTCAACACTGGGGCCCCACAAGGGTGCGTTCTCAGCCCTCTCCTGTACTCCCTGTTTACCCATGACTGCGTGGCCAAGCACGCATCCAACTCAATCATCAAGTTTGCTGACGACACTACAAGTGGTAGGCTTGATTACCAACAATGACGAGACGGCCTACAGAGAGGAGGTGAGGGCCCTCGGAGTGTGGTGTCAGGAAAATAACCTCTCACTCAATGTCAGCAAAACAAAAGAGATTATTGTGGACTTCAGGAAACAGGAGAGGGAGCACCCCCCTATCCACATCGAGGGGACAGTAGTGGAGAGGGTGGAAAGTTTTAAGTTCCTCGGTGTACACATCACGGACAAACTGAATTGGTCCACCCACACAGACAGCGTGGTGAAGAAGGCGCAACAGCGCCTCTTCAACCTCAGGAGGCTGAAGAAATTCGGCTTGTCACCAAAATCACTCACAAACTTTTACAGATGCACTATCGAGAGCATCCTGTTGGGCTGTATCACCGCCTGGTACGGCAACTGCTCCGCCCACAACCGTAAGGCTCTCCAGAGGGTAGTGAGGACTGCACAGCGCATCACCGGGGGAAACCTACCTGCCCTCCAGGACACCTACACCACCCGATGTCACAGGAAGGCCAAAAAGATCATCAAGGACAACAACCACCCGAGCCACTGCCTGTTCACCCCGCTATCATCCAGAAGGCGAGGTCAGTACAGGTGCATCAAAGCTGGGACCGAGAGACTGAAAAACAGCTTCTACCTCAAGGCCATCAGACTGTTAAACAGCCATCACTAACATTGAGTGGCTGCTGCCAACATACTGACTTAAATCTCTAGCCACTTTAAACATAGGAATTGGATGTAACAAATGTATCACTAGCCACTTTAAACAATTTTGTATATAATGTTTACGTATCCGACATACTCATATCAAATGTATACACTGTACTCTAAACCATCTACTGTATCTTGCCTATGCCGCTCGGCCATCGACCCAAATCTCTAGCCACTTTAATAATTATAACTTTAATAATTATAACTGGATGAAATAATGTATCACTAGCCACTTTAAACAATGCCATTTATATAATGTTTACATATCCTACATTACTCATCTCATATATATATGTATATGTGTATATACTGTACTCCATACCATCTACTGCATCTTGCCTATGCCGGTCAGCCATCGCTCATCCATATATTTATATGTACATACTCGTATTCATTCCTTTACTCTTGTGTGTATAAGGTAGTTGTTGTGAATTTGTTAGATTACTTGTTAGATACTACTGCATGGTCGTAACTAGAAGCACAACTAGAAGCACGTAACTAAGCGCTACACTCGCATTAACATCTGCTAACCATGTGTATGTGACAAATAAAATTTGATTTGATTTGATTTGATAGTATTGACAATTGCTAATTGCTAATAATCATATTGGGGGGTTAGTCAGTAGGGACTTGTGTATATGTAACCCCTGTGCGGACATCTTGAGAAAGTTGCTGACTTGTGTTTAAGTGGGGGGTGTGAGGTATTTACTACAAGACCCTGGCTGGTGGAAAAATACTGAGCTGCCAAAGAACAAGAAAATAAATCAAGAAGAGCGCCAAAAGGGGGACCAGCCTGTGTGACACCGATTGGCCAGGCAAATCTAAACCACGCCCAGGCACTGTTCTGATAGGCCAGTTTACGAAGCAGGAACTAACTGTCAGAACATATACCCATGTTATCAGCAGAAAGGCAGTTCTTTGTTTCGTCCTGCGAGATGTTACAGTGAACCCGTATATACGGAAATTGTATTTGCCATTTATTAACTTTTGAATTAAACAATTATTTTAACCAAGTTCAGGTGTATTATCGTTCCTATCTCAGTTGAATCTACGCAAAACCTAACAATTGGTGACCCCGATGTTGAACTGAGGGAACGTCTTCGCTGGACAAAGCGCCAAATTGGCCGAGACTGTCGCCAGACGGTACTCTCACAAAAGACCGCGGTCTACAAAATAAGGTGAGCAGCTACCTATTGTCTAAAGGACTGAAAGCCTGCATATTGGCGTTAACCAAATTTATTTTGTGAGAAAACCTAACTGGTGTAAGTTACTAAATTTTCGAACCATAGGTTCATTTCAGTAAAAGTAAGAGTTAAATGTTTTACGTATTATTTAATTACGTACTGTAATGGCGAATGCAATTTCAGTTGGCCAACAGAATAAGATTGGGATGACTGTATGTGTATGATGTGAAATTAAAAGCCTGAATGTCTGTGGGTATGCATGTACGCTAGGGTTGTTTTATCAAAAAAAGTCTATAAGGCTTTAGGGAAGTGAGTGAGGACAATGGCAGCATAACCACCGTGAATGGCGGAATATCGGATATTAGACAAGTTCTAATAGGGTACCGCAATATACCGGGTTCACGGATTTTTATGGGGTAACATGGTGTGTTGGAAATAAGACAAATTGTCGATTAATAAGTCTAGGTCGACCCTCGACTAAAAGTGTACGGCAATACAGTCCAGGGAAAGGCAGAAGTATTGGAAAATAAGACAAGTCTAGGTGGACCCTCGACGGCAATACACTGAGTAAGACAAGTTCCCTGTAACAAGTGAACGGCAAGATATTGTATATAAGACAAGTTGGGTTTATATGCGCATATTACCTAACGGCAATATTTTGGAAATAAGACAAGTTCACTGATTGAATAAGACGTATTGGATATAAGACAAGTCACACTGTATGCTTGTTGCTTTATGATTGAGATTCTGTATGTGTATTTAGTCAGGCTTATATGTGTAAGGGAGCAAGGACGTATAATTAATGTAACCAGATATATTTAAATAATCCTATAATTGTATAACGCATTCACCCATTATTAATCGTAGTCTCGGTAGGGAATAACGTGTAAATATAACAACGATACATAAATAACTAATTGTAATGGATCAAATCGGAAAAAATTATAAAAACGTTGAAATCAACCCTAGAGGTAAACGGAGGGAAAGACGGAAAAGAATGGAAGAAGAGAGGAGAAAAATTATACCGAGAATGGATAGAGGATGGGTCCATTCTAGATCCTTCAGGGCTACCGACTGAGGGAGAACCTGGAAGAATGCCAGAGGCCCTGAAGCGGAGAACAATGAAAACCGCGGTAGAATGGAAGCAGGGGGGGAACCAACAAAAGGGACCATAAGAGACACATAATGGAAAAGCTGAAACTCAAAGAAAATTGGCCTGGCCATGCTAGAAAGACGCAGCAAAACTGATGCAGCGCAATGTAGCACACTCAGTAGAATACCAGCGGGAACTGAAAGTGATATGTGTGTGACGGATGCGCAGAACTGAGGAGGACTTGTGAGTGGGAGTGAGAGCGTGTCTGGACAAAGTACAGACACTCATCAACAAATGGAGGAGTCTAGGAGAAGATATTACAGAGAATGGACAGAAGAGGGCAGCATCACCGCGCCCAACGGTCTCCCAGTCGATGGGGAGCCCGGTAGGATATTAAAGACGCTGAAACGAAAAACAGATCGAACTTTCACCGAGTGAAACAGGAGGGAGAACAGCGCAGGGATAAGATGATTTAGAAAGTTTGAATCAACTAGTTCATTAGTGGATATTAAGTTTAAAATGGATATTAACGTTGTATTTTGCCACATTCGAACCATCGCTAAAAGTTTAGATTTGACGTTCAATGTTGCTAAAAAAATGTATGCTATGTGATGGAGCAGAAAAACCATGCGACTCAAGAAAAAACTTCAGTCTCTGTTGTTCTAATTCGAAATAAATGCATATGGTACACATTGGAAGAGGATATAATAACTAATTAAAGTGGCCTCCCTGTAAAAAGCAGAAATAGGTTTGTTTTGACAATATTTAAAAAATTATGAATAATTAACTGATAACAACCGTTGGCAAAAAGAGAAGTGGTTGGAAGCAAGTAATTGTTGGGGTTAAAAGTACAGGTATGAATAAAACATTACTATTGTTCGACAATCAAGCTGATAGGGCAGCACTAATGTTTTGAAGGTCCAACATATACTAATAGTTTTGAATTTGACTAGAATATTGCAAAGGTTAAACCGATAGGATTACTGGAAAGGGACTCTGGGATTGGTTAGTTTAAAGTAAGGTAGATTCCACTTAATGGAAAACTATTATATGAGGTTTGAATATAGGGCTTGCTTTCAGGAAAAATGGAAGTCAAATACATGCGTATGTGTGTTAATTAAGGGAGACAATAGATAATGGTTAACAGAAATAGTCTACTGCATAATAGCTATCAAATTGGTCTATTGGAAATTGGGATAACAGTGTTTGTACATGATTATGGCATAACGTCTCACTGGGTTGTGGGACTTCATTTGTATAAGAATTTTTTTTGAAAGGCCCTGGATTTTGAAACAATTCCTGATGAGGAATGATCAACCTCATCACGAATGTTAAAGACATCAGGAGAATTTCACCTTGATATTTATGAGAAATACTATTTTCTATCCAAATTGTACTGATACTTTGGGAGATTATTATTATCTCATAGGGAAATTATATGGATATTGTTTGGGAAATATAGAGAGTTTTGGGACAGAGACAGGCTCCCCGCCTTATGGTAGAAAGAGGAGGGGGGAGGCCATGAGGAGTAGGGGGTATATGGGCTGAACACACGGGTAGGCGCCCATCACCAGACAGTGTAGACGAGGAGGAAAGATAGATACTGAATTACTAGGTATTTGAGTTAGCTACAGTATATTTGGCTCTAGCACAGGAACAGAAACCATTTTTAACATTATTCTGACTCATGAGGTTTCTGGGGGGAAGCAATGGTACCGGTGATTTCCAAGTTGTGTCCCGTTAACCTATTGGGAAGAGATGTGATGTCACTTTTGAATAGAGTTGTATCACCCACTGAAAGGGGCATGAAGGCCCACATAGTTAAGAACATGGTCATCTGTGGGGACAGGGAACCTTGTTGCTGGTATAGTCAGGACTTAGTTAGAACAGTGGGAGAGTATGGGTTATTGGGTAAAGGGAAAAGGGTTACCATTCATACAGATAGCGCTTGTGCAGCTAGATGGAGAAAAAGGGGGATAGTACCTACGGCTAATTTTAAATTGTTAGAGGCAGTTCTCCTACCAGACAAAGCATCTGCAATGGAGACAGGAGGGCAGACGAGGAAGCGAGGGCAGTTAGTCTTACGTCATTGCTACACAGACTCAAACTTGAAAGAAGAAGTGAACAAAGGTTCTACTCTGCTAGAAGATAGCCAAGATAGGGCACCAGTTTTAGATTAAATAAGTGGGAGCAGCTAGGAGCAGTTAGTAAGGAAGAAATTTGGAAAAAAGAAATTTACCAATTTTGGCTAAGTGCAGTTAGTGGTTTTTGTTGTTTTAGAGATGCAGTTGTTTGATACAGGGGCAGAGCCTTGTATCAAAAGGAGGGATATGGTAGAGATGAATAGTATAGAGAGGATTGTTAGATATGGTAGAGATTGTTCGACAATACAAATTACTTTGAATAAAAAAATTATAATAATTGAGCTCACCAGGAGCAAAGGAAAGAAACAGTGTTTAAATTGTTATTGTATTATAGGACACATGACTTTTATGATTAAAAATAGGTTAAGATAGACACACCTGAGTACAGGATGAAATTAGAGTTAGGAAGATACAGTAACAAATCACATGAGAAGTTGTTTGCTAACCACACCTGTATGTCAGAGATTTTATGCCCAACAGAAGAACTACAAAAGGAGGTGAACCATACGATCCAGCCTGGTGACTGGGTGTGGGTCCAGTCTCTGGAGAAAAAGGACTGGAAGCAGCCCCGTTGGGAAGGCCCCTACAGGTTATGTTGGTCACAGCCTTTGCCATTAGAATATCAGAAAGAGCAACCTGGGTCAACGTTACTCACTGCAGAAAGGTAGGGACACATACAAACACCGTGGAACACACGCAGAGTTGGAGAGCAGAACTGGACCAATAGGGTCTGGGGGTCACCTCTGTTAACGAAGATTTCCTACCCCGACCTATCATCACTGTAGTGTGTTCACTAGAGGTGTAAGTATGGGGTGCTACCTAGCAGACTGGCTAAGGGCAGGAGAGGGCTGGCGGTTTTTGGGATATGGGGTACCTTGAGCTGCATCATAGTTTTGATGATCTTTTTTATAAATCCTGATTCAACACCTCTAGTATAAATTATATGTCACTGACAGGTTTACGAAGTAAAAGACTAGTTATATAATACCCGACCCCTCATGAATAAGAAGGATATAAAGAAGGAGTTCAAATAGGTGATGATGTGTGATGATGTCAGATTTAAGGTAAATATTAAACATTTCCCTAATAGAGCAGGAATATGGATGCATAATAAATTGTATAAGATAATTCAGGACTTTATATTTCTGTTTGGGACCACTTCATCTTGTTCCTGGCCTAGGTAATTAAACATACTTGGGGACCGGGGTATGTGGATGGAGTTTTAAACAAAGTTTGGATATTAATGACTGTAGAGTAGATGTAGCAGTAACCCTCTGAGGAGTCACAGGAACAGACACGGAATGAAGGTATTGGGCTTACACTGATGATTGTGGACTCGATTTTTCCTGTTCATTAATCCAGTCATTAATCCAGTCGGTAGAGACCAACTTCACGAAAGACCCAGGTCCTGTAGTGGATCTCAATGGATGTCTGTCAATGTGACTGATTTGGGTTCAGAAGTATAGGAGAAAATTCTAAACCTTACAGCTCCCATAACTGATGTGTGGAGGGCTTGTACCAATGTAGGAGGACACTGACAGACATTATCTAAAGAGTAAAAGGGCACTTGTGTTCTGGTATTATTGGTCCAACCAGTTAGGATTATACATCAGAGACCAGTTCTGGACAGGATCACTAGAAAAAGGAGGAATATAGGTTCTAATGTAGGCAGTTCTATTTTGGATGGATGTCATGGGTATCGCCAGTGAAGCTCCAGACGAGTATAAAGCTATGACTCAGATTGGGGAGGGTTTTATCACTACGTTCTTCTGGTGGGTAATGATAACTAAAAATGTTGATTGGATCAATTATAAGTATTATAATCAACAGGGATTGGTGAATAAGACTAGAGATGCAGTGATGGGAATCTCTGAACAATTATCCGCCACCTCCCTCATGACCTGGCAAAATAGATTGACTCTAGATGTGTTATTGGCTGAAAGGGTGGCGTCTGCAGAATGATGGGGGAATAATGTGTTGTACCTTCTTTCCCAATAACATAGCTCCAGCTCTGAGTTGGTTTGACAATATGTTTGGATAATGGAAAAATGTAATGATTACTGTGTTGTGGGCTACTTTTACCTGTATGACTGTGTTAGTATTGTTTGGGTGTTGTGTGATTCTGTGTGTGAGAGGTTTAATTTCCAGGACTCTGGAGAAATCAATGAAACAACAGATGGTGGAATATGGACCGATTCTGAGCTCTGACCCGGGGAATGATGAATACATGTCTCATGACCCTCTAGATGGCTCCAGTTCTTTTACTCATGAGGAACCCATGTTTGATGAGACAATTTTCAATATTTGGATTAGATCTTAATAAAATCCTACCTAGAACAGTTATGATTGGATATAGACCTAGAACAGTGATTGATGAGGATCAGATATAAAATACATGGATTGATTTAGAGTGGTGTCATTATTAATTACTGTTTTGTTCTATTCGTTTTGCATTCTCTACCATTGTTTACTAAATTTTTTTGTGTGACACTCTTGCAGGTGTCAAAAGGGGGACTACAAAAATTCGAATCAATTTATTCCACTCTGTATTTTTTATTTTGAGCTGTTGTTCTCTTTTAAAGGAAGGTTTTAAGTTCCTAGGTGGCTGGTAGCCAATCTAGTATGTGGAAATTACATATGAAGGACACAAAGGTTTTTATTGTTTGGTCACACCTTGTAGGTGTGAAAAGGGGGATTGTGGGGTTCTGACATTTTTATACCATAATAGTATTGACAATTGCTAATTGCTAATAATCATATTGGGGGTTAGTCAGTAGGGACTTGTGTATGTGTAACCCCTGTGCGGACATCTTGAGAAAGTTGCTGACTTGTGGTTAAGTGGGGGGTGTGAGGTATTTACTACAAGACCCTGGCTGGTGGAAAAATACTGAGCTGCCAAAGAACAAGAAGATAAATCAAGAAGAGCGCCAAAAGGGGGACCAGCCTGTGTGACACCGATTGGCCAGGCAAATCTAAACCACGCCCAGGCACTGTTCTGATAGGCCAGTTTACGAAGCAGGAACTAACTGTCAGAACATATACCCATGTTATCAGCAGAAAGGCAGTTCTTTGTTTCGTCCTGCGAGATGTTACAGTGAACCCATATATACGGAAATTGTATTTGCCATTTATTAACTTGTGAATTAAACAATTATTTTAACCAAGTTCAGGTGTATTATCGTTCCTATCTCAGTTGAATCTACGCAAAACCTAACAAATCTCAAATGGATTCTGTCAGGGCCAGGGGCTGGAACTCAAACGCAGACCAGAGTACTGTTCGATTCAAGGTGAATTTATTAACAACCAGAACCAACAGAGAAGTGAACTGAGCAGTAATTGTTCTGGTAGAACAGAGGGTATCTGGTCCGGGATCCCACACCCTGTGTTTCGAGGTTCTGGGGAGTAATCTGAGTCCGAGGTTCAGGCTGGAATTTTAGTGGTACAACGATCCGGCGGGGACTGGAAGGTTGGTCTGGCTTTTATAGGTGAGTAGATTGCATGATGTGGACCAGGTGTGCTTGATAGACGTGATGGCCCACAGGTGAGTAGACCGGAGCACTGGAGACCACGCCCCCCCAGCGATCTCAGAACAGCAAGAAAGAAGAATCATGACCGGGGGTTCGTGACAGGATTCCTAGACTGTCTGCCCTTCGCACTTGTGGAGATCTTAGATGATTTGATTGCTTATAAGCAAAATTATGAAATTTCCACTAACCTATTTGAGTGAAAGGTGAAGCTGTTACCATATTGATTGCAAAATCCTAGGTCTAGGCCTAGGCGTCCATTTGGACCCCTTATGTTACTGAATGTCACCCCTGTGACCTGCAGGAAAATGTTGTCCTGTGTGCATCAAACCACCAGAGGGTGCCCTCTTTCCTCTGTCCTCTCTCCTCCGTGACACAGAATCCGATAAAATGACATTGGAACATTGCACTGTACTGTAAAGATCATTGATATCCTTTGTAAGTGGAGCTACAAAACTCAATATGCAAATAATCAAAGACAATAGATTGCAAGAGATCAAATAGTAAGAGTAGGAAACCCTATTTTATGTTGACTAAATATGATTTAGAAGTTTATAATAATGCCTAACCATGATCCTTTACAGTTAAACAATACATGCTGGTGGAAGTGGATCTTTCTCTTTCAGCATCACACACAGACCTTTTTCCCAATTTGGCAAAAGTCTGTCCTCTATCAATGATCTGGAAAGATTCTGTATGGAGGACTGGTCTAAGATACCTCCCAATGTGTTCTCCAATCTCATACAACATTTTAGAAAAGCCTCCTCCTCGCAAAGGTAGGGTGCTGGAGTACTGAAGGTGAAGCTGGTTGAGAGAATGCCAATAGTGTGCAAATCTGTCATCAAGGCAAATCTGTCATCAAGGGTGGCTACTTTGTAGAATATAAAATCTATTTTTCTAAAATACATTTTTTGGTTACTACATGATTCCATATGTGTTATTTCATAGTTTTGATGTCTTCACAATTTTTCTACAGTGTAGAAAATAGTAAAAAAATATGTAACAAAAACTTGAACGAGTAGGTTTGTCCAAACTTTTGAGTGGTACTGTATGTCAGAAGGGACATTTTGGGGTGAAATCTCATGTTTATTGAATATACATTCTGTGTGTTACAGGTTCATGACCTGTCAATTATCATGGAGAGATCATCTACGATACAGATTTATATCAAATCCAAACAAATTGCTGAATCATTAACATACAGTAAGGTGTTGTTACGTGGCTCAAAAGAGTAAAGAGTTTGTATTTTATGGATAATAGTTTACCCCAAATTTAAGAAAAAAAGACATTATTATTGACATTGTGTTATTTCCAATATCAATCATCTATATGTACGTAGGAAAGATGGTTTGGTTTGAGCATCAGTGCTAAAATATAATTTTAAATGGTAATAACAACTTGTTCACTTGTCATGCTTACTTATTTATTTGCTCTTGTTCTCGTGCGTGCTTGTTTCTTTTTTCCCCGTTCTCTCTTCTTTTCCGTTCTTTTCTTGTCAAGGACGGGCTCTCTAAACCTCTCAAGTCTATTTCTGTGAGACGAAATACACATACTGTACACAGGACAGGAAACCACACTTAGCATTTGCATAAACAAATGGAGGCCTGAAGTGTAGTGAAGAGCTCTTGTATGAATCTGTGTAGTTGGAAGGATGAGGGGGAGTGAAGGAGTCTGCTTGTCTTGTGCTGTTCATCACAGTTTGGTTAGGGCCATTCAATTCAATGAAACTTTATTCATCCCCCCAGGGAAAAATGGGCACTTTTACTATACATTTCATTATAACGCAGGAAGTGAAGATCTATATTAGCCAGCAACCCACACCAAAGTGTTCATTTGCGTACCTGTACCAAAACCTCCAACTGCGTACCCCTTGACAAAAATATCTGTTAGCCCTTCGCTATTATTCATATATTTTGAGGGTACTAAGTTTTTATAAATTGTACATAAATTGTACTAAATAATATAACCCCAATAAACATGGGTTTTTATTTATACCATGCAGATCAGCACACTGTGAGAAAAACAGATCTGATACCAAAATAATTATACAAAATAAAAAAACTTCCACAACAAAAATACATGCATACATGCACAGTTTCTCTAAGTACACCCTGGAGCTTTCTGGGGTCCTCCAGTAGTAAATAATGAGAACAGGGACATTTAAAATGTTGTATGCCAAATAGGACACTAAAAGTAGGAAATTACAATTAAATATATATAATTAAAGTTATTGTTAAGTGTTGCCTAATCAAAACATGGAAGCAATACACATGAACGTCTCAGTTAAAACCACAAAGGTACACCTACGTGAGAATGCTGTTCATTTACTACAGCTCAGCGTTCAACACCATAACGCCCACGAAGCTCATCACTAAGCTAAGAACCTTGGGACTAAACACCTCTCTCTGCAGCTAGATCCTGGACTTCCTGACGGACTGCTCCCAGATGGTAAGGTTAGGCAACAACACATCTGCAGAACTAATCCTCAACACATGAGCCCCTCAGGGGTGCGTGCTTAGTCCCCTTCTGACTGTGTGGCCATGCATGACTCCAACATCATCATTAAGTTTGCAGACGACACAACAGTGGTAGGCCTGAACACCAAATACGATGAGACAGCCTATAGGGTGGTCAGAGACCTGGCAGTGTGGTGCCAGGACAACAACCTTTTCCTCATGTGAGCAAGACAAAGGAGCTGATTGTTGACTACAGGAAAAGGAGGGCCGAACATGCCCCCATTCACATCGACAGGGCTGTAGTGGAGTGGGTCGAGGGCACATCAATGTCTATTCCCCCTCAGGAGACTGAAGAAAATGGCATGGGTTCCCAGATCCTCAAAGTTAAACACCTGCACCCTCGAGAGCATCCTGACTGGTGGATCACCCCAGGTATGGAAACTGCTCTGCATCCAACCGTAAGGCGCTACAGAGGGTAGTGTGTACGGCCCAGTACATCCTGGACCTGTATACTAGGTGGTGTCATAGGGAGGCCCCAAAACTTGTCAATGACTCCAGCCATCCAAGTCAAAGGCTGTTCCCATGTAGACAAGAGGAATACCTATTTAAGAATGCTGCTTATTGACTAGAGCTCAGTCTTCAACACCATAGTATCCTTCAAGCTCATCATTAAGCTTGGGGTCCTGGGTCTGTACCCCGCCTTTTGCAACTGGGTCCTGGACTTCCTAATTGGCCGCCCCCAGGTGGTAAAGGTTGGAAACAACACCTCCACTACGCTGATCCTCATCACAGGGGCCACACATGGGTGCATGCTCAGCCCACTCCTGTACTCCCTGTTCACCCATGACTGCGTGGCCACGCACACCTACAACTCAATCATCAAGTTTGCAAACAACACAACAGTAGTAGGCCTGATTACCAACAATGACAAGACAGCCTATAGGGAGGAGGTCAGGGCCCTGGCGGAGTGGTGCCAGGAAAATAGCCTCTCCCTCAACGGCAACAAAACGAAGGAGCTGTGCAATTCAGGAGACAGGAGACAAATGGTCCACCCACACACACAATGTGGTGAAGAAGGCGTTACAATGCCTCTTCAACCTCAGGAGGCTGAAGAAATTTGGCTTTTCCCCTAAGATCCTCACATCGATACGCCATCCCATCTGGTTTGTGCTAACTATAATTTGTTTTTCAACAGGACAATGACCCAACACAACTCTAAGCTGTGTAAGAGCTATTTGACCAAGAAGGAGAGTGATTGAGTGCTGCAATCACCCGACCTCAACCCAATTGAGATGGTTTGAGATGAGTTGGACCACAGAATGAAGGAAAAGGAGCCAACAAGTGCTCAGCATATGTGGGAACTCCTTCAAGACTGTTGGAAAAGCATTCCAGGTGAAGCTGGTTGAGGGAATGCCAAGAGTGTGCAAAGCTGTCAACAAGGCATAGCGTGGCTACTTTGAAGAATCTAAAATCTAAAATATACGATGTATAAAATAGTACAAAATGAAAAACCCTTGAATGAGTAGGTGTGTCCAAACTTTTGGCTGGTAATGTATAGGCATCCCGTCAACGGGACAGTTGGAAATCGTGCAGCGCCTTGTGTCACGATTGCAGACTTCAGAGAAACAACAAATGTCGGTACATGTAAGTGTCTTATATCGGCTGAAAGCTTAAATTCTTGTTAATAATTTACACTAGCAATTACTGTGAAAAAATGCCATGCTATTGTTTGAGGAGAGCTCCTAACAACAAAACACTTTTTTCACCGCGATAGGTTTGATAAATTCACCTCTGAAGGTGAAATGTGTACTTGCATTCTGAAATCTTGCTCTGATTTATCATCCAAAGGGTCCCAGAGATAACACAAAGTGTCGTTTTGTTTGATACAATCCTTTTTCATATCCTAAAAATGTACAAATAGCATGCACAATCGATTTTGTATTTCCACTCATTCAATTTGCAAAGAAAGGAATCTGTGAAAATCTAACCCTAAACGTTGTTTCAACCAGTCAAATCCCATTCGTAATTATTCCAGAGATCCTAGAACGTAACCAGACTTTACTATATCATTAGGGGTGTAGTATATCCTATAGGACACCAAATTTGGTCAGAGAGCGAAGCCTTCATGGGCGGTCTACACTTGATCGACTGTAACTTTGTCAAATAAGCACCAATCGGGGTACAAACAAAGCTAGCTAGATAGCCCCATATCTGTCGCAAAATGTAGTTGCTAACCTTGTGCGAAAGCAAACTTTTCCATTTGGACAAAAATTATAAGAATATGGAGAGTTATAAAGTTATGAAAACTGGTTGTTTTGCAAGTGTTGAACTTATAATATGGCTACTAATACTGGAAAAGCTAAATCAAAGTCCAAGTATACAGATTTGACGATATTGAATGTATTGGGAATGCAAATGTCTCTTTCACAATTTGCCCAACTGTACCTGGGTGACTTCACACTAAATGTCATGTAGTTTACTCATACTTCAAGTTATCTGTCTGAAACTTTGCACATACACTGCTGCCATCTTGTGGACACCATCGGAATTTCAACCAGAGTGATGGCTAGACGTGGAACATTTCTGTTGCATTTCAAAGATGTTGGTAGAAAAAAAATTGAAAAACGGTTGTTTTTTTCTTTGTATTTTCTTCTAACAGATCTATTGTGTTATATTCTCCTACATTCAATTTACATTTCCACAACTTTCAAAGATTTTCATTTCAAATGGTACCAAGAATATACATATCCTTGCTTCAGGGCCTGAGCTACAGGAAGTTAGATTTAGGTATGTCATTTTAGGCAAATATTGAAAAATAATAATAAGATAACAGAAAGTATTTATACCCATTGGATTTCTTTGAAATGTTATTGTGTTACACATTGGGAGTCAAATTGATTTCATTGTCTTTTTTTGTCAACAATCTCCTCAAAATACTCTGTAATGTCAAAGTGGAAGAAAATTGTAATGTTTAGTGCAAATTTGATAACTAAAATATAGTCACTGCATAAGTATTCAGCCCCATTGTTTAGGAAAGCCTAAATTACTTCAGGAGTGAAATTTGGCTTCAACAAATAGCATAATACGTTGCATAGACTCATCCGTGTGAAATAACATAGGTTGACATGATTTTTAAATTACGAATTCTTCCTATGTCTTCCTTACATGCAACATCTGTAAGGTCCCTCAGTCAAGTATTGAATTTCAAAAAGATGGTGGCGTACTGGATGGCCGCCGTTTTGCAAGCTCTGACCCAACTTTGCTATTTTTCTTACAACCATCAAAACCTTTTGAACACATTGGCAGTTACTTACCTCAATTCCGGCTTCAACTTCCTACCTAATTTTTGGGCTTCCAAAGAGGCAAGAGAGGTGGGGATCCTGGCGAGATTAAGGCGTAGGGAAAACTTGGCACCTCTTCTCTCCATTCAACTGGTCAATGTACTTGAAAATAAGATGGATGACCTCCTCTGGCTTTAATTCCAGTTTGTCTACAAATAAATAATGTCTCCATAACCAAAACCAAAAATCTAAGTTAAATAACAGGACTAAATCAAATCATAAAGAAGGAAGGGAAGCGCTGCTAAGGTATACAATAGTAGGTTTTTGTAGACAGAAGGTGCTCTTTGGTAAAAGGGGTAAATTGATCATCAAAACGAAAGGAGGACCAAGGCACACTTCATATAAGTAATTTAAATGCCTTTATTTGTATTGCATGTGGTTACAGAATTCATTGTACAACACCTATTAAGCAATACTATACACATTAAAAAGTGTAATAGATACAGTGGTGGAAAAAGTACCCAATTTTCATTCTTGAGTAAAAGTAAAGATACCTTAAAAGAAAATGACTCAAGTAAATGTAAAAGTAACCTAGTGAAATACTACTTGAGTAAAATCTAAAAGTATTTGGTTTTAAATGTACTTAAGTATCAAAAGTAAAAGTATAAGTCATTTAAAATTCCTTATATTAAGCAAACCAGACAACATCAACTTCTTTGTTAAATTTACGGATAGCCAGGGGCACAGTTCAACACACAGACATAATTTACAAACAAAGTACATGTGTTTAGTGAGTCTGCCAGATCAGAGGCAGTAGGGATGACCAGGAATGTTCTCTTAATAAGTATGTGAATTAGACAATTTTAACGAGTACTTTTGGGTGTCACGGAGTAAAAAGTACATTATTTTATTAGGAATGTAGTGGAGTAAAAGTAAACGTTTGCTAAAATATAAATAGTAAAGTAAAGTACAGGTACCCCAAAAAACTACTTAAGTAGTACTTGAAACCTTAGGCCTATGTGTATTGTCTATTTTAAGTTCAATCCTGGGTTTAATTTAAACAATAGCTGTTGATGACTTCCTAAATGCTATATAGGCCTAAATAGTATCATTGATGATATATGAATGATAAAGTATTTTTACATTTAATTTGCTCTGTTAAACCTAAGCTTTGGAATGACTTTGATAGCAACATTGAATCTATTTAGTTATTTAGAGATCTCTCAAGAATCATTCTCATAATAACACGTTGGTAGTTGTCAGTGACACATATCAAAGCATGGCTGAGCTTGGTTTAAAACCCTGGATGGGAGACGTAATTGATAGGTATAGATAGATAAACTCTCCAGTAGGAAGTGCTGCCCAGCCTATTGTTATTTTTTTCAGGTAGTGGATATAAAGATGAAGATTTGACAATGTTTCAAAAGTACAAATTCAACTGATTTTATACAAGGTTTGCTGAAAATGATAACATAATCCTGTGGTTGAAATTTCACCCTCAAAAAAAGCATTTTACTTTGATAACTTTTTTCAAATCCAATGTATTTCCAGTGGGTGATGAATATATTCTGTTTAGCTGGTGAGATAAACTTGTGGTAGAGTGTGGTGAAGAGAATAAGCCGGGGGAGGTACAGTATGGCCCTCTCACTCACTATAATTTCTGTATGACCAAATCACCTTTACCTATAGTTATTCATTAAAACTTCTTAGGGAGTGGCAGCAGTGGTGTCGGTTTTGGAGAGTGTGGCGCGCCCAAAGTAAAATGCCTGCCACTCAGGCCCAGAAACTAGGATATGCAATAATTAGTACTATTGGATAGAAAACACTCTGAAGTTTATAAAACTGTTAAAATAATGTCTGTCTGTGAGTATAACAGAACTGATATGGCAGGCGAAAACCCAAGGAATTTAAGTCTGGAATCTTTTTTGTTGTTGTGACATGCCCTCATTTCCAATGGTTTTCTATGGGATCTGCTGTAAACTAGCACCCCAGTTGCAGTACCTATGGCTTCCACTAGATGTCAACAGTCTTTAGACATGGTTTCATAAGTTTACCATGAATAACAACCTTATAGAAGAAGAATATGTAAGTGTATGGAGGAAGTGCCTTTTGTTTTTTTGCACGCGAGACCGTGAGCGCGCTCCTCTGGATTTTCGTTTTCTATCGTTTAGGATATTATCCGTGTGAAATATTATAGTTAATATACTTAAAAGTGTACTTAAGGATACATTATAAATTATGTTTAATTTGTTTGGGCAAAGTTGATAGGTATAATTTGAACGCTTTCTCTTTCCTGTATAATGGGCGAGTGGACGGTGGATTTTCTGAACATAATGCGCCAACCAAAATTTATGGATATAAACAATGACTTTTTCTAACAAAAGGAACATGGATTGTTTTGCTTGGACACTTCGGATTGGCCTCAGCAGAAGATCATCAAAGGTAAGCGATTTATTTTAGCTCTTTTATGTGTTTTGTGTGACCCGTGCTGGTTATGAAATTATGCTAAAATATGTGAGGTGCTGTCCTCAGACAATCAAATGTTTTGCATTCGCTGTAAAGCCTTTTTGAAATCTGACAACGCTGTGAGATTTCCAAGAATCTAGCGCCACAAAAGTTTAAAAAAAATAATGTACTTTTTCAATCTCACTCACCCCACCAAAACTGCTTTGCTATAATACCATTGCTGTTTGATCCATGAGTGAGTGTTCAGTTAGTCAATGATGGGTTCTGTTTAGCAGGATAGAGGAAATTTGTGGTAGAGCATGGTGAAGAGAATGAGAATAAGCAGCGGGAAGGTATGACATTCCACTCACAAATTTCATTATGAACAAATCACCTTTACGTACAGTTTACTTATTCATAATAAAATCATAGTACTTTTTCAATCTCACTCACTCACTAAAACTGCTGGGGAGATGTTTTAACCTATTATCATCACATTTACAGTACATTGCTCTTATGCAGTAATTATTTTAGAAAGGCATAACAATGTGGACAATGTGGACATCTAACAAGTTTCCTAACACGTATTTTGTATTCGTAAAGACAAGCTCAGTGTCATCTGGAACATCATGCGCACTTATTCGTGTCTCTCACTTTGGTTGTCATGGGGTTGTGTGGGCATTTGGTTATGAAAGTTAGAGACATGGTACCACTCTTCCTACTCCAGCTAAAATAATCCAAACAAACAGAGGACAATATCCATATTTTACATTTCTTTGTATGTTTTGTTATGAAATCATTGTTGGGAGACTTTGGCCTAATCCCAAATGGATTCCTACCTTTTGGAATAATTTGATCGCTATGAGCAAAATTATGAAACTTCTACCTAGCCTATCCGAGGGCAAGGTGTAGTTGTTACAATATTGATTGCACCTGTCAAATCCTCTCAGATCTCCACAAGTGTATAGCGTGTAGGGTCTAGCGGTCCATTTGGGCCGCTTACAGTATGTTAGTGAATGCCACCTCTGTGACCTGCAGGAAAATGCTGTCCTTTGTGCATCAAACCACCAGAGGGCAGTACAGTGCAGTGTTCCAATGTAGAATCCCCACAGGCTGGCCCATCTAACATGGAGATGACCACTATGGCTGCAGCTGCAGGGGCTGACTCCCCAGAAGACTCCTGGGAAGAAGATGATGATGACTGTGTGTGATGCTGATCTGAGAAATACTATACATTAATACAATAAGGCTAATATTGTGTAACTTCCACCAGCATAGTTTAACGCCAGGTTAAGCATTAAAAGGGACATTTCACTTTTAGATGAAAGTTTAATGTTTCCAGACCTCAAAAGGAGACTAGTAGACTAGTGTTGAGATATGTCAACAAACCCATAAGTTGTGTAGATCCCGTTCTAGGCCTCAATCACCAATGAATGGGAAAAATAAGTAACATCTAATTTCCTAGGTTAATTTGATGCTTATCTTTTCTATTTGTTTGGGGGTTGAGGAATATAGCTGGATCGACACAACCAATTGTCTGGGAATAGGATATACTGTATCTTAACACTAGTTACCCTCTTGCAATCTATTGACTTTGATAAACATCTTCATTCTACATTCTACATGGAGCTGTATTTCTTTATTGATACGGTCAACAGGAAATCAGTTCCCTCATTCAGGTCTAAGGTCAAGTGTATGAAAATGACCAGTGGATCCCTGCTTATATGTGCCTGCTTTACTCATGTGCCTGCTTTACTTATGTGCTTTTATCTGTATTAAAGAAGATTAATTAGATACATTGCCAGTTAAAATCAAATTGTTAAAGTGATGCAGCAGAGCTTTTGTATAATTTCAGCCAGTAGTTTTGAAAGTATTGTTCACGAGCCAAAACGGGTTCACGGAAATTGTGCACAATTGTGTGAACCATTTCATATAATATGTTACATCCTGCAAAAAAATCTATAAAATCCTATATTACGGATTTGTAAGTGCTTAAGATCCCATTCAATCTCTTTAATTAATAACAAGGCAACAGTAAAGATGTCATCTCTTACGAATGATTCAGAACCTCACCTTGGGCCAATTAGTCACAACAATTCAAGCTCAAATGGGATAGGAGATATGCTTGTTCACAGTTTGGAATTACTGACGTATGAACAGACGGAGACAGAGCCATAGTCTCCCCTCCAATTTCTTTGTGGTGCCAATTACACACCAGCGAAAAGCAAGAACGATGTGCGAGTTAAATCTACTCCCTGTTCACTTTTAGTATTTGTCAAAATTTGAACCTACTAAGGGAAGACAGAACCTGCTAAGGAAGATATCAACTAGGGAAAAAAGAGAAAAAGCAAATGGCCCAATACACAAACTCTGAGCCTCTATCTATTGAAGGGGAAATCTGGGATTGGTAAACCAGGGTGATCGCTTTGTTGTTGTTTGAATCTCAGATTGACCCTTTAATTCTGTGCTCATACATCAACTATTAATAGGTAGCTATTTATTCATAAAAGGATGATTATTCAATTACATCAGAGGGATTCATTACCTTTTTCTCAGATATCAGGCTGCTTTTGCCACCAACAGAGAATACGTACTCAGATAGAAAGGATCAAAGACGACATATCCCTTCATCCAACTGATAGATGGATGAAAGACCTAATGATGAAGGTAAATTCTCAGCATAAGGGTGCACTCTCCTGTGCTCATGCATCGTACGCACACAGATGGATGTCTGCGCACACATACTGCTGTGATTTACAAGGCTTCTCCGTCAGACTCCCACTCAGATTGGTCCTAAAAATTGTCTAATTAAATGGCTTTCCCTTTTCATCACTGTCACTCCCCATAATTACCCAGGATGCTTAGCGCCCTCTCTGAGTGGTCACTGACTCAACACAAAGTAATACACAATAGGACAGGCAGCAGAGTCTGTACATTCCAAATGGCACCCTATTCACTAGTCTAGTGCACCACTTTTGACCAGAGCCCTATAGGCTCTGGTCACAGGTAGTGCACTAAATATCGATCCATCAATCAAATGTACGTATAAAGCCCTTTTTACATCAGCAGATGTCACAAAGTGCTTATACAGAAACACAGCCCAAAACCCCAAAAAGCAAGCAATGCAGATGTAGAAGCATAGTGGCTAGCAAAAACTCCTTAAAAATGCAGGAACCTAAAGAGGAACCAGGCTCTGAGGGGTGGCCAGTCCTCTTCTGGTTGTGCTGGGTGGAGACTATAAGAGTACATGGCTATTAAGGTCAGATCGTTCTTCAAGATGTTAAAATGTTCATAGATGACAAGCAGGGTCAAACAATAATCACTGTGGTCGTAGAGGGTGCAATAGGTCAGCACTTCAGGAGTAAATGTCAGTTGACACTAGATAAGACACCAGATAGTACAGAATTGGCCCTAGCCCCCCGGCACATAAACTATTACAGCATAGATACTGGAGGCTGACGGGGGAGGTCAGGGACACTGTGGCCCTATGATACCCCCGGACAGGACCAACCAGATAGGATAAAACCCCACCCACTTTGCCAAAGCACTGCCCCCACACCACTAGAGGGATATCAACAGACCACCAACTTACTACCCTGAGACAAGGCTGAGTATAGCCCACGAAGATCTCCTCCACTGCACAAGCCTGAGGGGGCACAGAACCGGACAGGAAGATCACGTCAGTTACTCAACCCACTCAAGTCGAGTTGTTTGCATACAAATTCTAGAGACAATAGGGAGCCTACGTCTTCTGACCGTAGCGTATGTGTAGGTACAGTATGTACGGCAGAACCAAATCAGAGAACAAGGTTGGAGCAAGTCTATGTAACGCTTTATAGGTTAGCAATGAAACATTGAAATCAGCCCTAGACTTAACAGGAAGCCAGTGTAGAGAGGCTAGCACTGGAGTAATATGATATATTTTTTGTGTTCTAGTCAATATTCTGTATTGACTGTATTTAGCAGTAATTGAAGTGTATTTAGTGCTTAATCCGGGTGGCCGGAGAGTAGAGCATTGTAGTAGACAAATCTAGAAGTGAAGAAATAATGGATTAGCTTTTCTACATAATTATTGAAGATGGAAAAAAGCTGCCATAGAAATATTCTTGATACTGTATGTTCGTCTAAAGAGAGATCAGGGTCCAGAGTAACACCGAGGTCCTTCTATGTGTTATTTTCGACGACTGTACAACCATCAAGTTTATTTGTCAGATCATTTGTCTGATTATATCTTGCGACCTAGAACTATCATCTCTGTTTTGTCTGAGTTTAAAAGTAAAAAATTGCCTCCATCCACATCCTTATGTCTGAAACACAGGCTTCCAGAGTAGGCAATGTTTGGGCATCACTATGTTTTATCTAAATGTACATCTGTGTGTTGTCTGCATAGCAGTGAATGTTGACATTGTGTTTCCGAATGACATCACCAAGAGGTACAATATATAGAGAAAACAATAGTGGTCCTAAAACGGAACCTTGAGGAACACCAAAACCTACCATTGATTTGTCAGATAACAAACCATCCACAGATGGTGCCAAAAGCGGCACTAAGGTCTAAGAGCACAAGGACAGACGAGCCTTGGTCTGACGCTATTAGAATGTAATTTACCACCTTCACGAGTGCAGTCTCAGTACTTTGATGGGGTCTAACAATTTTGTATACATTATTTGTCTTCAGGAAGGCACTAAGTTTCTGCACAACAGCTTTTTCAAACAATTTTGAGAGGAATGGGAGATTCGATATAGGCCGATAGTTTTTTTACATTTAAGTCTGAGGCTATATTACTGCCAATTTTAGTGAGCACAGGAAATAGCTCTTTCAGTAGTTTTGTTGGAAAGGGTCCAGTAGACAGCTAGAAGGTTTAGAGGACATTACTATTTTTGTGAATGTGTTGAGAGGTACAGGGTTAAACAACGTGTGTCTCTATTGATCCTAGGTCCTGGCAGTTCTGTGCTGTCTCAGGACAACTGAGTTTTGGAGAAATACGAATATTCAAAGAGGAGTCCATAATTTTATTTGTAATGATAATTAGCTTTGCGACAGTATAAAAACAGCATGTTATTATTCAATCAAATTTCAATCAAATGTATTAATAAAGCCCTTCTTACATCAGTTGATGTCACAGAGTGCTGTACAGAAACACAGATTAAAACCCCAAATAGCAAGCAATGCAGGTGTAGAAGCACGGTGGCTAGGAAAAACTCCCTAAAAAGGCCAGAACTTAGGAAGAAACCTAGAGAGGAAGCAGGCTATGAGGGGTGGCCAGTCCTCTTTTGGCTGTGCCGGGTGGAGATTATAACAGAACATGGCCAAGATTTTAAAATGTTCATAGATGACCAGCAGGGTCAAATAATAATAATCACAGTGGTTGTCGAGGGTGCAACAGGTCAGCACCTCAGGAGTAAATGTCAGTTGGCTTTTCATAGCCGATCTTTCAGAGTATCTCTACCACTCCTGCTGTCTCTAGAGAGTTGAA
Source organism: Brachymystax lenok tsinlingensis (assembly GCA_030435695.1). Taxonomy (NCBI): domain Eukaryota; kingdom Metazoa; phylum Chordata; class Actinopteri; order Salmoniformes; family Salmonidae; genus Brachymystax; species Brachymystax lenok. Next base: position 38,768,676 of record CM059814.1, read on the forward strand.
AACAGCAGGTCTGGGACAGGTAGCACGTCAGGTGAACAGGTCAGACAGGCAGAACCATTGAAACTGGAGCAGCAGCACGGCCAGGTGGACTGAGGACAGCAAGGAGTCATCAGGCCAGGTAGTCCTGAGGAATCGTCCTAGGGCTCAGGTCCTCCGAGTGAGAGAAAGAAAGAAAGAAAGAAGAAAGAAAGAAAGAAAGAAAGAAAGAAAGAAAGAAAGAGAGAAAGAGAGAAAAAGCGATAGAGAGAGAATTAGAGAGAGCATACTTAAATTCAAACAGGACACCGGATAAGAGAGGAGAAATACTCCAGATATAACAGACTGACCCCCGACAGCCCCCCGACATTCTCCTCAATCAGGTTGGAAAAGCAGCAGTGAGGGCTCTTCGATTTTGTACAGTACTGTCTTTCCAAACTAGTTGGAAGACTTCCAATTTGGTGGAACGCCATTTCCGTTCCAATATTCTGGAAGCTTGCTTCAGGGCTAAGGTATTTTCTGTATACCAGGGAGCTCATTTCTTGTGACAAAGCTTTTTTGTTTTCAGAGGTGCGACTGCATCCAGGGAATTATGCATTCCATCATGCTATGGAATGCGTCTCTTTAGGTTTTATCACCCAAAGACATCGTAAATCTTCTGTCAGTGATAAATCTTCCAGAGGCCCACTTTCAGTTCACACAGACACAATGGAGTTACAAGAACACTCTATTCTGTTGCACAAAACAACCATTTGATGCAATAACAGTATTATAACAAGATCTTGTAATTTCTCTGACAGTCCATGGGAAGGTGGAGGGAGTCTGGAAGGGCATCCAGGAATCTATGGGTTGTCTGAGATAGTGCGGCTTTTGATAATCTTTGGTTGGGGTCTGAGCAGATTCTTGGTTGCTATTGCAGACGTTAATAATTCAACTTTTGGATTTTGTATTTGGCGCCCCACCACTCCCTAAGTAGTTAACCAACCGTGCTATTTTGTTTGTTTTTTTGCATTGTTTCTAACTTATTTTGTACATAATGTTGCTGCTATTGTCTCTTATGACCTGAAAAGAGCTTCTGTGGACATGAGAACAGCGATTACTCACCTTGAACTGGACAAATAATTTTCCTTTAATGAGTCGGACAAGAGGGATTTACTCCAAACACCTGAAAGGCCATCATGCCCGTCATTCGCAGGAGAAAGAGACTGAGGTTTTGCGGAAAGAGATCTGCCTTTGCCATTGGTACTATTGGCCAACGTACAATCGCTGGAAAAAGTGGATGAACTACAAGTATGTATATCCTACCAACAGATCTACAGTATGTCAAGACAAAGCGTTCGGGGTGAAAATGTTTAATGAAAAAACGTTGTCTGAGGACATAACTAAGACCTTGGTAGACTTGTTAAATACAGAGTTTTACTAAATAGTTATTAAGAGTAAAAAGTGAAAAGGTTTGTCATGTAGCCAAGTAGCAATAAACACTACAGCAGTTTCTTATGTTTATTCATGCAGCAGGAAATAAGGAATCCTCTTGATGTCAAGGATAAGATAATAGAATGAAAGTATGTTTGAGCCATTACCTTTCTTCTAGGAGATTGAGGATTGTATGCTTTCACACTATATTCTGTCAGTGATCTCCAAGGCATTTGTAGTCGATCACCAAACACTTCTGTAAAAAACAATGATAAAGCCTTGCTTTCCTTTTTCCTTCGTTTAGCACTTTTGGTGGTAGGTGCACTTGAAAAGTGTTCCCATTTTGAACCATTTCATGTGTCTGTAGGTAGAACTGCATACTCAGCAGGCATAGAGAGCAAATCAAGTGCACCTACTGTATATTTGCCTACCGGTGGCCAATCAGATGGATCACCATGTCTTCACAGCTTAGAAAGAAGCCTTGATACTGTAAGATTTCTAAACTTTTAAAACCATGACTAGAGAGAGACTGAATACAGCAAAGAGCTGCTGTTTATATCAGTAAGTTAATGTTTAAGTTGTTAATCAGCACTGTCAACAATTTGTTCAACAATTTTATAAGCCATAAAATGCACGTTCTCCCTACTTCCACTCACGTTACAACCAGCACTGCAGCTGCGATGAATGAGTATATGGGGCGGCAGGTAGCCTAGTGGTTAGAGCGTTGGACTTGTAACCGGAGGGTTGCAAGTTCGAATCCCCGAGCTGACAAGGAAAAATCTGTCGTTCTGCCCCTGAACAAGGCAGTTAACCCACTGTTCCCCGGGCGCCGAAGACGTGGATGTCGATTAAGGCAGCCCCCGGCACCTCTCTGATTCAGAGGGGTTGGGTTAAATGTGGAAGACACATTTCGGTTGAAGGCATTTGGTTGTACAACTGACAAATAATGGTGACTTTGACTTTATAGAAAAGTGCTTAGATAATTATTATTAGCGACTTGTGTCTTTTTTAATATCAAGGAATATGTCCCTGTCTCTGTTTATAGGAGGAACAATATGCTTTGGTCCCCGAGGCAGAATTAATGAAGTGCAACTTCATGTTACCTCGCCATCAGCTGGAAGACTGTCCTCTTTTCTCACAAGAGGTAGGGAGAGTAGAGGGACGATGAGTTGGATGAAAGGCAGCCTCACCGCTGCTCCCTCCCTCCCCAGACTGACAATCAGATGCAGGCCATCAGTACAGTAACATTTAAAAAGCTAATTATTATGCTCACTCAGCTGTGCCTCACAAGAAATACAACAAATTATCTATTATCAGTGTGATCATATACCTCCAATTTTGAAATATAATTTGGCAGGGCAATTTAAGCATAGGCAATATGCCATGAAAATGTATTGAGCCTATAGCATACTGCACAAATCTCATTGCTACATAACTGTCTACATAACATTGCTACATAACTGACTCAGAAAGTGATGTTGGCTCAGAAAAGGTTGGTGATCACTAGGCTAAGGTGTTGTATCTTCCACTGGGAGGCAGTATCAAGCTACAGTATAAGCTACTGTGCTGCAGTAGCATGGCCCCTCATCCCAAACACCCCTCCCCAAGTGTGTTTATATAGTGATGCATTCTCTCTACATGCCAGAAAATCTCTGCGGTCTCCACGCAACAATGATGCCAGTGTGCTCTCGTTGTCTCTACACACGGATCTGCATCTTTCTGAGGACTGCCAGTGGATTGACATATATGACAGCTCGCCTACAGAACATTTCGATGTCAAAACAACAGCAGTGTATATTGGAAATAATCCTCTGGACCAGATTTGCAACCATGGGCATTTTGGTGATGCACTTCACAACTTTATAATTATTTCATAGAGATACAACTGATAAGGATGAAAAGTTATTGATTTGATTGATTGTAATAGTTTGAAGAACAGAAAAAACATGGCTTTACAAACTTCAAATGACACTTTGTCAATATTCCTGGACTGTCTGCCACGACTGCAGAGCTACTCATCCGTGAATGCTTCTGGAAATATGAGCAAGGAAGTTACCAATACCACCTGTAGCAATGCGTCTGTCATCACAAAACCCCCATCCACGCGGCAAAAAGGTAATACTGGAAGATTCCTAAATATTCTCTGTAACTATCTCAGTTCTTTTGAGGTTCTTGAAACCTTTTCCTATCATTAAATTAATTACATGAGATTAATTCCTCCATTAAAGTATATAATAGGTTGCAAACAAGAGTGCTCTAATTGGCATCGTTTGTCACAGCAGTATAGGATTTAATTAAGTGAGAAATGCAGGTTGTTCACATCACATTGAACAATAGGGTAACTTGGGGGAAAACGCCCACCTTAAGGGAAATGTATATATATTCTGACAGAAAAAAAGTTAAGTTTGGTAAGATTTAGATATGTGCATGTTGGCAATCCTTAGGCAAACACATTTTATTGCAAAATGCCCCCTGAAGATTAATGTGTTAATTGACTCTTAATTAAATAAATCATATTTTGGAAAACAAAATGACATTGCATATGTAAACGATGTCATGCTGCTTGCTTAGAGATTCTCACTTCCTCCCGATTCGGGCCATACCTGGCACGAACTCAGGAGCTCTGCATTGCTAGTAGACTGACTGTTTTACCAGTCAGCACTACACAAAAGCTAGTTATTCTCTGGCGCATGTGGGGTAACTTCGGATAAAACAGATGAAACTTTTAGTTGCACAAGACTAGTGGCATCTAGGGAAAGTGTTGAAAATAAAATAGAAAATAAAATTGGTAACAAAGTGGTTTCTGATAGAATTACAGGTGGGGGGAGGAGGGTGTCAATCCCGGGGGTCGTTTAACCCCAAGCCACCCTAACCACTAAATCAGTGTGCACATAAGGCAATGGTTCTGTACCAGTCAAAAGCTTGGACACGCCCACTCATTCAAGAGTTTTCCTTTATTTTTACTATTTTCTACATTGTAGAATGATAGTGAATACATCAAACCTATTAAATAACACATATGGAATCATGTAGTAACCAAAACAGTGTTAAACATGTAAAAATATATTTGATATGAGTTTTTTCATAGTAGCCACCCTTTGCCTTGACAGCTTTGCACACTCTTGGCATTCTCTCAACCAGATTCCCCTGGAATGCTTTTCCATCAGTCTTGAAGGAGTTCCCACATATGCTGAGCACTTGGTGGCTGCTTTTTCTTCACTCTGCGGTCCAACTCATCCACCCCTCTACCCAAGATGGCGTAGCAGTCGGACATTTGTTTTTGTCCGTCCTGTCCCGTCTAAACATTGTTTTCCTTGTTTTTTTCGTATATATTTGTCGTATATATTTTAATATCACTTTCTATCTGCGGACTGAATATACTATCCTGCAACCCGCCTCACCCAATGTGGTACTGATCTGCTGTTTTTATACTTAAGAACTGGAACTACCAGCTAATTGGCTACTAGCTAGCCGCGGCCCTCTAGCTGTCTAGAGCACATTTGACTGTTAGTTTAAGAGGCCTATCAGACAACTTCTTTGGCCACTATACCTATTCTGCCAATTGGCCTGGTTTACCACACGGAGCCCTACTGATCCGTCTTCTGAGCCGGAACCCCAACAGAAGCTAGCCAGCTAACTAGCTACTAGCTAGTAGTCAGCTAGCCACTACTAGCGGTCATCAGCCACCTCTAGCACGGACAACTCAAGCCAGTCTGCACAGCGCGACTTAAACCAGAGCAAATCTGACTTATTTTTCTCCATATGTCCAGATTCCTACTGCAAGCCCTGAACCTTTTGCAACCTGGATCATTGCAGCTAGATAGCAGCTCTCCGAGTGGCCACTCATGGCTAATGTCTTTGTCCCGAAGCAAGAACCAATTAGCCTGGAGCCAGCCTTGCTAGGCCTATCTGCAAGGCCCATCTCCCAGCTAGCCATAGAGGTCCATCAGCCACTCATTGGGCTACAATACCTATTTTGCCAATTGGCCTGGACCCCCACCAACGACTGGACCACCGACGTGATTCGCCCAAGGTTTTTTGGTTTTTTTCTCAACTGGCTCAGCCGTCGCAACGTCCCCTAAATGCCCATCCACTAGCCTGCTAGCCGCGGCCCGCTAGCTGTCCTGAGCACATCGGACTGTTAGCTTAAGAGGCCCATCGGACAAATTCTTTGGCCACTATACCTATTTTGCCAATTGGCCTGGTTTACCACACGGAGCCCTGCTGATCAGTATGCCGACGGAAAAGCACGAGGGGGCCACAACAGATTTTCTTCCATCATGACGTCCCTCCAAGGCCTTTCTGTTCTGCTAGCTTACTAGCCCCGGCCCGCTAGCTGCTTGAAGCCACTCACTGGACTCCTATGACCACTCGGCTATGCATGCCTCTCGCTAACGTCAATATGCCTTGTTCATTGCTGTTTTGGTTGGTAATTATTGCCTTATTTCACTGTAGAGACTCTTAGTTAACACTTTAGTTCCTCCCACACATGTCGTGACATCACCTGGTTTAAATGATATTTCTAGAGACAATATCTCTTTCATCGTCACTCTATGCACAGGTTTACCCCACTGTATTTACATCCTATCATACCTTTGTCTGTACATTATGCCTTGAATCTTTTCTACCATACCCAGAAATCTGCACCTTTTACTCTCTGTTCTGAACGTACTAGACGTCCAGTCCTTTTAGCCTTTAGCCGTACCATTGTCCTACTCCTCCTCTGTTCCTCTGGTGATGTGAAGGTTAATCCAGGCCCTGCAGTGCCTAGCTCCACTCCCATTCCCCAGGCGCTATCATTTGTTGACTTCTGTAACCGCAAAAGCCTTGGTTTCATGCATGTTAACATTGGAAGCCTCCTCCCTAAGTTGTTTTTTTCACTGCCCTAGCACACTCTGCCAACCCGGTTGTCCTAGCCGTGTCTGAATCCTGGCTTAGGAAGACCACCAAAACCCTGACATTTCCATCCCTAACTATAACATTTTCCGACAAGATAGAACTGCCAAAGTTCTGTTGCAATCTACTACAGAGATAGCATGCAGAGTTCTGTCTTACTATCCAGGTCTGTACTCAAACAATTTGAGCTTCTACAACCACCCCTCATCACTGTCAAACGCTCCCTAAAACACTTCAGCGAGCAGGCCTTTCTAATCGACCTGGCCCGGGTATCCTGGAATGATATTGACCTCATCCCGTCAGTAGAGGATGCCTGGTCATTCTTTAAAAGTGCCGGGAACAGATATAGCCCTTGGTTCTCTCCAGACCTGACTGACATCCTGTGGCGTTCTGCATTAGCATCGAATAGCCCATGCGATATGTAACTTTTCAGGGAAGTTAGGAACCAATATACACAGGAAGTTAGGAAATCTCAGGATAGGTTTTTCAAGCAGAAATGTGCATCCTGTAGCACAAACTCCAAAAAGTTATGGGACACTGTAAAGTCCCTGGAAAATAAGACCACCTCCTCCTAGCTGCCCACTGCACTGAGGCCTGTCACTACCGACAAATCCACTATAATTGATAACTTCAATAAGCATTTTTCTACGGCTTGCCTGCTTTCCACCTGGCTACCCCTACCCCGGTCAACAGCCCTGCACTCCCCACAGCAACTTGCTCAAGCCTCCCCCATTTCTCCTTCACCCAAATCCAGATAGCTGAAGTTCTGAAAGAGCTACAAATCAGCCGGGCTAGACAATCTGGACCCTCTCTTTCTAAAATTAACTGCCGAAATTGTTGCAAACCCTGAAACCGCTATGCAATCTGGTTTCAGAGCTGGTCATGTGTGCACCTCAAGGTCCTAAATGATCATAACCGCCATCGATAATAGACAGTACTGTGCAGCTGTACCTGGCCTAGGCTTTCGACTCTGTCAATCACCACATTCTTATTGGCAGACTCAACAGCCTTGGTTTCTCAAATGATTGCCTCGCCTGGTTCACCAACTACTTCTCTGATAGAGTTCAGTGTGTCAAATTGGAGGGCCTGTTGTCCGGACCTCTGGCAGTCTCTATGGGGGTGCCACAGGGTTCAATTCTTGGGCCGACTCTCTTCTCTGTATACATCAATGATGTCGCTCTTGCTGCTCGTGATTCTCTGATCCACCTCTACGCAGACGACACCATTCTGAATACTTCTGGCCCTTCCTTGGACACTGTGTTAACTAACTTCCAGATGAGCTTCAATGCTATTCAACTCTCCTTCCGTGGCCTCCAACTGCTCTAAATGCATGCTCTTCAATCGATCTCTGCCCGCACCTGCCCGGCCGTCCAGCATCACTACTCTGGATGGTTCTGATCTAGAATATGTGGACAACTACAAATACCTAGGTGTCTGGATAGACTGTAAACTCTCCTTCCAGACTCACATTAAGCATCTCCAATCCAAAATTAAATCTAGAATCGGTCCACAAGATCGAAACAATCTTGACGCGTGGCATCGGATTGGTCGGACCAGTGTTGAACAGACCTGAGCACGGGCGTTTCCAGTTTTAGTTTTTGTCTATAGGCTGGGAGCAACAACATGGAGTCGTGGTCAGATTTGCCGAAAGGAGGGTGGGGGCGGGCTTTGTATGCGTCGCAGAAGTAACAATTATCCAGAATTTTGCCAGCCCGGGTCGCGCACTCGGTATGCTGCTAAAATTAACTTCTTACGGAGTGGTGGGGCGCTCCACTCCCGACACTACCCGGTGAAATGCAAGGCGCCAAATTCAAAATCCAAAAGTTGAATTATTAAACATGCATCAATATACAAGTGTTTCATAGTCATCAAAAGCTCTGCTTCTTGGCAATATCACAGCGTTGTCAGATTTCAAAACGTATTTACGGTGAAAGCACCACATTTGATTGTTTGAGGATAGCACCCCACATATTTTTCCCATTACCATAAATTCATAAGCCTTCACGGTTCACAGAAAACACATTTCACAGCGAAAACAAATCAATTACCTTTTGAAGAACTTCTGCTGAGGGCTTCCCAAGTGTCCAACGAAGACAATCCATGGTTCATTTGATGGAAAAAGTAATTTGGTTGGCGCGTTATAATGAGAAAATATAGCGTCGACTCCTCCATTGAAACATGACGAGAACTCGTTCAACTTATACCTATAAACTTGTCCAAGAACAATCAAACATAATTTTAAATCTATCCTTAGGAACACTTTTATGTATAAATAGCATAATATAAACTGGGCGATAAGAAAGGAAAAAAACACAGAGCGCGCCAGCCGTGAACGTACGTTTTCCTCTATTGACATTCTGTGTGGCCACTTCCTTATTCGTCTTCTTCTATGCTCTAATAGCATCTAAAAAGAATCAGAACTCTTTCTCGAGACTGTTGACATCCAGAGGAAGCAATAGGTACTGCATTCATATGCCCTTATATGGGCATTTTCATAAGGGAGGGGTTCTAAATGAGGCAATGTGTCAAAACCACTTTTTCCAGGACAGAAATTCCTCGGGTTTTTGCCTGCCATATCCGTTCTGTTATACTCACAGACAACATATTAACACTTTTAGAAAATTCTGAGTGTTTCCTATCCAATGGTACTACATATGTGCATATCCTATTTTCTGGGCCTGAATGGAAGGCATTTTACTTTGGGCACGCCAGGCTCTCCAAAACGGTCACCTCGTGCGCTGCTCCCAAAGAAGTTAACTTCCTGACTGACGTCTTGAGATGTTGCTTCAATATATCCACATAATTTTCCGTCCTCATGATGCCATCTATTTTGTGCTGTGCCCCAGTCCCTCCTGCAGCAAAGCACTCCCACAACATGATGCTGCCACCTCCGTACTTCACAGATGGGATGGTGTTCTTCTGCTTGCAAGCCTCCTCCTTTTTCCTCTAAACATAACGATGGTCATTATGGCAAAACAGTTATATTTTTGTTTCATCAGACCAGAGGACATTTCTCCAAAAAGTACAATCTTTATCGCCATGTGCAGTTGAAAACTGTAGTTTCGTTTTACTGTGGATATAGATACATTTGTACCTGTTTCCTCCAGCATCTTCACAAGGTCCTTTACTGTTGTTCTGGGATTGATTTGCACTTTTCACACCAAAGTACGTTTATCTCTAGGAGACAGAACGCGTCTCCTTGAGCGGTATGATGGCTGCGTGGTCCCATGGTGTTTATACTTGCGTACTGTTGTTTGTACAGATGAACGTGGTCCTTTCAGGCGTTTGGAAATTGCTTCCAATGATGAACCAGACTTGTGGAGGTCTACCATTTTTTTCTGAGGTCTTGGCTGATTTCTTTTGATTTTCCCAAGATGTCAAGGAAAGAGGTAGGCCTTGAAATACATCCACAGGTACACCTCCAATTGACTCAAATTATGTTAATTAGCCTATCAGATTAGCCTAAAGCCATGACATAATTTTCTGAAATCTTCCAAGCTGTTTAAAGGCACAGTCAGCTTAGTGTATGTAAACTTCTGACTCACTGGAATTGTGATACAATGAATTATAAGTGAAATAATCTGTGACTTGTGTCATGCACAAAGTAGATGTCCTAACCGACTTGCTAAAACTATAGTTTGTTAACAAGAAATGTGTGGAATGGTTGAAAAATGAGTTTTAATGACTCCAACCTAAGTGTATGAACACTTCCGACCTAAACTGTAAGTGTTCATATAAAGCACCTTTGGCAGCGATGGCAGCCTCTAGTCTTCTTGGGTATGACGCTACAAGCTTGGCACACCTGTATTTGGGGAGTTTCTCCTGTTCGTCTCTGTAGTTCCTCTCAAGCTCTGTTGGTTGGATGGGGAGCGTCGCTGCACAGCTACTTTCAGATCTGTCAAGAGATGTTAGATCGGGTTCAAGTCTGGGCGTTGAATACTTTCCGAATGCACTGTAATCGATAAGAAGGTTTTTTTGTTTCTATTGTTTGGATATACAGTACAGCCTAGTGTACATCATATGATAATATCTACCATTTAGCAGATGTTTTTATTCAAGCAACTTACAGCAGTGCACAACAATACATTTCAGTACATGTGGCCCCATCAGGAATCGAACACGTGTTTATGTCATTGCTAGCTCCACGCTCTTACCTACTGCGTTACACAGGACCGATCAGGTGTAGATTCCTTTGTATAATTTGACCTTTAAAACATTTATCTAAATTCAGCTCAGTTCATTATACAGAGTAGACAGTTTTTTTTCCACAAAACTGAAGTGTGTTTAGCATGCCTCATGGGTAATTCTATGCATTTTTGGCATGGTGCTTAACAAGCAGACATTTTTAAAGTGCCAGCAATAAGACAGCAAAAAATGCTTGGGTCAGTCTTGGCACTTCTAGGGTTTGCATCGCTCGATCACGAATTCACTTTAATAATGCTGAGGTTATTCTAACTTATCTTGTTAGAAAGCAGACTATAAAGAGAGTAGTTTTTTTATTTGTTGTGTATAGCTACAGCACAGTTTTTAATACTTCATCAGTTAACTTAATTGTCTAATGTTGTTGTTGGCGGGCTGTCAGGCTGGCTGGCTGTAGAACAGTATATATTTATATGAAGTATTTATAGTACCAGTCAAAAGTTTGGACACACCTATTCATTCAAGGTTTTATTTTTATTTTCATTATTTTCTACATTGTAGAATAATAGTGAAGACCTCAAAACGATTAAATAACGCATATGGAATCATGTAGTAACCAAAAAAGGGTTCAACAAATCAAAATATATGTTAGATTTTAGATTCTTCAAAGTAGCCACCCTTTTCCTTGATGACAATTGATGATATATGGACAGAAAACATGTAACCACTTCTAGTGTAGGCTACCTGCTATTTCTTATGAACAGAATTGCAAAGCAGTGCAGTATTGGTATTTCCAAGCACAAGTGTATTGATTGGTGAGTGAGTGCAGTGCCCATGCAGAAAGCATTGCCAGCATGGCACCAGAGCCCTGGGGAGCAGCTCGGGAGCATAAGAGCAGGCAGAGACTGATTAACTGTGGCAGCCATTCTGTAACAGTGTAACCCATCATTTCCACACACACCGGTTCTATTAACCCTGTGGCCCCACCCATCACAGCCGCAGACCTTACTGCAGACCAATCTGATAGGTTACTTCTTTATTTATTTAACCTTTATTCATCCCACACAAGGAAATTAAAGTCTGATTTACCTAGCTCTCTAGACACCAAAGGAGTCTCCAGAGTTAACCAACCTTGTGAAAGCTTGGCACGCCTACATTTGGGGAGTTTCTCCCATTCCTCTCTGTAGTTCCTCTCAAGCTCTGTCAGGTTGGATGTGGAGCGTCGCTGCACAGCTATTTTCAGGTCTGTCCAGAGATTTTAGATCGGGTTCAAGTCTGGGCTCTGGCTGGTTCCCTCAAGGACATTCATAGACTTGTCCCGAAGCCACTCTTGTGTTGTCTTGGTTGTGTGCTTAGGGACGTTGTCCTGTTGGAAGGTGAACCTTCGCCCCACTCTGAGGTCCTGAGCACTCTGGAGCAGGTATTCATCAAGGATCTCTCTGTACTTTGCTGCGTTCATCTTTCCCTCGATCCTGACTAATCTCCCAGTCCCTACCGCTGAAAAACATCCCCACAGAATGATTCTGCCACCACCTTGCTTCACCAGAAGTGACTTCCATCTGGCCACTCTAACATATACAGTGCTGGAAAAAAGTATTTGATCACCTGCTGATTTTGTACGTTTGCCCACTGACAAAGAAATGATCAGTCTATAATTTTAATGGTAGGTTTATTTGAACAGTGAGAGACAGAATAACAACAAGAAAATCCAGAAAAACGCATGTGAAAAATGTTAAATTGATTTGCATTTTAATGAGGGAAATAAGTATTTGACCCCCTCTCAATCAGAAAGATTTCTGGCTCCCAGGTGTCTTTTATACAGGTAATGAGCTGAGATTAGATTCGATTCCAAACTCTCCACCATGGCCAAGACCAAAGAGCTCTCCAAGGATGTCAGGGACAAGATTGTAGACCTACACAAGGCTGGAATGGGCTCAAAGACCATCACCAAGCTGCTTGGTGAGAAGGTGACAACAGTTGGTGGGATTATTCGCAAATGGAAGAAAGACAAAAGAACTGTCAATCTCCCTCGGGCTGGGGCTCCATGCAAGCTCTCACCTCGTGGAGTTGCAATGATCATGAGAACGATGAGGAATCAGCCCAGAACTACACGGGAGGATCTTGTAACCGGAGGGTTGGGGCGGCAGGTAGCCTAGTGGTTAGAGCGTTGGACTTGTAACCGGAGGGTTGCAAGTTCGAATCCCAGAGCTGACAAGGTAAAAATCTGTCGTTCTGCCCCTGAACAAGGCAGTTAATCCACTGTTCCCCGGGCGCCGAAGACGTGGATGTCGATTAAAGGCAGCCCCTGCACCTCTCTGATTCAGAGGGGTTGGGTTAAATGCGGAAGACACATTTCAGTTGAAGGCATTTGGTTGTACAACTGACTAATAATGGTGACTTTGACTTTTTGTCAATGATCTCTAGGCAGCTGGGAGCATAGTCACCAAGAAAACAATTGGTAACACGCTAACACCGTGAAGGACTGAAATCCTGCAGTGCCCGCAAGGTTCCCCTGCTCAAGAAAGCTTATATACATGCCCGTCTGAAGTTTGCCAATGAACATCTGAATGATTCAGAGGACAACTGGGTGAAAGTGTTGTGGTCAGATGAGACCAAAATGGAGCTCTTTGGCATCAACTCAACTCGCCGTGTTTGGAGGAGGAGGAATGCTGCCTATGACCCCAAGAACACCATCCCCACCGTCAAACATGGAGGTGGAAACATTATGCTTTGGGGGTTTTCTGCTAAGTGGACAGGACAACTTCACCGCATCAAAGGGACGATGGACGGGGCCATGTACCGTCAAATCTTGGGTGAGAACCTCCTTCCCTCAGCCAGGGCATTGAAAATGGGTCGTGGATGGGTATTCCAGCATGACAATGACCCAAAACACACGGCCAAGGCAACAAAGGAGTGGCTCATCTCTCACTGTTCAAATAAACCTACCAGTAAAATTATAGACTGATAATTTCTTTGTCAGTGGGCAAACGTACAAAGTCAGCAGGGGATCAAATACTTTTTTCCCTAACTGTATATGTATATCTTTTTTTTTTATTGAACCTTTATTTAACTAGGCAATTCAGTTAAGAACAAATAATATTTACAGTGACAGCCTACCCCGGCCAAACCCTGGACGATGCTGAGCCAATTCTGGGCTGCCCTATGGGACTCCTAATCACGTCCGGATGTGATACAGCCTGGATTCGAACCAGGGACTGTAGTGATGCCTCTTGCACTGAGATGCAGTGCCTGCTGCGCCACACATAAAGGCCTGATTGGTGGAGTGCTGCAGAGATGGTTGTCCTTCTGGAAGGTTCTCCCATCCCCTTCTCCACCCCTTAAATAAAAAATAAATCATAAAAAATGTAATTAAAAAAGGCCCTTCTCTCCCGATTGCTCAGTTTGGCCCGGGCAGCCAGCTCTAGGAAGAGTCTTGGTAGTTCCAAACTTCTTCCATTTCAGAATATTGGAGGCCCCTGTGTTCTTGGGGACCTTCAATGCTGCAGAAATGTTTTGGTACCTTCCCCAGAACTGTGCCTCGACACAATCCTGTCTCAGAGTTCTACATACAATTCCTTTGACCTCATGGTTTGGTTTTTGCTCTGACATGCACTGTCAACTGTGGGACCATATATAGACAGGTGTGTGCTTTTCCAAATCATGTCCAATCAATTTAATTTACCACAGGTGGAGTCCAATCAAGTTGTAGAAACATCTCAAGGATGCTCACAGGAAACAAGATGCACCTGAGCTGAATTTCGAGTCTCATTAGCAAAGGGTCTGAATACTTATTTAAATAAGTCATTTATTTTTTTATTTTCTTTAAATGAGCAAAAATGACAAAAAAACTGTTTTCGCTTTGTCGCTATGGGTTATTGTGTGTAGATTGATGAGAAAAATATTTAATTTAATTGATTTTAGATTAAGGCTGTGAAAGGGGCTGAATACTTTCCGGATGCACTGTAAAGGTTGACTGCACAATCTGCTTCCTGCTGACTAGAGAGAAACAAGATCTGTTTCTGTAAAAAACGGCCATTTTTAATCTTAGTTTTTCAACAAGCTCAGGCGTATGCTTTTTAAAAAACTAGAAATCATTGTCAAACAATAAGTATTTGAAGTATGAGTATACATCCTGCAGACATTATCCCTTGACCTTGGGGGTGACATTATTCTTTGTAATCACTCAGCTCAGCAGATAGTCAATGGTGACCTTGTCCCGTCACATGCTGTCAGCTTCAAGCACAGGGTCCGTGACAGTGCAATGACTAGCGTTGACTTCACTGGCATCCTTGGAGCTCTCTGTCCTTGCAGTCATAGATGCTCAGTTGCAGACCAGCAGATTGTCTAGATGTTTAGAATGTAGAATTTATTCAAACAATGGTGTGTTGTGATTATGCTCCGTATAATATGATATAATACTGATATGTTTTAATATGTGATCATTGTCATCTCTCTCTCTCTCTCTCTCTCTCAGAGATGGACTCTCTGCGGATCCTGCTCTACTCTCTCATCTTCCTGCTCAGCATCTTTGGCAACCTTCTGATCATTGTGGTCCTGACAGTCAACAAGCGCATGCGCACGGTCACCAACTCCTTCCTGCTATCGCTGGCGGTCAGTGACCTGATGATGGCTGTCTTCTGCATGCCCTTCACACTTATCCCCAACATGCTGGAGGACTTCATCTTCGGAGCCAACATGTGTAAAACGGTCACCTACTTCATGGGTAAGATTGTGGCCGCGTTCCAGATCGTCTGCAAAGCAGTCGCACTGGACAAGGTCACCAATGATTGAACACCATCAAATCAATCAATCAATCAAATGTATTTATAAAGCCCTTCTTACATCAGCTGATGTCACAGAGTGCTGTACAGAAACCCAGCCTAAAACCCCAAACAGCAAGCAATGCAGGTGTAAAAGCACAGTGGTTAGGAAAAACTCCCTAAAAAGGCCATAACCTAGGAAGAAACCTAGAGAGGGTGTGAGGGGTGGCCAGTCCTCTTCTGGCTGTGCCGGGTGCAGATTATAACAGAACATGGCTAAGATTTTAAAATGTTCATAGATGACCAGCAGGGTCAAATAATAATAATCACAGTGGTTATCGAGGGTGCAACAGGTCAGCACCTCAGGAGTAAATGTCAGTTGGCTTTTCATAGCCGATCATTCAGAGTATCTCTACCGCTCCTGCTGTCTCTAGAGAGTTGAAAACAGCAGGTCTGGGACAGGTAGCATTTATGGTGAACAGATCAGGGTTCCATAGCCGCTGGCAGAACAGTTGAAACTGGAGCAACGGCATGGCCAGGTGGACTGGGGACATCAAGGAGTCATCAGACCAGGTAGTCCTGAGGAATGGTCCTAAGGCTCAGGTCCTCCAAGAGAGAGAAAGAAAGAGAGAAAAATAGTTAGAATTTGAGAGAGCATACTTAAATTCACACAGGACACCGGATAAGAGAGGAGAAATACTCCAGATATAACAGACCCTAGACCCCTGACATATAAACTACTGCAGCATAAATACTGGAGCCTGAGACAGGAGGGGTCGGGAGACACTTTGGCTCCGTCCGACGATACCCCGGACAGGGCCAAACAGGCAGGATATAAACCGGGGGGGTGCAAACCCAGACAGGAAGATCATGTCAGTGACTCAACCCACTCAAGCGATGCACCCCCCCCCCGGGAAGGCATGGAAGAGCACCAGTAAGCCAGTGACTCAGCCCCTGTAATAGGGTTAGAGGCAGAGTATCCCAGTGGATAGGGGAACCGGCCACGGAGAGACTGCAAGGGCGGTTCGTTGCTACAGTGCCTTTCCGTTCACCTTCACACTCCTGGGGTAGACTACGCTCAATCAAAGGACCTGCTGAAGAGATGAGTCTTCAATAAAGACTTAAAGGTTGAGACTGAGTCTGCGTCTCTCACATGGATAGGCAGACCATTCCATAAACATTTAGCTCTATAGGAGAAAGCTCTGCCTCCAGCTGTTTGCCCTCCAGCTGTTTTCTTAGAAATTCTATGGACAGTAAGGAGGCCTGCATCTTGTGACCGTAGCGTATGTGTAGGTATGTACGGCAGGACCAAATCGGAAATTGCAAGCCCATGTAATGATTTGTAGGTTAGCAGTAAAACCTTGAAATCAGCCCTTGCCTTAACCAGTGTCGAGAGGCTAGCACTGGAGTAATTTAGTCAAGATTCTAGCAGCAGTGTTTAGCACTAACTGAAGTTTATTTAGTGCTTTATCCGGGTAGCCGGAAAGTAGAGCATTGCAGTAGTCTAACCTAGAAGTGAAAAAGCATGGATTATTTTT
The DNA here is from genome assembly GCA_030435695.1 of Brachymystax lenok tsinlingensis. Taxonomy (NCBI): domain Eukaryota; kingdom Metazoa; phylum Chordata; class Actinopteri; order Salmoniformes; family Salmonidae; genus Brachymystax; species Brachymystax lenok. The sequence goes on from CM059814.1 coordinate 38,785,399, forward strand.
TCTGCATCATTTTTGGACAGAAAGTTTCAGATTTTTGCAATGTTACATAGATGGAAAAAAGCTGTCCTTGAAACATTCTCGATATGTTCGTCAAAAGAGAGATCAAGTTCTAAAGTAACGCCGCGGTTCTTCACAGTTTTATTTGAGACAACTGTACAACCATCAAGATTAATTGCCAGATTCAACAGAAGATCTCTTTGTTTCTTGGGACCTAGAACAAGCATTTCTGTTTTTTCCGAGTTTAAAAGTAGAACGTTTGCCGCCATCCACTTCCTTATGTCTGAAACACAGGCTTCCAGGGAGGGCAATTTGAGGGCTTCACCATGTTTCATCGAAATGTACAGCTGTGTGTCATCCGCATAGCAGTGAAAGTTAACATTATGCTTCTGAATGACATCACCAAGAGGTAAAATATATAGTGAAAACAATAGTGGTCCTAAAACAGAGCCTTGAGGAACACCGAAATGTACAGTTGATTTGTCAGAGGACAAACAATCCACAGAGACTAAAGTCAAAGTCACCATTATTAGTCAGTTGTACAACCTGAATCAGAGAGGCTGTAGAGGTTTAGATGTTTCCAATCTCTCTCCAAAAGAAATATGGTATCAAAAGCAGCACTAAGGTCAAAGAGCACGAGGACAGATGCAGAGCCTCGGTCTGACGCTATTAAAAGGTAATTTACCACTTTCACAAGTGCAGTCTTCAGGAAGGCAGTGAGTTTCTGTGCAACAGCTTTTTCTGAAAATGTTGGGAGGAATAGAAGATTCGATATAGGCCGATAGTTTTGTATATTTTCTGGGTCAAGGCTTTATTACTGCCACTTTTAGTGAGTTTGGTGCACATCTGGTGGATAGAGAGACGTTTATTATGTTCAACATAGGAGGGCCAAGCACAGGAAGCAGCTCTTTTAGTAGTTTAGTTGGAATAGGGTCCAGTATGCAGCTTGAAGGTTTAGAGGCCATGATTATTTTCATCAATGTGTCAAGAGATATGGTACTAAAAAAATGTAGTGTCTCCCTTGATCCTAGGTCCTGGCAAAGTTGTGCAGACTCAGGACCACTGAGCTTTGGGGGAACACACAGATTTAAGGAAGAGTCCGTAATTTTCTTTCTAATGATCATGATCTTTCCTCAAAGAAGTTAATGAATTTATCACTGCTGAAGTGAAAGCCATCCTCTCTTGGGGAATGCTGCTTTTTAGTTAGCTTTGCGACAGTATAAAAAAGACATTTAGATTGTTCTTATTTTCCTCAATTAAGTTGGAAAAATAGGATGATCGAGTAGCAGTGAGCGCTCTTCGATATTGCACGGTACTGTCTTTCCAAGCTAGTTGGAAGACTTCCATTTTGGTGTAGCGCCATTTCTGTTCCAATTGTCTGGAAGCTTGCTTCAGAGCTCAGGTATTTTCTGTATACCAGGGAGTTAGTTTCTTATGGCAAATGTTTTTGGTTTTTTAGGGGTGCAACTGAATCTAGGGTATCTAGGGTATTGTGCAAGGTGGTTAACACAGATTTTTGTACTCTGACGTCCTTGGGTAGGCGGAGGGAGTCTGAAAGGGCATTTAGGAATCTTTGGGATGTCCGAGAATTTATAGCACGACTTTGATGATCCTTGATGACCAACCAGGTTGGTGTCTGAGCAGATTATTTGTTGCGATTGCAAACGTAATAAAATGGTGGTCCGATAGTCCAGGATTATAAGTAAAAACATTAAGATCTACAACATTTATTCCACGGGACAAAACTAGGTCCAGAGCATGAATGTGGCAGTGAGTAGGTCTGGAGACATGTTGGACAAAACCCACTGAGTTGATGATGGCTCCAAAAGCCTTTTGGCGTGGGTCTGTGGACTTTTCCATGTGAATATTAAAGTCACCAAAAATGTGAATATTATCTGCCATGACTACAAGATCCGATAGGAATTCAGGGAACTCAGTGAGGAACGCTGTATATGGCCCAGGAGGCCTGTAAACAGTAGCTATAAAAAGGGATTGAGTAGGCTGCATAGATTTCATAACTATAAGCTCCAAAGACGAAAATGTCGTTTTTTTTCCTTTTTATTGAAATTTGCTATCGTAAATGTTAGCAACACCTCAGCCTTTGCAGGATGCGCGGGGGATATGGTCACTACAAAAATTCATCCCTCTGGTGCCTGACATTCCATACATGGTAAACAGCCTTCTTTTGGATTGCTGAGTTTTAGACCTTTCTTATCAAAACACAGTCAATCTGGAACATAAAATTAAACTTAAACAACTCACGCACAGGCTTCATTACAGCAAATAGGACAGTCATCTCTCTGGTAGGGGTCAGCATGACGAAAATGTCCACCCCATTTAGAACAAACCCTTCCTACACCAGTGACAGACACCACTCTCTGGGCACTTTGTACACTCAGTAGGAACATGAGCGCCATATCTGGGTCCTTATGCTCAGAATTGGGGTCTTCATCAGAGATGTAGTCAGGAATATGGAATAGGTCATGGAAATCCTTAAGTTTCCAAATCATGATTAAAACCCAGTTAATTATCCAACCAAAATCCGGAATGACATTGCTCAGTGATTCACATTGGTTATATTACTCAAAATGAAAACCCTCAACATAACACACATCACATTAAACGTCTATTATTTTAAGATTAACCTGTAATGTGCCAATTGTAGAAAATACATCAGCCAAATCTTAATCAATCCAAAAAATTCTAATTCGAAATTCTAACTTTCCAATTGACTTACTTTCATTTGTTACCTTCACTAGTCTACATCTCTTCCCATAAACTCAGAAAGTCCTCTACAATCTCAACTGTACTGTACATCTGTTTTGCTGTCTAACGCTATGTTATCAGGTAAACAATTTATTTTATTTTACTATGGTCAAAACAAACTTCGGTTCTCAGCGAGGCCACTTTAATTACTCTGATCTCCTCCTCCCTTTCCTCAAGTCAATAAATCTATTTTAGAATAAAACAAAATAAAGTGTCTCACGAGATTAAAACCCCTAAGGTTTTCCTGAGTCGCATTGTTATCAAAACCCCCAAATATGTTATCTTTTGTTTCGCTGGTTGTACTTTCATGGCCCACCTTGCCTGCGAGTGGTCAGTCCAGATGAGAAAAGGGTGTTTAGCCCCCCCAAGCCAATGTCTCCACGCCTTCAAGGCCTTGACGACAGCCAACAACTCCTGGTCCCCCACGTCATAGTTTTGCTCTGCCGGGCTGAGCTTCTTCAAGAAGAAGGCACAGAGGCGGCACTTTGGTGGCGTACCCGAGCGCTGAGAGAGCACGGCTCCTGTCCCAGCCTCGAACACGTCCACCTCCACTATGAACGCTTAACTTCTTAGGGAGCAGCGCATGAGGTGACCGTTTTGGAGACCCTGGCGTGCCCAAAGTAAAATGCCTCCCATTCAGGCCCAGAAAATAGGATATGCACATATTTAGTACCATTGGATAGGAAACACTCTGAAACACACTTTTCTAAAAGTGTTAACCATTTGTCTGTGAGTAAAACAGAACGGATATGGCAGGCGAAACCCCGAGGAATTTCTGTCCTGGAAAAAGTGGTTTTGACACATTGCTCATTTGGAACCCCTCCCTTATGAAAATGCCCATATAAGGGCATATGAATGCTATTAGAGCATTTTAGATGCTATTAGAGCAGAGAAGAAGAGGAATCAGGAAGTGTCCCCAGAGATGTCAATAGAAGAGGACGCGCACTCTCGCCAAGCGCGCTCTGTGGTTTTTTTCTTTCTTATAGCCCAGTTTATATTCCGGTTGAATTATTATAGTAAATATACATAAAAGTGTTCCTAAGGATACATTAAAAAGGATGTTTGATTGTTCTTGGACAAGTTTACAGGTTGAACGAGTTTACAGGTTGAACGAGTTCTCTTCACGTTTCAATGGACGCTGTAGTTTCTGATTATAACGCGCAAACCAAACTGAGATTTATGGATATAATACATTACTTTTTCTAACAAAGAACCATGGATTGTCTTCGTTGGACACTTGGGAAGCCATCAGCAGAAGTTCTTCAACAGGTAATTGATTTGTTTTCGCTGTGAAATGTGTTTTCTGTGAACCGTGGAGGCTTATGAATTCATGGTAATGGTAAAAATATGTTAGGTGCTACCCTCAAACAATCAAATGTGGTGCTTTCGCCGTGAAGCCTTTTTTAAATCTGACAACGCTGTGATATTGCCAAGAAGCAGAGCTTTTGATGACTATGAAACACTTGTATATTGATGCATGTTTAATAATTCAACTTTTGGATTTTGAATTTGTCGCCTTGCATTTCACCTGGTACTGTCGGGAGTGGGGCGCTAGCGCCCCAGCGCACCTTACTGGTCCTTAAAAAGTTAAGAGGGATCCGGATGAGCCAGCACAGGAGCTTAGGTAAACAGAGCCCTCAGGTGACCAAAAATGCCCTGTCCACCTCAGCCGACAACAGCAAAGGACCCGGTCCCCCCTTCAGCATTGAGGTAATGGGAGCCACTACCTGACCAAAACCCTGGACTAACCTCCGGTAGTAGTTGGCAAACCCTAGAAACCGCTGCACTTCCTTTACCGTGGTGGGAGTTGGCCAATTACGCACGGCTGACATACGGTCACTCTCAATCTCCACCCCTGAAGTGGAAATGCGGTACCCTAGGAAGGAGACAGACTGTTGAAAGAACAGACATTTCTCAGCCTTGACGTACAGGTCATGCTCCAACAGTCGACCAAGCACCCTGCGCACCAGGGACACATGCTTGGCGCATGTAGCAACCACTACGACATGATGAGGTACTCATAATGCCCTGAGGTAGTACTGAAAGCAGTCTTCCACTCCTCTCCCTCCCGGATACGCACCAGGTTGTAAGCGCTCCTGAGATCTAATTTAGTGAAGAAGCGCGCCCCGTGCATTGACTCAATCACACTGGCTATGAGAGGTAGTGGGTAACTTTACCTCACAGTGATCTGGTTTATACCTCGATAGTCAATACACAGGCACAGACCTCCCTCCTTCTTCTTCACAAAAAAGAAACTCGAGGAGGTGGGTGAAGTAGAGGGCAGAATGTACCCCTGACACAGGGATTCGGTGACATATGTTTCCTTAGCCTCCATCTCCGCCTGCGACAGGGGATACACGTGACTCCTGGGAAGTGCGGCGTCTACCAGGAGATTTATCACACAATCCCCCCGTCGATGAGGTGGTATGGAGAAGGCGAGAGCCAAATCGGCATATTCGGGGGGAATGCGCACGGTGGAGACCTGGTCTGGACTTTCCACCATAGTAGCACCAACGGAAACCCCTAAACACCTCCCCGAGCACTCCCGACACCACCCCGTGAGAGCCCTCTGTTGCCAGGAAACAGTGGGGTCATGACGGTCTAACCAGGGTAGGCCTAGCACCATGTGAGTCAATGAGAAAGAGACTGATTTTCTTGGTGCGTCACCATGCCCAGAGGAGCGGTGGCCTCCCTAATCCACCCTGACCCCAATGTCGACTATCTAGGGCATGAACTGGGAAGGGCATGGCCACTGGAACAATGGGGATCCCTAAACTATGGGCAAAGGATCTGTCTATAAAATTGCCAGCCGCGCCTGAATCTACGAGCGCCTTATGCTGGGAATGCGGGGAAAACTCAGGAAAAGCAACATAAAAAAACATGTGTGCAACAGAGGGCTCTGGGTGAGCATGGTGCCGGCTTACCTGGGGTGATGCGAGATTGCCCTGCCTGCTGCCTCGACTCCCAGAGGAACCAACCCGGCACCGACCGGCGGTGTGACCTCTGCGGCCACAGACCGGAACCTCCTCTGTGGCACAAACCGGAACCTCCTCCGGTCTCCCTGAGTGCAGCACCTCCCAGCTCCTTGAGAATCGGAGCAGTGGTGCTGGGGGATGGAACAGACAGATCCCCTTCTGAACATCCGCGGGTAGCCTGCAGATTATCCAACCGAATGGACAGGTCCACCAGCTGGTCAAAGGTGAGGGTGGTGTCCCTGCAGGCCAACTCCCGACGGACGTCTTCGCGCAAAGTGCAGCAATAGTAGTCAATCATAGCCCTGTCGTTCAATACCGAACTCCTGGGCGCTCCTCGTCCCCTGCCTCAAATGGAAGAGACGTTCACCCAAAACATGCCCAAAACCAAGTAATGCAGCACAAAGTACAAAATATACATACAAAATACTGGCTGCCATAAAGCACGGGTGAAAACAATACAAACCCGGCGTAAACCGGCATGCCAACAAACAATTCCTCACACAGACATGGGGGAAACAGAGGGTTAAATAAAGAACAGTAATGAGGGCAAATTAAAAACAGGTGTGATGGAAAACAAGACAAAACAAATGGAAAATGAAAAGTGGATCGGCGATGGCTTGAAGACCGGTGACGTCAACCGCTGAACGCCGCCCGAACAAGGAGAGGAACCGACTTCGGCGGAAGTCGTGACAGTAGGTGTCCAAACTTTTGATTGGTAATCAATCAAATCAAATTTTATTGGTCACATATTGGTAAACATCATTATTAAAGTGGCTAGTGACCAGTGATCCATTTGTTAGTGATGGTTGTTTAACAGTCTGATGACCTTTAGATTGAAAATTTGCTTCTGTCTCTCGGCCCCAGCTTTGGTGAACCTGTACTGACCTCGCCTTCTTGATGGTAGCAGGGTGAACAGGCAGTGGCTCGGGTGGTTGTTGTCCTTGACAACCTTTTGTCCTTCCTGTGACATCGGGTGCTGGAGGGCAGGTAGTTTGCCCCTGGTGATGAGTTGTGCAGACCGCACCACCCTCTGGAGAGCCATGTGGTTGTGGTTGGTGCAGTTGCCGTACCAGGCGGTTATATAGCCAAACAGGATGCTCTCAATTGTGCATCAGTAGAAAATGTGAGATGTTTAGGTGACAAGCCACATTTCTTCAGCCTCCTGATGTTGAAGATGCACTGTTGCACCTTCTTCACCACACTGTCTGTGTGGGTGGACCATTTCAGTTTGTCTATGATATGTTTATGCCAAGGAACTTGAAACTTTCCACCTTCTCAACTGCTGTCCCGTCGATGTGGATAGGGGGGTGCTCCCTCTCCTAAAGTCCACGATCATCTCCTTAGTTTTGTTGACATTGAGTGAGAGGTTTTTTTCCTGACACCACACTCAGAGTGCCCTCACCTCCTCCCTATAGGCTGTCTTATCATTGTTGGTGATCAAGCCTACTACTGTTGTGTCGTCTGCAAACTTGATGATCGAGTTGGCGTTGTGCATGGCCACGCAGTCATGGGTGAACAGGGAGTACAGGAGGGGTCTGAGCTTCTACCCTTGTGGGACCCCAGTGTTGAGGATCAGCGAAGTGGAGATATTGTTTCCTACCCTCACCACCTGGGGGCGGACCGTCAGGAAGTCCAGGAACCAATCGCACAGGGCGGGATTGAGACCAAGGGCTTCAAGCTTAATGATGAGCTTGGAGGGTACTACGGTGTTGAATGCTGAGCTGTAGTCAATGAACAACATTCTTGCATAGGTATTCCTCTTGTCCAGATGGAAAAGGGCAGTGTGTAGTGTGATGGCAATTGCATCGTCTCTGGACCTATTGGGGCAGTATGCAAATTGCAGTCGGTCTAGCGTTACAGGTAAGGTGGAGGTGATATGATCCTTGAATAGTCTCCCAGTGCATGATGACAGAAGTGAGTGCTACGGGGCAATAGTCATTCAGTTCAGTTACATTTGCCTTCTTGGCTACAGGTACAATGGTGGCCATCTTGAAGCATGTGGGAACAGCAGACTGAGATAGGGAGAGATTGAATATGTCTGTAAACACACCAGCCAGCTGGTCTGCGCATGCTCTGAAGACGTGGCTAGGGATGCCGTCTGGGCCGTCAGCCTTGCGAGGGTTAACACGTTTAAATGTCTTACTCACGTCGGCCACGGAGAAGGAGAGGGGGGACCCGTAGTCCTTGGTAGCGGGCCACGTCGGTGGCACTGTATTATCATCATTATAAACTAATTTACTGAATCAGTGTATAAATCTATATTATTCTCTGAGACTACCCGGAACATGTCCCAGTCCGCGTGATCAAAACAATCTTGAAGCGTGGATTCCGATTGGTCAGACCAGCGTTGAATGATCCTTGTCACAGGTACATCCTGTTTGATTTTCTGCCTCAGGAGGGGAGAAGCAAAATGGAGTCGAGGTCGAATTTGCCAAACTAAGGGCGAAGGAGGGCCTTGTATGCATCGCAGAAGTTATAGAAGCAGTGATCCAGTGTTTTGCCAGCCCGGGTATTACAATTGATATGCTGATAGAATTTAGGCAGCCTTGTTCTCAAATTTGCTTTGTTAAAAATCCCCAGCTACAATGGTTTCCAGTTTGCATGAAGTCCAGTGGAGTTCCTTGAGGGATGTCGTGGTGTCGACTTGGGGGAATATACACCGCAGTGACAATAACCGACGAGAATTCTCGTGGGAGATAATACGGACGACATTTGATTGTGAGGAATTCTAGGTCCGGTGAACAGAAGGACTTGAGTTCCTGTACACTGTTATTTTCGAATGAGCGGTCTTTCATGTGCAAAGTAGTCATTCTCATGAGCATAAATTCCACATGTAGGTACCAGCCCACTCCCTCTCCCGCTCTCTTTATCTTGCCTCTCCCTTTCGTTGTTTAACAAGCCGTCATACCGGGTTAGTCCACCAGGGACATTTCATTGCATTATGGTTGTAATCAACCTATAATCTATCCTGTGTGCGTGTTTATGTAATTCTGTGTGATTATTTAGTTAGTTAGTAAATAAATAATTAAAGCCAATTTGTGCATCGCTAAATCATCATCTAGACTCTGGTTCGTGCAGATTTGAAGTCAACGATGTTTAGAATGAGACTGATGTGACGTAATAATTAATGGATGACTGGTATGATAACGATATTCTTGAATTAATTCGGGAAACGGTAACTCATTAACTTCTTAGGGAGCGGTGGGGCACTAGCCCGGTGAAATGCAAGGCGCCAAATTCAAAATCCAGAAGTTGAATTATTAAACATGCATCAATATACAAGTGTTGCATAGTCATCAAAAGCTCTGCGTCTTGGCAATATCACAGCATTGTCAGATTTCAAAAAGGCTTTACGGCGAAAGCACCACATTTGATTGTTTGAGGATAGCACCCCACATATTTTTCCCATTACCATGAACTCATAAGCCATCACGGTTCACACATAACACATTTCACAGCGAAAACAAATCAATTACCTTTTGAAGAACTTCTGCTGAGGGCTTCCCAAGTGTCCAACGAAGACAATCCATTGTTCTTTTGTTAGAAAAAGTAATGTATTATATCCATAAATCTTTGTTTGGTTGGCGCGTTAGAATGAGAAAATACAGCGTCGACTCCTCCATTGAAACGTGAAGAGAACTCGTTCAACTTATACCTATAAACTTGTCCAAGAACAATCAAACATAATTGTAAATGTATCCTTAGGAACACTTTTATGTATATGTTGTATAATATTTCAACCGGAATATAAACTGGGCGATAAGAAAGGAAAAAACCACAGAGTGCGCCAGCCGTGAACGCGCGTTTTCCTCTATTGACATTCTGTGTGACCACTTCCTTATTTGTCTTCTTCTACAATCTAAAAGCAGCTAAAAAGAATCAAAACACTTTCTTGAGACTGTTGACCCCCAGAGGAAGCAATAGGTACTGCATTCATATGCCCTTATATGGGCATTTTCATATGGGAGGGTTTCCAAATGAGGCAATGTGTCAAAACCACTTTTTCCAGGACAGAAATTCCTCGGATTTTTGCCTGCCATATCCGTTCTGTTATACTCACAGACGAAATGTTTACACTTTCATAAACTTCTGAGTGTTTCCTATCCAATGGTACTAAATATGTGCATATCCTATTGTCTGGGCTTGAATGAGAGGCCTTTTACTTTGGGCACGCCAGGCCCTCCAAAACCGTCACCTCGTGCGCTGCTCCCAAAGAAGTTAAACAAACTTTTTCCATGGTGCCCCAAGTTACTAATGAGTTAATTGTTACTTGGTTAATTTAATCACGTAGTAATGAAACATAGTTAATTGATTTGATAAAATAGCCATCATCACAGTAATGATAGTCACGTCACAACAGAGTGCTAATGGTGGGTCTGGGATTGAAGTTGTGGATCTTTCTAAGGAGGGACGAATAGTGGGTGGAATATATTAGAGGGAGTCGCAAGTGGTGGGTAATTCCTTTATTGATGCTATTTGTCTTCTCTGCCAACTCATTGTCTGACTGCGGACATATTGAGTGCACTCCCTCAGTGCAGCTTCATGCATATTCATGTAGGCAAACACAATTTGGGTTGAAGATTTTCACTAAAGAGTTTTCACTCAAATTTGAAACCAATTACAAGGGTGTCCTTGGGTATTATAATGCAATTTAGAGATCTAACACTGATCTCTCTTATTGACCCTTCCCCCTTCCCTGCGTTCCTATAGGGCTCTCCGTCAGCATCTCCACCTTCAGTCTGGTCGCCATAGCGATCGAGAGGTACAGCGCCATCTGCAACCCGCTGAAGTCGAGGGTGTGGCAGACTCGTTCCCATGCCTCCCGGGTCATCGCCGCCATCTGGGTGTTGTCATTGGTCATGATGGTGCCCTACCCGGTGTTCAGCCACCTCAAGTCCTTCCCCAAACCCGACCGAACTACAGGACACATGTGCCGCCTGGAATGGCCAAGCAGTGGAGTGGAACAGACTTGGTGAGTGAGTTTCTGACTGGAGCCTTCTAGTGCAGTGGTCCGAACTGGTTTCTCCTGACACTAATTAAGTCAGTTCTCGAGTGAAGGAACATAGATTGCCAATCCCTTGTACAAAAAAAAGTATTTTGGGTTTGTTCGGTCTGTTTTCATGTTTGATTGCTTTCATTTAATAGATTTGTTTCAAAATAAATATTTTTTCCCCAAATTTCTGATCTGGGAAGCAATGAACCGTTTCATGCTGTTTTCATTATATTTCCACTGATATTAAATTTGCCCAAAAATAATGCCTTCCCCTTGCAAGACTGAACAGAATCGTCATTGCCGGACATTTAGGAGCACCACAGCAACATCTAAGGCAAAGCAATTATATTATTAGGCGGATTAGTTCACATTGACTCAGGGCTAGCGAAGCAGTTTTAAAAGGTAATTCCACTCTAAAGACCAGCAGTTTATTAAACACTAGTCTACGATTAGTAATATAGCTAGAATAAAGCTCTACTGCCCAACTATCTGCATCGGCACGGCTTTTTCTGTAGAAACTGTTGCTGTTAAGTTTGGGCACAGAGGATTAATCATCCGTTTGCCCAAAAACAAACAGAGGCTGTGGAGCAGAGCAATTAAGAGAAGATTGACATTCTCCATGAGTTCTCCCCAGCCTAATACAGCTCTCTCGTCTTTCTCTTCCAGACTACATTTCTTATCTTTTACACTAAATTAGCTCTCTCTCTGCAAACCTTGGGGATATACAGTGCATTCTGAAAGTACTCAGACATCTTGACTTTTTCCACATTTTGTTGCATTACAGCCTTATTCTAAAATTGATTAAATTGTTTTTTTCCCTCATCAATCTACACACAATACCCCATAATAAAAAAGCAAAAAAACATATTCTTTTAGTACAAATAAAAAAACATGAATATCACATTTACGTAAGTATTCAGACCCTTTACTCAGTACTTTGTTGAAGCACCTTTGGCAGCGATTACAGTCTCGACTCTTGTATGTGGAGTTTCTCCCATTCTTCTCTTCAGATCCTCTCAAGCTCTGTGATGTTGGATGGGGAGCGTCGCTGCACAGCTATTTTCAGGTCTCTCCAGAGATGTTCGATCGGGTTCAAGTCCGGGCTCTGGTTGCGCCACTCAAGAACATTCAGAGACTTGTCCCGAAGTAACTCCTGCATTGTCTTAACTGTGTGCTTAGTGTTGTTGTCCGGTTGGAAGGTGAACCTTCCCCAGTCTGAGGTCCTAAGCATTCTGGAGCAGGCTTTCATCAAGGATCTCTCTTTACTTTGCGCCGTTCATCTTTCCCTTGATCCTGACTAGTCTCCCAGTCCCTGTCGATGAAAAACATTCCCACATCATGATGCTGCCACCACCATGCTTCACTGTAGGGATGGTGCCAGGATTCCTTCAGACTTACGCATGGCATTCAGGCCAAAGAGTTCAATCTTGGTTTCATCAGACCAGAGATTCTTGTTTCTCATGGTCTGAGAGTCCTTCAGGTGCCTTTTGGCAAACTCTAAGCGGGCTGTCATGTGCCTTTTACTGAGGAGTGGCTTCCGTCTGGCCACTCTACCATAAAGGCCTGATTGGTGGAGTGCTGCAGAGATTGTTGTCCTTTTGGACGGTTCTCCCATCTCCACAGAGGAACTCTGGAGATCTGTCAGTGACCATTGGGTTCTTGGTCACCTCCCTGACCAAGGCCCTACTCCCACGATTCTTCAGTTTGACCGGGCGGCCAAACTTCTTCCATTTCTTTGTGATTCTAAACTTCTTCCATTTCAGAATGTTGGAGGCCACTGTGTTCTTGGGGACCTTCAATGCTGCAGAAATGTTGGTATCCTAGACACAATCCTGTCTCGGGTCTCTACAGAAAATTCCTTTGACCTAATGGATTAGTTTTTGCTCTGACATGCACTGTCAACTGTTGGACCTTTTATAGACAGGTTTGTGCCTTTCCAAATCATGTCCAATCAATTTAATTTACCACAGGTAGACTCCACTTAAGTTGTAGAAACATCTTAAGGATGATGCACCTGAGCTCAATTTCGAGTCTCATATCAAAGAGTCTGAATACTTTTTTATATAGATTTGCAAAGATTTGAGGATTTTTTGTTATTTCTGAGGATTTTTGGTTATTTAATCCATTTTAAAGTAAGGCTGTAACCTAACAAAATGTGGAAAAAGGGAAGGAGTCTGAATACTTTCCAAATTCACTATTTCTCTTAACAGTGGCAGGCACAATATTTTTTATATTTTAATATTTATTGATATTCAAAACATTATCAAAGTAGCGGTGACAGTAGATGTCATCAACAAGCAAACACAATATACTACCTATCATTTGTGAATTATTACAATATACTTCAGAAAATATGCCATTGAAATATAATGGTGTAATGGCTAAGGTGTTGGACTAACAGTCACAGGGAATACTTGAGTCCATTACGGGCTACTCCTCAAATTGGCTATTGAATCAGAGTGTGTAATTATGCTTACTAATATGCTGTTATGAAGAATCCTCAAATAATGTGAAACAAAAATATTAGTGTAGCACCTGTTCCTCGCCCCCTACCATGTTCCGACAGGATTGTGTCTAGGATACCAACATTGTTCTTCTCTGACGATAGAGAATAAGGATCAAAGACTAAACAAAAGATGAAACGAAAACCTCTAACCTCTATTTACTTCCTCTCTGTATGTCCCTCCTTCATGTCACTTTTGTCCACCAAGCCCTGATGTGTGACCCACTATCAAACAGAGTACTGATGAAAAGCTTTGAGTATCTGAGGCTGCATTAATGAATGAATGAATGAATGAGAACCTGCTGCAAAAATGAATGAATGAATGAGAACCTGCTGCAAAAACTGATGGGAGATGAAAAATGAACCATCCATGGAGGATGTTCAGAGGAAAACACCTACGCACCCATTAGAATTTTACACCATGCAAAATATAGGCTTCCTCTCTACTAATTCACAAAGTGTGTGGAAGGAACAATAGTGGATTTGTACTTTTTTTGTAACTGGCCAAGTTGATAGTATCCGGATTGATGTGAAGATAATTGGAAAAATGTTAATGACCACCATAGAAATATTATTTAATTTTATGACCACAATGATCAAAGTCACTTTTTTCTCTTCCTGTCTGGCTTCCTGTCCCTCTTTCCCTCTGTCTTTCTCTCCCTCTTTCTTTCCCTCCCTTTTTCTCTCCTTTTCCCTCTTTTTCTTTCACTCCATGTTTCCCTCTCTTTCCCCCTCTCTTTCCCTAATTTTTCTCAGGTACATGTTGTTGCTTTTAATCTTGTTCTTCATCCCTGGGGTGGTGATGATCATCGCATATGGACTCATCTCTAGAGAGCTGTACCGGGGGATGAAGTTTGAGCTGGACCAAAACAGAGACAACAGTGGTGAGACTCCTACACCACATGTATCTCCTGTCATGGATATGATTGAACTAATTTGTTTCTTACAAATAGAATGTTATATAAGTGAAGTTGAGGTTTTGGGTTAGGGATTGTGGTTGGGGTTTTGAAATAGGGTTGTGCTGGGAAGAAGCAATGAGGGCAAGGACTATGATTAGGGTTTTTAAAACAGGCACTAAGGCTGGGGCCAGGGTAAGGGTTTTGCATTCATACAGTAACTATTTTCTCAAAAGGCCTGTTTATTTGTGAATGCATGCTCCCCACAATGCTGGCTTATGTTACCAACTCTTTGCTCATGCTATTATTAGTTATGTGTTCTGTCTTCAACCTACACACTTACACTTACCTACACACTACACCCAATTTAGACCTACCTTTACACTTCCATGTACATTCCACAGCACTGAAGAATGGCGTAAACACCAAAGTGACCACCAGCAACAACGACACAGACAATGATGGCTGCTACATCCAGATACCGAAGAAGCCATCATCCATGGAGCTGTCCACCCTCACCAACCCAACTCCGGCCCCTCCAAAACCCAGAGTGTCTGCCGAGCACCCTCGAAGCAATACCTCGGAGGCTAAACTCTTGGCCAAGAAGCGCGTGATCCGTATGCTCATCGTCACTGCCATCCTCTTCTTCCTCTGCTGGATGCCCCTGTACACGGCCAACACGTGGAAGGCTTTCCACATCAGCTCAGCCCACCGGCTCCTCTCGGGGGGCACCCATCTCGTTCATCCAACTATTGAGCTACACATCGGCGTGCGTCAACCCCGTTATCTATTGTTTTATGAATACACGCTTCCGCAAGGCGTTGCTCACCACCTTCACCCACTGCCGTCCGCCCTGCTGTCTGCGCCGCCGGGGGAGGCGGAACGGCAGGGATGATGAGATGACAGTGACGGGGACTATGGGTCCTTTGTCCATGTCCAAGAACAGCTATACCACAGTGAGCACCGCGGGGACCTACTGATTCTTTGTGAAGGGGACTAGGGGTACAGTGTCCATATTAGGACAGCCTCATTCTCAGCAGTACTTCTTCCTAATATGGACCCTGTATAGGGGAACACAGGGGGGTTGTAGCAGTGGGTACACAGGTAGTTGTGACCAAGGTGACCAAGGATGGCAACCGACAGAATGCTTGTGCATTTCTTTGCTTGTTCGCACCTATCTGAGTAGCTGCAGGTGTTTATGCTCTGTGGAATAATTTATTGACTATCAAGTGCCTGTGGTCTACTGTGGGCATCATACATATTCAACCCCCTTTGATTTCTTCATGTTTTATTGTGTTACATACTGGGATTAAAATTGATTGACATTGCTTGTCAACGAAAACACTCTGTAATGTCAAAGTGGAAGAAAATGTCTAACATTTTTTTTAAATGAAAGAAAATAAAAAGTCTCTAAGAGCTTTGCACACCTGGATTGTGCAATATTTGCCCATTTATTATTTTCAGAATTCTTCAAGCTCTCAAGTTTTTGGGGATCATCACTAGACAAGAATTTAAAGTCTTGCCATACATTTTCAAGCAGATTTAAGTTTAAACTGTAACTTGGCCACTCAGGGACATTCACTGTCTTCATGGTAAGCAACTCCAGTGTAGATTTGGCCTTGTGTTTAGGTTATTGTCCCACTGAAAGGTGAATTCCTCTCCCAGTGTCTGGTGTAAAGCAGACTTAAGCAGGTTTTCCTCTAGGATTTTGCCTGTGCTCAGCTCCATCCCATTTATTTTTGTCTTTGCCAATATCAATCATACCTATACCATGATGCAGCCAACACCATGCTTGAAAATAAGGTGGCAGTTAGTCAATGATGTGTTGTGTTGAATTTACGTCGAACATAAGGCTTTGCATTTAGATCAAAAAGTGTATTCCTGTGCCGTGTTTTTTTGCATTATTACTTTAGTGCCTTGTTGCATATGTATGCATGTTTTATTCTGTATGTTTGTATTCTTATTTTCACGCTGTCATTTAGGTCACTATTGTGGAGTCACTACAATGCTGTCGATCCATCCTCTGTTTTCTCCCATCACAGTCATTTAACTCTGTAGCTGTTTTAAAGTACTTTTTTTATTTGATTTATTTAACCTTTACATAATTAGGCAAGTCAAATTTACAAGGCAAAAGGCCTCCTGTGGGGACAGGGGCTATCTCAGATAGGGGTGGTGAGGCCTATGAAGGTTTTATAAATAAGCATCAACCATTGGGTCTTGCGACGGGTATACAGATATGAGCAGTTTACAGAGGAGTATAGAGTGCAGTTATGTGTCCTATAAGGAGCATTGGTGGCAAATCTTATGGCCGAATGGTAAAGAACATCTAGCCACTTGAGAGCACCCTTACCTGCTGATCTATAAATCACGTCTCCGTAATCTAGCAATGGTAACATGGTCATCTGAATCAGGGTTAGTTTGGCAACTGGGGTGGAAGAGGAGCGATTACGATAGAGGAAACCAAGACTAGATTTAACTTTAGCCTGCAGCTTTGATATGCACTGAGAGAAGGACAGTGCACTGTCTAGCCATACTCCCAAGTACTTGAATGAGGTGCCTACCTCAAGCTCTAAACCCTCAGAGGTAGTAACCACACCTGTCGGGAGAGGGGCATTCTTCTTACCAAACCACATTACCTTTGTTTTGAGAAAGCTTGTTGGACACTAAGAAAGCTTTGTTGTAGAGCATTTAACACAAACTCCGAGGAGGGGCCAGCTGAGTATAAGACATGTGTCATCTGCATGTAAATGGATGAGAGAGCTTCCTGCTGCCTGAGCTATGTTTTTGATGTAAATTTAGAAGAGCGTGGGGCCTAGGATTGTGTCACGTTCAGGCCTGATTTTGACAGGCTGGCGTGTTTAGTTTTGTTTTCGTGTAGGGTTTTTTCTGTTCTAGGTGTTGTGTTTCTATGTTGGGGTAATGGTTCCCAATTAGAGGCAGCTGTGTGTCGTTATCTCTAATTGGGAACCATATATATGTTTGGGGTTTTCACTAGTATTTTGTGGGTTATTGTTTGAGCATAGCTTTGTTTTCTGTTTCATGTTCATTGTTGCGATCTTCATTCGTTTTGTTATTTTTCCCAGTTACGTGTTTTAAATAAAGATGTATACTGGATGCCTCGCTGCGCCTTGGTCTGTCCCTCACGGAGATCGTGACAGAATAACCCACCAAGAAATGACCAAGCAGCGAGAGACCCGGGAGTTCTGGACTTGGGAGGAGATTTTGGCTGGTAAGGGACCTTGGGAGAAGACGGCGGAGCATCGTCACCCCAGGGAGAAAAGAGTAGCGGGGTCTGAGCGGAGCAGTTACGAGGATTTATATGGAGCGTGGAACCCGGAGAGGGAGAGATATGTTGGGACTCGCCTGGGGCGGAAACCCGAGAGGTACCCCCAAAAAATATATATATTTGGAGGGAGCGTTGGAGAGAGCGTCGCACTGAGCAGACACCGTGCTATGCAGTTTTGCGCACGGTGTCTCCAGTGCGCATGCATAGGCCGGTGCGCGAAATTCCAGCGCCACTCATCTGTCGGGCACCAGGCCCCCTGTGCGCTTAGAGTCCAGCACGTCCTGTTCCGGCTCCACGCACCAGGCCCCCTGTGCGCTTAGAGAGTCCAGCACGCCCTGTTCCGGCTCCGCGCACCAGGCCCCTGTGCGCTTAGAGAGTCCAGCACGTCCTGTTCGGCTCCACGCACCAGGCCCCTGTGCGCTTAGAGAGTCCAGCACGTCCTGTTCCCGGCTCCGCGCACCAGGCCCCCTGTGCGCTTAGAGTCCAGCACGTCCTGTTCCGGCTCCACGCTCCAGGATCCCTGTTCCCGTCGTGGACCCAGCACGTCCTGTCCCTGCTCCACGCTCCAGGATCCCTGTGCCCGTCGTGGACCCAGCACATCCTGTCCCTGCTCCACGCTCCAGGATTCCTGTGCCCGTCGTCGATCCAGCACGTCCTGTCCCTGTTCCACGCTCCAGGATTCCTGTGCACGTCGTGGATCCAGCACGTCCTGTCCCTGTTCCACGCTCCAGGATTCCTGTGCCCGTCGTGGATCCAGCACGGCCCGTTCCTGCTCCCCGCACCAGAGTCCCAGTGCGCGTCATGAGTCCAGTACGGCCCGTTCCTGCTCCCCGCACCAGAGTCCTAGTGTGCGTCATGAGTCCAGTACGGCCCGTTCCTGCTCCCCACACCAGAGTCCCAGTGGCGTCGACAGTCCGGAGCCTCCAGAGAAGGTTCCCAGTCCGGAGCCTCCAGAGAAGGTTCCCAGTCCGGAGCCTCCAGAGAAGGTTCCCAGTGCGGAGCCTCCAGAGAAGGTTCCCAGTGCGGAGCCTCCAGAGAAGGTTCCCAGTGCGGAGCCTCCAGAGAAGGTTCCCAGTCCGGAGCCTCCAGAGAAGGTTTCCAGTCCGGAGCCTCCAGAGAAGGTTCCCAGTCCGGAGCCTCCAGAGAAGGTCCCTAGTCCGGAGCCTCCAGAGAAGGTCCCTAGTCCGGAGCCTCCAGAGAAGGTTCCCAGTCCGGAACCTCCAGAGAAGGTTCCCTGTCCGGAACCTCCAGAGAAGGTCCCCAGTCCGGAACCTCCAGAGAAGGTCCCTAGTCCCGAACCTCCAGAGAAGGTTCCCAGTCCTAAACTAACTGTTCCGGCAAATAGCCCAGGGCCTCCGGTGTGGGACCCCGAGCCAGCACGGCCGGCACCGGAGCCGCCACCTGGGACAGGAAGGCCCACCCGAAGACCCCCGCAATGGACTTTTGGGGGGGGGGGGTACTGTCACGTTCAGGCCTGATTTTGACAGGCTGGCGTGTTTCATTTTGTTTTGGTGTAGGGTTTTTTCTGTTCTAGGTGTTGTGTTTCTATGTTGGGTTAATGGTTTCCAATTAGAGACAGCTGTGTGTCGTTACCTCTATTTGGGAACCATATATATGTTTGGGGTTTTCACTAGTATTTTGTGGGTTATTGTTTGAGCATAGCTTTGTTTTTTGTTTCATGTTATGTTCATTGTTGCGATCTTCGTTCGTTTTGTTATTTTTCCCAGTTACGTGTTTTAAATAAAGATGTATTGCAATGTTTCAGATCCATCCATGCATTATGTGATTGGTCTGTGTACCGCAGGTGAACTTGCTCTTTGCTCAACGGTGTTCTGGCTACAAATGGTACAGAAAAGCTGTTTTAGTCCAAGTCAACCTTCATGCTTGAGTTTCTCTGCAGTGTACTCTGCATGCCTTTGCGGCATGTCCTCACCCACCAGCCATAGCAGAGCCAAATTGATTGCGCTCAGCTTTAGACACGCACAAAACGTCCTTTTTATGGTTATAGATAAACAGATGTATTTTGGGAGAGCTCCTGCAATGCGTATCTCATTGCTTCCTCATCTTAAAATTGTTTACAAATAGCTGTATACTGATTTATCTCTGTATTAAGGACTAAATCCTCATTTTAATATGTGGTAATACACTATACTTTCCAACAATTCACAGTGTAGCAAAGAACTGACACCATTTAGATTATGCTGCTTTACGGTGTCCATATTAAGACAGCCTCAGTCTCAGCAGAACTGCTTAGAATAATCGTAACACAGTCAAATGAAGTAATGAACTGATGAAACCCAAAATGTGCAGAAACCCCATGAAATCCGAAATTCACAGAAACTGTCTACAGAAGGCCACACACATTACATGCTTATTTATTTCCACACACACACAGACATGCACACACACACGTGCGCGCACACACACACACACACACACACACACACACAATGGATCAGAGCTAAATCCTATGCAGGATTATACAATTATACAATTTCAATGCCCTCGCTGTTTCACCTTTAATTTGTCTCCCCTTAGGAAATTTCTGTGTCCTAACTTTAGCCCCCACCCCCGGACCTTTTCTCTCTCAGCAGAGAGGCGTTGAATATATGAATGGCAATAGAGACACTGCTGTGATATGCTTATGGTCCGTGTTCAATAACGGTAGGTCACAGAGACAATAGGGTATTATTTGACACCAATGGGCACATGCATAAACTCGCACAAACCTTGTAAAAGACGTTGTTCAATTGTAGGTGTCTCTTAATCTTGGTATGACAAACGCCTGGAAGGGAATTCGGTAACACTCTACCTAAAGCCTGTAGGTGTAATGCTTTATAAGTATTATGAGCCCTACAATGCATTATAATGCATTATAACTGCAGGCTTTAAATGAAGTGTTACTGGGAATTCATCACTTGGCTGTCTCTCTCTTCGCTGATCAGGTTGCAGTAGCATGCACCATACTTAGCATCGTTTGCTGCTCTCCCTGTCCTTAATTTTACCTTGTTAATCTACAATCTGTTCATTTTGTTATGATCCTCTGTCCCGGTTACACAAGGACAATATCTATTTTAATAGTTCTGTTTAATTAGTGTTAATCTAAACTTCGTCCCTACACACAATATCATTGTGTGGTGTGTGTCTCTCACTTGTGGTGTCAGCTTCATGAATACTGTATGTATGAGGACCATAAAGAAGAGGAACAACCATTCACAACAACGTTATGTCTAAAAATCCGTCTTTCTTTGAATTTTCTTTTTATTTATTTATTTTGTCAATTATTTCCCCAAATGACAAACATTCCCCTGCCTTTGTAAGAGCAATTGTTTTTTGCTAGATATGGTTGGAGGGCAAAGACAATAATAACTACAAATAGCATTATAATGATAATAAGTTCTTATCCTCCAAGATATAAAAACTCAAACACAATTCTATAATGTAATTGAGGAAATGGCTCCTGGTACTCGGAAATGGGACCGAGACTAAGACCCTGTCTGTGGCTGATTCCAGAAATTCTAAAGACAACATGGCACCCTTATCAAATCAAATCAAATCAAATCAAATTTTATTTGTCACATACACATGGTTAGCAGATGTTAATGCGAGTGTAGCGAAATGCTTGTGCTTCTAGTTCCGACCATGCAGTAGTATCTAACAAGTAATCTAACAAATTCACAACAACTACCTTATACACACAAGAGTAAAGGAATGAATACGAGTATGTACATATAAATATATGGATGAGCGATGGCTGACCGGCATAGGCAAGATGCAGTAGATGGTATGGAGTACAGTATATACACATATACATATATATATGAGATGAGTAATGTAGGATATGTAAACATTATATAAATGGCATTGTTTAAAGTGGCTAGTGATACATTATTTCATCCAGTTATAATTATTAAAGTTATAATTATTAAAGTGGCTAGAGATTTGGGTCGATGGCCGAACGGCATAGGCAAGATACAGTAGATGGTTTAGAGTACAGTGTATACATTTGATATGAGTATGTCGGATACGTAAACATTATATACAAAATTGTTTAAAGTGGCTAGTGATACATTTGTTACATCCAATTCCTATGTTTAAAGTGGCTAGAGATTTAAGTCAGTATGTTGGCAGCAGCCACTCAATGTTAGTGATGGCTGTTTAACCTCTTCCAGCTAGGGTCCCATTTTCCGAATTTTCGCCTGTCTGACGTGCCCAAAGTTAAATGCCTACCACTCATGGCCAGAAACTAGGATATTTACATATTTAGTACTATTGGATAGGAAACACTCTGAAGTTTATAAAACCATTAAGATATAGTCTGTGGCTATTCCAGAACAGATTTAGCAGGCAAAAACCAGAGAAATTTCTGTCCGGAATTTATTTTTCTGTTGCTCTCTTCTCATTTTGAAGCCCATGTAATATTTTTCTATGGGGAATAGGACCGAGGTTGCAGTACTTATGGCTTCCACTAGATGTCAACAGTCTCTGGAAAGGGTATGGAGGAAAAGCTCTGACCAGATCCTTAGAGAGAGAGAATTACTACGGGTAGGGAAAAAAGGTAAACAGGCGGTACGTTCACGAACGTGAACGCCCAGCGCGACCAACTTTCTTTTCGTCTTTTAACGTTTCACTTACCGTTCTTGTAAAATATGATCGCTATTATTCATAAAAGAATACATAAGGATGCATTATTAATGATATTTGATTTGTTTGTGAAAAGATGAGAGGTATAATTTGAACGCGATCCCTTCACTGTAAAACGGGCGAGTAGACTGACAATGCTTGGTGGAGTAGCTGAACGTAACGTGCCAAAAACAACGGATATTTATGGATATAATTATTTACTTTTTCTAACAAAAGAACCATGGATTATCTTGTTTGGACACTTGGGAAGACCTCAGAAGAAGTTATTTGAAAGGTAAGCGATTTATATTAGCTGTGATATGGATATTTTGAGAACCGAGCTGGATATGAATTTATGCTAATGTGGAAAATATGTGAGGTACTAGCCTCAAACAATCAAATGTAGTGCTTTCGCCGTAAAGCCTTTTTAAAATCTGACAACGCAGTGATATTGCCAAGAAGCAGAGCTTTTGATGGCTATGCAACACTATGCAACACTTGTATATCGAAGTTAAATATTACGAATATGTATTACGAATATGTATTTTGAATTTGGCGCGTTATGTTTGCTCTGAAAACGATCCCGCTAAAGGGATCGGCGCGCTAAGAGGTTAACAGTCTGATGGCCTTGAGGTAGAAGCTGTTTTTCAGTCTCTCGGTCCCAGCTTTGATGCACCTGTACTGACCTCGCCTTCTGGATGATAGCGGGGTGAACAGGCAGTGGCTCGGGTGGTTGTTGTCCTTGATGATCTTTTTGGCCTTCCTGTGACATCGGGTGGTGTAGGTGTCCTGGAGGGCAGGTAGGTTTCCCCCGGTGATGCGCTGTGCAGTCCTCACTACCCTCTGGAGAGCCTTACGGTTGTGGGCGGAGCAGTTGCCGTACCAGGCGGTGATACAGCCCAACAGGATGCTCTCGATAGTGCATCTGTAAAAGTTTGAGAGTGATTTTGGTGACAAGCCGAATTTCTTCAGCCTCCTGAGGTTGAAGAGGTGCTGTTGCGCCTTCTTCACCACGCTGTCTGTGTGGGTGGACCAATTCAGTTTGTCCGTGATGTGTACACCGAGGAACTTAAAACTTTCCACCCTCTCCACTACTGTCCCCTCGATGTGGATAGGGGTGCTCCTCTCCTGTTTCCTGAAGTCCACGATCATCTCCTTTGTTTTGCTGACATTGAGTGAGAGGTTATTTTCCTGACACCACACTCCGAGGGCCCTCACCTCCTCTCTGTAGGCCGTCTCGTCGTTGTTGGTAATCAAGCCTACCACTGTAGTGTCGTCAGCAAACTTGATGATTGAGTTGGATGCGTGCTTGGCCACGCAGTCATGGGTAAACAGGGAGTACAGGAGAGGGCTGAGAACGCACCCTTGTGGGGCCCCAGTGTTGAGGATCAGCGGAGTGGAGATGTTGTTTCCTACCCTCACCACCTGGGACCGGCCCGTCAGGAAGTCCAGGACCCAGTTGCACAGGGCTGGGTCGAGACCCAGGGTCTCGAGCTTAATGACGAGCTTGGAGGGAACTATGGTGTTAAATGCTGAGCTGTAGTCGATGAACAGCTTTCTTACATAAGTATTCCTCTTGTCCAGATGGGTTAGGGCAGTATGCAGTGTGATTGCGATTGCGTCGTCTGTGGACCTATTGGGACGGTAAGCAAATTGGAGTGGGTCCAGGGTGGAGTGGGTCCACCCTTAATGGAAATGTAAAATTTAAATGGCCCTAGCCAAGGTGAACGTGTCACTTGTTCCTGTGAGAGCATTTATTCAGGATAAACTCCATGTCTCTCTTCTTAAATAGGTATTAAAGTATGAAAAATGCTGACGCCATGGACAAACAACCTTGGTCTCTCCTCGTTTTTTCAATAACTGTCTTGTACGTTTCAAGGCACCACATGTGGCACCAACTAAATTACCTAGGGAACTTTATTAATTTACAATACATGATTAAACTGCCTACTACTGTAATGTAGTCTAAATGAGAACTTGATTTAAGACAGTATTAAATGATAGTGGCTTTACTGATAGTTCATTCAGAGGTGGCTTAGTTTTGCAAAGCAGTGCCAGTGTGTCTCAGATGGAGGGAGAAGATAAAGAAACTGTCTGTGGTGTGACCTGTTCAATTCTGATGGAAAACCTGATTGAAAAGTAATCTTGCACACAAAACCAGACTGACAATTTATACATCAAGTGACAACTCTATTCTTCATCCAGGACATGCTGCTGTGCAAACCAAAGGGACAAGACAGACAAACACAAATGTTGGACGTGCGCAATTGATTACTTCCTGGCTGACGACAAACGGTGACGATTCAATATGCAGAATCGTCTGGAAATGACAGGAAAACGATGGCTGATGAGGCGATAGGATGGCCTCTCACTGTGCACGATGGCCACCCACTTAAACACACTTCTGAAAGTGTTATCTGAAATCTAATTAACTGCAATTAATTGAATACTGGATAAATGGGAATCTAAATGTGATTTGATGTATAATTTCTGCCAAATAATAGTAAGCCAATAGCATATTTTCGAAAGATGCTGACATATCATGTGCATTATATGGTTCATAGTGTTGTGTTATAGAGACACATTTTCCAAAGACAATTTTTACACAATCTTCCCATATTTTGGAGGATTTTGAGTTATTGAGATAGGAGTAAGGGCAGATTACTGTTAGCATTTGGGGTCTTTTGAATCATCCATCATCTTGCTCTCTGATGAGTAGAGAAAACATGATGAATGTTTGAGCCCAAGCTCTAGTGGATGACACACCGTCAACCTGTTTTGGAATGGTAAGGTTATGTTATAGCAAGCCAGATTTTACTGGGAAAAAAACATAAACACAGCATGTAAAGTGTTGGTCCCATGTTTCATGAGCTGAAATAAAATATCCCAGAATATTTCCATACGCACTAACAGCTTATTTCTCTAAAATATTGCTAAAAAAATGTGTTTACATCCCTGCTGGTGAACATTTCTCCTTTGCCAAGATAATCGATCCACCTGACAGATGTGGCATATCAAGAAGCTGATTAAACAGCATGATCATTACACAGGTGCAACTTGTACTGGGGACAATAAAAGACCACTCTAAAATGTAACATTTTGTCACACAACACAATGCCACAGATGTCTCAAGTTTTCAGGGCACGTGCAATTGGCATGCTGACTGCCAGAATGTCCCCCAGAGCTGTTGCCAGAGAATTGAATGATAATTTATCTATCATAAGCCACCTCCAAAGTCATTTTAATGAATTTGGCAGTATGTCCAACCTGCCTTAGAACTGCAGACCACGTGTAACCACGGCAGTTCAGGACCTCCATATCTGGCTTCTTCACCTGTAGGATGGTCTAAGACCAGCCACCCGGACAGCTGATGAAACTGAGGAGTATTTATGTCTGTAATGAAGTGGGGGAAAACTCATTCTGATTGGCTGGGCCTAGCTCCCCAGTGGGTGTGCCTGGCTCTCCAGTGGGTGGGCCTATGCCCTCCCAGGTCCACCCATGGCTGTGCCCCTGCCCAGTCATGTGAAATCCATAGATTAGGGCCTAATGCATGTATTTCAATTGACTGATGTCCTTATTTGAACTGTAACTCAGTAAAATTCTTGCATGTTGTGTTTATATTTTTTGTTCAGTATATTTTCATGTCAATTTCCAACCGTTGACTAGGGGCAACGCGAGTGCCTGTTAATTTGGTCAGATCACAACGCGCTAGGGTGTTGGAGATGGGGATGAGGATGAGGATAAGCTAAAACTTTGCGCTATGGCTCCAAGCGTCACAGGTTCAATCCCAGTGTTAATTAAGCATTTATTTTGTGTTTTAACCCTTTCCAAAACCGTAACCTTAACCACTCAGAAGTAATGCCTAAACTTAACCCTAATGCCTAAACTTAACCCAAACCTTAACACCACAGATGTGGTTAAATAAGATACTTTTGTACATGGCTCAGTTCTTACTTGGTTGAATCCTTGAAGTCTTTTTCAGACAGAATTTGTTTATGTGTCTGTGTTTTAAACTGCAAGTCTGAACAACTGACTCTGTCATTAACTTTTGATAGCATTATACTGTATTTGTTTTCTTTGTCAATCTGTTATGTCCATGACAGGCCAGCTTTTGGTGTAAATTATTATCTGTAAAATGTTAGTGTCCCCACTTTGTAAAGTTTTCATGTTTCTGGTTAGTGTCCCCACTTTGTAATGTTTTCAAGTTACTGTGTTTATTTGTGTTTCATGTAAAATTGTATGTAAAAAACAATAAATGTTTGGGCAACTCAGATAGGCGGTCTGTCATTAAATGTACACTGTGTTTTTTGTGTGTGTTTGTCTGTATGTGTGTGTCTGTGTGTGCATACATACACACATGTCTGTGGCTGTGTGTACCATAGTGTGCATGCATAGACCTACGGGTGTGTACGTGTTCATTGGAATTTTAATTCCACCAGCACTTAACAGTATCTCCTCATTTGATGTAACTTCTCTGGTTGCTGCTGATACCATAAAACAGGTTCTCTCGTGTGTCCGTTTATAGTCCTGTGAAAGATTTTGTGTGTGGTCAAGACTAAATAAAGCTCATTGGTTCACTCTATAGAGGCCAGCCTTAATGCTAACATCAGGGCCAGGTCTCAAAGCTCCCCTTTGATGTGGTAGGGCATTTACAGGGAGGCACTGGCCCCGTACACACTCAGTTTGTACAACTGATGTACAGCTAATTTGACAAAACAGACAACACACAATGATTGTGTAAAAAAAATTGTGAAGACAAACTGTGAAGACAAATATCAGTTGTATCAAAATCATTGTATCAAATGTTTTACATTTTGTGTGCGGGAGAACGTTTTTTGGCAATATTTGTGTGTGTGTGTGTGTGTGTGTGCATAAATGCATGAGATTCCACTTGCTCATCCGCACATTGCTCTGACAATAAGAGTCTTCAGAAACATGTTTATCAATCCTCAATGGACCCCATTTTGGTAATTGTTGGAAATGCTTGTCGATTTTCTCTTTCTATTACATTCTCTTCCTCTTTCTACTGAAGGTTTTTTCCCCAACACTGACTAGGGAAAAGCTCATTGTTGAATGGAACTGGACTTTCAGAGAGGTAAAGAAGGTATAACAAAACAAAAAAAGGAGAAAAAAACCTAACCGCTTTAGAATTTATTGCCATAGTAACAGACTTTTTTCCTCAGACTTCTTTACTCATAAAACTGGAGCAATATATTTCTAAAAGTAATCTATCAAAGACACTGGTCGCATCACAATAAAAGCAATTTCCAAGAGCGTGCCAGAGATGATATTGGGATGCAATAGCTTGTCTTTCAGCAGATATGTTATGGTATTGACTGCGACATAAAGTTTAAAGAATAAATACGTTTTGTCAAAGCACATGGCATCTTATCATTAGGCTTATATTTGCCATACTCTTAAACCTGTACAATTTTCCAGAGTAGATGCAGGTATAATCCACATAAGGATTTCAATAGCGACAGTATATGACATGATGTCAATTATGAAACATATTAACCTTTTTTCCCCATTATCTCTACGAACAGTAAATAGTATGTATTTTTCTATGATGTTACACAAACAAAACACGTTTGGAATAGATGCATAGTGTCCATTAGTCCCCTGCCTCCATCCCCATGTGTTATGTCTGTGGGCCGCTCCAGGGCGCATTACTAACGTCAGATCCAGCACTCCAAGCAAATGGACTTTCACTCTCCCAATCAGCCTACCTAGACAGACAGAAAGGCTCATTCGTCTCTCTCCAGGCCCTGACGCACTCTCCTTTTCTATGTAAATTGTGCCTTTGTGCCATGCAAAAGTATTCACCCCCTTGGCATTTTCCTATTTTGTTGCATTACAACCTGCAGTTTAAATTGATTTTTATTTGGATTTCATGTAATGAACATACACAAAATAGTCAAAATTGTTGAAGTGAAATAAAAATAAAATAAAAATTAAAAAAAAACGGTAAAGTGGTGCATGCATATGTTGATTTATTTATTTTACCTTTATTTAACCAGGTAGGCTAGTTGAGAGCTCTCATTTACAACTGCGAACTGGCCAAGAAAAAGCACAGCAGTTTGATACATACAACAACAAAGAGTTACACATGGAATACACAGACATACAGACAATAATACAGTATAATTTATTTTATAAAAAAATAAGTCTATACACAGTGAGTGCAAATGAGGTAAGATAAGGGAGGTAGTGCAATAAATAGGCCATGGTGGCGAGGTAATTACAATATAGCAATTAAACACTGGAATGGTAGATGTACATAAGATGAATGTGCAAATAGAGATACTGGGGTGCAAAGGAGCAAGATAAATAAATACATTATGGGGATGCGGTAGTAGGATGGGCTATTTACAGATGGGATTTTTGTAGTTCGTTACAGTCATTGGCAGCAGAGAACTGGAAGGAAAGGCGGCCAAAAGAGGAATTGGCTTTCGGGGTGACCAGTGAGATATTCCGGCTACGGGCGGGTGCTGCTATGGTGACCAGTGAGCTGAGATATGTATTCACCCCCTTTGAAATGAAGCCAATAAATAAGATCTTGTGCAACCAATATCCTTCAGAAGTCACATTATTAGTTAAATAAAGTCCACCTGTGTGCCAGTGTCACATGATCTGTCACATGATCTCAGTATATATACACCTGTTCTGAAAGGCCCCAGAGTCTGCAACACCACTAAGCAAGGGGCACGACCAAGCAAGCAGCACTATGAAGACCAAGGAGCTCTCCAAACAGGTCATTGACAAAGTTGTGGAGATGTACAGATCAGGGTTGGGTTATAAATAAATATCCGAAACTTTGAACATCCCAAAGAGCACCATTAAATCCATTATTAAAAAATTGAAAGAATATGGCACTACAGCAAACCTGCCAAGAGAGCAAACCTGCCCACCAAAACACACGGACCAGGCAAGGCGGGCATTAATCAGAGAGGCAACAAAGAGACCAAAGATGACTTGAAGGAGTTGCAAAACTCCACAGCAGATATTGGATTATCTGTCTATAGGACCACTTTAATTAACCTCACAAGCTCCAGCAGCAGAGGTGACTGTTTTGGAGAGCCTGGCGTGCCCAAAGTAAAATGCCTCCCATTTAGGCCCAGAAAATGGGATATGCATATATTTAGTACCATTGGATAGGAAACACTCTGAATTTTCCAAAACTGTTAACCATTTGTCAGAACGCATTTGGCAGGCAAAACCCTGAGGAATCTCTGTCCTGGAAAAAGTCATTTTGACACATTGCTCATTTTGGAACCCCTCCCTATCCAAAATGACCATATATAGGCATGTGAACGCAGTGCACGTCGCTTCCTTATGATGTCATCAACCACGAGACGGTGTTTTACTCCATCTTGGAGGAATTTCGGCCATTGATACACAGCATGGAATGGGGACACCACGTTATGAAAACTCTTCAGATTGCGCGCGCACGAGAAGGCGCGCTGTGCCTTATTTATCGTCTTTAGCGTTCAGTTTATATTCCGGCTGATTTATAATAGTAAATATACGTAAATATGTTCCTAAGGATACATTTAAAACTATGTTTGATTGTTTCTGGACAAGTTTATAGGTATAATTTGAACGAGTTGGCGCCGCGTTTCAAAACAGGAGTGGAGGCTGTCGTTTCTGATTATAACGCGCGAACCAAATGGAGGATTTATGGATAAAAGAAATACTTTTTCTAACAAAAGAACCATGGATTGTCTTCGTTGGACACTTAGGATGACCTCAGCAGAAGTTCTTCAACAGGTAATTGATTTGTTTTCGCTGTGAAATGTGTTATGTGTGTGCCATGATGGCTAATCGATACATGGCTATTCGAAAATATGTGAGGTGCTAGCCTCAAACAAATGAATGTGCTGCTTTCGCCGTAAAGCCTTTTTGAAATCTGACAACGCTGTGATATTGCCAAGAAACAGAGCTTTTGATGAGTATGGAACACTTGTATATTGCTGGATGTTTAATAATTCAACTTTCGGAATTTAAATTTGGCGCTGTAGATTTTCGCTGGTAGTGTCGGGATGAGCCCGCTAGCGACCCACTGGATACTGAGACGTTTTAAGCCGTACACTCCACAGAGCTGGGCTTTACGAAAGAGTGGCCAGGAAAAAATAAGCAAACATGTTTGGTGTTCGCCAAAAGACATGTGGGAGACTCCCCAAACAAATGGAAGGATGTACTCTTGTCAGATGAGACTAAAATGTAGCTTTTTGGCGCAAACCCAACACCTCTCAATCCCCAGAGAACCCCATCCCCACAGTGAAGCGTGGTGGCAGCATCATGCTGCGGGGATGTTTTTCATCGGCAGGGACTGGGAAACTGGTCAGAATTGAAGGAATGATGGATGGTGCTAAATACAGTGAAATTCTTGAGGGAAACCTGTTTCAGTCTTCCAGAGATTTGAGACTGGGATGGAGATTCACCTTCCAGCAGGACAATGACCCTAAGCATACTGCTAAAGCAACACTTGAGTGGTTTAAGGGGAAACATTGGAATGGCCTAGTCAAAGCCTAGACCTCAATCCAATTGAGAATCTGTGGTATGACTTAAAGTTTGCTGTACACCAGCGGAACCCATCCAACTTGAAGGAGCTGGAGTAGTTTTGCCTTGAAGAATGGGCAAAAATCCCAGTGGCTAGATGTGCCAAGCTTATAGAGACATACCCCAAGAAATCAAATTATACAAACCCCCAAAACATCTATTTTAATTCCAGGTTGTAAGGCAACAAAATAGGAAACATCCCAAGGGGGGTGAATATTTTCGCAAGCCACTGTATTCTTTTCTCTCTCTCTCTCTCTCTCTCTCTCTCTCTCTCTCTCTCTCTCTCTCTCTCTCTCTCTCTCTCTCTCTCTCTCTCTGTTTAGATTTCCTCCTCTCTCTCCTTCTCCCTCTCTTTTTCTATGTTTGTTCTTCTCTCTCTTTCCCTCTCCGTCTTCCTAAGGGTCTCAATTCAATCTCTATCGCTCAAGTTCAGCGCTATAGCGTGATAAAGGCAATGTTCCCGAGTTTTCATGATCCGGGGGAATAAAAGTATGTTACACTAGGCTAATGGCAAATTGCGTGAACACACCACTAGAGTTATGTAGATTATATCTCCATATACACACCTGTCAGCTCGATGGACAGACGTGGTTTGGAGAAAAGAAAGCAGGAGAGCAAGAGGTACTATACATTAGATGCTAAGAAGGTTTGTTATAGTATTTGTGAAACTGAATTCAAACAGATTTGATGTATTATTTAAGCTGAGTATCTGTAAAACAACTGCTGATTAAGGTCTATATCAGTGATGTGTGCCTCCCCTGTTAAAATGAATGAAAAAATAACTGTAATAAAAATGAATAATTTGATCAATAATTTTGTCATCTTCATGTCTTTTCTGCATGACAAAATTGATTTCTGAACTAATTCTTCCAAATTAGTAGTGGTCTGGAACAAAATGCTTAAGGAGGCCAGGGGAAAGACAGCCTCGGCATGTGCCTTTCTCCCACCCTTCAAACTGCAAACTCAATGTAAGGCATTGACATGACTTGTGCATGCGTGTTTCTACCTTATACTGCCAGCTAACAGATGGTGAAAGGCAGGCAGAGAGCTTCAGAGCCTTTCATTTGTCGGCATGTCTAATTCATTTTCCCTGCACTCAAGTAATAAGTGTGCAGGTATATTGGCGTGAAACAAATAATGGGATAGACAGGAGGATAGGCAAGATGGCTAACATATTTCATCTGAAACAATTTTTAAAGTTGGATTTTCTAGAGAAATAGGGCCAGGTGTGATAAAGGATGGAAGAACAACAACTGAGCTTGGGGACCTACATCAAGGAAGGGACAGAAAATACACAATTATTTCAATCAGAGTGGTATCAATGGAAAGACTGGCTCTGCGTCTGCGGTGTTAGCAGCTGACTCTACTGCTTCCCCTGCCTCCTGTGTGGATTTTTACATCGAATAATAGCGAAGACATGAAAACTATGAAATAACACATATGGACTCATACAGTAACCAAAAAAGTGTTAAACAAATCAAAATATATTTGAGATTCTTCAAAGTAGACACCTTTTGCCATGATGACAGCTTTGCACAATCTTGGCATTCTCTCAACCAGCTTCATGAGGTAGTTACCTGGAATGCAATTCAATCAACAGGTGTGCCTTGTTAAAGGTTAATTTATGGATTGTCTTTCCTTCTTATTAATGTGTTTGAGCCAATCAGTTGTGTTGTGTCAAGGTAGGGGTGGTATGCAGAAGATATACCTATTTGGTAAAAGACCAAGTCTATATTATGGCAAGAACAGCTCAAATAAGAAAAGAGAAACAACAGTACTTCATTATTTAAAGACATGAATGTCAGTCAATTCTGCCCGCCCGTCCAGCGTCACTACTCTGGACGGTTCTAACTTAGAATATGTGGACAACTACAAATAACTACAAATCCTCGACTTCGGCGATGTCATTTACAAAATAGCCTCCAACACTCTACTCAACAAATTGGATGCAGTCTATCACAGTGCCATCCGTTTTGTCACCAAAGCCACATATACTACCCACCACCGTGACCTGTACGCTCTCAGTGGCTGGCCCTCGCTTCATACTCGTCGCCAATCCCACTGGCTCCAGGACATCTACAAGTCTCTGCTAGGTAAAGCCCTGCCTTATCTCAGCTCACTGGTCACCATAGCAGCACCCACCCGTAGCACACGCTCCAGCAGGTATATCTCACTGGTCACCCCCAAAGCCAATACTTCCTTTGGCCACCTTTCCTTCCAGTTCTCTGCTGCCAATGACTGGAACGAACTGCAAAAATCACTGAAGCTGGAGACTCATATCTCCCTCTCTAGCTTTAAGCACCAGCTGTCAGAGCAGCTCACAGATCAACGCACCTGTACATAGCCCATCTGTAAATTAGCCCATCCAACTACCTCATCCCAATACTATATTTATTGATTTATCTTGCTCCTTTGCACCCCAGTATCTATACTTGCACATTCATCTTCTGCACATCTACCATTCCAGTGTTTAATTGCTATATTGTAATTTCTTCGCCACCATGGCCTATTTATTGCCTTACCTCCCTTATCCTACCTCATTTGCACATACTGTGTGTTGACTTTTTCTACTGTATTATTTACTGTATGTTTGTTTATTCCATGTGTAACTCTGTTGTTTGTGTCGAACTGCTTTGCTTTATCTTGGCCAGGTCGCAGTTGCAAATGAGAGCTTGTTCTCAACTAGCCTACCTGGTTAAATAAAGGTGAAATAAAAAATATGCACTGATATGAAAATATAAATGCATTTATTATTTTCACATTTCAGTTGAGCATTTAAGCATTGCCTATTCAAACGGGCACTGATCACTCTACATGCTCAAGGATGTTTGTTTAAAATGTTTTCTTATCGTTTAAGAAATAACAAGAATGACATAAAATTGAGGGACAGGTATTCCTTTTAAATTATTTAAACTATTTTGTAATAATATTCGTTTTTTTGGTTATACTGTCAAGCTTTTGGCATTCAAAATAATATATACAGCATATTTCTGTTGATCTACTCAATACATGTCCCTACACCTCGACACATGACCTTTGGGAAAAGCCAATTTGCTTCCCCCCAGTATTTTCTGCAATGCATTTATGTTTTACAGTATGAAGGACTGACATATGTTTTCTCATTAAATAACAGTTTAATAAAATTATTATTTGTATTTTTTAAGTGTTATACATGGTGCCAAAGTCCAGGGACAGCATTACAGTACAATTCAAAAATAACCCGAAGATATACATTTTCAGCATTTTACTTCTTTAGTTGCTAAGGAACTAAATGAAATTGACCTAAAAAGTGTTTAATGGGTTTAATTTAACCTCAGGAAAAGTTAATCTGTCAATCTTGTGGGTAAACAACTCATCTTGACTCGACATGCTAATTACTTGGCCTCGGCTGAACGCAAGATTATTGGCTTCATCTACTTTGACAGCTTGTAGAAGATATCACATATTTGGCCAGTTTTGCAGGGTTCCTTTCCTGTCCCCAAAGTTACAGACCGGCAGTTTGCAAAGCATGTCACATCGTTGGCCATTACCACAGTTTAGATTGTTAGTGCTGTTAAGTGTCCCTCCAGCTTCTCCCGCTATGATTTAACAGCAATTTGTCTTTACTCCCACTCCTTGCCAGCTTGAGAGTGTTTTACTTTAGGAGTTCCACATGAAAATAGCCAACTAGCAGAAGAGAAGGGGAGCCTTTAAAATAACCTTGGCTGTTAAGATACATTTCATTGACGTCATCCTTGGATCATGTTTATAGTGCCAGGCGTCATAGAAACAGATGGTACAAGGTTACCCTGTTTAGGGGGAAATACTTAGTAGTGATCTAAAACTGATTGAGTTTGGCTACGGTATGTATGTATGTATGTATGATATCTGCTAGACATCACCTTGTTAACATTAACATATACATTATTTTCCTCCATCTTTTCTCTTGTTTTGTTTTAAGGAGAGTACTGGGATATTTTGATTATGTTCATAGTAGGAGGTGTTATAGCAACAGATGATAAAAGGGTACCTAAGTGGAAATATTTCATTTTGACTGTGGGTTTCATAGAAGCTAGACTTCAACCTTTTTAACACATCCCTATATAAAATAAGTATGTTTTGTTTTTAGAAAGTACTGCCATTAGTCCTAGCATTAGTTTAGCCTACAAGTTGTGATAAAGATGATGTTGACAGATATCATTTGGCAATGTGATAAAGTGCTGTACGTTGTTACTCTTTAATTGAATGATTGTCCTTTGAAATAATCATCTTCGTTATCTTCTTGAAAATGTATTACTATCGCATTGCCAAGTGCATGGAGAAAACTGTTTTATAGAAAAGAAACTAAAGCGATATTTTGAACCTCTTTGTAAAACCCTGATGAAGGTCTATCGACTGAAACTTTGGTTAAAAAGAGCCATTTAATTTCCGGAAAATTCAAACACCAGTGTGCTGGAGTGTTCTTTTCTACTCAAAGGAATAAAATGTGAAAATGTTACTGTTCAGTATAGGCACAATGGCGCTTACCTTTGGGCAATGTTTTTATTATTTCAAAACCATTTTCAATTCTACATAAATTCATTATTTTATTTTCTCCTGCAATCAAGAGAGATCACATTAAACCAACTTACACTACAGAGATGAATAAATAAGTCCCAGCCTGAATTAATTACCATGAGAAGTTCAAAAATAGTGCACTACAGTGGGGAAAAAAAGTATTTAGTCAGCCACCAATTGTGCAAGTTCTCTCACTTAAAAAGATGAGAGAGGCCTGTAATTTTCATCATAGGTACACTTCAACTATGACAGACAAAATCAGGAAAAAAAATCCAGAAAATCACATTGTAGGATTTTTTATTAAGTTATTTGCAAATTATGGTGGAAAATAAGTATTTGGTCACATACAATCAAGCAAGATTTCTGGCTCTCACAGACCTGTAACTTCTTCTTTAAGAGGCTCCTCTGTCCTCCACTCCTTACCTGTATTAATGGCACCTGTTTGAACTTGTTATCAGTATAAAAGACACCTGTCCACAACCTCAAACAGTCACACTCCAAACTCCACTATGGCCAAGACCAAAGAGCTGTCAAAGGACACCAGAAACAAAATTGTAGACCTGCACCAGGTTGGGAAGACTGTAAGCAGCTTGGTTTGAAGAAATCCACTGTGGGAGCAATTATTAGGAAATGGAAGACATACAAGACCACTGATAATCTTCCTCGATCTGGGTCTCCACGCAAGATCTCACCCCGTGGGGTCAAAATGATCACAAGAATGGTGAGCAAAAATCCCAGAACCACACGGGGGGACCTAGTGAATGACCTGCAGAGAGCTGGGACCAAAGTAACAAAGCCTACCATCAGTAACACACTATGCCGCCAGGGACTAAAATCCTGCAGTGCCAGACGTGTCCCCCTGCTTAACCTCTCAGGGATTGCTGGGGCGCTAGTGCCCCAATCCCGACACTACCAGGTGAAATGTAAGGCGCCAAATTCAAAATCCAAAAGTTGAATTATTAAACATCCACCAACATACAAGTGTTCCATACTCATCAAAAGCTTTGTTTCTTGGCAATATCACAGCGTTGTCAGATTTCAAAAAGGCTTTACGGCGAAAGCAGCACATTTGATTGTTTGAGGGTAGCACCTCACATATTTTTCCCATAGCCATGAATCGATTAGCCATCATGGCACACACATAACACATTTCACAGCGAAAACAAATCAATTACCTGTTGAAGAACTTCTGCTGAGGTCATTCCTAAGTGTCCAACGAAGACAATCCATGGTTCTTTTGTTAGAAAAAGTAATGTATTTTATCCATAAATCTCCATTTGGTTCGCGCGTTATAATGAGAAACGACAGCTTCCACTCCTCCATTGAAACGTGACGCAAACCCGTTCATCTTATACCTATAAACTTGTCCAAGAACAATCAAACATAGTTTTAAATGTATCCTTAGGAACACTTTTACGTATATTTCCTATTATAAATCAACCGGAAGATAAACTGATCGATAAAGACGGTAAAAAAGACCCTGCGCGCCTTGTCGGGAACGCGCACTGGGTACTGTTGACATAAAAAGTACACTTCCTGGTTTGCTCTTCATCTCTGGTCTAATTCATCCAAATTGAAAATGTACAGTCTCGAGACTGTTGGCATCTAAAGGAAGCGATGGGTACTGCATTCATATGCCCTTATATGGTCATTTTCATGAGGGAGAGGTTCCAAATGAGCAATGTGTCAAAATCACTTTTTCCAGGACAGAAATTCCTCGGGGTTTCGCCTGCCATATGCGTTCTGTTTCACTCACAGACAAATGGTTAACACTTTTGGAAAATCCAGAGTGTTTCCTATCCAATGGTACTAAATATGTGCATATCCTATTTTCTGGGCCTGAATGGGAGGCATTTTACTTTGGGCACACCAGGCTCTCCAAAACCGACCCCTCAGCTTCCACTCCCTAACAAGTTAAACAATGTTGTATATAATGTTTACATATCCGACATTACTCATATCAAATGTATACACTGTACTCTAAACCATCTACTGAATCTTGCCTATGCCGTTCGCCATCGACTCAAATCTCTATCCACTTTAATAATTATAATTGGATGAAATAAATGTATCACTAGCCACTTTAAACAATGCCATTTATATAATGTTTACATATCCTACATTACTCATATCATATGCATATACTGTACTCCATACCATCTACTGCATCTTGCCTACTCCGGTCAGCCATCGTTCATCCATATATTTATATGTACATACTCGTATTCGTTCCTTTACTCTTGTGTGTATAATGTAGTTGTTGTGAATTTGTTATATTACTTGTTAGATACTACTGCATGGTCGGAACTAGAAGCACAAGCATTTCGCTACACTCACATTAACATCTGCTAACCATGTGTATGTGACAAATAAAATTTGATTTGACTCCTCTACCCCAGCAACACACAGACACATTACAATTGTCCCTTTAAGTTGAGTGCTTTATTTGTCATTTTAAAATCAGACACTTGAATTGTTACATATTCAGAGGATGGACAGATAACAACAAATGGATCGTTTCCCCAGAAGGTGAAGCAGAAAATGCATAATAAACAAATGCTTTATTAGTGGCCACAATCGCCACTATAGGTAAAACAGTGACAGTGATAAAAGACATGTTTCCAGGAGAAAATCACCTTTACACTCAAATTAATGGAACCGAAAATGACCAAAACAAAGGTCATTTGCTGGCCTTGAGAAGACATGGTCTGCGTCTGAAATATCACCCTTTTCTCTATGTACAGTGGGGCAAAAAAGTATTTAGTCAGCCACCAATTGTGCAAGTTCTCTCACTTAAAAAGATGAGAGAGGCCTGTAATTTTCATCATAGGTACACTTCAACTATGACAGACAAAATGAGGAAAAAAATCCAGAAAATCACATTGTAGGATTTTTAATGAATTTATTTGCAAATTATGGTGGAAAATAAGTATTTGGTCAATAACAAAAGTGTATCTCAATACTTTGTTAAATACCCTTTGTTGGCAATGACAGAGGTCAAACATTTTCTGTAAGTCTTCACAAGGTTTTCACACACTGTTGCTGGTATTTTGGCCCATTCCTCCATGCAGATCTCCTCTAGAGCAGTGATGTTTTGGGGCTGTCGCTGGGCAACACGGACTTTCAACTCCCTCCAAAGATTTTCTATGGGGTTGAGATCTGGAGACTGGCTAGGCCACTCCAGGACCTTGAAATGCTTCTTACGAAGCCACTCCTTCGTTGCCCGGGGTGTTTGGGATCATTGTCATGCTGAAAGACCCAGCCACGTTTCATCTTCAATGCCCTTGCTGATGGAAGGAGGTTTTCACTCAAAATCTCACGATACATGGCCCCATTCATTCTTTCCTTTACACGGATCAGTCGTCCTGGTCCCTTTGCAGAAAAACAGCCCCAAAGCATGATGTTTCCACCCCCATGCTTCACAGTAGGTATGGTGTTCTTTGGATGCAACTCAGCATTCTTTGTCCTCCAAACACGACGAGTTGAGTTTTTACCAAAAAGTTATATTTTGGTTTCATCTGACCATATGACATTCTCCCAATCCTCATCTGGATCATCCAAATGCTCTCTAGCAAACTTCAGACGGGCCTGAACATGTACTGGCTTAAAGTGGCTAGTGATACATTTGTTACATCCAATTCCTATTATTTAAAGTGGCTAGAGATTTAAGTCAGTATGTTGGCAGCAGCCACTCAATGTTAGTGATGGCTGTTTAACAGTCTGATGGCCTTGAGATAGAAGCTGTTTTTCAGTCTCTCGGTCCAAGCTTTGATGCACCTGTACTGACCTTGCCTTCTGGATGATAGCGGGTTGAACAGGCAGTGGCTCGGGTGGTTGTTGTCCTTGATGATCTTATTGGCCTTCCTGTGATATCGGGGGGTGTAGGTGTCCTGGAGGGCAGGTAGTTTACCCCCGGTGATGCGTTGTGCAGTCCTTACTACCCTCTGGAGAGCCTTACGGTTGTGGTAGGAGCAGATTCCGTACCAGGCGGTGATACAGCCCAACAGGATGCTCTCGATTGTGCATCTGTAGAAGTTTGTGAGTGTTTTTGGTGACAAGCCGAATTTCTTCAGTCTCCTGAGGTTGAAGAGGCGCTGTTGCGCCTTCTTCACCACGCTGTCTGTGTGGGTGGACCAATTCAGTTTGTCCGTGATGTGTACGCCGAGGAACTTAAAACGTTCCACCTTCTCCACTACTGTCCCGTCGATGTGGATGGGGGGGTGCTCCTTCTCCTGTTTCCTGATCATCTCCTTTATTTTGTTGACGTTGAGTGAGAGGTTATTTTCCTGACACCACACTCCGAGGGCCCTCACCTCCTCAATGTAGGCCGTCTCGTTGTTGTTGGTAATCAAGCCTACCACTGTAGTGTAGTCAGCAAACCTGATGATTGAGTTGGATGTGTGCTTGGCCACGCAGTCATGGGTAAACAGGGAGTACAGGAGAGGGCTGAGAACGCACCCTTGTGTTGAGGATCAGCGGGGTGGAGATATTGTTTCCTACCCTCACCACCTGGGGCCGGCCCGTCAGGAAGTCCAGGACCCAGTTGCACAGGGCTGGGTCGAGACCTAGGGTCTCGAGCTTAATGACGAGCTTGGAGGGTAGTATGGTGTTAAATGGTGAGCTGTAGTTGATGAACAGCATTCTTACATAGGTATTCCTCTTGTCCAGGTGGGTTAGGGCAGTATGCAGTGTGATTGCGATTGCGTCGTCTGTGGACCTATTGGGACGGTAACCAAATTGGAGTGGGTCCAGGGTGTCTGGCAGGATGGAGGTGATATGATCCTTGACTAGTCTCTCAAAGCACTTCATGATGACGGAAGTGAGTGCTACGGGGCGATAGTCATTTAGCTCAGTTACCTTAGCTTTCTTGGGAACAGGAACAATGGTGGTCCTCTTGAAGCATGTGGGAACAGCAGACTGGGATTTTGACTGATTGAAAATGTCCGTAAACACACCAGCCAGCTGGTCTGCGCATGATCTGAGGACACGGCCAGGGATGCCATCGGGGCCAGCAGCCTTGCGAGGGCTAACACATTTAAATGTTTTACTCACGTTGGCTGTGGTGAAGGTGAGCCCGCAGGTTTTGGTAGTGGGCCGTGTCGGTGGCACTGTATTGTCCTCAAAGCGAGCAAAGAAGTTGTTTAGTTTGTCTGGGAGCAGGACGTCGTGGTCCGCGACGGGGCTGGTTTTCTTTTTGTAGTCCGTGATTTACTGTAGACCCTGCCACATTCCTCTTGTGTCTGAGCCGTTGAATTGTGACTCTACTTTGTCTCTATATTGCCACTTAGCTTGTTTGATTGCCTTGCGGAGGGAATAGCTACACTGTTTGTATTCAGTCATGTTTAAGGTCGCCTTATCCTGGTTAAAAGCAGTGGTTCTCGCTTTCAGTTTTGCGCGAATGCTGCCATCATTCCACGGTTTCTGGTTGGGGAAGGTTTTAATAGTTGCTATGGGTACAACATCACCGATGCACTTGCTAATAAACTCGCTCACCGAATCAGCGTATACATCAATGTTGTTGTCCGATGCTGTCCGACATATCCCAGTCCACGTACTCAAAGCAATCTTGCAGCTTTGAATCAGATTGGTCATACCAGCGTTGAACAGACCTGAGAACGGGCGTTTCCTGTTTTAGTTTTAGAGTCAGGCGCAGGACAGCACATAGAAGTAAATATAGCAAATTTTACTTCATAATATAACAAACGTGAAAAATATCCAAGCCCACAAATATGGACCGCAATACAATAAAACAATCACTCACAAACAAACATGGGGGAACAGAGGGTTAAATAATGAACAAGTAATTGTGGGATTGAAACCAGGTGTGTAAAACAAGACAAAAACAATGGAAAAATGAAAAGTGGATTGGCCATGGCTAGAAAACCGGTGACGTCGACCGCCGAACGCCGAACGCCGCCCGAGCAAGGAGAGGGACCGACTTCGGCGGAAGTCGTGACAACAATCTGGGGTTGGTACATTCTTCTATGGACCTTTACATTTAATGGTGACAAGTGGCAAATTTGTATTTGCTTGAATATTGCTCTTTTAATGGCTTACATAACCTGACTCAGTGAAACCACTTGAACAAGCCGAGCTTTGAGAAAAACAATGAAAACCTTGCTATGGCTCTGATCACAACATGCTGGTGTATAATTATTATTAAACCACCTGTTTCTTGTGTCCTCTTGTCCTTTTGTGTCTGTGTCCTTTTTGCCCCTGTGTATAGTTATGCTTTGTTTATTCATCACTCTAGGATGACAACTCAGTTTCGATTGAAGAAAGTTTCGGCTCCTGATGTGAAATGAACACATGCAGTGCAGTCAAAAACAGTTTAGTAAAAATGACTAACTATAACAACAAAGTCTATAGTGTGTAAGTTATAAGGCCATTTTCTTCTGTTTCGTACCTACTGAACATACTCATCTAAAGCGTGGGCAATTTATGCTTTATTAAAACTTTATAAACATTTTGAGTGACCAGTGTAATTTCTCACAAAAAGATGAACATGCCATTGGTAGACATTCCAGCAGTACCTGATGCTCCTTGAGGTTTCAAAATAGTCTACAACATATTAATGGTAAAATAATAAGCACACAACACAGGATGTTAAAATAAACATATCAAACATTTTATTCAAAACCTTTTGTGAATTAAATGTTTTGCTCATGTCGTCAACCTTGTGATAGCGAACTAATCATAAAACACACAACTAGTTAGATTACTACTGTTATTGGATTGAGGTAGAAATGTTCCATGTATGATTTGCAGTTAGAAATATTACATGTATAACCTTAAATTGATTCTAGTGCTTCAGTCTTTTAACTGCAGACTTCGACTGAGAGTTTCCTTTTGCGAGGGTGGAGACTTCGCAAAATGGAACTCCCAAATTCGAACATGTATGGACCCAGAACTTAATCACGCAGACTACTCAATGGAGCGACTGCAATCCACACTTTAGTTTTGGTAGAAAAGTCACTGCCAGGAAACGCTTTATGTTCAAATTTTTTGACTAAAAACATTATTTTACTTAGTGTATAGTGTATCTAAAGTTATTACACCAGTGTGACTGTTTTGGAATAAGATTTTCAATGTATTTTCTTAAACATCCTCTATATTGTGTGCTTATTGTTTAATCATTGATATGTTCTAGAGGGCCGTTTTGAGACCTTAAGGAGCATCAGGTACTGCTGGAATTCCAACCACTGGAATGTCCATCTTTTGTATTTAAGAAATTACACTGTTCACTCAACATTTATGAAGTATTCATAAGGTATAAAAATCCCACGCTTTAGATGAGGCCACGCAAAAATACAACTAATGATTAGTAAATGGTCCTATATTAAACCCCTTAGGAATTATCTTATGAATCATTATTAAATTATTTAAAAATTGTTTATAAATGTGTGAATAACTAGGTTTCTAATGTTTACAAATGTGGGAGTAATGATTAATAAATGATGAATAAACAATTTACTAATCTGTAATAAATGCTTTATTACGTGCAGTTATTATCATTTACTACATCTAGGTCATCTTGCTGAGTCTACCTTTTAAACCTAACCTAACCTAACCTATGTGACCTGACCCATCACCTTATGCATTTCTGCCCCAAAGTGGCAAGAAGTGACATCCCCAAAAACTATACAACACATAAATGGTTACTTTCTGCTAAACTAAAACTGAAACTATACTAAACAGAAATATAAATGCAACATGCAAAAATTTCTAAGATTTGCCCCATGCAGTGCAACATATCTCCTTCGCATAGAGTTGATCAGGCTGTTGATTGTGGCCTTTGAAATGTTGTCCCACTCCTCTTCAATGGCTGTGTGAAGTTGCTTGATATTGGCAGGAACTGGAACACACTGTCATACATGTTGATCCAGAGCATCCCAAACATGGTCAATGGGTGACATGTCTGGTGAGTATGCAGGCCATGGAAGAACTGACATTTTCAGCTTCCAAAAGTTGTGTACAGATCCTTGCAACATGGGGCCGTGCATTGTCATGTTGAAACACAAGGTGATGGAGGTGGATGAATGACATAACAATGGGCCTCAGGATCTTGTCACAGTATCTCTGT
Source organism: Brachymystax lenok tsinlingensis (assembly GCA_030435695.1). Taxonomy (NCBI): domain Eukaryota; kingdom Metazoa; phylum Chordata; class Actinopteri; order Salmoniformes; family Salmonidae; genus Brachymystax; species Brachymystax lenok. Next base: position 38,828,619 of record CM059814.1, read on the forward strand.
GCATTAAAATTGCAATTGATAAAATTGAATTGTGTTCATTGTTCATAGCTTATACCTGCCCATACCATAACCCCACCACCACCATGGGGCACTCTGTTTACAACGTTGACATCAACAAACCTCTTGCCCACACGATGCCATACACGTGGTCTGTGGTTGAGAGGCTGGTTGGACGTACTGCCAAATTCATTGAAAAAATGTTGGAGGTAGAGAAATAAACATTCAAATGAACATTTTCTAGCAACAGTTTTTGTGGACATTCCTGCAGTCAGCATGCCAATTGCATGGCCCCTCAACACCTGAGACATCTGTGGCATTATGTTGTGTGACAAAACTGCACATTTTAGAGTGGCCTTTTATTTGTCCCCAGCACAAGGTGCAACTGTGTAATGATCATGCTGTTTAATCTTCTTCTTGATATGCCACACCTGTCAGGTGGATGGATTATCTTGGCAAAGGAGAAGTCTCACTAACAGGGATGTAAACAAATGTATGCACAAAATGTGTGAGGTTTTATTTCAACTCATGAAACGTGGGACTTTACATGTTGCATTTTATATTTTTGTTCAGTGTAGACAATATAACAAAATAAAAGTGTATGTTAAACTTAAACTAAATAAAAATGAGTAAAGGGGATCTGAAAAGTAACAAACTAAACTGAATCTCAAATAGAAATCTGAAAACTATTAGAATGAGAATGAATATAAAAACAAAACTTTAATAACCTTGGTGTGAAACGTGAAAATATGTCAGCAAGATCCACAGTCAACAGAAAACCCCATCAGTGAATCCATTGTAGTTAATACTGTAGCATTGTAATAGAAGAGAATAACAAGAGTGTGCTTCTGCCTACATCGAAAGCATTACTCAGTTTAACAGTAATGCTGGGAGGAGAGAACGATAGTGTTGACACAAGCCCTAGGCCTTAGAAACTGACTGTGTTTCAATCATTGCCCCTGAGCTCCCGAGCGGCGCAGCGGTCTAAGGTACTGCATCTCTGTGTGAGAGGTGTCACTATAGTCCCTGTTTTAGACTGACTGTATCACATTAGGCCGTGATTAGGAGTCCCATAGGGCGGCGCACAATTGGCCCAGCGTCATCCGGGTTTGGCCAAAGGTAGGCAGTCATTTATAAATAAGAAATTTGTTCTTAACTGACTTGCCTAGTAAAGGTTGCCTAGTAAATAAAGGTTAATTAATTTAAAAAGAAAGACCTATAGCTTATAATGACATTTGTCAATGCCAAAACACTTGTAGATTCAGAGCTTACTTCAGTGGTAAAGACAGACAAATAAGTGGTACTTTATGGTAATATAAGGTGTTTGACACCTGATGTTGTTCAAATATCTCTCTTGCATGTGGATGTCTACTAAGGTGTCTTCTACGGTGACCCCAAATTTTGAGACATCGCATGCACAGTTCCTGCAAAGACTTTTATAGGCATGTGATATACCGGAAGCATTTGACCACAGGGACATGTGAAACAACATGGTGTTGAAGACGTTCTTCAAATTCATATATGTCTGTGTCAAATTGTATACTTTCTGTAGTCCTTGTATCATGTTTCGATGTTGTGTCGTGTTTCGATGCACCTGCTTCTGCCGAATCCTCCTTCATTCAGAAGAAAAACATTGCTTTCGGGCAGTAAAGATCTTTCGTTCCATTCATATAGGCTGGCTGTTTTCTTTAAAGACCTAACTTATATTTTCCCTCCAGAAACTATGCATACATCAGTTCATCTCACGGTCTCCTCATGACTCCTTTTGTGTACTCTGGTGGAATTTGACTTGGAGTCTATCGTCAAGCAAACAGCATAATCTCTGCCACAGGCTTTGCATATGTGTCTTCTTGTTCTGCCTTAGCCAAGAAATAGATTCTCAGTAAACATACCTGAATGTCATTTTCAAATGTTGTTTGTTAGGAGGTTGGGCAGGGATACCGTCATTGTCAGTCTGTAGATGTAGATGGATTGTAGATGGATAGTACGGAAGATACCTGTACACAGTCATGTACTTGTGCAAATATGAATGCACGCACACACAGATACATACAGTAGACCTACCCACACACACACCTGCCTTATCAAGCTCAATCAGTATTTCAGAAGGTTATTTCAGAAATTGGCTTACTGTTTGCTTCAGATGTTTACACATAAAGAGTTTCAAAAGGTATTGCACCACAAAAGAGTTGTGCATAAAAGCACGTGAGCTTTTCATAGAAATGAAATTGCTGCGAGCAGATCACCGACTCAATAATAAACCAAGGATACGCACATCTTCAGCAGCTCCTGTGTAGCACACAGTAGCAGCATCATAGCCTAAGATGTCAGAGATGTGAACTTATTACGTAGCCAAAGATAGCTACCTAGTGAGTTTGTTTTTGCTGTTTTGGGGCAGGTCTTTCTTATAAATGAGTTGTTTAATCTCAATGGGATCACTTATGAATAAAGTGGTGCTGTATAAATAAATAAAAAGTAGAATTACCTGTGTAAGAGCTTTTATTGTCCTCTAATCTCAGACAAGGAAAGAAAAGCTTCACTGTCTGAGCTTTCATAATCACAATGCGCTGGTCCTCTGAGAAGAAAAAGAGTGGAATAGGGTGCCGTCTTAGTCCTGTACATTATCTCTGGCCCTCTCACAACATATTAGTTTTGATGGAAATACACCTTTTGTATAAAAGATTTCCCAGATGTACCTTTACTGTACTTGTGATTATTCATTTGGAGAAAAAACAACAACTTCAACAATGGTCCATTCATCTCTGCAACACTTCACATCACTTACTTTTCCCAATTCATGACGTGTTTGGTTTGTATTTGATTCTCCTCCTTTTCTTCCAATCCTCTACTTTTCTAACAAACATAAGTTTCACATGGAGCGACAGTCTGCATTTATCAGTATTTTTTTCCTTTCTGCATCGTAGTGTGAAAGCCTATGGTCTGTGAACCAAGCGGGTAGAATGAACTAAATGTTTCTGTGGGGAAAATGCTAAACCTTCTTAACTCTTCGAACATTGTCAATCTATGTGAAGTGCAATGTATCAGAGGCTATTTTTACTTCATTTGCATGAGCCTGCAATACCCAAATCAAACCTCACATTCACAGGCAATTTCACAGTTGGATTATTTCTAAGATGTTTTACTCATTTTGGTTGCATTTTTTTGCAGCCTTTCATATACTTTAATTCTCTAATGCAAGTATTTGCCTCCAGTTCCAGTAAGCCTGTACCTGTACCCTTGATTCTTTCTATTAGAAGACCTTCATGGCCTAAGAGATTACATCTTGGTCAATAAATCATAATGGGGCATGTTTTTGTTATAATAGGGGCAGACAATAAAATCTGTAAGGCTTGTGGCTACCAAGCAGTGCTTCCGCAGTGACGTCTAGGTTGCTATGAGAATTGTAAATGTGTGTTTTACCTGCATTCTCAGTGGGGCATCACTAAGCCATTTCCTGTGCATGCCTTCATGTTGTCCTGAAAAATACGTGCCATTATGGGTGTCTTCCAAAAAATTTACTAATCCCTTTGAAAACAGAAACATTTATTCTAGTGTCAAAATGTACTACAGTGTGTAAATAGGATAATTTTGGTCATAAAGTCAGTCTCGTCAAAAATGGAGTTTGGAATTGGTGTGTCACAACGAGTAAATAAGGTTGGGTTTGGATTACAGTTATGTCAACAAAGCTCTTGCAAAGCTCTTGTCAAATAAAATCGAATTAAATGTTATTGGTCACATGCACATGGTTAACAGATGTTAATGCGAGTGTAGCAAAATGCTTGTGCAACTAGTTCTGACAGTGCAGTAATATCTAACAAGTAATCTAACAATTTCCCAACAACTACCTAAAACACACAAATCTAAAAGGGTGAATGAGAATATGTACATATAAATATATGGATGAGTGACGGCCAAGTGGCATAGGCAAAGACAATAGATGGTATAAAATAGTAATGTAAGATATGTAAATATTATTAAATTGGCATTGTTTAAAGTGACTAGTAATCCATTTATTAAAGTGGCCAGTAATTGGGTCTCAATGCAGGCAGCAGCCTCTGTGAGTTAGTGATTGCTGTTTAGCAGTCTGATGGCCTTGAGATTGAAAAACGTATTCTGTCTCTCGGTCCCAGCTTTGATGCAGCTGTACTGACCTTGCCTTCTGGATAGTAGCGGTGTGAACAGGCAGTGGATCTGGTGGTTGTTGTCCTTGATAATCTTTTTGGCCTACCTGTGACATTGGGGACTTTAGGTGTCATGGAGGGTAGGTACCTGACATTTGTCCCCGGTGATGCGTTGTGCACTCTGGAAAGCATTGTGGTTGAGGGCGGTGAAGTTGCCGTACCAGTCTGTGATACAGCACCTGTAAAAGTTTGTCAGGGTTTTGGGTGACAAGATACATTTATTCTGCCTCCGAAGATTGAAAAGACGCTGTTGCGCCTTCTTCACCACACTGTCTGTGTGGGTGGACCATTTCAGTTTGTCTGTGATGAGTACACAGAGGAATTTAAAACTTTCCACCTTCTCCACTGCTGTCCCTTCGATGTGGATAGGGGGTGCTCCCTCTGCTGTTTCCTGAAGTCCATGATCATCTCCTGTGTTTTGTAGGCTGTCTCATTGTTGTTGGTAATCAAGCCCACTACTGTTGTGTCCTCTGCAAACTTGATGATTGAGTTGGAGGCGTGCATGGCCACGCAGTCGTTGGTGAACAGGGAGTACAGGAGGGGGCTGAGCACGCACCCTTGTGGGGCCCCAGTGTTGAGGGTCAGCAAACTGGAGATGTTTTTTCTTACCTTCACCACCTGGGGCAGTCCGTTATTTCCTGTAGACCCTGCCACATACGTCTCGTGTCTCTGCCGTTGAATTGCGACTCCACTTTAGCCCTGTACCGGCATTTTACTTGTTTGATTGCCTTGCGGAGGGAATAACTACACTGTTTATATTCAGCCATATTCCCAGACCACTTTCCATGGTTAAATGCGGTGGTTCGCGCTTTCAGTTTTGCGCTAATGCCGCCATCCATCGACGGTTTCTGGTTAGGGTAGGTTTTAATTGTCACAGTGAGTACAACATCTCCAATGCACTTCTTTAAAAACTCACTCAAGAGTCAGCGTGTAGATCGATGTTGTTATCTGAGGCTGACCGGAACATATCCCAGTCCGCGTGATCAAAACAATCTTGAAGTGTGGATTCCGGTTGGTCAGAACAGCGTTGAATGGTTCTAGTCACTGGTACATCCTTTTTGAGTTTCTGCCTATAAGACGGTAGGAGCAAGATTGCTTCGGATTTGCCGAAGGGAGGATGGGGGAGGGCTTTGCATGCATCGCGGAAGTTACAGTAGCAGTGATCGAGTGTGTTACACCTGTGCGTAGTGCAATCAATATTCTGATAGAATTTAGGTAGCCTTGTTCTCAAATTTGCTTTGTAAAAACCCCAGCTACCATAAATGCAGCCTCAGGATATATGGTTTCCAGTTTACATAGAGTCCATTGAAGTTCCTTGAGGGCCGTCTTGGTGTCTGCTTTGGGGGGAATGCAGACCACTGTGACGATAACTGACGAGAATTCTCCTGGGAGGTAATATGGCCGGCATTTGATTGGAAGGAATTCTAGGTCGGGTGAGCAGTTTACTTAGTGACACCCACAGAATACAACTGTGAAGAGTTTATACAAATATTAGCTTCGTACCTCACATTGCGGGACTCTGAAACCACTGTGAAATGAGCCACGTTTAGCTTACCAGTCAACCTACTATGTGTAGCCTGTTGGACATTCCTATTGCTTTGTAAAGCCTTACCTGTGGATTGTGTCTCAATGAAACAGGGTTGTCAAATTCCCCAAATAAGTGCTGGAATGATAATATTTATGTAAACTCTTCACAGTTGTGTTCTGTGGGTGTCACTAAGTAGACTGCTACTCTATTTCATTGATCCACAATCTATAGGTAAGGCTATAGGGTGAAATATAAGTATGCCCCCAATGCATTTCTGAAGTCTAATACATTCACGGTGTGATTTAAACAGATTTTTTGTAGTTCTTTTGTCCAAATATGGTATGATTCCACAATTTGTATTCATTTACTTGCTCCTGTGCTCCCTGTTCATCCGCGACCTCATTCACATCAACGGGGCTGGAGTGGAGCGGGTCGAGAGATTCAAATTCCTTTGTGTCCACATCCCTAAGGATTTATCATGGTAAAAAAACACACCAACACAGTCGTGAAGAGGGCATGACAACGCCTCTTCCCCCTTCATTCACTGTTCACCTGCTATTTTCACAGCTTGTCAGGCAAGACCTCAGAATAAAAGTGTGTCATGCGACACAAGTACCCTTATGACACCTCCTCTATTGTTGCCAGTCTCCCTCGACTAGTATGAAAAGGACACGCCATCATGAGGCCTTTGATAGTAACCCGAGTTACTAACCTGATGACACAGACAGCTTCATCAACAATGACAGGTAATGTGTGTTATGTGAAAAGTTGTATAAAAAAATGCCTTGCTTGATAAACTAGTAAGCTAATTCCCCAGCCAGGCAGATACAACTAGCAGAGTCATGTTGGTTGAAGTGCATTAGCAAAAATATTTTTCCTTTCTTTAGAACAAAATGCAATTTACCAGGTCCTCCCAGTCAACACCACCTCATAAGACTGCCTGCTGCAGTTGTTCAAGAGATGTTCAGTTTGTAGCCGAATATGCAGCATAGAGAAGACCAGCAAAGTGGCCCTCACCAGCATCATGCAGACATGGCCTTGCTATGAGCATTCCTATGAATGGAGCAAGTATCCGGCCAGCAATCTTCACCTGTCAGCGGCAACAGTTTTCACAGGTTCATCATTTGTACAAATACGGAAGGTAACCCACTTCATTGCTTTGATATACACTGCTCAAAAAAATAAAGGGAACACTAAAATAACACATCATAGATCTGAATGAATGAAATAATCTTATTAAATACTTTTTTCTTTACATAGTTGAATGTGCTGACAACAAAATCACACAAAAATTATCAATGGAAATCAAATTTATCAACCCATGGAGGTCTGGATTTGGAGTCACACTCAAAATTAAAGTAGAAAACCACACTACAGGCTGATCCAACTTTGATGTAATGTCCTTAAAACAAGTCAAAATGAGGCTCAGTAGTGTGTGTGGCCTCCACGTGCCTGAATGACCTCCCTACAACGCCTGGGCATGCTCCTGATGAGGTGGCGGATGGTCTCCTGAGGATCTCCTCCCAGACCTGGACTAAAGCATCCGCCAACTCCTGGACAGTCTGTGGTGCAACGTGGCGTTGGTGGATGGAGCGAGACATGATGTCCCAGATGTGCTCAATTGGATTCAGGTCTGGGGAACGGGCGGGCCAGTCCTTAGCATCAATGCCTTCCTCTTGCAGGAACTGCTGACACACTCCAGCCACATGAGGTCTAGCATTGTCTTGCATTAGGAGGAACCCAGGGCCAACCGCACCAGCATATGGTCTCACAAGGGGTCTGAGGATCTCATCTCGGTACCTAATGGCAGTCAGGCTACCTCTGGCGAGCACATGGAGGGCTGTGCGGCCCCCAAAGAAATGCCACCCCACACCATGACTGACCCACCGCCAAACCGGTCATGCTGGAGGATGTTGCAGGCAGCAGAACGTTCTCCACGGCGTCTCCAGACTCTGTCACGTCTGTCACGTGCTCAGTGTGAACCTGCTTTCATCTGTGAAGAGCACAGGGCGCCAGTGGCGAATTTGCCAATCTTGGTGTTCTCTGGCAAATGCCAAATGTCCTGCACGGTGTTGGGCTGTAAGCACAACCCCACCTGTGGACGTTGGGCCCTCATACCACCCTCATGGAGTCTGTTTCTGACCGTTTGAGCAGACACATGCACATTTGTGGCCTGCTGGAGGTCATTTTGCAGGGCTCTGGCAGTGCTCCTCCTTGCACAAAGGCGGAGGTAGTGGTCCTGCTGCTGGGTTGTTGCCCTCCCACGGCCTCCTCCACGTCTCCTGATGTACTGGCCTGTCTCCTGGTAGCGCCTCCATGCTCTGGACACTACGCTGACAGACACAGCAAACCTTCTTACCACAGCTCGCATTGATGTGCCATCCTGGATGAGCTGCACTACCTGAGCCACTTGTGTGCGTTGTAGACTCCGTCTCATGCTACCACTAGAGTGAAAGCACCGCCAGCATTCAAAAGTGACCAAAACATCAGCCAGGAAGCATAGGAATTGAGAAGTGGTCTGTGGTCACCACCTTCAGAACCACTCCTTTATTGGGGGTGTCTTGCTAATTTCCTATAATTTCCACCTGTTGTCTATTCCATTTGCACAACAGCATGTGAAATTTATTGTCAATCAGTGTTGCTTCCTAAGTGGACAGTTTGATTTCACAGAAGTGTGATTGACTTGGAGTTACATTGTGTTGTTTAAGTGTTCCCTTTATTTTTTTGAGCAGTGTATTTGATAACCCTATTGTGAAACATTAGTTATGTAACTGACATGTATTGCTTATTTTCTACTTCTTAGAGACATATCAGTGGAGACTCCTCAGAGGAGAAAGGGGAGGACCATCCTCCTCAGTGAATTTCATAAAAATTTAAATTGTAAAACATTTAAAAAGTTATCCTTTTTAGATAAAACTGTACTAAATATAATCATGTCACAAAATAACTGATTAAAACACTATTTTGTAAAGAAGGTGTGCAGTAGCCTTAACAGCACTATGTAGGGTAGCACCATGGTGTAGTTTGAGGACAGATAGCTTCCATACTCCTCTGGGTACATTGACTTCAATACAAAACCTAGGAGGTCCATGGTTCTCACCCCTTCTATAGACTTACACAGTAATTAGGAAGTTCTCCAGCTTATCAGAGCTCTTGCGGCATGAACTGACAAGTTGTCCACCCAATCAACTGATCAGATTATTAATCTAGTACTGAAAGCATAAACTACAGCTAGCTAGCACTGCAGTGTGGTGAGTAGTTGACTCAAGGAGAAAGGCAATAGTTTAAAAGTTTTTAACAAATTCATCTTTCCAAAATGAAGTAAAAGCAAGAGAGAAATTGTCATTTTTGTTCAGTTCCCTTACTTATCTAGAAAATGCAGCTGGCTAGTTTAGCCTACTGAAACACCCTGCTCAAACAGAGGGATGTTATGTTAGCTAGCTGGCTATGACTTTCCAACACAACACTGGAACTCTTCCAAGTCAATGTAAACTTTTGCTATTACTAATTTATTTCCACCGGGGCCTGCCGGTGTAACTGCTTACTGACTGTACACCAACGTTATTGTATGGTTGTCGCGGGTTTACAAACGGGTTCGTTCTATTAGCTATGCTGACTATGACGTTACTTTAGGTAATATGGTGACAACGATGTAGGCTGTTTGTAGAGGTTTGGCTTGGAAAGGTTTTTTCGCCTGGTCACATACAGCTGATTTGTTGTGCATTGAAGTCCACAAGCGAGGGAAGAGAAGGAATACAACATGGATGTTATGAGAGTGAACTCTGTTTACGCGTGATCAGGGGTGTATTCATTCCGTCGATTCTTTTGAAAATGTTTCTTAAACGGAAGCAAGCGCAACAAAACATGGATAAACATACCTGAATTTGTCCAAATGACACTCTTGTTTGCAACTGCTGGACTAAGGATTACACCCTATATCAGCTAGATGCAGGCAAGAGTGTGCAAGGCGGTATTGAATGTCACTGTCTGGCACCTCCAATTTGTCTCTCAACCTGTGTGCACCTACGTTGTAAACTTTCATTCATAGGCTAGGTTGTAGCAACCTCATGATGGGTATAGGGAAAATTTGAGTATCATGTAATAGCCTAAACCTATCGCTGTTACATTGAACTGGGTGAATGGAATATGAATGAGAGTCATCTAATATGCTGTAATAGAAAATAATTGAACGGTACTGACCGCCACTGAAGCATATAATGTCCACGGCATAACCTAGCCTGGTGTAACCAGCCTGATCACTGTGTTCACCATTCTATTTCACTTCACATTTTATGACATCTGAAGCGAAATAGAAAGGTGAACGCAGCGATCAGGTTGGTTCCAACAAGTTAATCCCATAACCACAATTGATAATGTAATCAGTGCTGTGTGTGTGTGTGTGTGTGTGCATGCGCGTGCATGTGTGTGACCAGTAACTTTGATGAGGGGCTATGCTCATCAATGGGGCTCTGACAAAGACCTCACCTCTTGCCTGCTCACCAATGGTCGTTAATGGGGAGAACAGAATTAAGTAGGTTTTGTCAGAACTGTTCAAACTTCAACATAGTATATGTTTGAGCGCCAGATATGACCTATTCTAACTGCCATTGGTAATAGAACAGTGTATGTGTTCACAGAAACATGTATGGAGCCAACACATGGAGACTTGCAAGATGATGTGATGAAGTCCAGACTGAGACCGGCTTGATACTAATGTCTCTGAATGGAGAAAGACCTGGCACTCAGCACAAACATTTTCCTAGACCCAACTTTTACTTGTCTTGTCTTTATTTATTATTTAATTGAATGGGATTGGTCAATATGGGGAGAAACACTGTATATCCTGCACCTGTTGTATACGGGGTAGAGCTGCCGCTTAACTTCTAAGGGAGCGGCAGGTGAGGTGACGGTTTTGGAGAGTCTGGCGTGCCAAAAGCAAAATGCCTGCCACTCAGGCTCAGAAAATAGGATATGCACATAATTAGTACTATTGGATAGGAAACACTCGGAAGTTTCTAAAACTGTTAACATAATGTCTGTGAGTATAAACAACTGATATAACAGGCAAAAACAAGAGAAAAAAACATCCGGAAATCAGTTTCTGGTGACCTTTGGCTCTGTTAGACACACTCGCTATTGAATCCATGTGTTACCAGGACTGAGACTGCAGTACCTATGGCTTCCACTAGATGTCAGCAGTCTATATACAAAGACTCAGAGAGATTGGAGTAAACACAACGAATAGGTACAGGAAATGGCATGGGGACCTGAAATGTCAACAAGTTTTCTTGAGCGCGAGTCTGGCTGGAGCGCCCCACTTTATTTTACTTATATAAGGTATAGGTGACCATCCAAGTGAAATCTTATCGCTAATATTCATAAAAGGATAGCTAAGGATGCATTTTAACTGGTATTTGATTTGTTTAGGAAAAGTTTATAGGTATATTTGAACGCGTTCTCTTCACATTTCATTGGGCGATTCGACGTTGGATTTTCTGAACATAACGCACCAACCAAACGGAGATTTATGGATATAATAAATGACTTTTTCTAACAAAAGAACCATTGGATGTCTTCGTTGGACACTTGGGGAGCCCTCAGCAGAAGTTCTTCAAAAGGTAAGTGTCACGATCTCCTGTAGTGACGGACCAAGACGCAGCGATGCTTCCAGTATACATACTTTATTTATCGACGTAACGTAACCGGGAAAAACAATAAACAAACAGAGATCGTAACATCGGTGTAGCTAAAACAGGCTCACACCACTGAACATACTAAAAAGTAAACAATGACCCACAAAACCCAAGTGAAAAACACAAACCTATATATGGTTCCCAATTAGAGGTAACGACACTCAGCTGCCTCTATTTGGGAACTATTACCCCAACATAGAAATGAACAACTTAGAACTCAAAACCCTCCTAAACCAAAAACGAAACTAAACACGCCAGCCTGTAACTCAGGCCTGGACGTGACAGTAAAGGATTTGTTTTTGCTGTGAAATGTGTTTTGTGTGAACCACGATGGTTTATGAATTTATGCTAATGCAGACATATTCGAGGTGCTACCCTCAAACAATCAAATGTTGTGCTTTCACCATAAAGCCTTTTTGAAATCTGACAACGCTGTGATATTGCCAAGAAGCAGAGCTTTTGATGACTATGCAACACTTGTATATTGATGAATGTTTAATAATTAAACTTTTGGATTTTGAATTTGGCGCCTTGCATTTCACCAGGTAGCGCCCCACTGCTCCCTAAGTAGTTAAAAGGAGCGGGAATCTAACCCGGGCACTTGTAAGAAATCTCGCTATGCCCTCAGACGAACCATCAAACATGCAAAGCGTCAATACAGGACTAAGATTGAATTGTACTACACCGCCTCCGACGCTCTTCGGCTGTGGCAGGGCTTGCAAATTATTACAGACTACAAAGGGAAGGACAGCCGCAAACTGCCTGAGAGCATCATGAGAGCATCAACTGTTCTGGATGACTGTGTGATCACGCTCTCCGTAGCCAATATGACTAAGACCTTTAAACAGGTCAACATTCATGAGGCCAGACAGATTACCAGAACGTGTACTCAACAAACTGGCAAGTGTCTTTACTAACATTTTCAACCTGTCCCTGACTGAGTCTGTATAACAAAATGTTTCAAGTAGACCACCATAGTACCTGTGCCCAAGAACACTAAGGTAGCCTGCCTAAATGGCTACCGACCCGTGGTACTCACGTCTGTAGCCATGAAGTGCTTCGAAAGAATGGTCATGGCTCACATCTTTATCCCAGAAAGCCTAGACCCACCCCAATTTGCATACCACAACAGATCCACAGATGATCCAATCTCTATTGCACTCAACACTGCCCTTTCACACCTGGACAAAAGGAACACCTATGTGAGAATGCTATTCATTGACTAAGCTCAGCGTTCAACACCATAGTGCCCTCAAAGCTCATCACTAAGCTAAGGACCCTGGGACTAAACACCTCTCTCTGCAACTGGATCCTGGACTTCCTGACAGGCCACCCCTAGGTGGTAAGGGTAGGTAACAACTCTGCCACGCTGATCCTCAACACGGGGGCCCCTCAGGGGTGCATGCTCAGTCCCCTCCTGTACTCCCTGTTCACCCATGACTGCATGGCTAGGCATGACTCCAACACCATCATTAAGTATGGTAGGCCTGATCACTGACAACGACAAGACAGCCTATAGGGAGGAGGTCAGAGACCTGGCTATGTGGTGCCAGGATAAATACCTCTCGCTCAACATGATCAAGACAAAGGAGATGATTGTGGACTACAGGAAAAAGAAGACCAAGCATGCCCCCATTCTCATCGACGGGGCTGTAGTGGAGCAGGTTGAGAGCTTCAATTTCCATCACCATCAAACTGTCATGGTCCAAAACAAAGCCTATTCCCCCTCAGGAGACTGAAAATATTTGACATGGGTCCTCAGATCCTCAAAAAAGTTCTACAGTTGCACCCTCGAGAGCATACTAACTGGTTGCATCACTGCCTGGCATGGAAACTGCTGAACGCGCACCCTCTTCTGCTTACTTCTCTGTGACCACTTCCTAATTCTTCTTCTATTACCATCCAGACCAAATAAACATAATCAAAACACTGTCTAGAGACTGTTGACATCCAGTGGAAGCAATAGGTACTGAAATCTTACTCCCTTATATGGTAATTTTCAATGTGTCAAAATCACTTTTTCCAGGACAGAAATTCCTCTGGTTTTTGCCTGCCAAATCCGTTCTGTTATACTCACAGACAATATTTTAACACTCTTAGAAACTTCAGAGTGTTTCCTATCCAATAGTACTAATTATGTGCATATCCTATTTTCTGGACCTGAGTGGGAGGCATTTTACTTTGGGCATGCCAGACTCTCCCTAAGAAGTTAACAGCTTCCACCCCCAAGCCATAAGACTCTTGAACAGCTAATCAAATGTCTACCCAGACTATTTGTTCTTTTAGTTTAATGATCTATGTTTTACTTTTTCTTTTTTTCAGCGGCTAACGTGACATTTATACTTGTTAACCCTCGCAAACCTGCTGGCCCAGACGACATCACTTGCTGCGTCCTCAGAGCATGCGCAGACCAGCTGGCTGGTGTGTTTACAGACATATTTAATCCTTATCCCAGTCTGTTGTACCCACGTGCTTCAAGATGGCTACCCTTGCTCCTGTACCCAAGAAGGCAAAGATAACTGACTACCGCCCCGTAGCACTCACTTCTGTCATCATGAAGTGCTTTGAGAGGCAAGATCATATCACCACCACCTTACCGGCCACCTTAGACCCACTTCAGTTTGCATACCGCCCCAAAAGGTCCACAGATGACACTGCACACTGCTCTATCCCATCTGGACAAAAATACCTATGTAAGAATACTGTTCATTGACTACAGCTCAGCACTGGGGCCCCACAAGGGTGTGTGCTCAGCCCTCTGCTGTACTCCCGGTTCACCCACGACTGTGTGGCCATGCACGCCTCCAACTCAATCATCAAGTTTGCAGATGGCACAACAGTAGTGGGCTTGATCACCAACAATGACTAGACAGCATACAGGGAGGAGTTGAGGGCACTTGGAGTGTGGTGTCAGGAAAACAACCTCTCACTCAACAAAACAAAGTTGATAATCATGGACTTCAGGAAACAGCAGAAGGAGCACCCCCCTATCCACATCGAAGGGACAGCAGTGGAGAAGGTGGAAAGTTTTAAGTTCCTGTGGGTACACATCACAGACAAAATGAAATGGTCCACCCACACAGACAGTGCCTCTTTTTTTGGCATGTCACCCAAAACCATGACAAACTTTTAAAGATGCACAATCGAGAGCATCCTGCCGGGCTGTATCACAGCCTGGTACGGTAATTGCACTGCCCTCAACCGCAAGGCTCTCCTGAGGGGGGTGCGGTCTGCACAACTCATCACCGCAGGAAAACTACCCGATGTCACAGGAATGCAAAAAAGATAATCAAGGACAACAACCACAGAGCCACTAGCTGTTCACACTGCTATCATCCAGAAGGTGAGGTGAGTACAGGTGCATCAAAGCTGGGACCGAGAGATTGAGAAACAGCTTCTATTTCAAGGCCATCAGACTGCTAAACAGCAGTCACTAACTCAGAGAGGCTGCTGCCTACAATGAGACCCAGTCACTGGACACTTTAATAAATGGATCACTAACTTTAAACAATGCCACTTTAAATAATGCCACTTTAATAATGTTTACATATCTTACATTACTCATCACATGTATATACTGTATTTTATACCATGTACTGCACCTTGCCTATGCCACTCTGCCATCGCTCATCCATAGGCTTATATGTACATATTCTCATTCACCCCTTTAGATTTGTCTGTATTAGGTAGGTGTTGGGGAATTGTTAAATTACTTGTTATATATTACTGCACTGTCAGAACTAGAAGCACAAGCATTTCGCTACACTGGCATTAACTTCTTAGGGAGCGGTGGGGCGCTAGCAGGTGAACCAGGTGAAATGCAAGACGCCAAATTCAAAATCCAAAAGTTGAATTATTAAACATGCATCAATATACAAGTGTTTCATAGTCATCAAAAGCTCTGCTTCTTGGCAATATCACAGCGTTGTCAGATTTCAAACAGGATTTAGGGCGAAGGTTTGAGGATAGCATTCCACATATTTTTCCCTTTACCATAAATAATGGTAATGGGGAAAAAAAACAAATTTCACAGCGAAAACAAATCAATTACCTTTTGAAGAACTTCTGCTGAGGGCTTCCTAAGTGTCCAACGAAGACAATCCATGGTTCTTTGTTAGAAAAAGTAATGTATTATATCCATAAATCTCAGTTTGGTTGGCGCGTTATAATGAGAAAATATAGCGTCGACTCCTCCATTGAAACGTGAAGAGAACTCGTTCAACTTATACCTATAAACTTGTCCAAGAACAATCAAACATCATTTTAAATGTATCCTTAGGAACACTTTAATGTATAAATAGTATAATTTTTCAACCGGAATATAAACTGGGCGATAAGAAAGGAAAAAACCAAAGAGCGCGCCAGCCGTGAATGCGCATTTTCCTCTATTGACACTCTGTGTGGCCACTTCCTCATTTGTCTTCTTCTATGCTCTAAAAGCATCTAAAAAGAATCAGAACACTTTCTCGAGACTGTTGACATCCAGAGGAAGCAATAGGTACTGCATTCATATGCCCTTAAATGGGCATTTTCATAAGGGAGGGGTTCTAAATGAGGCAATGTGTCACTCATTCAGCAATAGCCTTCTTCTCATATTACTCTGTAGGCAACTGACCTATTCAAAGCTTATTCTGAGCACCCCGACATACATATGCCTTTAGTGATTGAACTCAACCTGAAAGAGATGTGTTTGTTAAGACTGAGCGGGGAAAAAAAGCTACGGGCAAGGTTCTGACAGAAGATTGTGTCTTGAGGGTGGCAAGGAAACACCCACATCAAAACACACCCCCAAGCCAACTCACATTTGACCTCTGTCATGGCCCGCCAGCATTTCTTGAGGAGCAAGCCAAAAAACTAGGCCAAATCACCGGGTGCAGTTTCCATTTCAGTGGGTGTGTGTATAGGTACGGCACATATAGAAAATCCAGAACAAAAGATGCAACGTGACTGCATGTTTTTTCTGCTCTGCATGTCTGTTCTAAAGATATACAATTAAGCACACAGCCTGGAGACAAACTTCCCATCTCTTTTTGTGAAATTATCAAAATGCAAAGTACCCTCGAGGAGCTGAGGAGGAAGGTGTTGAAATGCATATATTTTTCATTAATTTTGAAACATTTCACTAAAAATGATGGGCTATTTTCCATTCAACTGAATTTCAATTTTCTATCTGAATTTACAGGATTTGACCCCAACCCTGACACCCATACCGTATGCCTGGAAGTCTTTTTAGCTGAAAACAGATGCCAAGTTCACTGTTCAAATGCACTTCTATTGGTTTTGGAAAATATAGAAAATGTTCCAAGGCAACGTGTCTGCCGACTGTAGGGTTACTATAATACACCTGTTAACCCTAAAGATTGAGGCTTTGCATTTCTGACTCCATAAATGTGAGTCTAATTTAATTCTGCGTTCGACTGAAAGGAAAATACCACTCAAAAACAATATTTTAGTATTTGTTTTATTAGTCCACTGTTGATACAGTTCCACGTTTTGCATGAAAGCAATCAAGTTTTCAAGATATAGAAAGTGTCACATTATGATGCGTTTTGCATTTTGCAAAACCTTTAACTTATCTTGAAGATTAACACGTTTGGATTTGTGGTTGATTAAAAGGTATGAATTCTCTATGGTAACCCCTCATTTGAGTGACAGCATCTAGATTTTTGTTGCTGCAGCATGCTTTGGCTGTAAAGGTTGGGATGAAGACACAAGAGGTGATTAGGTGTTGTACACACACACACACACACACACACATTTTTTCCCCTCCACATTCTCCATGCAGTAACTACCTCTGGCTTATTATGATGTACAATGTGTCTGATAAGAACAGTCCTGGGTGTTTTAGAGTGCTGGCTGCCACCCCTCGTCTCTTCACCTCTCAGGTAATCAGCCTCTGTCTGAGCACCCTTTCCATCTCACAGGCTGGAAACAAGGGGGCTCCATTACTAGCCTACTAGGGGGCAGTGGACAGCATGAGTGGCATTGATGAAAGGACTGTATGTGTGTGTGTGTGTGTGTGTGTGTGTGTGTGTGTGTGTGTGTGTGTGTGTGTGTGTGTGTGCCTGCTTGCGTGTGTGGGTCTGTGAAAAAAAATTACACTATTAGAAAAATAATTGCTATCTAGAACCTAAAAGGGTTATTTGTCTGTCCCCATAGGAGAACCATTTGAAGAACCTGTTTTGGTTCCAGGTAAACCCTTTTGGCTTCAATGTAGAACCTTGGAGAACCCAAAAGGGTTATACCTGGAACCATAAAGGGTCCTACCTGGACCCAAACAGGGTTCCCCTATGGGAACAGCTGAAGAACTCTCAATCGGAACCTTTCCAGTTGAACCCCACTGAAAAGGGTATTCAAGGAACTCCTATGTAAAGGTTCGAACCAGAAACTTTTTGTGATGGGAGGACGTTTTTGAACCTTTTTAATAATATAATGTCCCTATCAGATTGGAGGTGTGGCTTATTGGAGGCACGGCTTTTTGTTACTTTTGTCACATGTTAGCATAAATGTCATTCCTGTTCATCATTGTAAGTGTGTACACTGCAAGTTAAAATGTTAATTGAATATTTATGCATATTACATAATCTAATATAATATTAACAGTGCTGATTACATACAGTAATAAAGTGCTAACTTTGGTATTGGCATATGCTTTTCTGGAACTCAAACACATCTGTTAGCCACATTGAAGCTACAACCTTAACATTTCATGACAATACAACAGAACAGATGAACAGGAATTACATTTACTCTAATGGGTGGCCAAAAACATATCTAACTTAAAGCCACACCGCTTCTAAGCCACGCCTCCACTCCAGGGTTCCTCCAGGAACCCATTGCTACATTGATCCATTAAAGGTTCCCCCAAGAACCCCTGAACTATCCACTGGTGCAAATATGAACCATTGAATAGCAATGGGTTCCTTGAGGAACTCCAGGGGTTCCTTGAGGATCTCCAGGGTTCTTCGATTCACCACTAATTCAAAGTGTATATTTGCTTGCGTTCGTCTTTTGTGGGTGCATTCTTGCGTGTGTATGTGAGTGTTCTGAGAGAGAGTGTGGGTGGCTGGCTAGCATAGCCTTCACAGGTTCTAGCTTCATAACCACAGATGTATGACGTCTGTCTGTTGGACAGATGGGGGTTGAGTCAGCCACAAAGCTATGGTGGCATACTGTGGCACACAACTAATGACATTCGAGTTATCAGCACACTAATCGTGTCACAGCTAAAAGGCCTCCAGAACTAAAATGTTATTTTTTACAGAATAAAAAAACGCCCTAATTATTTTGTATCTATCTTTTGAAAGATACCAAAAAATGGGTTTCTTTGTTGTGTAATATAATAAATGTCCAATGCTGCTTGCAAGTAAGACAAATCACCACAGAGGCCACAGAGGCTGGTGTGCGGACACATTTCAAAGGACTCATGAATAATAGAGAACCCTGCAATAACATCAATATATCACTGTAGCTCCACAATTTTTTTCAGAGGAGCTGTTGTCCTGAGGGAGACCTACACAGCAAATTGGCCAGTGTCGATTTTTCAGGGTTACATTTAAAGTGTGGATTCAGAAAGTAAAGTGGAACTGACAGCATTTTAGCAAAATGTCTTCTTGTTAAAACTTGTTCATATACACCCCCAGGAAGAATATTCCATGTTTTTCATTTTGGGGACAAGCGAGCACTTAGATGTGATCATTTACATGTTTCCATAAATTCATAGAAATTCATAGAATGTTTGGGAATGACGTAAGGCATTTGTGAAAATTCTATAGCAAAATAGAGTGGGAAAGTAGCCGTGCTCCTGCACAATTAATAGATATTTCAGTAAATAAAACAAATAAAAACATATGTCCTGTCCAGGACCGGAGTCTATGCCATATGCCATAGCCAACCAAATCTACAGTAGGCCTACATGCAAATAAGCTATTTGCCACATGAGCCTGCCATCATTCACCTTGAACTAGACTGTGTGTTTACAGGCAGAAATCAGAGCAAGTTTTCAGAATGTAAGTACACATTTCACCTTCAGAGGTGAATTGATCAAACCTATCACGGTGAAAAAGCTGTTTTGTTGTTAGGAGCTCTCCTCAAACAATAGCATGGCATTTTTTCACAGTAATAGCTACAGTAATTTGGACTGTGCAGTTATATTACAAGAATTTAAGCTTTCAGACGATATAAGACATTTCTATGTACCGACATTTGTTGTTACTCTAAAATCTGTGATCTTGACATAATGCGCTGAATGATTTACAACTGTCCCGTCAAGTTAACTTCTTAGGGATAGCCACCTTTTTTCAATTTTCTCTTAAATGACATACCCAAATGTAACTGCCTGTAGCTCAGGCCCTGAAGCAAGGATATGCATATTCTTGGTACCATTTGAAAGGAAACACTTTGATGTTTGTGGAAATGTGAATTGAATGTAAGTTAACATTAGAAGCCTCCTCCCTAAGTGTGTTTTATTCATTGCTTTAGCACACTCTTCCAACCCTGATGTCCTAGCCGTGTCTGAATCATGGCTTAGGAAGGCCACCAAAAATCCTGACATTTCCATTCCTAACTATAACATCTTCTGACAAGATAGAACTGCCAAAGGGGGCGTAGTTGCAATCTACTGCAGAGATAGCCTGCAGAGTTCTGTCATACTATCCAGGTCTGTGCCCAAACAATTCGAGCTTCTACTTAAAAAAATCCAGAAACTTTCCAGAAACAAGACTCTCACCGTTGCTGCTTGTTATAGACCCCCTTCAGCCCCCAGCTGTGCCCTGGACACCATATGTGAATTGATTGCCCCCCATCTATCTTCAGAGTTCGGACTGTTAGGTGACCTAAACTGGGATATGCTTAACTTCTTAGGGAGCGGCAGCAGAGGTGACGGTTTTGGAGAGTCTGGCGTGCCCAAAGTAAAATGCCTGCCACTCAGGCTCAGAAAATAGGATATGCACATAATTAGTACTATTGGATAGGAAACACTCTGAAGTTTCTAAAAGTGTTAACACAATGTCTGTGAGTATAACAGAACTGATATAGCAGGCGAAAACCCGAGGAAAGTCCATCCGGAAATGCAGTTTTTGGTGACCTTTGCTGTGTTTGACACTCTCCCCATTGACTTCAAGGCAATCCAGCTCCTGGATTGCAGTACCTATGGCTTCCACTAGATGTCAACAGTCTATATAAAAAGACTGAGAGTGATTGGAGTAAGAGGAACGGATAGGAACAGGAAATGGTAAGGGGACCTGAAATGTCAACAAGTTTTCTCTGGCGCGAGTCTGGGTGCGCGCCTCACTTTATTTTACTTAAATAACGTTTAGGTGACCATCCGAGTGAAATATTATCACAAATATTCATAAAAGGATAGCTAAGGATTTATTATAACTGGTATTTGATTTGTTTAGGAAATGTTTATAGGTATATTTGAACGCGTTCTCTTCACGTTTCAATGGGCGATTCGACGTTGGATTTTCTGAACTTAACGCGCCAACCAAACTGAGATTTATGGATATAATAAATGACTTTTTCTAACAAAGAAACCATGGATTGTCTTCATTGGACACTTTGGAAGCCCTCAGCAGAAGTTCTTCAAAAGGTAATTTATTTGTTTTTGCAGTGAAATGTGTTTTGTGTGAACTGCGATGGTTTATGAATTTATGGTAATGAGAAAATATTGGAGGTGCAACCCTCAAACAATCAAATGTAGTGCTTTTGCCGTAAAGCCTTTTTGAAATCTGACAACGCTGTGATATTGCCAAGAAACAGAGCTTTTGATGACTGTGCAACACTTGTTTATTGATGAATGTTTAATAATTCAACTTTTGGATTTTGAATTTGGCACCTTGCATTTCACCGGGCAGTGTCGGGAGTGGGGCGCTAGCCCCCACTGCTCCTTAAGAGGTTAAATTCTATAGGGCCAGAAGTATACAGAATGGTGTCGTCTGCAAAGAGATAGATCAGAGAATCACCAGCAGCAAGAGTGACATCATTGATGTGTACAGAGAAGAGAGTCAGTTCAAGAATTGAACACTGTAGCACCCCCATAGAGACTGCCAGAGGCCCGGACAACAGGCCCTCCGATTTAACACACGGAACTCTGTCTGCAAAGTAATTGGTGAACCAGGCGAGGCAATCATTTGAGAAACCAAGGCTGTTGAGTCTGCCGATAAGGATGTGATGATTGACAGAATCGAAAGCCTTGGTCAGGTCAATGAATACGGCTGCACAGTAATGTCTCTTATCGATGGTGGTTATGATATCGTTTAGTACCTTGAGCGTGGCTGAGGTGCACCCGTGACCAGCTTGGAAACCGGATTGCACAGCGGAGAAGGTACGGTGGGATTCAAAGTGGTCAATGATCTGTTTATTAACTTCTTAGGGAGCAGCGCACGAGGTGACCGTTTTGGAGACCCTGGCGTGCCCAAAGTAAAATGCCTCCCATTCAGGCCCAGAAAATAGGATATGCACATATTTAGTACCATTGGATAGGAAACACTCTGGATTTTGTCTGTGAGTATAACAGCACAGATATGGCAGGCGAAACCCCGAGGAATTTCTGTTCTGGAAAAAGTGGTTTTGACACATTGCCTCATTTGGAACCCCTCCCTTATGAAAATGCCCTTATAAGGGCATATGAATGCAGTACCTATCGCTTCCTCTGGAAGCCAACAGTCTCGAGAAAGTGTTCTGATTCATTTTAGATGCATTTAGAGCAGAGAAGAAGAGGAATAAGGAAGTGCCCCCACAGATGTCCTTTACAAGTAAATGCGCGCTCCCGGAAGGCACGTTCTTTTGTTTTTTCCTTTCTTATCACCCAGTTTATATTCCGGTTGAAATATTATGCTATTTCTACATAAAAGTGTTCCTAAGGATACATTTACAATGATGTTTGATTGTTCTTGGACAAGTTTATAGGTATAAGTTGCATTTCACCAAATAGTGTCGGGAGTGGGGCGCTAGCGCCCCAGCGCACCTTGCTGCACCTTAAGAAGTTAACTAGGCTTTCGAAGACTTTATAGAGGAAGGGCAGGATGGATATAGGTCTATAGCAATTTGCGTCTAGAGTGTCACCCCCTTTGACGAGGGGGATGACCGCGGCAGCTTTCCAGTCTTTAAGGATCTCGGACGTCACAAAAGAGAGGTTGAGCAGACTGGTAATAGGAGTTGCAACATTGGCGGCGGATAGTTTTAGAAAGAGAGGGTCCAGATTGTCTAGCCCAGCTGATTTGTACGGGTCCAGGTTTTGCAGTTCTTTCAGAACATCTGCTATCTGGATTTGGGTGAAGGAAAAGCTGGGGAGGCTCGGACAAGTAGCTGCGGAGCTGTTGGTTGGGTAAGCCAGGAGGAAGGCATGGCCAGCCGTTGAGAAATGCTTGTTGAAATTTTAGATTATCCTCGATTTACTGAAAGAGCTGCAAAGTCTGGATCCCTACAAATCAGCTGGGCTAGACAATCTGGTCCCTCTCTTCATTAAATGATCCACCGAAATTGTTGCAACCCCTATTACAGCCTGTTCAATCTCTCTTTCGTATCGTCTGAGATCCCCAAAGATTGGAAAGCTGCCACGGTCATCCCCCTCTTCAAAGGGGGAGACACTCTAGACCCAAACTGTTATAGACCTATATCCATCCTGCCATGCCTTTCTAAAATCTTCGAAAGCCAAGTTAACAAACATTTTGAATCCCATCGTACCTTCTCCACTATGCAATCTGGTTTCCAAGCTGGTCATGGGTGCACCTTAGCCACGCTCAAGGTCCTAAACGATATCATAACCGCCATCGATAATAGTACTGTGCAGCCGTCTTCATCGACCTGTCAATCACAGCATTCTTATCGGCAGACTCAATAGCCTTGGTTTCTCAAATGACTGCCTCGCATGGTTCACCAACTACTTCTACTTCTCAGACACCCACCCATAGCACACGCTGTAGCATTTCACTGGTCATCCCCAAAGCCAACACTTCCTTTGGCTGCCTTTCCTTCCAGTTCTCTGCTGCCAATGACTGGAACAAATTGCAAAAATCACTGAAGCTGGAGTCTAATATCTCCCTCTCTCTTTAAGCACCAGCTGCTGGAGCAGCTTACCGATCACTGTACCTGTATACAGCCAATCTGTAAATAGCTACTACCTCATCCCTATATTGTTATTTATCCTCTTGCTCTTTTGCACCCCAGTATCTCTACTTGCACATCATCATCTGCACATCTATCACTACAGTGTTAATGCTAAATTGTAATTATTTCGCCTCTATGGCCTATTTATTTCCTTACCTCCCTACTCCCTTCTACATTTGCACACACTGTACATAGATGTTGCTATTGTGTTATTGACTGTATGTTTGTTCATGTGCAACTCTGTGTTGTTTTTGACGCACTGCTTTGCTTTATCTTGGTCAGGTCGCAGTTGTAGATGAGAACTTGTTCTCAACTGGCCTACCTGGTTAACCTCTCAGGGATTGCTGGGGCGCTAGCAGGCTGCTCCCGACACTACCAAATGTAAGGCGCCAAATTCAAAATCCAAAAGTTGATTATTAAACATCCACCAATATACAAGTGTTTCATACTCATCAAAATCTCTTTTTCTTGGCAATATCACAGCGTTGTCAGATTTCAAAAAGGCTTTACGGCGAAAGCAGCACATTTGATTGTTTGAGGGTAGCACCTCACATATTTTTCCCATCTCCATGAATCGATTAGCCATCATGGCACACACATAACACATTTCACAACAAAACAAATCAATTACCTGTTGAAGAACTTCTGCTGAGGTCATCCTAAGTGTCCAACGAAGACAATCCATGGTTCTTTTGTTAGAAAAAGTAATGTATTTTATCCATAAATCCTCCATTTGGTTTGCGCGTTATAATCAGAAACGACAGCCTCCACTAGTCCATTGAAACGTGACGAGAACTCGTTCATCTTATACCTATAAACTTGTCCAAGAACAATCAAACATAGTTTTAAATGTATCCTTAGGAACACTTTTACGTATATTTACTATTATAAATCAACCGGAATATAAACTGATCGATAAAGACGGTAAAAAAGACCCTGCGCGCTGGGTACTGTTGACATAAAAAGGTCACTTCCTGGTTTGCTCTTATTCTCTGGTCTAATTCATCCAAAATGAAATTTACACTGTCTCGAGACTGTTGACATCTAAAGGAAGCGATGGGTACTGCATTCATATGCCCTTATATGGGCATTTTCATGAGGGAGGGGTTCCCAATGAGGCACTCTGTCAAAACCACTTTTTCCAGGACAGAAATTCCTCGGGGTTTCGCCTGCCATATGCGTTCTGTTTCTTGCTAGCTAACCAAATGACACCTGCAACATCTCTAGCTGTAGCCAACTAAAAATTATATAAGGGGAAAAAGTTGGTCACTCCTCCAATGACATGACATCCTCCCATCAGCTAGCTAGCTCGCTAATGGTAGGCTCCGTTTTTTTAGCTTGCTAAATAAAGCAATTTGCATGTCTTGCTAGCTAACCAAATGACACCTGCCACATCTCTAGTTGTAGCCAACTAAAAATTATATAAAGGGGAAAAAGTTGGTCACTCCTCCAATGACATGACATCCTCCCATCAGCTAGCTAGCTCGCTAATGGTAGGCTCCGTTTTTTTAGCTTGCTAAATAAATAGCTATTACATAAATAAATACGCTGGCCCAGGGATGTCTAACTCAAGCAGCGCACGGGACATATTGAAAAAACACAACGAATTCGCAGACCAGACATGGCCTATTTGTTTTTACAAAAAAAATGTGCAACTGCGACACAAACTGGCAAATGTTTTATTTGAAGAATATGGCCCTTTATAATATCCACTTATGTACATGGGATGCTGTAAATAGTATTTGAACATATTAGAGGTAAATCATATTTGTCCAGCCTTTGCTGCTATTCTTGCAGATGTGCATAATATGCTGCAACCCTAATTAAAAAGTATTTAATAACTCCAAATAACAAGAACTTAGACATATTTAAACTTTAAACATGTTTTACATTTTTTTTCACTGCATGGATCACCGTTGCAGTTGAATGCAGCATTGCTGTATGGTATACTCAAAATGTACTGTAGTTGAGTAGCCAACCTAGGCTACTGCTGAAATGTTGCTGTAATAGGAGGGCCAAGTGAGGGTTTTCACTCCACCCGTGTACTTAATGGATGAATTAAGGTCACTAATTAGTAAAGAACTCCCCTCACCTGGTTGCCTAGATCTTAACTGAAAGGAAAAACCAAAAACCCGCCAACACCCCTGGCCAACATGTTTCTCTTTTGCAGTATGTTTTGTTGCAAGTTTTGTTTTTTGTTTATTCATTGTCAAGCTTTAAAAGCCGAAGTCAGACTGCAACATTTTAGTTGCCTAGCTAGGACAGTGGCATGTGTCTGTACACTTTCCCTTCGCTACGCTGTAAACAGGTTACAGGAAAGCACTGCAATTGAAGTTGAATTCACCAATGCCAGTGCATCAGGCTGTATTTTCATAAAGTAGACTAAACTATTGACTCATTCAGACTCACTTGCGTGTCCTATTTGTCCGGCGGGCCTTGTGTTTGACACATTTGTGCTAGCCTATTAGCGACACTATGACTGACTTGTGACCCTTGCTAGTTTGATTGCATTGACATTCCCAGCCTCAGTTACAGTCGTCCCTTTTTGTAAAAAATGTTGAGTCATTGAAACTGAAACGGTGCATCCCAAATGGGTGGAGGCAATGTAAAACAATGTACCAGGCCATCTGTGGTTTATAATGTATGAAACCTTTATTTAACCTATACCTATACACTTGTCCAAGAACAATCAAACATCATTGATAATGTATCCTTAGGAACACTTTCATGTATATTTACTATAATATTTCAACCGGATTATAAACTGGACGATAGGAAAGGAAAAAACCACAGCATGCGCGAGCCCATGAACGCGCATCCTCTTCTGTTTACATGACCACTTCAAAATTCTATTACCATCCAGAGCAACTAAACATCATCAAACACTGTCTAGAGACTGTTGACATCCATATGTCTGTTTCAATAGGGAGGGGTTCAAAATGAGGCAATGTGTCAAAAACACTTTTTCCAGGACAGAAATTCCTCGGGGTTTTGCCTGTTATATCAGTTCTGTTATACTCACAGACAATATTTTAACACTCTTAGAAATTTCTGAGTGTTTCCTATCCAATAGTACTAATTATGTGCATATCCTATTTTCTGGGCCTGAGTGGGAGATATTTTACTTTGGGCATGCCAGACTCTCCAAAACCGTCACCTCGGCTGCCACTCCCTATTAAACTGCACTGTAACACAATATTGATACAACAAATGCAGTAAAAAAAATTGGGGATGGAGTAGATTAGTTAAACAGCCCTTTCACATAAAGCTGTGTTTCCAGAATTCAAAAACACAATCAACATGTACTTTTCTGAAACACCCATGAAAAAATTCTGTTGATGCAAGGAATACCGTCAAGTTATTTTCACTCGTTATTGTTATTCGTTAATCACTGTGTATTTATTCCTTTTATTTTTTATTGTCTCTTTTTATCTTAAACTCTGCATTGTTGGAAAATAACCCATAAGTAAGCATTTCACTGTTAGTGTACACCTGTTGTTTGTGAATCATGTGACAAATAACATTTGATTTGATTTGAAATACAGTATATCAGAAAGGTTATGAGATTATCCGGGTAATACTCCTATTATCTTGTTAGAGCTTGCCACTGCTGTAGAGCTGTTAGACATTAGGAGAAGAGGGATTTTAAATACATCAAATACTGTGTATCCCTCTTGCATGCAGAATTCTAGTTCACCCCACAGTTATCTCTGACTCTGAACTAAATAAAGAGTTTTGTTGCCATGTGGTATGAATAATTATTTCTCTCACACACACAAACCGATTGACGCAAAAATGCACAGACAAACATTCGCTCATACACAGAACTTAAGCTCATACGTATGAACGCACATACACAAACACACTCACGCTCACACACCCACACATACGCACACGCACACACACTAACAGCATGTTTGGATTTCTCATTGATTTTCATACAGTACTCGTGGAGCAAATCTTTGAAACCAAATCTTCTGGGAACCAACACAGTATACCAGGGTTGAGAGCATCACTGTCCCTTGCAATACCATTGCAATACCCTGAAGTTAATAGTCTTCCCTTGAGAGAGAGACATTGTGTTCTATTCTAATACACAGGAATCATACCTCAGGCCCGGGGTGTATGGTGATAGAGACTGGAGAGGGGAATAGAATGCAGTATTGGCATTGGCAGCAGTTGCGGTCAAATTTATTGACACCCATGCATAGAGCGGGGACAATAAACCGTATGGGTCACTTATCGCGGGCATTTTGCTGATAATGTTAATTACGATAAGAAGCCTATACTAGCGAAATGTGAAGTTTGAAATGGAATACATTTTCTATATGGGTGATCGTTAATGGGACAATTGATGGCTACAAGCATCCAACTACAAGTAGTAGTTTAATTAAAGGATAATAAAATCTAACTGTCGAGCACATTAATGTTATAAACATATTGTTCAGTTTATCGTCATCATATCAATTCAGGCCATTTATTGTGATGTGGATATTTGTCCATATCGCCCAGCTCTTCCATGCACTTTTCTTATATAACTCACAATTTCTGCTGATTTCATGATGCCTTGTACATGTTCAAGGCCCCCACTACCAGAGGCAGCAAAGAAATCTTACAGCATTATCAAACCTCCCCAATGTTTGATTGTAAGGAGGGTTATTTACTTTGAATACTTCATTTGGTCGTAGGTCAAGTATTCAGAGAAAAGAAGACCTTCCCTACAATCAAACACGGGGCAGGTTCGATAACGCTGTGGGGTTGCTTTTCTGCCTCTAGTACTCGGGGCCTTGAACATGTGCAAGACATGAAATCAGTAGCTTATCAAGGTGTTTCGGAGTGCAATGTTCAACCCAGCGTCCCAAAACTGGGTCTCCGTTGAAGGTTGTTGGTTTTCCAGCAGGACAACAACCCCGAACACTCATCAAAAAGCACTGAAGAATGGTTTATGAAGCTGTTCTGGAGTGGCCAGCGACAGTGGAGGCATCTCAGAGGAGGAAGTGGAGGACCATCCTACTCAGTGAATTTCTTAAAAATATAAATAGTGAATCATTAAAAAGGTTTTTTAGATAAATGTTGATTAAATAAGTTCAGCAAAAAAAGAAACATCCTCTCACTGTCAACTTTATTTTCAGCAAACTTAACATGTGTAAATGCTTGTATGAACATAACAAGATTCAACAACAGACAAAAACTGAACAAGTTCCACTGACATGTGACTAACAGGAATAGAATAATGTGTGCCTGAACAGAGGGGGAGTCAAAATCAAAAGTAACAGTCAGTATCTGGTGTGGCCACCAGCTGCATTAAGTACTGCAGTGCATTTCCTCCTCATGGACTGCACCAGATTTGCCAGTTCTTGCTGTGAGATGTTACCCACTCTTCCACCATGGCACCTGCAATTTCCAGGACATTGCTGGGGGAAATGGCAATGGCCCTGGCCCTCACCCTCCGATCCAACAGGTCCTAGACATGCTCAATAGGATTGAGATCCAGGCTCTTCGCTGGCAATGGCAGAATACTGACATTCCTGTCTTGCTGGAAATCATGCACAGAACAAGCAGTATGGATGGTGGCATTGTCATGCTGGAGGGTCATGTCAGGATGAGCCTGCAGGAAGGGTACCACATGAGGGAGGAGGATGTCTTCCATGTAACGCACACTGTTGAGATTGCCTGCAACGACAACTAGTCCGATGATGCTATGACACACCGCCCCAGACCATGACGGAACCTCCACCTCCAAATTGATCCTGCTCCAGAGTACAGGCCTCGGTGTTACGCTCATTCCATCAACGATAAACGCGAATCCGACCATCACCCCTGGTGAGACAAAACCGTGTCTCATCAGTGAAGAGCACTTTTTGACAGTCCTGTCTGGTCCAGTGACGGTGGGTTTGTGCCCATAGGCGACGTTGTTGCCGGTGATGTCTGTTGAGGACCTGCCTTACAACAGGCCTACAAGCCCTCAGTCCAGCCTCTCGCAGCCTATTGCGAACAGTCTGAGCACTGATGGAGGGATTGTGCATTCCTGGTATAACTCGGGCAGTTGTTGTTGCCATCCTGTACCTGTCCCGCAGGTGTGATGTTCGGATGTACCGATCCTGTGCAGGTATCGTTACACATGGTCTGCCACTGCGAGGACGATCAGCTGTCCGTCCTGTCTCCCTGTGGTGCTGTCTTAGCATCTCACAGTACGGACATTACAATTTATTGCCCTGGCCATATCTGCAGTCTTCATGCCTCCTTGCAGCATGCCTAGGCACATTCACGAGCAGGGACCCTGGGCATCTTTCTTTTGGTGTTTTTCAAAGTCAGTAGAAAGGCCTATTTAGTGTGCTAAGTTTTCATAACTGTGACCTTAATTGCCTTCCGTTTGTTAGTGTCTTAACGACCGTTCCACAGGTGCATGTTCATTAATTGTTTATTGGTTCATTGAACAAGCATGGGAAACATTGTTTAAACCCTTTACAATGAAGATCTGTGAAGTTATTTGGAAGACAGGGTCCTGAAAAAGTGGAGTTTATATTCATATGTCCCCAAATAACTGATTAAAACACATTGTTTTGCAATGAATGTCACGTCCTGGCCATAGAGAGCCCTCTGATATGATGCTGTTTGTAAGGCTGTTCTGAAAAGTGAACTGCGGGTGATTGGGGTGAAATTCATTCCGCCAATTCTGTTGCAAAATGTTACTTAAACGGAATGAAACAGGGATGGACCAACCTGAATTTGTGCAATTGAAACTCTTGTTTTAGTTGCTTTTGCAACTAAATACTGAAAAAAATATATAATCGCAACATGTAACAATTTCAAAGATTTTACTGAATTACAGTTCATAGGTGGAAATCAGTCAATTGAAATAAATTCATTAGGCACTAATCTATGGATTGCACATTACTGGGCAGGGGCGCAGCCATAGGTGGGCCTGGGAGGGCATAGGCCCACCCACTTTGGAGCCAGGTCCACCCACTGAGGAGTTTGCACACACTGTATATAGATTTTTCTATTGTGTTATTGACTGTACTTTTGTCTATCCCATGTGTAACTCTGTGTTGTTTATTGTCGCACTGCTTTGCTTTATCTTGGCCATGTCGCAGTTGTAAATGAGAACTTGTTCTCAACTGGCCTACCTGGTTAAATAAAGGTCATGCTGTTTAATCAGATTCTTGATTTGCCACACCTGTCAGGTGGGTAGATTATCTTGGCAAAGGAGAAATTCTCACTAACAGGGATGTAAACATATTTGAGCACAGAATTAAAGAGAAATAAGCTTTTAGTGCATATGAAACATTTCGGGGATCTTTTATTTCATGAAAAATGGGACCAACACTTTACATGTGTTTATATTTTTGTTCAATATAGTAGCCTAAACCATCGATGTGACCTTGAGCTAGGTGAATGGAATATGAATGACAGTCATACAATATGCTGTAATAGAAGTAAGGCCATGCTCATAATTTTTTTTTACAAAAGAAAGCATCTCAGATCACCTAACCGTGACTGAGTCCTGGATTCAATCAGATTGAGTGTTAACCAGCATTAACTAGCGTTGGCCGAAGTCCGAATAGCAGATGTTTTGGCAGTGTTGGAGGTGTAATTGTCATATCGGTGAGTGGATGCTCTTTTGTGTCACAAGCAACTCCCTTCTTTATTATCCATACTGTGTTAGAAGTTCAAAACGGCACTAGAAAGTGTAGGCTCTCAAATGTAAAACCAGTGATGTTAGGCTAATGTCACGATCCTCATAATTGACAGACCAAGGAGCAGCGAGGCATCCAGAATACATGTTTATTTAACGAACGAAACACACGTAACTGGGCAAAATAACAAAACAGACAAAACGACGATCGTAACATATAACATAGACTGACAACACGAACAAAGCTATGTCTAAACAATAACCCACAAAACCTAAATGAAAACCCCAAACATATATATGGTTCCCAATTAGAGACAACGACACACAGCTGCCTCTAATTGGGAACCATTACCCCAACATAGAAATAGAACACCTAGAACTCAAAAACCCTACACCAAAAACGAAACCTAAACACGCCAGCCTAAAACTCTGGCCTGGACGTGACAGCTAATGCATGTTTTCATGTTAATTTAGATGGAGGATGTTATGCCTATCAGTCTAATTTCAGTCTTTTGAACTTGAGACGTGGTTGCATGAACTTCTAAACTGGCTGCATGGGATTTGTCAATTACATTTGGGTGTGGTTTCGTTGCATCCAACGGCAGTGTCTGCGATAAGGTAACACAATGAGCTGCTATGAGGATATCAATCTGATTGCGTCTTGCTTTAAGTCCTTGCTATGGTAGCCCTAAGGGTGCAATCTTAGTTTTATTCACATACACAGGTAGTTACCATACGTGGAGAGAGATGTTTATGCAGAGAAAATAATGCCTGAGCAGAAATAACTACAGTTGCATACAATATGGCATGTAGAGAATAGGGTGCCATTTGGAATGCTAGGGCGCCATTTGGGATGCAGACAATAGCCCTGTTTATACCTGGAGCTAAATCATGTGTCCTGATCTAGTCCACATTCTGATTGTTCCCACATTTTTTTAAATGTGTGTACAAATGGTATTACAATGTGTGTTAACTGTCCACTGTGTTCGCATTGTAACTATACTACCTGGTCCATCCCTCTAGGCAAATAATTTCACAGCTATTCTTTCTAAATAATATGTAGTTATTTTAAAACACATACTGTTGCCTAGCCTCGCGAGCCAACTTGATTTCACGAGCTTAAATAAATGATTCGCTAGCAAAGACAAATGATAAGCTTGCAAGATCAGGCTGGCTCGCAAGGCTAAATGGTACCACCTGTCAATGATTTTAGTAGGCAGGATAATGATTATTTAAATGGTTTCACTGTCCAGATCTGTCTACACTACAGCCACAATGTGACTACCTCCGGAAAATCCTCTGGTAAGGAAGATCTGATCACATTCAGATGAAAATGCGTCTTTTAATCGTCTACATTTGTCAAAAAATGTGCGTAGAATCAGAATGTGAAATGAAATCAGGAAAAAGGACTCATGTTAGAACTAGGTATAAACGGGACTTCAGCCTATCAACAGTCACACAATTAATCATGGACATGAAGCGGAAGTAGTCAATGCATCAACAGGTGTTAAAGTAAAAAAAGCAGACAAAAGACAGCACTGACAGAATGCAAACACAATGTTTGCAGTGTAACTTCACCTTAGATGAGAGCAGCAACTGACACCAGAATAATACTTTTACACAGCACTGTTCTCCCAACCAAAACCTTTGGTTTCACAATCAGTGGTGCAGATGTGACTCATTAGTGTTATATTTTTACAGATTAGACAACTTACTCCTAGGGTTGACTCTCCATACAGAAGGCATTATATTGTAATATACACGGCATTATACATTACATCACAATATTACACATTAGTCATTGGGGTTGGCAGGTAGCCTAGAGCAATGGTTCCCAACTGAAATTTGCTCTGCCCGGAGTCCCCCTGAAATACCACCTCATGTACATTTTACCAGCAAGCCTATGGTCTCATGAGTCTTCTGAAGTACCCCCTGTGGATAGACCCCCACTGGTCCTAGCGCCCCTGCTTGAGAACCACTGGCCAACAGGTTACGCAAATCCCCAAGTCTGAAACTGAAAAATCTGGTCAGGAGTGGGCTGGCAACTGGAGGGTTGCTGGTTATCAGTGTCTTAGATGCCATGTCCTGCTGTTGTACCCTTGACCAAGGCACGTAGCCCTTAAACCTCTAACCTGTTTATACGTATAACTACTTAGCACAAACAGCACATTATAATTAGCAAATGCTACCAGTGGTATAAATAATCCCTTTGGATACATTGTCAGAAAATTAGCCTATTAGCTACACTTGTAGGACCACCTACATCAGAACCATCCTGGAAACCCTAGATCCACTCCAAATCGCATACCGTCCCAACAGATCCACAGATGATGCAATCGCACTCTACACTGCCCTTTCCGACCTGGACAAAAGGATCACCTATGTTAGGATGCTGTTCATTGACTACAGCTCAGTGTTCAACACCATAATGCCAAAGCTCATCACTAAGCTAAGGACCCTGGGACTAAACACATCCCTCTGCAAATGGATCCTGGACTTCTGACGGGCCGTCCCCAGGTGGTAAGGGTAGAGAACAACACATCTGCCACGCTGATTCTCTACACGGGTGCCCCTCAGGGGTGCGTACTTAGTCCCATCCTGTACTCCCTGCTCACCCACGACTGCGGGGCCATGCACGACTCCAACACCATCATTAAGTTTGCTGACGACACGACAGTGGTAGGTCTGATAACCGACAACGATGAGACAGCCTATAGGGAGGTCAGAGACCTGGCAGTGTGGTGCCAGGACAA
Source organism: Brachymystax lenok tsinlingensis (assembly GCA_030435695.1). Lineage (NCBI taxonomy): Eukaryota > Metazoa > Chordata > Actinopteri > Salmoniformes > Salmonidae > Brachymystax > Brachymystax lenok. Next base: position 38,862,521 of record CM059814.1, read on the forward strand.
CAACCTCTCCCTGAACGTGAACAAAACAAAGGAGATGAGCGTGGACTACAGGAAAAGGAGTGCCAAACATTCCCCCATTCTCACAACGGGGCTGTAGTGGAACGGGATGAGAGTTTCAAGTTCCTTGATGTCCATATTACCAACAAACTATCACAAACACACTAAGACAGTCGTGAAGAGGGCACAACAACACATTTACGCCTCAGGAGAGTTAAAAGATTTGGCATGGCTCCCCACATCCTCAAAGTTATACAGCTGCACCATCAAGAGCATCCTGAGCGGTTACATCACCGCAATGGTATGGCAACTGCTCAGCATCCGACCATAAAGCTCTACAGGGTAGTGCGTACGGCCCAGTACATCACTGGGGCCAAGCTTCCTGCCATCCAGGACCTATATACTAGGCGGTGTCAGAGGAAGGCCCAAAAATTGTCAAAGACTCCAGTCACCCAAGTCATAGACTGTTCTCTCTGCTACCGCACGGCAAGCGGTGCAGGAGCATCAAGTCTAGATCCAAAAGACTCTTTAACAGCTTCTACCCCCAAGCCATAAGACTGTTGAACACATAATCAAATGGCCAACCGGACTATTTACATTGCCCCCCCTTTGATTTTACACTGCTGCTACTTGCTCTTTATTATCACTTATTTTTTACTTTAGTTTATTTTGTAAATATTTTCTTAACTCTATTTCTTTAACTGCATTGTTGGTTAAGGGCTTGTAATTAAGCATTTCACAGTAAGGTCTACACCTGTTGTATTCGGTGCATGTGACAAATATAATTTTATTTGATGTCCACGCTGGATGAAGCTCTGGCTGTATAGTGGCTATGTAATGACATCTTGTGGTGCAGGAGAGCATTACTGTGTACTACATGTGGGTATCAGTGTGTGTACTGCAAAGTTATGACTCAAGAGTCACACTCCTCTAGTGGCTTCATACCTGCAAAGACAGTGTGGATATTGTGACGGTATTCTTCCTAGGATACATTTATACATTTTGGCTGCATTCTACTCTGACTACATTGCAGATACCTGCCAGATCTCACAACGGCTGGACATTTCAGCTAATCACATCAAATGATATAGGAATCTGATTTATTGGTTGATGCTTTGCAAGATCTGCAATGTTGTCGGCCTGGAATCGCTGGGCGCGTTTGAGCTGATCACTTTTGTCAAGTCAATGGTCACGCTTTTCAAAGTGTGTTGCATTCTGGGGAGTAGATGTCCTAACCGACTTGCCAAAACTATAGTTTGTTAAAACTAGTTAGGGAGCGGCAGCAGAGGTGACGGTTTTGGAGAGTCCGGCGTGCCCAAAGTAAAATGCCTGCCACTCAGGCCCAGAAACTAGGATATGCACATAATTAGTACTATTGGATAGGAAACACTCTGAAGGTTCTACGATTATGTTTGATTTGTTTGGGCAAAGTTGATAGGTATAATTTCAACGCTTTCTCTTCACTGTACAACGGGTGACTCGACGATAGATTTTCTGAACATAACGCACCAACCAAACAGAGATTTATTGATAGGTAAGTGATTTATTTTAGCTCTTATATGGGTTTTGTGAGACCCTCGATGGATATGAATTCATGCTAAAGCATAAATAAGCGAGGTGCTATCCTCAAACAATCAAATGTTGTGCTTTCGCCGTAAAGCCTTTTTTGAAATCTGACAACGCTGTTCTAAGAGTGTTAAAATAATGTATGTGAGTATAACAGAAGTGATATAGCAGTCGAAAACCCGAGGAAAATCCATCCAGATTTGCAGTTTTTTTTGTAAATGAGCATCTTCTCCATTGTGCCTATTGCATACAACTTTATGTAGGACTGAGACTGCAGTACCTATGGCTTCCACTAGATGTCAACAGTCAAAGACTGAGAATTCTAGCAGTGACCAGAACGGATAGGGAGAGGAAATTGTCAGGCGACCACTTTTGTAAACAAGGTTTGACGCTCGCAAGATTGTGAACCCGCACCACTTTATTTTACTTTCCTATCGTTCACGTCATCGTCCGGTTGAAATATTACAGCAAATATACCCAAAAGGATACCTAAGGATACTTTAAAAATGATGTTTGATTTGTTTGTAGAAAGTGTATAGGTATAATTTGAACGTGTTCTCTTCACGGTTCAATGGGCGACTCAACGGTGGATTTTATGATCATAACGCGCCAACTAAACTGAGATTTATGGATATAATAAATTACTTTTTCTAACCAAAGAAGCATGGATTGTCTTCGTTGGACACTTGGGAAGCCCTCAGCAGAAGTTCATCAAAGGTTGGCGCTTTATGTTCAGATAGTCCACCAAGCATTTCCAGGCTACTTGCCCGTTGTACAGTGAAGAGAACGCGTTCAAATTATACCTATCAACTTTGCCCAAACAAATCAAACATCATTTATAATTTATCCTTAGGCATTCATTTATCTATTTTGGCTATTATATTTCACTCGGATAATAACCTACACGATAGAAAAGGTAAACACCGAGCTGCGCGCTTCCAGGTATCTCATGCACCAAACAGACAGGATTTCCTGGTATGTCATACAAAATCGTCTTGCTTTCGGCTCTCTTCCATTATAAACGCTTCAAAACACTGTCCAGAGACTGTTGACATCTAGTGGAAGCCATAGGTACTGCAACCTGAGTCCTATTTCCCTGAGAATTCTTTTATCAGCCATTCAAAGTCAGGAAAGGTCAAAATAAATATTATTTCTGGACAGAAATGTCTCAGGTTTTTGCCTGCTTTATCAGTTCTGTTATACTCACAGACATTATTTTAACAGTTTTAGAAACTTCAGAGTGCTTCCTATCCAATAGCACGTCATACAGGCGAGAAATTCGGAAAATGGGACTCTAGCACTAAGAAGATAATTCCCCTTTTTTTTTTTTTTTTTTTTTTAAGGCATCAATCTAGTGCAAACCTTTAGTAAATCTGGGCCCCAGATTGTGGACTTGTTTGAGTGGTATGGTTTAAGCAACCAACTAGATGAAAGTTGGGACTCCGGGATGCTGGCCTTCTAGGCAGAGTTGCAAAGAAAAAGCCATATCTCAGATTGGCCTATAAAAAAAAAAAAGATTAGGATGGGCAAAAGAACACAGACACTGGACAGAGGAACTCTGCCTAGAAGGCCAGCATCCCAAAGTCACCTCTTCACTGTTGACGTTGAGACTGGTGTTGTGTGGGTACTATTTAATGAAGCTGCCAGTTGAGGACTTGTGAGGCTCTAGTTTCTCAAAGTACTTGTCCTCTTGCTCAGTTGTGCACCGGGGCCTCCCACTCCTCTTTCTATTCTGGTTAGAGCCAGATTGCGCTGTTCTGTCAAGGGAGTAGTACACAGCGCTGTGTGAGATCTTCAGTTTCTTGCATGGAATAGCCTTCATTACTCAGAACAAGAATAGACTGACGAGTTTCAGAATAAAGTTATTTGTTTCTGGCCGTTTTGAGCCTGTAATCGAACCCACAAATGCTCCAGATACTCAACTAGTCTAAAGAAGGCCAGTTGTATTGCTTCTTTTATAAGGACAACAGTTTTCGGCTGTGCTAACATAATTGCAAAAGGGTTTTCTAATGATCAATTAGCCTTTTAAAATGATATACTTGGATTAGCTAACACAATGTGCCATTGGAACAGAGGATTGATGGTTGCTGATAATGGGCCTCTACACCTATGTCGATATTCCATAAAATCAATTGCAGTTTCAAGCTACAATACTAATTTACAATATTAACAATGTCTACACTGTATTTCTGATCAATTTGATGCCATTTTACTGGACAAAGAAATTTGCTTTTCTTTCACAAACAATGACATTTCTAAGTGACCCCAAACTTTTGAACGATAGTGGACATAAAGTTGAAGTCGGAGGTTTTCATAAACTTAGGTTGGAGTCATTAAAACTCATTTTTCAACCACTCCACAAATTTCTGGTTAATAAACAGGCAACATTCACAAAGCCGCTGGGCCAGACGGATTACCAGGACGTGTACTCAAAGCATGCGCGGATCAACTGTCAAGTGTCTGACATTTTCCACCTTTCCCTTACCGAGTCTGTAATACCTACATTTTTCAAGCAGACTACCATAGTCCCTGTGCCCAAGGAAGTGAAGGTAACCTGACTAAATGATTACCGCCCCGTGGCACTCACGTCGGTAGCCATGAAGTGCTTTGAAAGGCTAGTCATGTCTCACATCAACAGCATCCTCCCGGACACCCTAGACCCACTCCAATTCTCATACCACCCCAACAGATCCACAGATGACGCAATCTCAATCGCACTCCACACTTCCCTTTCCCACCTGGACAAAAGGAACACCTTTGTGAGAATGCTGTTCATTGACTACAGCTCAACGTTCAACACCATAGTGCCCACAAAGCTCATCACTAAGCTAAGGACTCTGGGACCTAACACCTCCCTCTGCAACTGGATCCTAGACTTCCTGACGGGCCGCCCCCAGGTGGTAAGAGTAGGCAACAACACGTCTGCCACGTTGATCCTTAACACTGGAGCCCCATAGGGTTGTGTACTTAGTCCCCTCCTGTATCCCTGTTCACCCACGTCTGCGTTGCCAAACACGACTCCAACACCATCATTAAGTTTACTGACGCCACAATAGTGGTAGGCCTGATCACCGACAACGATGAGACGGCCTATAGGGAGGTCAGAGAACTGGCAGTGTGGTGCCAGGACAACAACCTCTCCCTCAATGTGAGCAAGACAAAGGAGCTGATCATGGACTACAGGAAAAGGCGGGCCGAACAGGCCCCCATTAACATCAACATGGCTGTAGTGGAGCGGGTGGAGAGTTTCAAGTTCCTTGGTGTCCACATCACCAACGAACTATCATGGTCTAAACATACCAAGACAGTTGTGAAGATGGCACGACAAAACATTTTCCCCCTCAGGAGACTGAAAAGATTTGGTCCCCAGATCCTCAAAAGGTTCTACAGCAGCACCATCAAGAGCATCCTGGCCGATTGCATCACTGCCTGGTATGGCAACTGCTCGGCATATGACCGTAAGATGCTACAGAGGGTAGTGCGAACGGCCCAGTAAATCACTGGGGCCAAGCTTCCTGCCATACAGGACCTATATAATAGGCGGTGTCAGAGGAAAGCACATAAAATTATCAGAGACTCCAGTCACCCAAGTCATAGACTGTTTTCTCTGCTACCGCACGGCAAGCTATACCGGAGCGCCAAGTCTTGGCCCAAAAGGCTCCTCAACAGCTTCTACCCCCAAACCATTAGACTGCGGCACTGGATAACATTGATCCCCCTCTCTCTTGTACAGTGCTGCTACTCGTTGTTTGTTTGTTACCTATGCATAGTCACTTCGCCCCCACCTACATGTACAGATTACCTCACAAAATAAAATACAATCCAAAAGAAAGCAGACAATTATTTTTAACATTTTATTTATTTTGAACGAAACTTTAATAAATGTGGCTGCATTTCTCTTATGTTCAAAAAAGATGATGACTTTCGAGACGCATTATAAATTATTTCATCAAACTCTCTTGTAGAAAAAGAAAAGATAATTGCACTAAAGCATCTATCGTAAGATAAGGTATCTGTGTCATAAAAAAAAATAACAATAATAATTCCCACCTTTTTCTTCATTTTCTTCCTTGCACACACCTATCACACCTTTTCCCAATCTTCTCTCTCCTACTGATCTGACTTACAGTGAGGGAAAAAAGTATTTGATCCCCTGCTGATTTTGTACGTTTGCCCACTGACAAAGAAATGATCAGTCTATAATTGTAATGGTAGGTTTATTTGAACAGTGAGAGACAGAATAACAACAAAACAATCCAGAAAAACGCATGTGAAAATTTTTATAAATTGATTAGCATTTTAATGAGGGAAATAAGTATTTGACCCCCTCTCAATCAGAAAGATTTCTGGCTCCCAGGTGTCTTTTATACAGGTAACGAGCTGAGATTAGGAGCACACTCTTAAAGGGAGTGCTCCTAATCTCAGCTTGTTACCTGTATAAAAGACACCTGTCCACAGGAGCAATCAATCAATCAGATTCCAAACTCTCCACCATGGCAAAGATCAAAGAGCTCTCCAAGGATGTCAGGGACAAGATTGTAGACCTACACAAGCCTGGAATGGGCTACAAGACCATCGCCAAGCAGCTTGGTGAGAAGGTGACAACAGTTGTTGCGATTATTCGCAAATGGAAGAAACACAAAAGAACTGTCAATCTCTCTCGGCCTGGGGCTCCATGCAAGATCTCACCTCGTGGAGTTGCAATGATCATGAGAACGGTGAGGAATCAGCCCAGAACTACACGGGAGGATCTTGTTAATGATCTCAAGGCAGCTGGGACCATAGTCACCAAGAAAACAATTGGTAACACACTATGCCGTGAAGGACTGAAATCCTGCAGCGCCCGCAAGGTCCCCCTCCTCAAGAAAGCACATATACATGCCCGTCTGAAGTTTGTCAATGAACATCTGAATGATTCAGAGGACAACTGGGTGAAAGATTGTGGTCAGATGAGACCAAAATGGAGCTCTTTGGCATCAACTCAACTCGCCGTGTTTGGAGGAGGAGGAATGCTGCCTATGACCACAAGAACACCATCCCCACCGTCAAACATGGAGATGGAAACATTATGCTGTAGGGGGTGTTTTTCTGCTAAGGGGACAGGACAACTTCACCGCATCAAAGGGATGATGGACGGGGCCATGTATAGTCAAATCTTGGGTGAGAACCTCCTTCACTCAGCCAGGGCATTGAAAATGGGTCGTGGATGGGTATTCCAGCATGACAATGACCCAAAACACACGGCCAAGGCAACAAAGGAGTGGCTCAAGAAGAAGCACATTAAGGTCCTGGAGTGGCCTAGCCAGTCTCCAGACCTTAATCCCATAGAAAATCTGTGGAGGGAGCTGAAGGTTCAAGTTGCCAAGCGTCAGCCTCGAAACCTTAATGACTTGGAGAAGATCTGCAAAGAGGAGTGGGACAAAATCCCTCCTGAGATTTATGCAAACCTGGTGGCCAACTACAAGAAACGTCTGACCTCTGTGATTGCCAACAAGGGTTTTGCCACCAAGTACTAAGTCATGTTTTGCAGAGGGGTCAAGGATTTTTTTGTTGTAATTCTGTCTCTCACTGTTCAAATAAACCTACCATTAAAATTATAGACAGATCATTTCTTTTTCAGTGGGCAAACGTACAAAATCAGCAGGGGATCAAATACTTTTTTCCCTCACTGTACAATGCTGTAGACAGTTCTTAACACTGTCCAACTTCAAAGAAGTACAACATTAAAGGCTTCATAAAGCATACATAAAGTACTCATAAGGACTACATACTGTAGATGCTTATAAAGCTTTAATATAAAGTTGCAGTTTGTTTGAAGTGAGACCACTAACAGAAAATGCAACCAAAAACAAGAAAAACAAACACAAGAAGCTTTCCCTAAATAGAAAAACAGAAAAATCTGGTGGACATCTTGAATATCTCACTTCTCTAGGACATATTTACACCAGTAAACACTCCAGTTGTTCAACTGAAGTACAATGCATATGGCATAACATATCATTCAATGTAGTTTTTTTTCTTCAGAAAAATAATTACACCACCATTGTGCAGACAAACTCTCTGTTGAATCACAAAAACTTCAGTTGTATCACAACCATTGTGCCAAATGTGTTGTACATCAGTTGTGCAACTTGAGTATGTACGGGGCCAGACAGGGGTAGGGCATCTGCATAGATCCACAAGGTTCAGATAATGAATGTTTGGGGGAGTTTGTGGAAGATTATTTCTACAGAGAGGGGTTACATCCGCTGCTGTCTTTAGGGGGAATAAAGTAAATGTGAGGGAAACAATAAAGTAATGTTGTTGATTGATGGTTACAAAGAACAGTTCACCTCGATGAGTGTCTGTGAGAAAATCAACTGTTACGAGAACTTAATAAGGGGGAAACAATATAATGTGAAAAGGCTAAAATACATAGCCTTTCAGGGTGGATCAGTATTCCCTCACCCAATTCTAACACCTACCATTAGTGGGTCAAATGCAGAACTGACCAAGATCACCGTCTTGTGGCAACTTCACCCTAATCGTCAGATTGATGTCTTCATGCCCGAGTACGGTTGACTTCAGAGTTATTCCGGTAGTACTGATTATATGTACGCGTAGAAAAAACAAAGGTGCCATAATATGCGCTACTCAGTTGAAAGGGAAAGATAAGACAGGGATGTCAAGGTCAAAGGTGAAAGCATAAGGAGCCCATCAGATTTCTTCCCCTATGTGCCATATCAATGAGTACCGGTTAGCAGCAATCACACCAACGGAAGGAAATACAGTATGTAGAGCCAGCCCTTGAGAACTCCTTAGCTCTGTGTAAAGATACAAGGTGATTATCTTGGTCATGATGATAATAAGGTAAAATATAGACAAAGAGGAGAGGGTATTTATGATCCATCCTGGGTTCAAATTGTGTCCGTTTTCTGTCAAATGTGTTGAGCATTTGATTGAGCTTGTTGGAGATGAGATGGGCAGGGTTTTCAGTTATACTTTTGGGACAATCCCATTGGTTACATTGCACCAGGTAAGCTCAATCGAGTGCAGCTAAAATAGAGAACATATAGAACATATACTATTTGAACCCAGGTCTTGTGACACTTCTCCCACTGTGTGAAGAGAACTGGCTGTAATGTACTGGTATGATGTACTAGAGCCTTGTATTGAGAAATATATGAGTCAAATATAAAAGCCAATCATACGGTTCTGGGATGTACTGCTTTAGAAAAACAGAGTCTATCTAAGCCAACAGGTCACTTGATTTGAGGTAAATTGAGCTTCGTTGATCCGACGTCCCCTTTGGGCCCATCACATACAAACACATGGACACAGGATAATGAGAGAAACTTATTGGCTCAAATAATATGAACTCGGAAGTACACTGAAGCCCATTAGTGGGAAAGTTTTGAATCCAAGTGACAAGACCTCCACTGCTACCCTATTCACACTACTGAGCCGAGCTAAGACAAGCTGAGCTGTACTGTACTGTACTGCACTGGCCTGGTTACATGCAACCATGTAAAGAAAATAATCCAAGCAAGCACAATACAGTTCAGGTCGGCAAAATAGTGTAAAAAGGTATACTACACCTGCTCTTCAATGGCTCTATATTAGAGTTATATGTACTGCCATGAGAGAACCCTGTTTATGACTATCCAAAAGCAGCTAAATGTTACTGTTTAAGAGAGGGGTGAATAAAAACACAGGTTGGTGATACCTTTTTCAATATTCTCTGGCTCTTATATGTTCTAAGACAACCCACTCACATTCCAACAAACTTCACAAACAACTAAACCAGGAGGAGAAAAAAATGATATAGTACATCCTGATGAAACAAGAGACTGAAAAGGTGAACTCAGGTTTAGATTGACACGGTGATATGATATCGATCCTTTGGTCTGAGATGTGTTGGCCCCACCCACGTCGTCGCCTCTCCACATGACTACAATTCCCAGCATCCTTTGCTCCAGGTAAATTGCTCTCACCTCCTGTGGCACAATGAGGCTTCGACAGCACATACCAGGGACCTTCCAGGGTTCTCTCTGAACAGAGAGCCAGAACCGGTCAGAACCGGTTTTGCAACTCACTCATTCCCAGATAAAAGTTTTTTTTGCACATTTTTTCCATTATTCCTCACTGGAGGAGCTTTCCTCCAGGGGGAAAATGGCCGCCACACCGACGACCCCAGTGGAATTGTGGGATGCGGTGGTAATGGTGACTATGGTGTGCAGGAGAACAAAGACCAGCAGGCATAGCTTCAGCCGGCCGCTGCTGCTGCACAGTCTGGTGGGTGTGGCGGCCGAGGTGACTGATGTTGACGCCCCCTGTTGTTGATGGCAGGTGGGAGTTGGAGTCCTTTTCAGCGTCCCACGAGAACGGTTGTCCGGTTTAGAGTCCCACCGGACGTCGCAGCACTCTGCCTGGATGTTGGGCGGCCCATGGCTCCCCAGTAGCCCTGTGGGGGACGAAGAGAGTAGTGGGTAAACACTGATATAAGCCATAGATGCTCATGTCTCTGTGCATCCCTCCCATGCATCCCTGTGTGTCTGTATCATCCATGCCTGTGTCCAATTTCCCCAATACTAATAAAGTGTATTCATTCATTCAAATGACCCACAATAAGCTAAAAATGACCCAGCCTAGTTCTGATATAAGCCATAGATGCTCATGTCTCTGTGCATCCCTCCCATGCATCCCTGTGTGTCTGTATCATCCATGCCTGTGTCCAATTTCCCCAATACTAATAAAGTGTATTCATTCATTCAAATGACCCACAATAAGCTAAAAAAATGACCCAGCCTAGTTCTGATATAAGCCATAGATGCTCATGTCTCTGTGCATCCCTCCCATGCATCCCTGTGTGTCTGTATCATCCATGCCTGTGTCCAATTTCCCAATACTAATAAAGTGTATTCATTCATTCAAATGACCCACAATAAGCTAAAAAAAATGACCCAGCCTAGTTCTGATATAAGCCATAGATGCTCATGTCTCTGTGCATCCCTCCCATGCATCCCTGTGTGTCTGTATCATCCATGCCTGTGTCCAATTTCCCCAATACCAATAAAGTGTATTCATTCATTCAGATGACCCACAATAAGCTAAATAAATGACCCAGCCTAGTTCCAGCCTTACTTGCAGTGTGGTAATGCAGTGTTTTGTTGAAATGTATCACCAAAAAAAGACAGATCACCATGTGCATAAGAACATAAATGCCAGTCAGTATGCACGTTTATCCCAGTCTTCATATGACTCAACTATCAGTATCATTATGTCATATGCTGTATCATAACCTAACAATAATGACCCTTTATTGAACTCTAATTGAAAAAAAGACGTAAGTGACATTTTGTAGCGACCCCATACTGCAGCACGGTAAATATAATCTACACTGCTGCCCTCCAGGACACCTACAGCACCCGATGTCACAGGAACGCCAAAAAGATCATCAAGGACAACAACCACCCGAGCCACTGCCTGTTCACCCTGTTACCATCTAGAAGGAGAGATCAGTACAGGTGCATCAAAGCTGGGACAGAGAGACAGAAGCTATTTTTCAATCTCAAGGCCATCAGACTGTTAAACAGCCGTCACTAACACAGAGAGGCTGCTGCCTACATACAGATTTATAGATAGATCTCTAGTCACTTTAATAATGCCAGTTTAATAATGTTCACATATCTTGCATTACTCATCCCATATGTATATGCTCTATTTTTATACCATCTATTGCATCTTGCCTATGCCGCTCGGTCATCGGTCATCGCTCATCCATATATTTATACGTATATATTCTTATTCCGTCCCTTAGACTTAGATTTGTGTGTATTAGGTAGTTGTTGTGGAATTGTTAGATTACTTGCTTGATATTACTGCACTGTCGGAACTAGAAGCACAAGCATTTCGCTACACTCGCAATAACATCAGCTAACCATGTGTATTGTATGTGACCAATAAAATGTGATTTGATGTCACGCCTTGTGTAATCTCTCTTCAAAGCAACTGCCAGTTTACACTAAAGGAAGACATCAAATGAGCATCAGAAAAACAGGGATCTCAAAAGGCAAAGCCTACCATTTAATCGCTGACGCACAAGTAACACAAAAATATCAAAGGCTGTTCTAATTACGGTACTGAAATACTTTTGGGGCTGGGGGAGTAAAAGACAGAGCACCCCACTGAGATCAAATCAGGACAGGGCAGGTCATGTTATTCTGGTTCTGTTTCAATCACTGTGAAATATTAAAATACTACCCTGGAGTTGTACCCCATCACAGTGACTGTCTCAGCAATACACTTTACACTGAGAGGGAAGTGTCATTGATTTTACTAACACTGCCTTATATGGCCACTAGATGTCGCCAGTGACAAGTATTATAATTAATTATTGGCTTGGGTACCAGAGTTCAAAATCATACAACTTCATCGATACCACTGAAAAGTAATTATACAAGGGATCATCAGGGGCACAAGAGCACAATTAAATATATCCTGTAACATACAATTCCATCTAAATTCCTGTCAGTGGACATAGGAGTGCAAATAAATTCCTACAATTAGTACATTTCAAAATTAATTGACCCAAGCCCATCTATCCTAGATTCATTGTGCATCTCAGCTAAACAGCATAGCCCTAGATTTGATATATGCCCACCCGTATAAACTGTTGCTACAAATTACACTTGATTGATTGACTGACTGATTGATCAGTCCATACCACCACACCCACCTGTACATATGAAGCTGGGGCTTCCTCCGTGGATGAGATCGTCATTGTCCGGTAGTATAAAGGGACACCTCTGCTGAACCTCCAGGCAGTACTGGAGACACGGTACTGTCCTTCCACAAAGCCTCTGTGTGGTGGGGAAATACTGTGCACACAGCCACGGTTTGTAGGCAACCTGAGAGGTAGAAGATAGAGCACGTAAGTTAAACCAAATGAAACCCATATGTAAATTCAAACAAATGAAAGGGGAAGTTCAGTTTTAGCACATCATAAATAAGCAAACTATTACTTTGACATCAAGACTAAGCTATGTCTGTTCAATAACAAAGATCTCAGTTGTCTTCTGTTTGGCTCTGAATGTTAGAAAATAACATCCATCCTATCTTCAAAACCAGAGATTTTTCAGAACACATATTTCCAGAAAATACTATAGCCATTTTGCAGTAACAGAGATACAACCATATCTCACAGATCTTTCAAAATCCCATTCGATGTGATTCAGCCTTTTAAATTGATATGTGTGAGCAATACATGACTGTATAAAAGACAACCAGATGCCAATCATCAATTGTCAATGTAATCCACCCATGACATGTGACTAAATCATATTTGTTGTAATTAGGAGTGCTTTGATTTAATTAAAGTACCTCTAGGAGAACAAGGAGTTGTGGCAGTGTGCCATAGCTGAGCTATTTTGGTAAATACAGAGGCAAGGTTCCTCTCATACTACTTGTAATTATGTCCTTCCTCTTATACTACTTTCATACTTACATGATACCTAAAAGGAGTATATGAAAACAATATGAAAAGAATAGCAGAAGGTATAGAGTTGCAAAATTCCAGTAACTTTCCCAAATGTTCCCAGTTTTCCCATAATCCTGGTTGGAGATGATTGCTATTAGGAGGAAAAAAGCAGGAAGTAGCTTATGGCAATCCTCCTTCTGGAAAACTGGGACATTTTTGGAAAGTTACTGGAATTTTGCAACCCAAGGAAGGTAGGCTGGGTGGGGTTGCTGCCATATCACTTTCAAATGTCCAATTATGCAGTATCGGAACCTAAAGAAAAGAAAGAAGGATTTTGAATTCAATGATTCTACTAATTACTGTTCAGTACATTGTATTTGGAATCACCTGGGCCTGTATTCATAAAGCATTCAGTTCTTCAGCACTCCTACTCTTGCTGCTGTTACCTATATACAACCAGCAGAGGAGAATGTCCCTTCCTAATTGATCCCCAAGATGAGGTTCTCCGATACCCAGCCGAGCCCCATAAAGTATGACATTTACAAAAGTACATACATACATCATCATCATATTGGTAGTCCCAGCGGGAATCGAACCCACAACTCTGGCATTACAATTACCATTCACTACCAACTGAGCCACACAGGACCGCTCATAGTGCTGCTACTGCCAATGTACTGTACAACTGACCCTGCCCTTAAAAAAATGGCCCCCATCCCCCAGTACAATCTCCCTTTCTGCCAGTAGACGACACTACCTTCACACAAAAATGCATAATGTACCTATCAGGGATTGACTATAAAAAAAATGAAATCACATACACATATTTAGCAGATGTTATTGCAGGTGTAGCGAAATTCTTGTGTTCCTAGTTCCAACAGTGCAGTAGTATCTAACAATTCACAACAATGCACAAACATCTAAAAGTATCACATCCAGCCGTGATTGGGAGTCCCATAGGGTAGCGCACGACTGGCCCAGTGTCGTCCGGGTTTGGCCGGGGTAGGCCGTCATTGAAAATAAGAATTTGTTCTTAACTGACTTGCCTAGTTAAATAAAGGTTCAATTTAAAATTTAAAAAATAATGAAATTAAGAAATATATAAATATTAGGATGACGAATGTTGGAGTGGCATTGACTACAATAGAATAAAGTATATACATATGAAATAAGTAAAGCAGTATGTAAAGCTCAAGATCAGCTCCTTCGTTTTGTTGACGTTGAGGGAGATGTTATTTTCCTGACACCACTCAGCCAGGGCCCTCACCTCCTCCCTCTCGTTATTGCTGGTAATCAGACTGTTTGGTTTGTGGTTCAGTGGATCGGTCTACACAAAAGTAAAGGTCAAGGGATCAGTTGGCAAAGTTTCCTAGGAGTTGTAATGTAAATTAGTCTTTGAGCATGCTAAACAGCGATAATGATGATATCAACCCGAACGGCCCGCGTCATTGGCTGAGAGCCAAGGTCAGAATTTAAGTGTCACTTTTTCCAATGGCTTCAGCATGGCCATGTTCCATTCAGAGGAGAAACAACAAAGAGTGAAAAAGGCAAGTGATTAACAACTGGTGCAATGATATTGGTCATGTTCATGAGTGTGCAAAACACTAAATGTTGCAGATATAAATGCCACAAATAAAGCAAACATTATATACTGTATGAGAGGCATGTCTGTTCTCATAATGTATTTTTTCTAACATTGTGCCGTGCTGAATTTGGCCCTGGAGTAACCTGAACACAACTCTAACTCATAAAAGAGATAAAGAATCCTTTACCAGAGAAGAAAACATAATCACCACTCATTCTCCATCTGTGACGTAAACGGTACAGCACTCCTTTACATTACAGTTTTAACTGTGAATAAATATACACAAGCTTTCCAAAGGACATCACTGTTTCAGCACCACGGACAGAATCTATCAGGTTACATTAGACTTCCACCAGACTGACTGTAAAGCGACACTGTCCATTTCAGCATCATGGACAGCATTGGCCAAGCTTCCCACAAAACTGTCTGTAGTGTTCATAGAGAGAGTATCTGTGCCATTATGGCATCCGTGACATCATGGGCAGTGCCATTGTGGCGATCTTCATTTAAGGTAGTCCATTTATTTCTTATTTTGTGTTTGAAAAAGTGTAAAGCTAATATTGGTGAATCACAGGAACCTACAGTGCTGGAGTCCTGAACCAAATCTTGTGTGTCATCCAATTATTGTGGCCATTTGATGGTGGTCCTCTGTAGCCCATTAGGTAGAGCATGGCGCTTGCAACGCCAGGATAGTGGGTTTGATTCCTGGGACCAACAATATGTAAAATTTATGCACACATGACTGTAAGTCGCTTTGGATAAAAGTGTCTGCTAAATCAAATCAAATTTATTTATAAAGCCCCCCTTACATCAGCTGATGTCACAGAGTGCTGTACAGAAACCCAGCCTAAAACCCAAAACAGCAAGCAATGCAGGTGTAAAAGCACGGTGGCTAGGAAAAACTCCCTAGAAAGGCCAAAACCTAGGAAGAAACCTAGAGAGGAACCAGGCTGTGAGGGGTGGCCAGTCCTCTTCTGGCTGTGCCGGGTGCAGATTATAACAGAACATGGACAAGATTTTAAAATGTTCGTAAAACAGGCAGAACAGTTGAAACTGGAGAAGCAGCACGGCCAGGTGGACTCGGGACATCAAGGAGTCATCAGGCCAGGTAGGCCTTGAGGAATGGTCCTAATGCTCAGGTCCTCCGAGAGAGAGAGTGAGAGAGAAGAAGAAAAAAGAAAGAAAGAGAGAGATAATTAGAGAGAGCATACTTAAATTCGCACAGGACACCAGATAAGAGAAGAAATACTCCAGATATAACAGACGGACCCTAGCCCCCCGACACATAAACTACTGCAGCATAAATACTGGGGGCTGAGACAGGAGGGGTCGGGAGACACTGTGGCCCCGTCCAACGAAACCCCCGGACAGGGCCAAACAGGCAGGATATAACCCCACCCACTCTGCCGAAGCACAGCCCCCACACCACTAGAGGGATATCTTCAACCACCAACTTACCATCCTGAGACAAGGCCGAGTATAGCCCACAAGATCTCCGCCATGGCACCAGTAAGCCAGTGACTCAGCCCCTGTAATAGGGTTAGAGGCAGAGAATCCCAGTGGAGGGGAACCGGCCAGGCAAAGACAGCAAGGGTGGTTCGTTGCTCCAGTGCCTTTCCGTTCACCTTCACACTCCTGGGCCAGACTACACTCAGTCATAGGACCTACTGAAGAGATGAGTCTTCAATAAAGACTTAAAGGTTGAGACCGAGTCTGCGTCTCTCACATGTATAGGCAGACTATTCCATAAAAATGGAGCTCTATAGGAAAAAGCCCTGCCTCCAGCTGTTTGCTTAGAAATTCTAGGGACAGTAAGGAGGCCTGCGTCTTGTGACCGTAGCGTACGTGTAGGTATGTACGGCAGGACCAAATCAGAAAGATAGGTAGGAGCAAGCCCATGTAATGCTTTGTAGGTTAGCAGTAAAACCTTGAAATCAGCCCTTGCCTTAACAGGAAGCCAGTGTAGAGAGGCTAGTACTGGAGTAATATGATCAAATTTTGGGGTTCTTGTCAAGATTCTAGCAGCCGTGTTTAGCACTAACTGAAGTTTATTTAGTGCTTTATCCGGATAGCCGGAAAATAAAGCATTGCAGTAGTCTAACCTAGAAGTTACAAACGCATGGATTAACTTTTCTGCATCATTTTTGGACAGAAAGTTTCAGATTTTTACAATGTTACGTAAATGGAAAAAAGCTGTCCTTGAAACAGTCTTCATATGTTCGTCAAAAGAGAGATCAGGGTCCAGAGTAACGCCGAGGTCCTTCACAGTTTTATTTGAGACGACTGTACAACCATCAAGATTAATTGTCAGATTCAACAGAAGATCTCTTTGTTTCTTAAGACCTAGAACTAGCATCTCTGTTTTGTCAGAGTTTAAAAGTAGAACATTTTCCGCCATCCACTTCCTTATGTCTGAAACACAGGCTTCCAGGGAGGGCAATTTTGGGGCTTCACCATGTTTCATCGAAATGTACAGCTGTGTGTCATCCGCATAGCAGTGAAAGTTAACATTATGTTTCCGAATGACATCACCAAGTGGTAAAATATATAGTGAAAACAATAGTGGTCCCAAAACAGAGCCTTGAGGAACACCGAAATTTACAGTTGATTTGTCAGAGGACAAACCATCCACAGAGACAAACTGATATCTTTCTGACAGATAAGATCTAAACCAGGCCAGAACTTGTCCATGTAGACCAATTTGGGTTTCCAATCTCTCCAAAAGAATGTGGTGATCGATGGTATCAAAAGCAGCACTAAGGTCTAGGAGCACGAGTACAGTTGCAGAGCCTTGGTCTGACACCATTAAAAGGTCATTTACCACCTTCACAAGTGCAGTCTCAGTGCTATGATGGGGTCTAAAACCAGACTGAAGCGTTTCGTATACATTGTTTGTCTTCAGGAAGGCAGTGAGTTGCTGCGCAACAGCTTTTTCAAACATTTTTGAGAGGAATGGAAGATTCGATATAGGCCGATAGTTTTTTATATTTTCTGGGTCAAGGTTTGGCTTTTTTAAGAGAGGCTTTATTACTGCCACTTTTAGTGAGTTTGGTACACATCCGGTAGATAGAGAGCTGTTTATTATGTTCAACATAGGAGGGCCAAGCACAGGAAGCAGCTCATTCAGTAGTTTAGTTGGAATAGGGTCCAGTATGCAGCTTGAAGGTTTAGAGGCCATGATTATTTTCATCAATGTGTCAAGAGATATGGTACTAAAAAACTTGAGTGTCTCTCTTGATTTTATGTCCTGGCAAAGTTGTGTGGACTCAGGACAACTGAGCTTTGGAGGAATACGCAGATTTAAAGAGGAGTCCGTAATTTGCTTTCTAATGATCATGATATTTTCCTCAAAGAAGTTCATGAATGAATCACTGCTAAAGTGAAAGCCATCCTCTCTTGGGGAATGCTGCTTTTTAGTTAGCTTTGTGACAGTATCAAAAATAAACTTTGGATTATTCTTATTTTCCTCAGTTAACTTGGAAAAATAGGATGATCGAGCAGCAGTGAGGGCTCTTGATACTGCACGGTACTGTCTTTCCAAGCTAGTCGGAAGACTTCCAGTTTGGTGTGGCACCATTTCCGTTCCAATTTTCTGGAAGCTTGCTTCAGAGCTCGGGTATTTTCTGTATACCATGGAGCTAGTTTTTTATGGCAAATGTTTTTTGTTTTTAGGGGTGTAACTGCATCTAGGGTATTGCGCAAGGTTACATTGAGTTCCTCAGTTAGGTTGTTAACTGATTTTTGTACTCTGACGTCCTTGGGTAGGTGGAAGGATTCTGGAAGGGCATCTAGGAATCTTTGGGATGTCTGAGAATTTATAGCACGACTTTTGATGATCCTTGGTTGGGGTCTGAGCAGATTATCTGTTGCGATTTCAAACGTAATAAAATGGTGGTCCGATAGTCCAGGATTATGAGGAAAAACATTAAGATCCACAACATTTATTCCATGGGACAAAACTAGGTCCAGAGTATGACTGTGGCAGTGAGTAGGTCCGGAGACATGTTGGACAAAACCGACAGAGTCGATGATGGCTCCAAAAGCCTTTTGGAGTGGGTCTGTGGACTTTTCCATGTGAATATTAAAAAAATTACTAAAAATTAGAATATTGTCTGCCATGACTACAAGGTCCGATAGGAATTCAGGGAACTCAGTGAGGAACGTTGTATATGGCCCAGGAGGCCTGTAAACAGTAGCTATAAAAAGTGATTGAGTAGGCTGCATAGATTTCATGACTAGAAGCTCAAAAGACGAAAAGGTTGTTTTTTTGTGTTTTGTAAATAGAAATTTGCTATTGTAAATGTTAGCAACACCTCCGCCTTTGCGGGATGCGTGGGGGATATGGTCAATAGTGTAACCAGGAGGTGAGGCCTCATTTAACACAATAAATTGATCAGGCTTAAGCCATGTTTCAGTCAGGCCAATCACATCAAAATTATGATCAGTGATTAGTTCATTGACTAGAACTGCCTTGGATGTGAGGGATCTAACATTAAGTTGCCCCATTTTGAGATGTGAGGTATCACAATCTCTTTCAATAATGGCAGCAATGGAGGAGGTCTTTATTCTAGTGAGATTGCTAAGGCGAACACCGCCATGTTTAGTTTTGCCCAACCTAGGTCGAGGCACAGACACAGTCTCAATAGAGATAGCTGAGCTGGTTACACTGACTGTGCTAGTGGCAGACTCCACTAAGCTGGCAGGCTGGCTAACAGCCTGCTGCCTGGCCTGCACCCTATCTCATTGTGAAGCTAGAGGAGTTAGAGCCCTGTCTATGTTCGTAGATAAGATGAGAGCACCCCTCCAGCTAGGATGGAGTCCGTCACTCCTCAACAGGCCAGGCTTGGTGACAACCAGTTACAATTTTTTTTTATTATTAAACCTAGCACTACTGAGAATGCTAAAATCTATGCAATAATCAAACATTTCAGCTAAGTAGCCTTTTTGCATTGTTCTGCTTTTGGTTTCTGCTTTGTTATAGCTTATAGAATAGTATGGACAATCCATATCATTATATGTTCTTCTTTCTGTGTCCCTTATGGTGAATTAAAATAAATATTAGGTTGACTTGTCTTGTCTAACTCAATTCTGTTTTTACTTTGTTTCCAGGAAAAGTACTCCCCTGGAAGTCAATTCATCATGGAGACTAAAGGGAACTGCAAAGAGGGCCAGAAAAAGTGCAACCATGCCATCGGTTTACTGTACACCATAGCTCATTACATTAAAATGAGTCTTCCACCAAAAGAGAGCAAAACATCCTTGCCTCAAACATGGCACATTCCCACGCATTCGTCAGGTCTGCAGTCAAAACCTGTAAATACAGTTAAAATATTGAAAGTAAAGCCACCAAAGAAAGACAATGCACCTGCCAACAAGGTCCGGAGGACTTGTGAGTGGATTTTGCCAAACCTCTATTGTCCAGTCCCTACACCATTACCCAGTAAAGAGTTTGCAAGAAACGTCCTGCAAAACCTTGCTGCAATTGGAAGCAACTGCCAGATGTAAACCTTGCTGGCCTCAAACTCAGAGCAACAGTATGTCAAATCAATCAAATCAAATTTTATTTGTCACATACACATGGTTAGCAGATGTTAATGCGAGTGTAGCAAAATGCTTGTGCTTCTAGTTCCGACCATGCAGTAGTATCTAACAAGTAATCTAACAAATTCACAACAACTACCTTATACACACAAGAGTAAAGGAATGAATACGAGTATGTACATATAAATATATGGATGAGCGATGGCTGACCGGCATAGGCAAGATGCAGTAGATGGTATGGAGTACAGTATATACACATATATATATATATGAGATGAGTAATGTAGGATATGTAAACATTATATAAATGGCATTGTTTAAAGTGGCTAGTGATACATTATTTCATCCAGTTATAATTATTAAAGTGGCTAGAGATTTGGGTCGATGGCCGAACGGCATAGGCAAGATACAGTAGATGGTTTAGAGTACAGTGTATACATTTGATATGAGTATGTCGGATACGTAAACATTATATACAAAATTGTTTAAAGTGGCTAGTGTACATTTGCCTTGAGGTAGAAGCTGTTTTTCAGTCTCTCGGTCCCAGCTTTGATGCACCTGTACTGACCTCGCCTTCTGGATGATAGCGGGGTGAACAGGCAGTGGCTCGGGTGGTTGTTGTCCTTGATTATCTTTTTGGCCTTCCTGTGACATCGGGTGGTGTAGGTGTCCTGGAGGGCAGGTAGGTTTCCCCCGGTGATGCGCTGTGCAGTCCTCACTACCCTCTGGAGAGCCTTACGGTTGTGGGCGGAGCAGTTGCCGTACCAGGCGGTGATACAGCCCGACAGGATGCTCTCGATAGTGCATCTGTTAAAGTTTGTGAGTGATTTTGGTGACAAGCCGAATTTCTTCAGCCTCCTGATGTTGAAGAGGCGCTGTTGCGCCTTCTTCACCACGCTGTCTGTGTGGGTGGACCAATTCAGTTTGTCCGTGATGTGTACACCGAGGAACTTAAAACTTTCCACCCTCTCCACTACTGTCCCCTCGATGTGGATAGGGGGGTGCTCCCTCTCCTGTTTCCTGAAGTCCACGATCATCTCCTTTGTTTTGCTGACATTGAGTGAGAGGTTATTTTCCTGACACCACACTCCGAGGGCCCTCACCTCCTCTCTGTAGGCCGTCTCGTCGTTGTTGGTAATCAAGCCTACCACTGTAGTGTCGTCAGCAAACTTGATGATTGAGTTAGATGCGTGCTTGGCCACGCAGTCATGGGTAAACAGGGAGTACAGGAGAGGGCTGAGAACGCACCCTTGTGGGGCCCCAGTGTTGAGGATCAGCGGAGTGGAGATGTTGTTTCCTACCCTCACCACCTGGGACTGGCCCGTCAGGAAGTCCAGGACCCAGTTGCACAGGGCTGGGTCGAGACCCAGGGTCTCGAGCTTAATGACGAGCTTGGAGGGAACTATGGTGTTAAATGCTGAGCTGTAGTCGATGAACAGCATTCTTACATAAGTATTCCTCTTGTCCAGATGGGTTAGGGCAGTATGCAGTGTGATTGCGATTGCGTCGTCTGTGGACCTATTGGGACGGTAAGCAAATTGGAGTGGGTCCAGGGTGTCTGGCAGGATGGAGGTGATATGATCCTTGACTAATCTCTCAAAGCACTTCATGATGACAGAAGTGAGTGCTACGGGCGATAGTCATTTAGCTCAGTCACCTTAGCTTTCTTGGGAACAGGAACAATGGTGGCCCTCTTGAAGCATGTGGGAACAGCAGACTGGGATAGGGACTGATTGAATATGTCCGTGAACACACCAGCCAGCTGGTCTGCATGCTCTGAGGACACGGCCAGGGATGCCATCTGGGCGGCAGCCTTGCGAGGGTTAACACATTTCAATGTTTTTCTCACATTGGCTGCGGTGAAGGTGAGCCCGCAGGTTTTGGTAGCGGGCCGTGTTGGTGGCACTGCATTGTCCTCAAAGCGAGCAAAGAAGTTGTTTAGTTGGTCTGGGAGCAGGGCGTCATGGTCCGCGACGGGCTGGTTTTCTTTGTAGTCCGTGATTGACTGTAGACCCTGCCACATTCCTCTTGTGTCTGAGCCGTTGAATTGTGACTCCACTTTGTCTCTATATTGACGCTAGCTTGTTTGATTGCCTTGCGGAGGGAATAGCTACACTGTTTGTATTCAGTCATGTTTCCGGTAGCCTTAGCCTGGTTAAAAGCAGTGGTTCGCGCTTTCAGTTTTGTCTGAATGCTGCCATCAATCCACGGTTTCTGGTTGGGGAAGGTTTTAATATTTGCTATGGGTACAACATCACCAATGCACTTGCTAATAAACTCGCTCACCGAATCAGCGTATACATCAATGTTGCTGTCAGACGCTATCCGGAACATATCCCAGTCCACGTGCTCGAAGCGATCTTGCAGCATGGAATCAGATTGGTCGGACCAGCGTTGAACAGACCTGAGAACGGGCGTTTCCTGTTTTAGTTTCTGTTTGTAGGCTGGGAGCAACAAAATGGAGTCATGGTCAGACTTGCCGAAAGGGGGGCGGAGAATAGCCTTGTATGCATCACGGAAGTTGGAATAACAGTGGTCCAGGATTTTACCAGCCCGGGTGGCACATTCGATATGCTGGTAAAATTTCGGGAGCCTTGTTCTTAAATTAGCCTTATTAAAATCCCCAGCCACAATAAATGCAGCCTCAGGATATGTGGTTTCCAGTTTACATAGAGTCCGATGAATTTCTTTCAGTGCCGTCGATGTGTCAGCTTGAGGGGGGATGTACACGGCTGTGATTATAATCGAGGAGAATTCTCTTGGTAGATAATGCGGTCTGCATTTGATTGTAATGAATTCTATGTCAGGTGAACAAAAGGACTTGAGTTCCTGTATGTTGTTATGATCACACCACGTCTCGTTAATCATAAGACACACACCCCACCCTTCTTCTTACCAGATAGAAGTTTGTTTCTGTCGGCGCGATGCGTGGAGAAACCAGGTGGCTGTACCGACTCCGATAACGTGTCCTGAGTGAGCCATGTTTCCGTGAAGCAAAGAACGTTGCAGTCTCGGATGTCTCTCTGAAAGGCAACCCTCGATCGGATTTCGTCTACTTTGTTGTCAAGAGACTGTACATTGGCGATTAAAATACTCGGAGAGGTGCACGATGCGCCCGTCGACGTAAGCTTGACCAAAAGACCGGCGCGTTTCCCTCTTCTCGGCGCCGCCGTTGCTTTGAGTAGCCACGTGCATATCCAGTCTGTTGTTGTGTTTGGGTTAGCAAACCGAGAATCCTCTTTGGGAAAGTCGTATTCCTGGTCGTAATGTTGGTAAGTTGACGTTGCTCTTATATCCAATAGTTCCTCCCGGTTGTATGTAATAAAACTTAATATTTCCCAGGGTAATAATGTAAGAAGTAATACATAAAAAAACAAAATACTGCATGGTTTCCTGAGAACGTGAAGCGAGGCTGCCATCTCTGTCGGCGCCGGAAGTGAAGCACCCCACCGTTGTGGTTACTCACTACTCCTAGATATTACCTCAGAAGCACCCCACCGTTGTGGTTACTCACTACTCCTAGATATTCCCTCAGCGAAGTATAGCAGTTCCGTGCAGGTTTCCTCACAATATCCACAGCAAGCACAGCTATAGTACTACTTAGCAGTAACCGATATCCCATGGAAACATGAACTCGTTAATCTTCCCCAAGCAATTCTCTCGATGTCGCACGATGCTAAGCCAACCTCTAGGCTGTCAAATATCTCCACTATGAGACGGTAACTCCTGAACATATTATGGCTTGCCATAACAAAGGGGTTGAATTCTTATTGACTCAAGACATTTTAACTTGTCAGTTTTGTATTAATTTGTAAAAAAAATTAAAAACATTATTCCACTTTGACATTATGGGGTGCTGTGTGTAGGCCAGTGTCAAACAATCAAAATTGTATCAATTTTAAATTCAGGCAGTAACATTTGGAAAAAAGTCAGGAGGTTTGAATACTTTCTGAAGGCACTGTATGTTGAAAAGGCAATAGAGAAAACAATACATGTTTGTCTTTGTAGGTGAACAGTGTGTGTGTGTGTGTGTGTGTGTGTGTGTGTGTGTGTGTGTGTGTGTGTGTGTGTGTGTGTGTGTGTGTGTGTGTGTGTGTGTGTGTGTGTGTGCATCCAAGCTGTGTCTGTATGACTGACTGTGTCTTGTGTCTGTGCGCGGAAAGAGAAATGTGTCTGAGGGGGAATTGAGTTATGTGTATGGCTGCAGGAAGCAGACTTCTCAGACAGATTAGATCAGTCAGTGTAAATGTGCTGGCTTTCTCTCTTATTACAGGGAACATGCGCACATACACACACATACCAGCCGGAATACATTTCAGACATTACATTGCATCAACCATTGGTTGTATCATATCATCGTCTACGCAGTCGGGAATCAGCTTGCTATATTGTGTGATTTTAAAAACATATATAGGCATTGTAAGATATGGCATGATTCTGCAATGTAGTCAGCCTGGAACTTGGCCTTCATAACTGTTTTCAGCATTACATCATGAAGTGAGAGAAAATGTACACCCTGCAACCATGCACATCTGTGGAGAGATAAATCTTCTAGGGATACTGAAGTAATAATGCTAGTAAATCGTATTGTTATTTTACTGTAGTCTCTTGATTGCTGTCTTTTGGGAACAGGTCTCTCTTGTAATAAAATGTAGGTTTAATCTCAATGGGATCCACCTGTATAAATTATAAAAAAAATCTAAATGAAAAACAGCTGAGCAAGTGCTGCTCTTCTCTGGAAAAGACAACTTGACATCCTTCTCTCTTCCATAAAGAAATGGGACATTTTTTCATTTTTTATCTCCTTTTAAAATCTGTCTCTTCCAAACAAAACATGGGTCTCCATCAGCAAACACGGCCAACAGAGTTAGGTCTTTTTCCTACAGAGAACCACACTTCAAAGGAAGCCTGTTGCCTTTGAGTGACAGCTCCTAGAGCCGAGGTGCCTTGACTGCCACCGTCTCTTCAAAAGCAACCTTTCTTTCCCCATTCTGTTTAACACTCTCATTCAGCCTCCGCTCCTTACACATACCTGTCGCCTGCCTGACTGATGGAGAAGAAATGAATGGAACAGAGGAAATGTGGTAGTCAGCAAAAAAACGAGTGCACGGAACACTGAAATTCATTTGGTTGAATACACCAAAAGGCACATGCCTTATATCAGGTGGGTGTGATTACAACCATGTAAAAATATTGACTTATTTTCGCAAAATTGCATCCTTCTGTAACCAGTACACAACCAGACCATGTCACAATATGTCATTGCAAACACTTTTGCTCCTTGGGGTACACTTTTTTTTTTATTGCTTTGGTGCTATTTTCACAAATATGTGGTGAATTTTAGAAAGTAAAAAACTCCAAACTCCAAACAGCCAGTCGTACCTGTGTACCTGCTGCCTGGGGTGGCAGGTAGCCTTGTGGTTAGAGCATTGGGCCAGTAACCAAAAGGTTTCTAGATCAAATCCCCAAGCTGACAAGGTAAAAATCTGATGTTCTGTCCCTGAACAAGGCAGTTAACCCACTGTTCCTAGGCTGTCATTGTAAATAAGAATTTGTTCTTAACTGACTTGCCTAGTTACATAAAAAATAATAATAAAAAAATTACATACAAATCCTTTTGTTGGGAGACATCTTTCGCAACACAACCATTGATCCAAAATATACGTTTACTGTGAAATATAATGAAAACATTGTTTTAATCACCAAAACACAACATATTGATACATTCTCAATTTAACAATCAGTTAAACCATTAGCAAAAACATGAAAGATAGTCCTACATGCTTCAAAATTGCCCTTTTAAGTGCTGAAAATAATATGCTACAGTACTGTAAATTACAGTATATTGCGCAATTTTCACATTAGGCTAACCCTAAATTAGGCTAAATCTAATTTTCATCTTTTCTATCCCATGTGTGGTCAAAGGTGTGATCACTGAATACCTCTTCCACAATCATGTATTGTTTTTTTACAGTAAAGTATTGTAAATGGTCCTTTGTGGCTCAGTTTTAAGTAAATGGCACTAGCAACACCATGGGTGTGGGTTTGATTCCCACTGGGGTGAAAATGTATGGACTTACTGTTGTCACATTGGATAAAAGCATTTGTAAATTACAGTACTCTATTGGCCAATGGAGTTTTAGTAAAGCAGTGTAAAAAGACCCCAGCAACTTCATTTTGGACACATGCTTACTGTAAGTCAGTGGTTCCCAACCTTTTTTGGTTACTGTACCACCAACTAACTACAGAGTGACTTCTCACAAGGTGGAGTGTGGGTGAAGGGCCACCTCGTCTAAAGTGGGGGTGAAGGGCAACCCCGTCTACGACCAGTGCCAGGGGTATAGGGTGAAGTTTCCTCCAGACGCACATTTTGGGCCAGTTTTGTATTTTCCACCCTAATGGTTAAGATTAGGATTGGGGGAATGGGAACTGATCCTATACCTGACTTCAGCAGTGCCAAAAGTGTTACAACACAACAGCCCAAGAGTGGTTCTCAGAGCTGAGGGAGACAGCCAGGAGGTCAAGCCCCTACTGTAGATCACAAGACTGTCATGTCACAAGTCATCTGTTGACTTTTCAGATTGGTTCATAAAACCCTTCACCAACCAGAGAGCATCTCAATTGCAAAGCAGAGAGAGAGTGTGTGAGTGGGGTATCCTCACGTTGACCTTTTAGCAGGAGTCTTTGACAGTATATTTATATTTTTGAGCTGTGTGGGCTAACATCTTGATTATGTCAACAAGGTTCTATGTTCTAACAGGTAGGCAATGACACTCCATGTTGCAAGTACAGGTAGCTGGCTGGTAAGATCAATTAATAATTTCCCTTAACACATTTCTCTGTTGCCTCCCTGTATGCAGTAGTCAAAATGTGTCTCAGCATTTCTCCAAAGAGGCGGAATTCACCACGCTAACACTAGCAGCCTTCTCTGCCATTCCCTTTTACATCTGTTTCCCACTCGCTCCTCACAGTCACAGACTACAGACATGTTACGACCGTGCACAATGACTCTCCAGCACTTACAGTAAATGGTCAATCTGGGTTTCAAAACAACAACAAAGTGCACCCACCCCCGCCATTTTGTGGTAAACAGATTGCCGCTTTAATGCTTTCAAACAGCCCCGAAATCACTCATGCCATTCATCTCATGTCTGCTTTGAGAGTTCCTGAGTGAGCTTGCTATTCATCCACCAGAACGCTGCATTTAATCGGTCAGCCATTCCCTCCAGAGCCCAAAATTATTGGTCTATTGCCATAATTACATAATTACAATAATTTGTCTATTGCCATACTTACAATGTTCTAGTCATTCAAAGCAGCACAGTTTCTTAAACATCTGCAACGTTTTCCTCATCCTGAACTCAGTAGACTAACAACCATGCCGTTTATTACCTCCAGTCTACAATAATAGCATGTCTGCATTCCAAATGGCACCCTATTCCCTATGGTACACCACCCTATGGGCCCTTGTCAAAAATAGTGCACTATATAGTGAATTGGGTGCCATTTGAGACGCAGCCTATGACTCTGAGGATAGTGGAGATTCCTCCCATTAAGAAAAAGTACTTCACCAGTGGGAATCAATGGGAGAAGCTGGTTTTGGGCACCTATGAATGGTGGGCAAGTGGTGAGTAGTCTAATTCAGTTACTATATCAAATATGAACATAATGCACTGGTATTATAATGCAGTCCTTTTCCATTTCCATTTGTGTTTATTTTCTAGTCTGAGCATCTTACAGCTATCACTGAAGTGCAGAAGATGTCCAACCTGATGCGTAAAGGTGCATAGCTTTCTGTGAGCATGAGCGAGGCAACTGTCCAATATGATGTAGGCTTCAATACGAAGGACTCTTTAAGCTACTTTAGAGCTGGACGCGGTATTGTACTGTGGCATCGGCCCAAAGTGCCAGTAGGCACTTAATTCAACTTGCCGGTGTGCATTTATTTTTTTAGGGTGGGACAACCTTGATATTGGTCAAATGTATATGCTTTCGTTGTACGGATTAATTTACACTTCAGGGATATTCTTACAAGATGCGTCTTCAACTATCGGAGGTGGTCAGGAAGATCTCATCACAATCAGATCAAAATGAGTCTTTTGATTGCCTATACCTGTCAAAAAATGTGGGTACAATCAGAATGTGGACAAGATCAGGACCACCAACGCATGTTCAAACCAGGTAAAAACTGGGCTCTAGACAGGCCAACACAAACACACACCACCCTCTGCCTGTCAGCAAGGCTAATGAGAGGGGAGAGAGCTGGGACATCAAGCACAAGATCAGACTGTTTGTACTACTATACTGGCTCAGAAGGTAGAGTAGACCCAGGTTTGAAACCCAGTTGCTCACTTTGGTGCCATGACCCTGATGGCTGGTAAAGTATAACAGAGCTTGAATCACGCTCACTTGATGAGTACCCTTTCTTGAGGCCTAAAGACTCACGTAAACTCCCCGAGCTAATGTCTAGGCTTTAGCTCAGTGGGCTTAAATGGTTTTGTTGCACACAGGAAACCTTGGTTTGAACCAGTCAGTATAGGGGGAGCCCCAGTGAGTGAGCGACAGTCGAGGCCTCCCTGTTGAGTCTCTGTAGAGAGCCTGCATGTGACCAGCATCACAAAGCAAACACAGCAGCAACCCCCCAGTCCTACACACACACACACACACACACACATATACACACACACACACACACACACACACCATGTGCCTAGACAGCCAGCCTTGCAATCTGCAGAGTAGAGAGGCTAATGTCACCAGATATGCTAAATGCTTAAGGTCTACAATATACCTACCGATGAAAGACCTCAAATACAGGACGTAGGTAGTAACTGCCACAATTAGTATCTATACGGTATCTATGTGATTCTTGTTATTCAACCCTCTTATTGTAACTAAGCACTGATTATGACTCCAAATATAAAAGTGCTAGAATGCGTTTCGAAAATGAATTATAAACGGGATTGTAAAATACAGATGGGTTGTTTACCTTACAATACCCTACAGTAAATATCTGAGCACAACACCATTATGTTAACTGCTGGACTGTATAATTTGACTTCCCTGTACTCCCTCCTTTCCCATTGATCCATATAGAAGTAGGTTTGAATTATGTCTGTGTTGTGCCAGGTTGTTCATTAGGGCACTGGGTTTAGCTTCGGATGCTACATTAAAATTCCAGTCACAGTTGTTCATTCATAAAAGCCTGCCATGGAGTTCTAGGCTGCCAGGCTCACTGTATGGGTCGAAGCTTTGCCATGGTCAATGTCCTCAAGCACTGCAGAGAGGCATCACAGCAGGGTCATGAGTGGGTGGGGGTGTGTAGACATACACACACACACATGCAGGAATTCATGAGTGGGGTGTGTGGGACATGCACACACACACACACGCACATAGATGGATGCACTGCAGAGAGGCATCACAGCAGGGTCATGAGTGGGTGGGGGTGTGTAGACATACACACACACACATGCAGGAATTCATGAGTGGGGTGTGTGAGACATGCACACACACGCACATAGATGGATGCACTTGATCGAAGGAAAGTCAGTTGTAAAAGCTCCTCTAATGCTGTAGCAGCATAAACAGATGAACATAAACAAATATCATAAGCAGATGATCATACACTATCAAAAGTTAGTGTCATGTATGTCACACAGGCTTCTATTGCCACAGACAGTGAGATGAAGAGGAAATGATGCTGTGAGCGAGGCTAGCGTGAGTAGTGTCCCTCTGTGCTAGACTAATTCACCCTTCCATTGCACAACGATAGTTTTACAAATGATAGTAAAAAGACCAACAATGGATAAGAAATACACACAGCTCTTTTCTTTTCCGCTTTAAGGAAACCTACTATTAGCACTACTCTTAGTAAGAACTCCTGGCGCTGGTGTGGAGAGTCAAGGGACCTGCAGGTCTCATATACAGTAAACATACACATGCCCAAGTACTGATCCTAGATTAGCACTCCTATTCTGAGACGCTTTGTGCATACATTACCTACAAAGATCTATAGGGCAAAAAGACCCTAGACAACTATTTTACAGAATACTCACAGGAAACCAGCCACCGCTAAGTAATACATACACACACACATACACAGTTTTCGCACTGCAGACAGAGAAGTTAGATGTAAAGGTTGAGAGGGATTCTGTAAACACCTTTGATTGTGAAGCAGAGGTGCGAGGAGTAATTTATATCTGCTGATGTAAAGGGGCTTTATAAATACATTTGATTGATTGGAAGTATTCGATTTCAAAGCGTTGGAGGTACATCACATTAGGCCGCAATGATCAAAAGTACTGCAGGTGCTTAGTGTCAATCTCAAAGGTGGACTCAAAGTAGGCCTTATTAAAAGTCTTAAGAGTAGGTCTTAGTACAGCAGTTTTAAGACCTTGACCAACTAGTCTTAATAAGAGTTATTTTGACCCATTAGCTCACAAACCCATCTATACAAACAAAGGTTAAATGTTGTTGTGTGACATTTGCATGGCAGTCTATGGTGATTTACAGGATGAACCCTGGTCTTGATCTTACAATTTTAACACCATCATTCAAACTCCTAACGCTATGCTGTACAATAAATATTGAAAAGTGTGCTTGAATTAGTCTAATGACAATGAACTGAACGCATGCTGTTACTTAGACACATTCCCATTTAAATGTAAGGGAATATTCCTTTGGACCAGTGGCGACCTTACAGGCTTCCACTCCACGGGCTCAGGAGAGGCAAAGGTCGAGTCATGCGTCCTCTGAAACATGACCCGCCAAACTGAGCTCCTTAACACCCACCCGCTTAAACCGGAAGCCAGCCAGACCATTGAGTCGGAAGAAACACTGTTCAACTGACGACCAGAGTCAGCCTGCAGGTGCCCGGCCCACCACAAGAAGTCGCTGAGCCAAGTGAAGCTCCCCAGGACAAACCATCCCCAAACCTGGACAAAGCTGGGCCAATTGTGCACCACCCTATAGAACTCCCGGTCACGGCCGGTTCTGTAGTGACGCCACTAGCATTGCGATGCAGTGCCTTAGACCACTGTGCCACTCGGGAGGCCTCTATAGTACTTTTTATTAGGGTCCATGTATACTAAGAAAGAAATGCAACAATTTAAATGTTTTTACTGAGTTACAGTTTATATAAGGAAATAAATCAATTGAAATAAATTCATTAGGCCCTAATCTATGGATTTCACATGACCCGGCAGCCAGGCCCAGCCAATCAAAATGATTATTTCTCTACAAAAGGGCTTAAATACATAAATACTACTCAGCACCCCCATATGTTGATGTCCTGGGTTAGTCTGCGGTTGTGAGGCTGGTTGGACGTCTTGCCAAATTCTCTAAATCGTTGTTGGAGGCAGCCTATGGTGGAGAATTTAAAATTACATTTTCGGGCAACTGCTCAGTTAAAAACTGTTAACAGATAAATCCAGATTAGTATAGCTGTCAGGTGGCATGCTGCTTCACAGTACTCAGTACAATGGTGTATCTTCGACAGATTCACCATGGAGAGCATCCTGTAGGAATGTATCACAGCCTGGTACGGCAACTGCACCGTTGCAACTCTCCAGAGAGTGGTGCGGTCAGTCCAACGCATAACCAGGGGCACACTGCCGGCCCTCCAGGACATCTACAACACCTGGTGTCACAGGAAGGCAAAGATGAGTATCAAGGACCTCAGCCACCCGAGCCCCGCCCCCTTCACCCCACTACCATCGAGAAGGCTGAGACAGTACAGGTGCATCAAAACTGGGACAGAGAGACTGAAAAACAGCTTTTATCTCCAGGTCATCAGACTGACAAATAGTCACCACTAGCTTGCCTCAACCCAGTTCACTGCCCTCAATTTTAGTAACTGTTTCTAGCCAGCTACCAGCGGTACTCAACCCTGTACCTTAGAAATTTCTACCCTATGTATACAGTCATTGAACACTGGTCACTTTAATAATGTTTACATACTGTTTCACCCACTTCATATGTACAGTATATACTGTATTATAAACTGTGTGGTTCAAACCCTGAATACTAATTGGATGGTAACTAGTTTATAATAGCAATAAGGCACATTTTCGGTTTGTGGTTTATGGCCAATATACCACAGCTAAGGACTGTATACACGCAATCCGCATTGCTTCGTGCATTAGAACAGGCCTTAACCGTGTTATGTACAGTGCATTTAGAAAGAATTCAGATCCGTTGACTTTTTTCACATTTTGTTACGTTATACTGTAGCCTTATTCTAAAATAGATATCATCATTCTAAAAAAAACAATTTACAAAAGAAAAACATGTTTTTACACATTTTTGCTAATTTATTTTGAATACAAAATGGAAATATTACATTTAGATGCACTACCGGTCAAAAGTTACAACATCTACTCATTCAATGGTTTTTCATTTTTTTTTACTATTTTCAACATTGTAGAATAATAGTGAAGACATCAAAAATATGAAATAATACATTTCGCTGTACATAGATTTTTCTATTGTGTTATTAGCTGTACGTTTGTTTATGTGTAACTGTGTTGTTGTTTTTGTCGCACTGCTTTGCTTTATCTTGGCCAGGTCGCAGTTGTACATGGAAACTTGTTCTCAACTGGCCTACCTGGTTAAACAAAGATATATATAACACATATGGAATCATGTAGTAACCAAAAAAGTGTTAAACAAATCAAAATATATTTTATATTTAAGATTCTTCAAATAGCCACCCTTTGCCTTGATGCCAGCTTTGCACACTCTTGGCATTCTTTCAACCAATTCATGAGATAGTCACCTGGAATGCATTTCAATTAACCTCTTACGGAGCTGTGGCTAGCGTCCCACTCCCGACACTACCCGGTGAAATGTAAAGCTCCAAATTCAAAAGTTGAATTATTAAAAATTGTGTTTCATAGCCATCAAAAAGTGTTTCATAGCCATCAAAAGCTCTGACTCTTGGCAATATCACAGCGTTGTCAGACTTCAAAAAGGCTTTAAGGCGATAGCACAACATTTGATTGTTTGAGGGTAGCACCTCTAATATTTATGCATTAGCATAAATCCATAACCCAACCCGGGTCTCACAAAACGCATAAAATTGCTAATATAAAATTGATTACCTTTGATGAACTTCTGCTGATGGCTTCCTAAGTGTCCAACGAAGACAATCCATGCTTCTTTGGTACGAAAAAGTCATTTATTATATCCATAAATCTCAGTTTGGTTGGCGCATTATGTTCATAAAATCCACCGTCGTGTCGCCCATAGAACCGTGAAGAGAACATGTTGAAATTATACCTATCATATTTCTACAAACAAATCAAACATCATTTTGAATGTTTCCTTAGGTATTCTTTCATGTATATTTACTATAATATTTCAACCGGATTTTAGCCTGAACAATAAGAAATGAAAAAAACAGTTGAGCGCGCTCTCGGTTGCGTGCCTGCAAAAGCTTGTTGACATCTGAGCTCCCTGTACCATATTCTCTCCCTATACGTTCTGGTCAGGGCTAATGTTTCCTGGTTTTGTATAGAGACTGTTGACATCTAGTGGAAGCCATAGGTACTGAAATCTCGGAGCTGCTTGCCTTTGAAATAAATAGGGAGACTATCAAACAGAGCCAATGTGACAAAAAACAGTAATTCCGGATGGATTTTTCTCGGGTTTTCGCCTGCTATATCTGTTCTGTTACACTCACAGACATTATGTTAACACTTTTAGAAACTTCAGAGTGTTTCCTATCCAATAGTACTAATTATGTGCATATCCTATTTTCTGGGCCTGAGTGGGAGGCATTTTACTTTGGGCACGCCAGACTCTCCAAAACCGTCACCTCGGGAGCCGCTCCCTAAGAAGTTAACAGGCATGCCCTCTTAAAAGTTAATTTGTGTAATTTCTTTACTTCTTAATGCGTTTGAGCCAATCAGTTGTGTTGTGACAAGGTAGGAGGGTATACAGAAGATAGCCCTATTTGGTAAAGACAAAGTCCATATTATGGCAAGAACAGCTCAAATAAAGCAAAGAGAAATGACAGTCCATCATTACTTTAAGACAAGACGGTCAGTCAATACGGAAAATGTCAAGAACTTTGAAAGTTTCTTCAAGTGCAGTCGCAAAAAACTTCAAAGACTATGATGAAACTGGCTCTCATGAGGACTGCCACAGGAACGGAAGACCCAGAGTTACCTCTGCTGCAGAGGATAAGTTCATTAGAGTAACGAGCCTCAGAAATTGGATCCCAAATAAATGCTTCACAGAGTTCAAGTAACAGACACATCTCAACATCAACTGTTCAGAGGAGACTGTGTGAATCAGGCCTTCATGGTCAAACTGCTGCAAAGAAACCACTACTAAAGGACACCAATAAGAAGAAGAGACCTGCTTGGGCCAAGAAACACGAGCAATGGACATTAGACCGGTGGAAATTTTTTCTTTGGTCTGATGAGTCCAAATTCGAGATTTTTGGTTCCAACCGCCGTGTCTATGTGAGACACTGTGTGGGTGAACGGATGTTCTCTGCATGTGTATTTACCACCAAAAAGCATGGAGGAGGTGTGATGGTGTGGGGGGTGCTATGCTGGTGACACTGTCTGTGATTTAATTAGAATTCGAGGCACACTTAACCAGCATGGCTACCGCAGCATTCTGCAGTGATACACCATCCCATCTGGTTTGCGCTTAGTGGGACTATCATTGATTTTTCAACAGGACAATGATCCAACACACCTCCAGGTTGTGTATTGGCTATTTTACCAAGAAGGAGAGTGATGGAGGGCTGCATCAGATGACCTGGCCTCCACAATCCCCCCGACCTCAACCAAATTGAGATGGTTTGGGATGAGTCGGACCACAGAGTGAAGGAAAAGCAGCCAACAAGTGCTCAGCATATGTGGGAACTCCTTCAAGACTTTTAGAAAAGCATTCCAGGTGAAGCTGGTTGAGAGAATGTCAAGAGTGTGCAAAGCTGTCACCAAGGTAAAGGGTGGCTATTTAACTTCTTAGGGAGCGGCAGCTGAGGTGTCGGTTTTGAAGAGTCTGGTGTGCCCAAAGTAAAAAGCTTGCCACTCAGGCCCAGAAACTAGGATATGCACATAATTAGTACTATTAGATAGGACACACTCTGAAGTTTCGGAGAGTGTTAAAATATTGTCTGTGAGTATAACAGAACTGATATAGCAGGCGAAAACCAGAGGAATTTCTGTCCTGGAAAAAGTGTTTTTGACACATTGCCTCATTTTGAACCCCTCCCTATTGAAAACAGCCATATATGGGAGTAAGATTGCAGTACCTATTGCTTCCACTGGATGTCAACAGTCTCTAGACAGTGTTTGGTGATGTTAGGTTGCTCTGGATGGTAATAGAAGAATAATTTCGAACTAGTCATCGAATGTACACAGAAGAGGATGCACGTTCACAGGCTCACGCATGCTGTGGTTTTTTCCTTTCCTATCATCCAGTTTATAATCCGGTTTAAATATTATAGTAAATATACATAAGTGTTCCTAAGGATACATTATCAATGATGTTTGCTTGTTCTTGGACAAGTGTATAGGTGTAATGTGAACGCGTTCTCTTCACGGTTCAATGGGCGACTCAACGGTGGATTTTATGATCATAACGCGCCAACCAAACGGAAATGTATGGATATAATAAATGACTTTTTCTAACAAAAGAATCATGGATTGTCTTCATTGGACACTTGGGAAGCCCTCAGCAGAAGTTCTTCGAAAGGTAAGGGATTTTATATTAGCGATTTTATGCGTTTTGTGAGACCCGCGTTGGGTTATGAATTGATGCTAGTGGATAAATATTGTAGGTGCTATCCTCAAACAATCAACTATGCAACACTTGACTATGCAACACTTGTATATTGATGAATGTTTAATAAGTTGTTATTTCATAGTTTTTATGTCTACACTACTATTCTACAATGTAGAAAATAAAGAAAAATCTTTGAATGAGTGGTTGTTCTGAAATTTTTGACTGGTAGTGTAAGTATTTAGACCCTCTACTCAGTACTTTGTTGAAGCACATTTGGCATCGATTACAGTCGAGTCTTCTTGGATATGATACTACAAGCTTGGCATACCTGTATTTGGGGAGTTTCTCCCATTCTTCTCTGAAAATCCTCTCAAGCTCTGTCAGGTTGGATGGGGAGAGTCACTGCACAGCTATTTTCAGGTCTCTCCAGAGATGTTAGATCGGGCTCTGGCTAGTCCACTCAAGGACATTCAAAGACGTGTCCCGAAGCCACTCCTGCGTTGTCTTGGCTGTGTGCTTAGGGTCGTTGTCCTGTTGGAAGGTGAACAATCACTCCAGTCAGGTCCTGAGCGCTCACAAGCAGGTTTTCATCAAGGATCTCTTTGTACTTTGCTCCGTTCATCTTTCCCTCAATCCTAACTAGTCTCCCAGTCTCTGCCGCTGGAAAACATCCCACAGCATGATTCTCCCACCACCATGCTGCACTGTAGGGATGTTTGCCAGGTTTCCTCCAGATGTAACACTTGACATTCAGGCCAAAGAGTTCAATCTTGTTTTCATCAGACCAGAGAATCTTGATTTTCATGGTCTGAGAGTCCTTCAGGTGCCTGTTGGCAAACTACATGCAGGCTGTCATGTGCCTTTTACTGAGGAGTGGCTTTGGTGGTGCTGCAGAGATGGTTGTCCTTCTGGAAGGTTGTCCCATCTCCAAAGAGGAACTCTGGTGCTCTGTCAGTCACCATCGGGTTCTTGGTCACCTCCCTGACCAAGGCCCTTCTCCTCCTACTGCTCAGTTTAGCCAGCCTGCCAGCTCTAGGAAGAGTCTTGGTGGTTCCAAACTTCTTCCATTTAAGAATAATGGAAACAACTGTGTTCTTGGGGACCTTCAATGCTGCAGCAATGTTTTGGTACCCTTCCCCAGATATGTGCCTCAACACAATCCTGTCTCGGAGGTCTGCGGACAAATCCCTTCAACCTCATGGCTTGGTTTTTGCTCTGAAATGCACTGAGGTGTGTACTTTCCAAATCATGTCCAATCAATTAAATTTACCACAGATGGATTCCCATCAAGTTGTAGAAACATCTCAATGATTATCAGTGGAAACAGGATGCACCTGAGCTCAACTTCGAGTCTCATAACAAAGGGTCTGAATACTTATGTAAGGTATTTCTGTTTTTTATTTTTAAGAATATAGCAATAATTTCTAAAAACCTGTTTTCACGTTGTCATTATGGGGTATTGTGTGTAGATTTATAAGGAAAATGTTTTATTTAATACATTTTTGAATAGCTCTGTAACATACCAAAATGGGGAAAAAGTCAAGGGGTCTGAATATTTTCCGAATGCTTTGGTCAGATACCACACCTCCTTGTGTCTTATTGCTCATCCTATATAACTACTGCTGTACACACACAATTTCTATTCATATACTGTCCATAATGTCTATACACATCATCATATACATAAACACTGAGTACACAAAACGTCAAGAACACCTGCTCTTTCCATGACATAGACTGACCAGGTGAATCCAGGTGAGAGAGAATACAGTATTCGGCATGTGTCAAAAAGTGATTGATGAGGTATTTTATGTGTCATGTGGTTATGCTCATATATGTACATCCTGTCCGAAAGTTCTCACGCTATCGAGTGTTTATGTAACCTGATAGTGTAGCTGTTCCTTTAAAGTAAAGCCTGTGTTTGCACTAAAAGTGTCATGGTGATTGATGTGTAGTGACCTCGTTGAACTGTGGAATGTGTTTGAACATTTGAAAGAGTAGGGCAAGAGTACGCAACCTAAAATCCCCGGTCAGTCCAACATCACGGATGTTACCAGGTGAAAGCCATAATCACTTGTTAAATCCATTGTAACCAGTGTAGATGAAAGGGGGGAGACAGTTTAAAGAATAATTTTTAAGCCTTGAGACATTTGAGACATGGATTGTGTATGTGTCTCATTCAGAGGGTGAATGGGCAAGAAAATATATTTAAGTGCCTTTAAAGGGAGTATGGCAGTAGGTATCAGGCACACCGGTTTGTGTCAAGAACTGCAACGCTGTTGGATTTTTCATGCTCAACAGTTTCCCATGTGTATCAAGAATGTTTTTTTCACATACCCAAAGGATATCCAGCCAACTTGACACAACCGTGGGAAGCATTGGAGTCAACATGGGCCAGAACCTCTGTGGTACGCTTTCGACATCTTGTAGAGTCCATGTCCTGATGAATTGAGGCTGTTCTGAGCACAAAAGGGGAGTGGGGGTGCAACTCAATATTAGGAGGGTGTTCCTAATGTTTGGTATACTCAGAGTATATTTATATTCTGGATTCTGATATTGCTCGTTCTAATACTTCTATATTTCTTAATTCCTTTCTTAATTTGCGTGTATTATTATATATTGTTAGATATTACTGCACTGTTGGAGCTAGGAACATAAGCATTTCGCTACACCCACGATAACATCTGCAAAATATTTGTACTCGACCAATAAAATTTGATTTGGTTTGTTTGGAAGCTAAGCTTTAACTATATAAATCTGGAGCACATGCAGCCATTATGCAGAATTGCATTGAACACCTTAGTGTAGGTTAGCATCTGCTCTCTGGCAGAGATGAGTTAGGTTGTGTCCCAAAGCACCCAATTATTTACATAGTGCATTACTTTTGACCAGAGCTTTCAAAAATAGTCCACTATGTAGGGAATAAGGTTATATTTGGGATGCAGCCTTAGAGGGCACTCTTGGCTAAGCTGCATGCATCCCATCAGGATGATTAAAATGGCCAGGATGATGACATGGCCAAGCCAGCATGCTAAATTAATTGAATATGTCAGTGGAGTGAGGGACTTGTGGATAGAGAGATAGAGGCATTGTGGATATCAAGATGCAAGTGGAGGGAAGGGAGATTTTCATTAACAGACATACACAGACACTTAACTGTACACTTACATACATACACACACACATACACACACACATATATATATATACATATATATACACACATACATATATATACACACATACAAATATATACACACATACATACATATATATATATACATACACACATACATATATATATACACACACAACATAACATATGGTTGTAAAGGTGTGTTTAAACTCAAATTATCTCACACACACACATGCAACTCAACAGCAGTTTGATCAATGAAGAAACATAGAAAGACTAAGAATAAATTATTTTACTTTGTAATAGCCTACTGGCAAATCTACACAAAGCATTACATTTGGACAGTCATTACAGTTTTTTACGATTGTTTACACACTAAAATAAAAATGTCCACACAATTTGCAAAATTCTACTCCAATGAGCAAAACACCTCCACAGATTTGCACAACATTACACACAATGTCTGCTTCACCCTTTTTGCAAAACATTACACACAGTGATTTGTAAAACTCTACACACATTTTCACACCTTAGACACAGATAAGGATTTTGAGGTTACTTCCTTGTCATTACAAAGCCCTGGATTGCCAATGACCACACTAATGAACAGATTGGATAATCACATCCACCAGGTGTGGAAGCACACATGTGCTAATTTGAAAACGCAGCACTCAGGTGTGCTATAAAAGGCAGCAGGTGAGTTCACCTGTCTTCAACAAAAATGGAAGGAGCTATAAGAAGAAGAAGAAGAGTGAGAATGAGAGGGGGAGCTCAAAGAGGAGATGAAGGAGGTAGAGAAAGAGGAGAAGGAGATAGAGGAAGAGGCCTAGGTAGAGGAAGAGGAGAAGGAGGTAGAGGAAGAGGAGAAGGAGGTAGAGGAAGAGGCCTAGGTAGAGGAGAAGGAGGTAGAGGAAGAGGAGAAGGAGGTAGAGGAAGAGGAGAAGGAGATAGAGGAAGAGGCCTAGGTAGAGGAAGAGGAGAAGAAGGTAGAGGAAGAGGCCTAGGTAGAGGAAGAGGAGAAGAAGGTAGAGGAAGAGGCCTAGGTAGAGGAAGAGGAGAAGGAGGTAGAGGAAGAGGAAGAGGAGAAGGAGGTAGAGGAGGAGGCCCAGGTAGAGGAAGAGGAGAAGAAGGAGATAGAGGAAGAGGCCTAGGTAGAGGAAGAGGTAGAGAAGGACTTGAAGAGTTGATAGAACCTGAACAAAGAAGACGTGGACCAAATTTGACTCAAGAAATCCGTGCAACACTTATTGACCATGTTATCAACCATGGACTGACACTGATGGAAGCTGGACAAAGAGTTCAACCAAATCTCAGCAGAAATACTGTTGCGTCAGTAATTCGGACATTTCTTTGAGAAAACAGGTAAGCTAACCACACAGTACATTGAAACTGAAGCTTTCTGTACTTATCATCAATATTGTTTACTGTGACATTTGACAGTAGGCTGCATGTGTATTTTTTTATATATTTGTTTTACATAGGATTGAGGGTCGAGGACACCAAGGTGGAAGGGGCCCTATGTTCACTCGTGCACAAGAGGCCGCCATTGTGAACATGGTTTTGACCAATAATTGTATCAGGCTGCGAGAAATCCAAGCCAATATCATCAATGATGACCATATTTTCAATAACATCCAACGAGTCTCTCTGTCAACATTAGGTCGAATCCTCAAGAAAAATCAAATATACATGAAGCAACTGTATCGGGTACCATTTGACAGAAATTCAGAGAGAGCGAAACATCTGCGCAATGAGTATGTGGAGGTATGTATTGTTCATCTTACTATGGTGTGGTATTGTGCACTGCTCATAATGTTCTGGCACAAAAAAATACTGTGCAATAGATATTGAATAGCATCCTATTGTCTTTTACTGTGTTTCAGAGAGTCTTGCAAATGGATGCTGCAGAAATTCAACATGAATTTATATATGTGGATGAGGCTGGATTTAACCTTGCGAAAACAAGAAGAAGAGGGAGAAATGTAATTGGACACAGGGCAATCACCAATGTGCCAGGGCAGCGAGGGTAACATCACCCTTTGCGCTGCTATTACACAAAATGGGGTCCTCCACCACCATGCAAATCTGGGACCCTATAATGCAAATCTAATACTTGCATTTCTTGACAGATTGCACGAGATTGTCACAGCATTAAACCAAGTGGACCAGATGCGGTACATTGTCGTTTGGGACAATGTCTCATTCCATCGGGCTGCTCTGGTCCAGAATTGGTTCCATGAGCACCCTGAATTTGAAGTCTTATACCTTCCCCATACTCCCCCTTCCTGAATCCAATAGAAGAGTTTTTTTCAGCATGGCGGTGGAAGGTATACGACCTGCGGCCCTATGACCGTTTGCCCCTCATTCAGGCCATGGAGCAGGCCTGTGATCATATCGAAGCAGCTTCTGTGCAGGGGTGGATTCGTCACGCAGGCGATTCTTCCAACGGTGCCTTGCCAATGAAGACATAGCCTGTGATGTGGATGAAATCTTATGGCCTGATCCAGCCAGACGGAGAGATGATGAATAGTTACAGTATTCTTGTTGCTTTTACAGTAGTTTTTCTTCAGAGTCAAAGTGTATGTACTTCATGCAGTAATTTTTATTTGTCTACAGATTTTATTTGTTTCATTGATTTCATTGTTGGTTGATTACTGTAACTGATTATGGTAAGAAATACTGTAAGTATTGAAATAAATACTTGAAATATTCAGTCTGCAGCATCAGTGTTGTGCAGTGCTTGGTAAGTTTATAGTAGGCCTATTTGTGTACATTCTCCTATATCTCAAACTAATCATGAAGAATGTTGTGGGTTTGTCACTATTTTTTTTCATCTAAATTATCCCTTACATAACAATGTCTGGCCAAAAATCTAGCACATGCTATTTCCAAAAATTAGTTTTTACAATTGTGTTTTTTATTTATCACAGCAGTGTGAAACTGGCTGCAATAGTGTCTGATCATTGAGGACTGTGTTGGTTAAATGAAAACTAATAGCATTTTCACAAATATGTGTATATGTTTTGACTGAAGTGTGTATGTTTTGACTGAAGTGTGTCATTTTGCAAACAATCTAGGAATTATGCAAATTGAGTGTGGTGTTTGGATAATTGTGATTATATTTTGAAAAAAAGAACCCGGTTTTCAAAATTGCGTGTAAACAATTGAAAAAAACTGTAATAGCCTAATGCTGGCCACTGTCCAACGTTGAATGACCTTTGTTACACATTTATAAGAATGGTTAAAAGGCATATAATAGTTATATAACAACCATTGCCACTGATTTATAGTTGCATTTTGCCCCAAGGTCTGACCCGCTTATATGTACGTAAAATGTGTTTGTCTCTCTCATGCTGGGTGACTAGTCACTCACTGGCCCCATACACACTCAGGCTGTACAGCTGATGTACAACACATTTCACACAATGGTTGTGATACAACAATTGTTTTTATTGCTTTTTAGTTAATACAACATTGAAGTAACAAGACAATAAATTGATATTCATGTGATAAAACATCAAGTTTGTCTGCACAACATTTTTAAATAAACTCAGCTACTGTATAACACAAACATTGTGTTGAATATATTGTACATCAGTTTTGTACATGGCCTCTCACAGGGATAATGTTTCAAGACAAACAAAATGGACACAACACCTAAGTGTCAACAGTATGACTGTATCAACCCGAAGAGTGGTGTATCAATACACCCAGTCACTGTAAAGATACAGGCGTCCTTCCTAACTCAGTTGCCGGAGAGGGAGGAAACTGCAAAGGGATTTCACCATGAAGCCAATGGTGATTTTAAAAGAGTCACAGAGTTTAATGGATGTGATAGGAGAAAACTGACAATGAATCAACAACATT
The DNA here is from genome assembly GCA_030435695.1 of Brachymystax lenok tsinlingensis. Taxonomy (NCBI): domain Eukaryota; kingdom Metazoa; phylum Chordata; class Actinopteri; order Salmoniformes; family Salmonidae; genus Brachymystax; species Brachymystax lenok. The sequence goes on from CM059814.1 coordinate 38,905,418, forward strand.
GTAGTTACTCCACAATATTAACCTAACATGGAAACATTACCTTTAAATGTAAATCGCCCTATAACTCTGATCTTCTGTGCTACTGATTGAATTGAGCCATATTGTAATGAATCATACCAGCCCACAACCTGTGTACTTAAAATCTAGGGAAATCTACTGTTTTCCGGTTTGCTTGAGGGATTACGGTTGTATGATTAGGACATTTTTTCCACATGGGTTTAACAATATTGGAAACTCACTTCGCTTTCACAAGTCAGGTGCTTTTCAATAAATAAAGGAGAGTGTGCAAGTTGTGCAAGTGCACACTTCTGGAAAGGTCCTGCAAAATACTTTCGTCCTGTTCAGGGCAGGGGTGTACTTGAATGTCAAGTTGCCTCATTTTACAGAAACAGTAGATAGGCTCCTGCCGAGACAAATTAAACAACTTCTTTGCTCGCTTTGAGGACAATACAGTGCCACTGACAAGGCCCGCTACCAAAACCTGCGGGCTCTCCTTCACCGCATCCAACGTGAGTAAGACGTTTAGACGTGTTAACCCTCGCAAGGCTGCCGGCCCAGACGGCATCCCTAGCCGAGTCTTCAGAGCATGCACAGACCAGCTGGCTGGTGTGTTTACGGACATATTCAATCAATCTCTATCCAAGTCTGCTTTTCCCACATGCTTCAAGAGGGCCACCATTGTTCCTGTTCCCAAGAAAGCTAAGGTAACTGAGCTAAACGACCCGTAGCACTCACTTCCGTCATCATGAAGTGCTTTGAGAGACTAGTCAAGGATCATATCACCTCCACCCTACCTGACACCCTAGACCCACACCAATTTGCTTACCGCCCCAATAGGTCCACAGACAACGCAATCGCAATCACACTGCACACTTCCCACTGCCCACTGCCCTACCCCAAGAGGAATACCTGTAAGAATGCTGTTCTTCGATTACAGCTCAGCATTTAACACCATAGTACCCTCCAAACTCGTCATTAATTTCGAGACCCTGGGTCGCGACCCCGCCCTGTGCAACTGGGTCCTGGACTTTCTGACGGGCCGCACCCAGGTGGTGAGGGTAGGAAACAACGTCTCCACCCCACTGATCCTCAACACAAGGGTGTGTTCTCACCCCACAAGGGTGCGTTCTCAGCCCTCTCCTGTACTCCCTGTTCACCCATGACTGTGTGGCCATGCACGCCACCAACTCAATCATCAAGTTTTTGCAGACGACACTACAGTGGTAGGCTTGATTACCAACAACGACGAGACGGCCTACAGGCAGGAGATGAGGGCCCTTGGAGTGTGGTGTCAGGAAAATAACCTCACACTCAACGTCAACAAAACAAAGGAGAGGATCGTGGACTTCAGGAAACAGAAGAGGAGCACCCCCCTATCCACATCGAGGGGACAGTAGTGGAGAAGGTGGAAAGTTGTAAGTTCCTCGGCGTACACATCAAAGACAAACTGAAATGGTCCACCCACACAGACAGCATGATGAAGAAGGCACAACAGCGCCTCTTCAACTACAAGAGGCTGAAGAAATTCGGCTTGTCACCAAAAACACTCACAAACTTTTACAGATGCACAATCGAGAGCATCCTGTCGGGCTGTATCACCACCTGGTACGGAAACTGCTCCGCCCACAACCGTAAGGCTCTCCAGAGGGTAGTGAGGTCTGCACAACGCATCAATGGGGGCAAACTACCTGCCCTCCAGGACACCTAAACCACCCGATGTCACAGGAAGGCCAAAAAGATCATCAAGGACATCAACCACCTGAGCCACTGCCTGTTCACCCCGTTATCATCCAGAAGGCGAGGTCAGTACAGGTGCATCAAAGCTGGGACTGAGAGACTGAAAAACAGCTTATATCTCAAGGCCATCAGACTGTTAAACAGAAATCACTAACATTGAGTGGCTGCTGCCAACATACAGACTCAATCTCTAGCAACTTTAATAAATGGATGTAATAAATGTATCACTAGTCACTTAAACAATGCCACTTTTTATAAAGCTTACATACCCTACATTACTCATCTCATTTGTACAGTTGAAGTCGGAAGTTTACATACACCTTAGCCAAATATATTTGTTCCTGACATTCCTGACATTTAATGTCAGAATAATTGCATAGACAGTTATTTATTTCAGCTTTTATTTCTTTCATCACATTCCCAGTGGGTCAGTAGTTTACATACACTCAATTAGTATTTGGTAGCATTGCCTTTAAATTGTTTAACTTGGGTAAAACGTTTCCGGGTAGCCTTCCACAAGCTTCCCACAATAAGTTGGGTGAATTTTGGCCCATTCCCCCTGACAGAGCTGGTGTAACTGAGTCAGGTTTGTAGGCCCCCTTGCTCGCACACGCTTTTTTTCAGTTCTGCCCACACATTTTCCATAGGATTTAGGTCAGGGCTTTGTGATGGCCACTCCAATACCTTGACTTTGTTGTCCTTAAGCCATTTTGCCATAACATTTGAAGTATGCTTGGGGTCATTGTCCATTAGGAAGACCCATTTGCGACCAAGCTTTAACTTCCTGACTGATGTCTTGAGATGTTGCTTCAATACATCCACATAATTTTCCTGCCTCATGATGCCATCTATTTTGTGAAGTGCACCAGTCCCTCCTGTAGCAAAGCACCCCCACAACATGATGCTGCCACCCCCGTGCTTCACGGTTGGGTTGGTGTTCTTCGAGTTGCATTATGGCCAAACAGTTCTATTTTTGTTTCATCAGAGGACATTTCTCCAAAATGTATGGTCTTTGTCCCCATATGCTGTTGCAAACTGTAGTCTGGCTTTTTAATGGTGGTTTTGGAGCAGTGGCTTCTTCCTAGCTAAACGGCCTTTCAGGACTCGTTTTACTGTGGATACAGACACTTTTGTACCCGTTTCCTCTAGCATCTTCACAAAGTCCTTTGATGTTGTTCTGGGATTGATTTGCACTTTTCGCACCAAAGTACGTTCATCTCTAGGAGACAGATTGCATCTCCCTCCTGAGCAGTATGTTACCTGCGTGGTCCCATGGTGTTTATACTTGCATATTATTGTTTGTACAGATGAACGTGGTACCTTCAGGCATTTGTAAATTGCTCCCAAGGATGAACCAGACTTGTGGAGGTCTACAACTTGTGGAGGTCTTGGCTGATTTCATTTTATTTTCCCATGATGTCAAGCAAAGAGGCACTGAGTTTGAAGGTAGGCCTTGAAATACATCCACAGGTACACCTCCTATTGACTCAAATTATGTAAATTAGCCTATCAGAAGCTTCTAAAGCTATTACATAATTTTCCAAGCTGTTTAAAGGCACAGTCAACTTAGTGTATGTAAAGTTCTGACCCACTGGAATTGTGATACAGTGAACAAGAAATGTGTGGAGTGGTTGAAAAACGAGTTTTAATGACTTCAACCTAAGTGTATGTAAACTTCTGACTTCAACTGTATATACTGTACTCTATACCATCTACTGCATCTTGCCTATGTCGTTCGGCCATCGCTCATCCATATATTTATATGTACATATTCTTAATCATTCCTTTACACTTGTGTGTATAAGGTAGTTGTGAAATTGTTAGATTACTTGTTAGATATTACTGCACGGTCGGAACTAGAAGCACAAGCATTTTGCTACACTCGCATTAACATCTGCTAACCATGTGTATGTTTTTTTTATTTTTTTTATTTCACCTTTATTTAACCAGGTAGACAAGTTGAGAACAAGTTCTCATTTACAACTGCGACCTGGTCAAGATAAAGCAAAGCAATTTGACACATACAACAACACAGAGTTACACATTGGAGTAAACAAACATGCAGTCAATAATTCAGTAGAAAAAACAAATCTATATACAATGTGTGCAAATGAGGTAAGATAAGGAGTGTAAGGCAATGAATAGGCCATGGTGGCGAAGTAATTACAATATAGCAATTTAACACTGGAATGGTAGATGTGCAGTAGATGAATGTGCAAAGTAGAAATACTGGGGTGCAAAGGAGCAAGATCAAAAAAAGAAAACGGTAAGGGATGAGGTAGTTGGTTGGGCTATTAACAGAGGGGCTATGTACAGGTGCAGTGATCTGTGAGCTGCTCTGACAGCTGGTGCTTACAGCTAGTGAGGGAGATAAGTGTCTCCAGTTTCAGTGATTTCTGTAGTTCGTTCCAGTCATTGGCAGCAGAGAACTGGAAGGAAAGGCGACCGAAGGAGGAATTGGCTTTGGGGGTGACCAGTGAGATATACCTGCTGGAGCGCGTGCTACGGGTGGGTGCTGCTATGGTTACCAGCGAGCTGAGATAAGGCTGGCTTTACCTAGCAGGGACTTGTAGATGACCTGGAGCCAGTGGGTCTGGCGACGAGTATGTAGCGAAGGCCAGCCGACTAGAGCATACAGGTCGCAGTGGTGGGTGGTATAAGTGGCTTTGGTGACAAAGCGGATGGCACTGTGATAGACTGCATCCAGTTTGCTGAGTAGAGTATTGGAAGCTGTTTTGTAGATGACATCGCCGAAGTCGAGGATCGGTAGGATAGTCAGTTTTATTAGGGCAAGTTTGGCGGCGTGAGTGAAGGAGGCTTTGTTGCGAAATAGAAAGCCGATTCTAGATTTGATTTTGGATTGACCAATAACATTTGATTTGATTTGCCCTTATTGGCCGTTCTGGCTCAGACAATGCTATTTATACGTCTGGAAAATCCGGAAACCAGCCAAAATAACCTCTCCCCAAAAGCTTCAAGTGTGTACCTGAAACTAATTAACACCGAACATGGTCAGTCCTTGAGAACAATGCACAAAAGGTAGAGGAGTGTATCAGACAACCAGACAATATCTGGTGTGACCACGATTTACCTCATGTAGCGCAACACATCTCCTTCACATAGAGTTGTTTAAGATGTTGATTGTGGCCTTAGGAATGATGTTCCACTCCTCTTCAATGGCTGTGCGATATTGTTGGATATTGGCGGGAACTGGAACATGCTGTTGTACACGTTGATCCAGAGCATCCCTAACATGCTCAATTGGTGACATGTCTGGTGAGTATGCAGACCATGGAAGAACTGGGACATTTTCAGCCTCCAAGAATTGTGTCCAGATCCTTACAACATGGGGCCGTGCATGATCATGCTGAATGGTGGATGAATAGCACGACAATAGGCCTCAGGATCTCAGAAAACGCTATTACAAGTCTGGAAAATGATTGAGGATCTGGAACGCAGCCAAAATATCCTCTCCCCAAAAGCTTCAAGTGTGTATCTGAAACTAATTAACACCGAACAGCCCTTGAGATCATTGCAGTTAGGGGAGTGGATCAGACAACTAGGTCGATCAGACAACCAGCCAATATCTGGTGTGACCACGAATTACCTCATGCAACGCAACATGTTCTTCGCATAGAGTTGATCAGGATGTTGATTGTGTCCTTTGGAATGATGTCCTACTCCTCTTCAATAGCTGTGCGAAATTGCTGGATATTGGCGGGAACTGGAACATGCTGTCTCTGTGCTTTCAAATTTCTATCGATAAAATGCAATTTTGTTTGTTGTCCGTAGCTTATGACCGCCCATACCATAACCCCACCGCCAAAATGGGGAACTCTGTTTACAACTTTGACATCAGCAAACCGCTTCGCCCACACGATTCCATACACGCTGTCTGCCATCTGCCCAGTACAGTAGAAACCGGGATTCATCCAAGAAGAGCACACTTCTCCAGCGTGCCAGTGGCCATCGAAGGTGAGCATTTTGCCCACTGAAGTCAGGTACGACGCCAAACTGGAGTCAGGTCAAGACCCTGGCGAGGATGACGAGCACACAGATGAGCTTCACTGAGACTGTTTCTGACAGCTTGTGCAGAAATTTCTGACAGCTTGTCCAAACCCAGTTTCATCAGCTGTCCAGGTGGCTGATCTCAGACAATCACGCAGATGAAGAAGCCGGATGTGGAGGTCCTGGGCTTGGCGTGGTTACCCGTGGTCTGCGGTTGTGAGGCCATTTGGACGTACTGCCAAATTCTCTAAAACAACAATGGTGGCTTATGGTAGAGAAATGAACATTCAATTCTCGGGCAACAGCTCTGGTGGACATTCCTGCAGTCAGCATGCCAATTGCACACCCCCTCAAAACTTGAGGGATCTGTGGCATTGTGTTGTGTGACAAAACTGCAAATTTTAGAGTGACCTTTTATTGTCCCTAACACAAGGTGCACCTGTGTAATGATTATGCTGTTTAATCTCTTCATTGAGACAATGCTAAAACATCAATCCATTGGCGATTTTGTACCAAAATCTAAATGATAGAAAAGTTATTTTGCAAATTCAGAAGGCTGTGGTGTGAAATAGTCTTTTAGAAGTGATGTCTGGGGCGGAGCTAGCATGTTGGAGTGAACGGACGTTTTTGCGAAACAGTCTAACTTAACCTACTTTACAGCACTTTTTTACAACAAACGTCTGTTTCTAATACATTATTGTAACTTTCTACGTGAACATGCCGAGTAATAGGCGACCAAAGGACAGCAAATCCTCACCGGAGGCCTCCTCCCCACCAAACGACGAGACAGACATGGCGGAAGGCACAGGCAACAACGTGACACTTTCTGAACTTACCCGGGCTCTGGGAGAACTACATGTTGCTATAGCTGAGGATCTTAAGGCTACTTTTGCTGAACTGGATTCCAAAATCGAGAGCACCATTCGAGCGGTTGCTTCGCAGGGCCAGAGTATTGTGGACCTTGAGAAGGCTTCTGAATTCAACGCTGGTAGGATCAACGAGTTAGAGAAGCTATGCACGTCCTTGCAGGATAGTGTACAGAGGCTCTCTGTGAAGGTGGTCGACCTAGAGGGCCGATCCAGACGTCATAACCTTCGCCTTGTTGGTCTGGCAGAGGGGGTGGAGGCTGGCTCTCGCCCCACCGACTTCTTCGCCAAACTACTGAGAGATGCAATGGGATCGGATGTTTTGGCTTCGGATCCCCAGCTGGACCATGCACATCGCGCTCTTGTCCCAGTGCCTGGCCCGGGCCAACGTCCACGCCCAGTAATCATCTGTTGTCACAGTTTCAAGACCAAGGATCTTATCCTGCGCGAGGCTCGATTGAGGGGTAACCTGTTACATAAAGGACATCCCTTCCGTGTCTATGAGGATTATGCGCCCGATGTTGCAAAGCATCGCGCCGGCTACAGAGAGATCATGACCGAACTCTACAAACTCCACCTTTCGCCCAGCCTTGCTCTTCCCTGCAAGACTCAGAATTACCCCTCCTTCCGGTGAGAAGATTTGGCTCTCCTCAGTTTTGGATGCAGAGAAGTTTATCCGGGAATATATGCCAATCCCCCGTACGGGTTAGAGCGCCTTGTCACTGTGTATTAGGGACTCGAATCCATACTATGCCATAACGGGTGAAACCTTATTAAACTGTCTCAGCAAGGGCTGCTGACTGAAGTGTTATTGTCGCTACCGAACGTGTAAGACGCTGAGCCGACCAATGGAGGGCGGTCAGAGCTCTCATTTAACGTTAATTTCACTTTCATGCTGATGGTTTATGTTTAGACCAGCTTTGCTTAGCAATATATTCTTGTGATGCTATTTCTCGCTTATCTCAGGGATTGACCCAGGATGACACTTAAGTGCGCAATATGTTTAAGTTGCAACTTATTCTGTTTTGGTTTATTAGATGCTAATTGAACACTTTAAAATTTTAATACAATCAGATTCTTTCAGCTAAAAATGCCAAGCAAAAATATTTTGAGTTTGGTGACAAACCACACAAATTACTCGCCAGACAACTTTGAAAAAATGAGAGTGACCGAATGATTCACAAAGTTAAATCTGCATCTGGGGAATTACTCTCTTCCCCCAAAGACATAAATGACAGATTTCATCAATTTTACAAAACTCTATATACATCTAAAGTGGATCCTACCCCTTAATTATGCAAAACTTTCGGGAGGACTGTAATCTCCCTGCCCTGAACCAGGAAGATTCCAACTTCCTGAATAAGGAAATATCTCTTGGAGAAATTCGAGAAACAATTAAATCTCTAAAGAGTGGCAAGACCCCGGGCCCAGATGGATACCCTGGTGAATTCTATAAAACATTCAGCAACATGCTCTCTCCCTACCTGCACAAAATGTTGGTTCAGGCCAATGAGGATGGAGCTCTCCCACCTACTTTGGATGAGGCGTTTATTACAGTTATACATAAGAAGGGTAAAGACCCGGAAGAGGTAGGGTCATATAGACCAATATCTCTCCTTAATACAGATGAAAAGATTTTATCAAAAACTCTGACTAACAGGCTTAGCACTTTAATGGGCAAACTGGTCCATTCGGACCAGACCGGCTTTATCCCTAATAGAAACTCATTCTTCAATCTCAGGCGCCTCTTCAACATTATGTATTCTCAGAGGTTACCCAACGTGGACCTTGCCGTTATATCTCTTGACGCTGAAAAGGCCTTTGACCAAGTTGAGTGGTCCTATCTATTCAAGGTCCTGCAGAAATGTAATATTGGAGAGGGGTTCATAAATTGGATCCAGCTTTTATATAGAAACCCCTGTGCGAGAATACTCACTAACCAATCACTGTCGCTCCGATTTAACCTTTATAGAGGGACAAGGCAGGGTTGGGCGCTGTCGCCTATGCTCTTTGCTTTAATTATTGAACCTCTCGCTCAGGCGATCAGATCTCATGCAGCAATACACGGTTATAATACTAAAGATACTCTAAATAAGATTTCCCTATACGCAGATGACATTCTCCTCTATGTAAAAGATCCCCAAACTAGTATTCCTGCTATTCTTGATGTGATTAATATGTTTGGTACCTTCTCGGGATACAGAATAAATTGGAACAAGAGCGAATTAATGCCCATAAGGTTGCAAAACACCTCTTGGTTAGAACGCCTTCCATTTAAGTTATCTTTAGAAAGATTTACCTACCTAGGAATTGTAGTTACCAAACAATACTCCTCACTATTTAAGGAGAATTTCCCCCCTCTGATGCAAAAACTCAAGGCAAACATACAATTCTGGAGAACTCTCCCAATTTCTCTGCTCGGAAGAATTAATGCCATTAAAATGGTCTTCCTCCCACAACTGCTCTACCTATTCCAAAACATCCCAGTATTTATACCTAAGTCCTTTCATAAACAACTGGACTCAATTATCAATCCATTCATCTGGGATTATAAAACACACAGGATAGGTAAAAAACACCTCTGTAAATCCAAGATGGAAGGAGGATTGTCTCTCCCAAATTTTATATTTTACTATTGGGCCGCTAACCTCCGCGCTGTTACGTTTCTGCTGGATGACACACTTCCGTCGTCTAGCTGGCTTAATATGGAGCGTGAGGATTGTCACACCTTCTCTATTGGCGCTGTGATTTTATCGCCTGTCAAACTGGAGATGTCACTTTATACATAGCATAGTCCGAATCTGGAAGCAAATTAAAGTCCACTTTGACCTTAGACCAATATCATTCATGCTCCCTGTTGCCAGGAATCCCTCCTTTGCCCCCTCTAACCTTGATAACACCTTTGAGCGATGGGGAGAGCTAGGGATAAACACCATAGGGGATCTATATATAGATAGCCTAGTGGTTAGAGCGTTGGACTTGTAACCGGAGGTTCGCAAGTTCAAATCCCTGAGCTGACAAAGTAAAACTCTGTCGTTCTGCCCCTGAACAAGGCAGTTAACCCACTGTAGGCAGTTAACCCACGGCAGTTAACCTGTCGAAGACGTGGATGTTGCAGCCCCCCGCACCTCTCTGATTCAGAGGGGTTGGGTTAAATGTGGAAGACACATTTCAGTTGAAGGCATTTGGTTGTACAACTGATTAATAATGGTGACTTTGAGTTGCTGAGGGAAACTTATAATCTTCCCAGAAGTAACTTCTTCAGATACCTACAGATTAGAGACTATGTTAGAAAACATCTTCTGACATTTGAGAATGCTAAACCTTCCATGTTTGACAGATGCATAAATATATGCCCCACCTCAGACAAATTGATATCTCGTCTATATGACGCTTTTCAATCTGTTAGCACACCTTCTACAGATGCCATTAAGGCAAAATGGGAGGAAGAACTAGGGTCTGACATTTCTGTGGCAGACTGGGAAGATAGCTTGCAGTATATCCACATCTGCTCCATTAACTCCAGACATTGTCTCATACAATTCAAGGTATTACACAGATTACACTATTCCAAAACTAAGCTGCATAGGATATTTCCTGACACATCCCCTATGTGCGATAAGTGTCATGCTGCGCAGGGTACACTACTATAAGAATTACTATAAGAAATAAGAATTATACACTTGTCTTTTATACCTTTACACCATTCTTGTGTGTGCTCAATGAAAAATATTTGAACGAGAAGTGAAGTCTTTATTACTTATCGTTAATGCTGACTTTGTTGTGCTTTGGTGTGCTTATCAATCACTCCTATTGATAAAACATATATTTTAAGTTGTACAAAAGTGTGTGAAGTTTAAAATGCATTATGTCATTACTAAATTTGTAATGTGATATATTTTAACATTAAAAAAAATGTAACCCACAAATAAACATTTGGTTAACAAAATATTCAAATGAAGGGGATGATGATTCAACCACACATTTGTTTCATTACAAAACCGGAGAACAACATCTGTCCCGTGAAGTCCACAAAACATATTGCATGTAATAAGCAGTTACATGACCTACAGCATGGTCAAGCAAGGTCATCTTTCTGACATTTTTGGACTACTGAACAACTATTGATTTAGAACCACAGAGATTTACCGCAAGTTGCAAAGAAAACAGAAGCTGCCTCCACTATTCCAGTACCATTTCAACTTCAACATTATCTAATCACCTATGCTTAGTCTAATACAGTGAAAACTAAAAGATACCAAAAACGATGTAGTCCAATCACGTAAGGTAAATATGATGTGGCTGTCCATGTGACTGATTTCTGTGTGTGTGTATGCATGATGTGTGTGTAGAAAAAGCATGTCGACTCACCATAGTTGTAGGGAAACACAAATGCCATCCTTCTCTTTCATGTTGCCTAAACTGTCTATGACTCTGTCAAACTGTACATGCTTTTAGTTTTTGTTGTTCTAGGCTACCTAGCTAAAATACTTGCTTTCTAGCCTAACTCCCGCCAGGCCAGCTAGTTAACATTAGCTTATGACATTTAGCTACATGTTGAACTTCCTTCCCATCAGGCCAGGGTCACAATGTATGAATTTATGGTTGGATCAGAATCACTATTATAATCATTGGCAGGTACGGAGAATTAAGTAAAACCCCAAGTCCAAATCCCTATCTCCATCCATGGCTAATTTTCTGAAGCCAAATTCAAACTGTCTTCCATTGACACTGTATTATAGTGCACTAGGAGCATTCACAGCTGAGCTCGCATAGTTTAGCTCAAAGCTGTGTCGTGTCTGTGACTATCATTACATGTGAAGACTTATTTTATCAAATACATTTTCTATGTGTAATTATTATTACGTGATTAAACTAATCATGTAAACTTAATTAACTAGGAAGTCGGGGCACCACAGGAAAATGTTTATAGATTCTCTATTTCCCAAATCGACTAGTCTTCTATTAATGTATCATTATTACCTCATCAGTTCTCATTACCGAATGTCGCAAACCCTTGTATATCTGCACGAACCCTAGCCTAAATGTTAAATCAGCGATATACAACTTGGCTTAATTATTTATTTACTAACTAACTAAATAATCACAGAAATACATAACAAACAAACAGTAGATCCTGGTTACTAACACAGGGGGCTAAACCGGTATGACGGCTTGGTAGACAATGGAAAGGGGTGGAGACAGAAAAAGAGTGGGAGAGACAAAATGGATTCACTACACACAGTTGATAATTATATTAATTGAAATGCTAATCCTTTGCACATGAACGGCCGCTCATTCGAGAATAATTGCAATGTATATATTTACGCCCATATGTCGTTTTCTTCTCTGTTGGAATTGAAAATCCGTCTGCTAAAGAGTCAGTTCATCAGAGAGTCTCTGGATAACTTTTCCAAAAGTCACAATGTCTTTCGTAGTTGTCACTTTCTCAGCGGCTCTGGATAGTGTCTGTTGTAATGGATACCTCAGGCGTACAGATGGTTGTGCATTGATAGATGCTTCCGCGGTTGTCGATATTCTCGTACTAGACTTACGTAATTTCCAGCTGCAGACTAGTAATTGTACGTCTAGAATTTTCACTTATTCTGTAGTAATCAATATTCTCAGAGTTTAACCATTTCCAGCTGTGTAGCCAAAACTACAGTTGTATGGTCTCCGTGGACTATAGAGTTGTAGTTCTTAACCATTTCAACATGTAGCATCAGCTCCATATTTTATGGTCTGATGGTCTATAGAATTGTAGACATTCCAATGTCGCGACTCCGTCCCAGCATTCTCTGACTTCATGTAAATTTTGTAGGAAGTGGATTTTACACACTTCTGAGAAAAGGGAGGTCCATGACGTCGACGTAATGTCTATGCTCACGTGGGCATGGCCATTGATTTGGTTAACTTTATATGAAAACCCATATTTTCTCATTTAGAAGGTTAACATCACATTACATATTTTCACAAATAGTCTCACAATATTTAGATGTAAACCTGACAGCTGGGAAATGTACACTTTAAGAGATACAGTTATGTGTGTTTCCTGTCCTTCTTGAGATCACCAAATGAAACATACTCAACATGACTGTCCCTTAAGTGTCCACAGATTACTCCCACATTCTCAAAAATATAAATATTGTTTAGTTATTCAAACTTTTTATGTCCAAAGGTTTCTCTGTGTTCCACAGTTTACTTTCCAACCTTGAATAGTACAGAGCATAGAGGCAGCGTATTTTATGACTGACCATAAAACAGCCGACTTCCCGCTCAGTGGCACGCTGTAGAGCGGACCCACTGTAACCTGATCCTTCAGATCGTCACAGGAGAGTTATGACAGTCCCCCTCTGGTGGATTCAAATTTGGAAGGATTCTGCAAGTTGCAAACCAACATAAAAATAACTACCATGTGATGTCCTGGTTGTGGATCATCGTTGCAGTTCCCCTCTGGTGGTTGACCTTGGTAGGCTTTCTGAAAGCGGAGCAGTCCACCACAAGAATGGGCAGTGGATGTCCGGTTGGTGATCGCCGTTGCGGTCCCCCTCTGGTGGTTTACTTTGGTCGTTTTTCTGGAAGCTGCAAAGTACCACAGAAATGGCCAGGGGATGTCCTGGTTGGGGATCGCTGTTCCGGACCCGTCGTCTGGTTGTCCAGACTGGAAGATCTGAGCAGTAACTTAGGCAGATGTTAACAACGCACACACAATCACGAAATATGTCTTCCCAAATGAGCGGCGTTGGTTGTATGTTGACTTTGTTTATGGCTCTATCACTTCCTAAGTGTCAAATAAACTGAAACAAAAAGGAACAAAAGCATAAACAAAAGATATACAAAATATAGTTATCACACCAAAATCAACAATTGGACTGTATACACTACCATTCAAAAGTTTGGGGTCACATAGAAATGTCCTTGCTTTTGAAAGCAAAGCACATTTTTAGTCCATTAAAATAACATAAAACTAATCAGAAATTCAGTGTAGACATTGTTAATGGTTAAATTACTATTGTAGCTGGAAACGGTAGATTTTTTATGGAATATCTACATAGGCGTACAGAGGCGCATTATCAGCAACCATCACTCCTGTGTTCCAATGGCACTTTATGTTAGCTAATCCAAGTTCATCATTTTAAAAAGGCTAATTGATCATTAGAAAACCCTTTCGCAATTATGTTAGCACAGTTGAAAACTGTTGTCCTGATTAAAGAAGCAATAAAACTGGCCTTCTTTAGACTAGTTGAGTATCTGGAGCATCAGCATTTGTGGGTTCGATTACAGGCTCAAAATGGCCAGAAACAAAGGACTTTAGTCTGAGACTCGTCAGTCTATTCTTGTCCAAAGAAATGAAGGCTATTCCATGCAAGAAATTGCCAAGAAACTGAAGATCTCATACAACGTCCTCAACTGGCAGCTTCATTAAATAGTACCCGCAAAACACCAGTCTCAACGTCAACAGTGAAGAGGCGACTCCGGGATTCTGGCCTTCTAGGCAGAGTTCCTCTGTCGAGCGTCTGTGTTCTTTTACCCATCTTAATCTTTTATTTTTATTTGCCAGTCTGATATGGCTTTTTCTTTGCAACTCTGTCTAGAAGGCCAGCATCCCGGAATCGCCTCTTCACTGTTGATGTTGAGACTGGTGTTTTGCGGATACTATTTAATGAATCTGCCAGTTTTCAGCTGTGCTAACATAATTGCAAAAGGGTTTTCTAATGATCAAAACTTAGATTAGCTAACACAGCGTGTCATTGGAACACAGGAGTGATGGTTGCTGATAATGGGCCTCTGTACGCCTATATAGATATTCCATTAAAAAAATCTGCCGTTTCCAGCTACAATAGTCATTCACATTAACAATGTCTACACTGCATATTAAAATAACATCAAATTGATCAGAAATACAAAAATATGCTTTTCTTTCAAAAACAAGGACATTTCTCAGGGACCCCAAACTTTTTAACGTTAGCACACGTCCAAGTTCCTGGCAAAAGGACCCTATCATGGCATTGTCTAATGTCATTTCTAGGGCGTTCCTAATTTGCGGTGTGTTGATTAGGGCACTATCCTAAGTTGATAACTACATGATACGTCTACAGCTGTAAGGCCCCAGCTTCGGGCAGTCTACAGGGATGACCTATGGACATCTGTGGAAAAACTGGTGAGTACTGTAGCTGTAGAGTCAAAGGCCTCAACTTTACTAAGGCTGGTATTTTGTTCAGACCCTTAAGTGATCCGAGCATAAATCCTCATTAAATGTTCCATTGTACATGTGTGTTTATGCTTACATAAGCGCACATGCCAAGGGAAAAAAAAAAGTATCCTCATAGGTTGCAACGTGTTCAGAATGAGGTTGACGTCATCAGATAATTTCCAGGTCAATGCTTGGAGGTCAGTAAGAATTGATGTCGACCTCAAGACGTGTGTTAAGGGGACCTGTAGTAGTTTTCCTACACGTCAATGTGTCTCACACCATTGTAGTGGTGATAGGTATGAAAGAGTCAATTTCATAGCTATGTTATCCACGGAGGAGCTAACCTCACGGCGGAAGTACTCTCTAAGCACTGGACCAGACGTACGTGGTGTGATCACGGTTCATGACTTCTAATAACTTTCCTCCTGAATGAGGGTTCTATTTATTAGTGGCATGTGTGTTAACCATCAGAAGAGTGTTCTGGAGATTCCTTTACACGTGTTGCAATCGGAGTGACTACTAACTCCTCTGTCGCTGTTATCAATAGCAATTTTACTTGTGAGGTCTCTAATCCTCTTACTGATTGTTGCTGGACTGACTGTGCTGGCAATGGTACTCAAGGGGACCAGTCATCCTACCGGTTTATTCTGATTAGAGAACTTTACTAGTTGTATTGTAGCTGAAACCACACATGGCATCGCATTACTATTTTGCCATTTGTTTTGGAGGTGGAAGTCCACTGGATTTCTTTTACGACCAGTGTGGTACACCTCAGTAATATCTTAGATGTGTTCTAAGATTATCCCCATCTAGGGGCCTGTCTGCTCCTCACTGTTCTCATAGGGGAGTTTACAACTAAATTTGTTTTCTGCTCTGGCGGCCTCGTACAGTGTTGAACATAGTCTCGACCCACCCACCGGCCTCGATGAGGCTCATCATGGGTCTGGGCTACTATTCCTCCCCCCCGGTGTGTCTCAGGACCCGACCACCAGCGGGTGTTGTTGGTATCTGAGGCACAAAGAAGAAGGTTGGACCCTATGTACGAGTTGTCAGCAGCCGCGTTTTTGTGAGAATGACTGTAACCTTTCAACCAAATCTCCTAGTGTTTGGGAATACAGTGTGGTCAGTGGAGAAGGCACTTTGACCTGTGACCATACATGATTGATTTTCCAATTCATCAGTGGGAGCAACCGATCCATCAAGTCTGCTCCGAGTAGCAGGGGTTCAGATTCAAGGCTGGTAACATATACAGGGTGAATGAGCGATACGTTCTGGAAGTGTAGTTTCAGCATGATTCTCAATGTGAGAGGCGAGGTAGTCTGAGTGAAACCTAGATGTGTAGTGTCGCATCGTTCCACTTTTAGCCAACGTTTAGTTGGCTTCAAAGCCATTTTGAGATCATTGAACAATGTTTAAGAGATGAGCGATATTGTCGCGCCCGATTCAAATACCGTATGACAAGTTAAGCAAGTTTCAAGTTTCCAGGTATGGCCGTTTAGAGTTTAGAGTCAGCAACTTCAATAAGTTCTGCTGACCGGTCATCCAACTTAGTCATTGTGTTCATTAACTGTTTGTCTTTGGTCTGCAGCATTTGGAGTAGAACATTGTTACTTTGAGTACCGTTCAACAAAACTGCATGTATGTTATCAAGTTGAGCGCTCCTATTTGTAGATAACTTGTCAGATCTATCTAGTTTGGAGTGGACATCATCATATTTAGTCTTGGCTAAATCGAGTTGTTCCTATAGAAGACGATTTTATTCCTGTAGAAGACAATTTTGTTGAATAGTTTGTGCTCGTTCGTCGTCATAAGTTTTACCAATTACATTTAATTGTTCAGTTTTCAAACGCAGTTCCCTTTTCTGCTTAAGTCATTAGTATCCCAGTTCTCTCCACCGGTCCCTTTATGTCTACCGTGTCCTGTCCGTGCTTCAGCTGTGCATTGCTGTGTTGGACCGATGTCAACCTTGGGTGGCGAGACATCAGGACTAAACTGGAGAGAACCTTTACAAGACTGCCCGATTTTAGAGAGCATTTTTTGCGATTTCTACTGTTTTCCCACTAATGGCACAGTTAGGGTTGGTATCGCTGCTGAGGTCAGAAATTAATCCTTTTATGGGTGAGGGTTCACTAATTAGCGGGGGAGTGGGGACCACCCCCTCTGATAGCTTGCAAATTATTTGAAAATTTGAGAGGAGGAAAAAAATCATATTTTTCCAAAGTTTGGTTTTGGAATACGTTGGAAGCTGCAAAGACAATTTTAATCTATTTATAGACGTTAATGGACCATCAGTACTGTATCAGTAATGTGGGAGTTGGACGTGAATTAATTTGCAAAAGCAAATTGAATTGATTAATCAATGATAATGATTAATCGTACCTGGATAGGCTATCTGGGAATTAAACTTGAATTAACCTGAGAAGTTGGTTCATCTAGGTTAATATTGGAAAGTTTAAAATGTCTCATTTAATTGGAAGAACTTGGTAAGGCATGTTTGACAATTTAACTTATTAAATTGAATGAGACAATGATATCCAATCAATTAAGATTGGCTGGATTATTACAAGTGTAACCAGATGTTCAAATGTAAGGGTATATTCACCACCAGGGTCACTTATCCCTAAGGCCGAAGACACATGGAATTTCCACCTGGAAAGATTTGTTAGGCAATTTTAACTTCTTAGTTAAATTGAATGAGACCGTTATCCAATCAGTGTAGATTGGCTGGATATCAGAAGAGTAACCACTTGTTAAACGTGATACACGTTGGGGTCACATAAATAATAATTAAAAAAATGACTGCCGATTCAACACCCCCAGGGATCACTGATCGCAGAAAGCTGAAATCAAACGGAATACAGGGCGGGACTTCCATCGCTCAAAACTGAGAAATTTCAACGTGACACAGAAAAAACTAAATGGCTGCTCAACTTTGTTAGCTCTAGCATCTTGTGCAAGCTAATCCTACTTTGTACACTTTCATGCATAACATAGGATCCCCTTAAACAAGGGAGTGGTTTTACTAATAACATCTTACGTTCAAACCAATTTTGGCTATATTTTTCACAATGTTTTAACCGGAACGTGCGGAAAACGAAATACACCGTGGTCTACTCACGCTACTGAAAACGCGAGGGACAGATGATTATCGCTTGGTCAAGCTAATATATCCTCAAATTTCAATCGGCTGGCCCTGTCCTTGCTCGAAAAGTCAACAATGACCGAGTCTACCCACTTCTGAATCACAAGAGACAGAGAGCACGTTTGGCCCAACGCGTCTATTTGTCAAAAGTTGCTGGATCATGTCCTAGCACTAGAAATATAATCACTAACTTTACCAACTCCTAAGACACTCCTGACGTCATCAGAAACGCAACTTCGATGGGCAACACATACACCAAATGGCTCTAAATGTATCTAAGGCAGTCTGTTTGTACAGTAATCTGTTTGCACAGTTAATATATATATACTTAATTCAATCATGAAGACCTCATTCTATCTTAGACTCCTCGCAGGGGGGCATCATAACGTTGTGTCTGTGATTATTAAATGTGAAGACTTATTTTATCAAATAAATTCTCTATGTGTAATTATTATTACGTGATTAAACTAATCATGTAAACTTTAATTAACTAGGAAGTCGGTGCACCACAGGAAAATATTTATAGAGTCTCTATTTCCCGAATCGACCCTTCAGATACATTCATATCTTATCGATTAGTCTTCTATTAAAATGCTTCTCTTTGTTCAAAACTCCTAATCCCCAAATTGGGAGAATTTAACAATGTTTCTACTTTTGAGAATGTGGGAGTAATCTGTGGACACTTAAGGGACAGTCATGACATGTGTGTTTCATTTGGTGATCTCATGAAGGACAGGAAACACAGAACTGCATCTCTTAAAGTGTACATTTCCCAGCTGTCAGGTTTACATCTAAATATTGTGAAATGTGATTAAACATGAAAAGATGTAATGTGATGTTAATCTTCTAAATGAGACTATGGTTTCCATATAAAGATTAACTAGTCAGGGGCCACACCCCCGTGAGCCCAGACATCACATTTGGCGTCAGAACCGCCCTTTTTTCCACAGAGTATAAAACCCACTTCCTACAACCCTGGGACAGAGTCCCCATGTTGGAATGGCTACAAAATCAATACAGCTGTAGTTTTGGCTACATGGCTGGAAATGGTTCAACTCTGAGACTATCGATCACTACAGAATAAGAGTAAATCTTAGACATTTAATTACTAGTCTGCAGCTGGAAATTGCGTAACTATTACGAGATTACAGACAACCGCCGAAGCATCTATTCTATGAGAAGATTTTCCGAATGGTACTCTGAAGTATCCATTCTAACCACCAACAACCATAAAAGACATTGTGACTTCGGGGGGGAAGTTAACCAGAGACTCTGATGAACTCTACAGGATGATCGAGTGATTCCAACAGAGAAGACAACGACATACAGGCATAAATATATACATACGGCCGTTCATGTGCAAAGGATTAGCATTTCAATGAATATAGACTGTGTGTAGTGAATCCATTTTGTCTTTCTCAGTCCCCGCCGCTTTCCTTTGTCTACCAAGCTGTCACGACTTCCGCTGAAGTCAGTTCATCTCCTTGTTCGGGGGGCGTTCGGGGATCGACGTCACCAGTCTTCTAGTCATCGCCGATCCACTTTTCAATTTCCATTTGTTTTGTCTTTTCACACACCTGGTTTTCATTTTCCCTCATTACTGTTGTCTATTTAACCCTTAGTTCCCCCCCATGTCTGTGTGGGAAATTGTTTGTTTTGGGCATGTTGTATTACGCCAGGTTTGTTATGTTTTCACCTGTGCTTTGTTCAGCCGGTATTTTGTACGTGTATTTTGTACTTTTGCCTAAGTAAAGTTACTTAGTACACTCATCTCTGCTCTTCTGCGCCTGACTACCTACACCAGCTACACCCACCGTATTACACAAGCTGTCATATCGGCTTCGTCCGCTAGGGACTTTTTCTTTGTACCATGTAGTAACCCAAATATCTACTGTTTGTTATGTAATTCTGTGTAATTATTTTGTTAGTCAGTAAACATTTAAGCCAATTTGTATATCACTGATTCATTATGGAAACTAGGGTTCATTCAGATATCCAAGGGTTTGCGACGTTCAGTAATGAGAACTAACGAAGGTAACAATTAATAATCATTAATGGAAGACTAATTGATAAGATGTTAAAATATCTGAAGAGTTATATTTGGGAAATTAGTTTAATCACGTAATAATTAAACCTAGAGAATTGATAGTATACAGTTTTCACATTTAATGATAGTCCAGACACGACATTGGTTACTTACACAATGCATTGATAAGTCCCTAGTGGGCTAAACCGGTATGACGGCTTGGTAGATAATGGAAAGGGGTGGGGACAGGAAAAGAGTGGGAGAGACAAAATGGATTCACTACACACAGTTGATAATTATATTCATCCTTTGCACGTGAACGGCCACTCATTTGAGAATAATTGCAATGTATATATTTATGCCCGTATGTCGTTGTTGTCTTCTGTGTTGGAATCGCTGGTCCGTGTGCTGAAGAGTCAGTTCATCAGAGAGTCTCTGGTTAACTTCCCCAGAAGTCACAATGTCTTTCGTAGTTGTCGCTTGCTCAGCGGCTCTGGATAGTGGCTGTTGTAATGGATATGTCAGGTGTACAGATGGTTGTTGCTATAAGGGCACAAGGCGAGACCCAGATGCAGACACGGGAGGCAGAGTCTTGTATTATAATACAAGACATGTATTATAATCCAAGAGGTAGGCAAGTGAATGGTCGTGGACAGGCAAAAGAGCAAAAACAGGTCAGACTCCAGGAGGTATAGAGTGGCATGCAGGCTCAAGGTCAGGGCAGGCAGAAAGGTCAGGCAGGTGGGTTCAGAGTCCAGATAGTCAAGGGTCACAACCTAGAGGACTAGCAAAAACAGAGAGAAGGAAAAAGCAGAAGAATGGAATAACTAGCATTTGCATTTTCTCTCTCTCCATATCTCTCTCTCACTCTTTCTCGCTCCCCCTCTCACTGCTAATACTCATTCGTAATGTCCAGGCCCTGCAACATGCAGATACAATTTCAAGAAGGGGTAACAAACAGAGTCATGAACATGCACATACACACATACACACACACAGTCATCATGAAAATGCACACATTGTCATGAACATGCACACACACAATCATGAACATACACACAGACACACACAGTTATGCCCACACAAACACACACAGTCATGACACTTCAGTGTTATAAGGTAAGCTAATGGTTGATGGTAATATAACATAATGTTCCATTTATGTCCATTCATGATGTGGGGTTATACTAAGCTATTGTATGGAATTGTTTAAAGATGGTCATACCATGGATCATTTAGCTATTTGATTTTGAATTCTAGGAACCCTTTAGGTATCTTTTATATTTTTATTTGATAAAATATTGAATTTGGCCTTTGCTGCTGTCGCCCATAGAAACGTATTGAATTACACATTCATAAATGGCAAAAAAGACAATAAAAAAAATACATAATATTGAGTTTTGGTTTTGAAGTGAGTCCTATGTCTAGGAGATATAAGAAAGATCAGGAAATATTTTAGTTTTTTTGGACACATTTAACCCCTTATTTTTGGTGGCACAAAACAAAAAAAAACTACATCCATACTTCCATTCATTTGTATGGGTTACCTTCAGACGAGTCCTGTAGACCAAATCGTTCGGACGTTAAAGTCGGTTTTCGTCTCATAGTCTGACAAACATCGCTGTAGCTCAGCCACCTTCCACCACAGATGCGAAAGGCCGAAATAGACTGATGTGGTGGATTGAGACGGCGCCCATGATCTGTAGCTTAAAGATTTTTTATTATATTACTTAGATTGTCACACAGGTCTGTCAAATGACTTAATTATTAACATTGAAACCCTGAAACACATTTACGATTTACCTTTCACCATGATTACGTGGTCCACACACTGAGTAACTTGAATTTCGGCATTACTTATTGTAACTTATTATACCTTTAGAGCGAAGATATTCTAATGGATGGATAGGTGGGTGGATGGACGGACTGACTGATCAATGTTAATAGATCGATTGACTATGTTTATTATCTTTCAAGAAGAAAATATGTAAAAAGCTCACAAATTACTTACACAACATACATTATGTTATGTACAGTACCCGTCCAAAGTTTCTACCCACCAACTCATACAAGGGTTTTTCTTAATTTTTTACTATTTTCTACATTGTAGAATAATAGTGAAGACATGGAAACTATGAAATAGAAACTTCTGACCCACTGGAATTGGGATACAGTTAATTATAAGTCTGTAAACAGTTGTTGGAAAAATTACTTGTGTCATGCACAAAGTAGACGTCCTAACCGACTTGCCAAAACTATAGTTTGTTAACAAGAAATTTGGTTGTGGTTGAAAAACAAGTTTTAATGACTCCAAGCTAGGTGTATGTAAACTTCTGACTTATATATATACGTGCTCGAAGCAATCTTGCAGCATGGAATCAGATTGGTCGGACCAGCGTTGAACAGACCTGAGAATGGGCGTTTCCTGTTTTAGTTTCTGCCTACAAACGCCCGTTCTCAGGTCTGTTCAACGCTGGTCCGACCAATCTGATTCCATGCTGCAAGATTGCTTCGAGCACGTGGACTGGGATAGGTTCCGGATAGCATCGGACAACAACATTGATGTATATGCTGATTCGGTGAGCGAGTTTATTAGCAAGTGCATTGGTGATGTTGTACCCATAGCAAATATTAAAACCTTCCCCAACCAGAAACCGTGGATTGATGGCAGAATTCGCACAAAACTGAAAGCACGAACCACTGCTTTTAACCAGGGTAAGGCTACCGGAAACATGACTGAAAACAAACAGTGTAGCTATTCCCTCCGTAAGGCAATCAAACAAGCTAAGCGTCAATATAGAGACAAAGTAGAGTCACAATTCAACGGCTCAGACACAAGAGGAATGTGGCAGGGTCTACAGTCAATCACAGACTACAAAAAGAAAACCAGCCCCGTTGCGGACCATGACGTCCTGCTCCCAGACAAACTAAACAACTTCTTTGCTCGCTTTGAGGACAATACAGTGCCACCGACACGGCCCGCTACCAAAACCTGCGGGCTCAAATGTGTTAACCCTCGCAAGGCTGCCGGCCCAGATGGCATCCCTGGCCGTGTCCTCAGAGCATGCGCAGACCAGCTGGCTGGTGTGTTTACGGACATATTCAATCAGTCCTTGACTAATCTCTCAAAGCACAGCCCTGTGCAACTGGGTCCTGGACTTCCTGACGGGCCGGTCCCAGGTCGTGAGGGTAGGAAACAACATCTCCACCCCGCTGATCCTCAACACTGGGGCCCCACAAGGATGCGTTCTCAGCCCTCTCCTGTACTCCCTGTTTACCCATGACTGCGTGGCCAAGCACGCATCCAACTCAATCATTAAGTTTGCTGACGACACTACAGTGGTAGGCTTGATTACCAACAACGATGAGACGGCCTACAGGGAGGAGGTGAGGGCCCTTGGAGTGTGGTGTCAGGAAAATAACCTCTCACTCAACGTCAACAAAACTAAGGAGATGATCGTGGACTTCAGGAAACAGCAGAGGGAGCACCCCCCTATCCACATCGACGGGACAGTAGTGGAGAAGGTGGAAAGTTTTAAGTTCTTTGGCGTACACATCACGGACAAACTGAAATGGTCCACCCACACAGACAGCATGGTGAAGAAGGTGCAACAGCGCCTCCAACCTCAGGAGGCTGAAGAAATTCGGCTTGTCACCAAAAACACTCACAAACTTCTACAGATGCAAAATCGAGAGCATCCTGTCGGGCTGTATCACCGCCTGGTACGGAAACTGCTCTGCCCACAAACGTAAGGCTCTCCAGAGGGTAGTGAGGACTGCACAACGCATCACCGGGGGTAAACTACCTGCCCTCCAGGACACCTACACCACCCGATGTCACAGGAAGGCCAAAAAGATCATCAAGGACAACAACCACCTGAGCCACTGCCTGTTGACCCCGCTATCATCCAGAAGGTGAGGTCAGTACAGGTGCATCAAAGCTGGGTCCAAGAGACTGAAAAACAGCTTCAATCTCAAGGCCATCAGACTGTTAAACAGCCACCACTAACATTGAGTGGCTGCTGCCAACGTACTGACTTAAATCTCTAGCCACTTTAAATAATAGGAATTGGATGTAACAAACGTATCCCTAGCCACTTTAAACAATTTTGTATATAATGTTTACATATCCGACATTACTCATATCAAATGTATACACTGTACTCTATACCATCTACTGCATCTTGCCTATACTGTTTGGCCATCGACTCAAATCTCTAGCCATTTAATAATAAACAATTGGATGAAATAAATGTATCACTAGCCACTTTAAACGATGCCATTCATATAATGTTTACATATCCTACATTACTCATCTCATATGTATATACTGTACTCTATACCATCTACTGCATCTTGCCTATGCCGGTCAGCCATCGCTCATCCATATATTTATATGTACATACTCATATTCATTCCTTTACTCATGTGTATAAGGTAGTTGTTGTGAATTTGTTAGATTACTTGTTAGATACTACTGCATGTTCGGAACTAGAAGCACAAGCATTTCACTACACTCGCATTAACATATGCTAACCATGTGTATGTGACAAATACAATTTGATTTGACTATATTGCGACACATAGCGACTCTGGCCTGGTCCCAGATCTGTTTGCGCTATCTTGTCAACTCCTATTCTCATTGTCACACCAAAAATTGACGATAGGAGTTGGCAAGCCAGCACAAACAGATATAGGACCAGGCTAACATAATGACTCTATGGCAAAAGCATGTAGTTAAAGAGAGAATCAACATACAAATCACCCTATTACCTATTTAGTGCACTACTTTTTAGGGCTCTGACCGTGCTTCTACATCTGCATTGCTTGTTGTTTGGGGTTTTAGGCTGGGTTTCTGTATAGCACTTTGTGACATCGGCTGATGTAAAAAGGGCTTTATAAATACATTTTGATTGATTGATTGATTGATTGATTTAGGGAATAGGGTGCCATTTGGGATTCAGGCATGATTGTTGGAGTTGGAATAACTGTTCCAATACTGAAGCTCTGTAATCTGTTAACGTTATTGGACAGTGGGCTCCAAAATTACTGGGAAAATATACTTAACAAAATATAAATGATATAATTATAGAGATAAACTCAAAATACCAACATGTGAGAAATACTGTACTTTATTAATGTTTCAATGGAACCAACCAACCAAAATCAAACAATTATTTAATACAAATTAAATTTCACCAAAATCAAGGTGTCACGACTTTCGCCGAAGTCGGTCCCTCTCCTTGTTGAGGCGACGTTCGACGTCACCGGTTTTCTAGCCATCGCCGATCCACTTTTCATTTTCCATTTGTTTTTCCTTGTTTTACACACCTGGTTTCAATCCCACAATTACTTGTTCATTATTTAACCCTCTGTTCCCCCCATGTTTGTTTGTGAGTGTTGGTTTATTGTATTGCGGTCCGTACTGTGGGCTTGGCTTTATTTTGTATTGTGATCTTTGAGTAAATTGCTAATATTACTCATATCTGCTGTCCTGCGCCTGACTCCTCTACACCAGCATCACACAGACACAATACAGAAACACTCACCAGACGAATGGAGTCAGCAGGAGCAGACGCCCTCCCTGTGGCGGTAGAGGGACGCGTCCAGCAGCATGCGACCATGTTGCAACGTCTGGGCACCGCCATGGATTGCGTGCTGCAGACGATGGATCGTTGGGAGAGAGAAGGAGGTCTTCCAGCACCTCCACCAGCTCCACTACAGCAGGCCCCACTGTCCACCCCTCCTTCACCCGGTCCCAGCGGGATTCGGCTAGCGCTCCCGAGGGAGTATGATGGGACGGCTGCCGGATGCCAGGGGTTCCTACTCCAGCTGGAACTCTACCTGGCGACCATCCACCCGGCTCTTTCGGGATGTGAGAGCGTGTCCGCCCTCGTCTCCTGCCTCTCAGGCAAAGCCCTACAGTGGGCCAACGCCGTATGGAGCGAAGGAGACGTGGCGTTGGACCGTTACGCAGCGTTCACCAGCCGCTTTCGGGCAGTTTTTGACCACCCTCCTGAGGGTCGAGCGGCGGGTGAACGTCTGTTCCATCTGAGGCAGGGGACCAGGAGCTCGCAGGATTTCACTTTTGGACTTCCGGACCCTGGCCGCCAGCGGGATGGAACAACAGGGCCCTGATTGATCACTACCGGTGCAGTCTGCGCCAGGACGTCTGTCGGGAGTTGGCCTGCCGAGACACCACCCTCACGTTGGACCAGCTGGTGGACCTGTCCATCCGGCTGGACAACCTGCTGGCTACCCGCGGACATCCGGATCGGGGCCTGTTAGTTCCATCCAAAAGCACCTCCGCTCCGACGCCCATGGATCTGGGAGGAGCTGCGCTTAGGGCGACCGGAGGAGGGGCAATTCCCTGCGCCATCTGTGACAGCAGAGGGCACACTGCTGGTCGGTGCTGGGGGGGGTTCCTCAGGGAGTCGAGGCAGCAAGCAGGGCACTGTCGTGTCACCCCAGGTGAGTCGGCACCAGGCTCACCCAGAGCCCCCTGTTGCTCACATGTATGTGTTTTTTTTGTTTTCCTGAGTTTTCCCCGCATTCTCAGCATAAGGCGCTCGTAGATTCAGATGCAGCTGGGAATTTTATTGACCTTTCATTTGCCCACAGTTTAGGGATCCCCATTGTTCCTGTGGATATGCCCTTCCCTGTGCACGCCCTAGATAGTCGACCATTAGGGTCAGGGCTGATTAGGGAGTTCACCGCTCCACTAGGCATGGTTACGTAGGAGGATCACTGGGCGAGAATCAGTCTCTTCCTTATTGATTCTACTGCGTTTCACATGGTGCTGGGCATACCCTGGTTGGCCTGCCATGACCCCACTATTTCGTGGCAACAGAGGGCTCTCAAGGGGTGGTCACGAGAGTGCTCAGGGAGGTGTGTAGGGGTTTCCAACGGTGCGACTACGGTGGAAAGTCCAGACCAGGTCTCTACCGTGCGCATCCCCTCAGAATATGCCGATTTGGCTCTCGCCTTCTGTAAGAAGAGGGCGACTAAATTACCACCCCATTGCCTTGGGGGATTGTGCGATAAAGTGACCGCATTTCAGCCATGCGTAATTGGCCGACCTCCACCACGGTAAAGGAAGTGCAGCGGTTCCTAGGGTTTGCCAACTACTACCGGAGGTTTATCCGGGGCTTTGGTCAGGTAGCGGCTCCCATTACCTCACTGCTGAAGGGGGGACCTGTGCGACTGCAGTGGTCGGCTGAGGCGGACAGGGCTTTAGGTCCCCTGAAGGCTCTGTTTACCTAGGCTCCCGTGCTGGCCCATCCCGGATCCCTCTTTGGCATTCATAGT
The DNA here is from genome assembly GCA_030435695.1 of Brachymystax lenok tsinlingensis. NCBI lineage: Eukaryota > Metazoa > Chordata > Actinopteri > Salmoniformes > Salmonidae > Brachymystax > Brachymystax lenok. Next base: position 38,932,699 of record CM059814.1, read on the forward strand.
GGCCGAAGCTCCGCCCCTTCTTTTCGAAGAAGCTCAGCCCAGAAACTATGATGTGGGGGACCAGGAGCTGTTGGCTGTCGTCAAGGCTCGGAAGGCGTGGAGACATTGACTTGAGGGGGCTAAACACCCTTTTCTCATCTGGACTGACCACCGCAATCTGGAGTACATCCGGGCGGCGAGGAGACTGAACCCTCGCCGGACATGGTGGGCCATGTTCTTTACCCATTTTGTTTTCACCCTGTCCTACCGACCAGGTTCCCAGAACGCTAAGGCAGACGCACTGTCCCGGATGTATGACACAAAGGAGCAGTCCATGGATCACATTCTCCCGGCCTCTTGCCTGGTGGCACCGGTAGTGTGGGAGCTGGACGCGGACATCGAGCGGGCGTTACGTACAGAGCCCACTCCATCTCAGTGTCCAGCTGGGCGTCTGTACGTTCCGTCTGCTGTCTGCGACCGGTTGATCTATTTGGCCAACACGTCACCCTCCTCTGGTCATCCTGGCATCGGTCGGACAGTGCGCTGTCTTAGTGGGAAGTACTGGTGGTCCACTTTGGCCAAGGACGTGAGGGTTTATGTTTCTTCCTGCTCGGTGTGCGCCCAGTGCAAGGATCCTAGGCACCTGCCCAGAGGGAAGTTACAACCCCTACCCGTTCCACAGCGGCCGTGGTCGCACCTGTCGGTGGACTTCCTGACTGATCTTCCTCCCTCACAGGGCAACACCACGATCCTGGTCGTGGGGATCGGTTTTCTAAGTCCTGCCATCTCCTCCCTTTGCCCGGTCTCCCTACGGCCCTACAGACTGCGGAGGCCCTGTTCACACACGTCTTCCCGGCACTACGGGGTGCCTGAGGACATAGTCTCTGATCGGGGTCCCCAGTTCACATCCAGGGTCTGGAGGGCGTTTATGGAACATCTGGGGGTCTCGGTCAGCCTCACCTCAGGTTTTCACCCCGAGAGTAAGGTGCAGGTGGAGAGAGTAAAGCAGGATGTGGGTAGGTTTCTGCGGTCATATTGCCAGGACCGGACGGGGGGAGTGGGCGACGTTCATCCCATGGGCAGAGATTTCTCAAAACTCACTCCGCCACTCCTCAACTAACCTTTCTCCTTTCCAGTGCGTACTGGGGTATCAACTGGTTCTGGCACCTTGGCATCAGAGCCAGATTGAGGCCCCTGCGGTGGATGAATGGTTTAAGCGCTCGGAGGAGACCTGGGATGCCGCCCATGTGCACCTGCAACAGGCCATGAGGTGGCAGAAGACGAGCGCCGACCGCCACCGCAGTGAGACCCCGGTGTTCGCACCGGGGAACCGGCCCGTAACCTGCCCCTCTGCCTGCCCTGCCGGAAGCTGGGTCCGCGGTTTGTGGGGCCATTCAAAGTCCTGAGGAGACTGAACGAGGTTTGCTACAGGTTACAGCTTCCCCCAGATTATCGCATTAATCCCTCGTTCCATGTGTCTCTCCTCAGGCCGGTGGTGGCTGGTCCACTCCAGGAGTCTGAGGTGCGGGGGGTTCCTCCGCCCCCTCTGGACATTGAGGGGGCCCCAGCGTATGCTGTTCGAGCCATCCTGGACTCGAGGCGCCGGAAGAGGGGCCTTCAGTACCTCGTGGAGTGGGAGGGGTACGGTCTGGAGGAGAGATGCTGGGTGCCGGTGGAGGACGTTCTGGACCCTTCGTTGCTGCTGGAGTTCCTCTGTCTCCATCCGGATCGCCCTGCGCCTCGTCCTCCGGGTCGTCCCCGAGGCCGGTGTCGGCGCGCTGCTGGAGCCGCGCGTCAAGGGGGGGGTACTGTCACAACTTCCGACAAAGTCGGTCCCTCTCCTTGTTCAGGCGGCGGTCGACGTCACCGGTTTTCTAGCCATCGCCGATCCACTTTTCATTTTTCATTGGTTTTTCCTTGTTTTACACACCTGGTTTCAATCCCACAATTGCTTGTTCATTATTTAACCCTCTGTTCCCCCATGTTTGTTTGTGAGTGTTTGTTTATTGTATTGCGCTCTGTACTAAGGGCTTGGCTTTATTTTGTCGTGTATTGTGATTATCTTTGAGTATATTGCTAATATTACTCATATCTGCTGTCCTCCGCCTGACTCCTCTACACCAGCATCACAAAGACGCATTACACAAGGTTTCATAATTATTGGCACTCCTCATTTAGTACTTAGTGTAACCACCTCTGGAAAGGATAACAGCATGGAGTCTTTTCCTTTAATGTTTGACCAGGTTAAGGAACACATTTAGAGGGATTTTGGACCACTCCTCTATGCAGATCCTTTCAAGATTCTTCACATTCTTGGGTTTGCGCTTATCAACTGCCCTCTTCAACAAAGCCCACAGGTTTTTGATTGGATTGAAGTCCGCCAACTGAGATGGTCATGGCAGAACATTGACTTTGTTGTCACAGAAGCATTTCTGTGTGGATCTTGAGGTATGTTTTGGGTCATTGTCTTGTTGAAAAAACTAAAAAATGTACACTTTAAAACCGGATAAGTTCTGGCTACTCAAACATTTTGAATAAACCGACGACCTAAAAATAAGTTAGTACTACCTTCATATGAGTAATACAAATGCAGTTTAAGTTATATTATTTGTTTACCGCCCCCACTAAGCCACGCCTCCAATAATTTCCCAGTGTGCATTGCCTTTTCGATTGAATTGTATACAATGGGGTAAAAAAGTATTTAGTCAGCCACCAATTGTGCAAGTTCTCCAACTTAAAAAGATGAGAGAGGCCTGTAATTTTCATCATAGGTACACTTCAACTATGACAGATGAAATGAGAAAAAGAAATCCAGAAAATCACATTGTAGGATTTTATATTTATTTATTTGCAAATTATGGTGGAAAATAAGTATTTGGTCAATAACAAAAGTTTATCTCAATACTTTGTTATATACCCTTTGTTGGCAATGACAGAGGTCAAACGTTTTCTGTAAGTCTTCACAAGGTTTTCACACACTGTTGCTGGTATTTTGGCCCATTCCTCCATGCAGATCTCCTCTAGAGCAGTGATGTTTTGGGGCTGTCGCTGGGCAACACGGACTTTCAACTCCCTCCAAAGATTTTCTATGGGGTTGAGATCTGGAGACTGGCTAGGCCACTCCAGGACCTTGAAATGCTTCTTCTGAAGCCACTCCTTCGTTGCCAGGCGGTGTGTTTGGGATCATTGTCATGCTGAAAGACCCAGCCGCGTTTCATCTTCAATGCCCTTGCTGATGGAAGGAGGTTTTCACTCAAAATCTTACGATACATGGCCCCATTCATTCTTTCCTTTACACGGATCAGTCGTCCTGGTCCCTTTGCAGAAAAACAGCCCCAAAGCATGATGTTTCCACCCCCATGCTTCACAGTAGGTATGGTGTTCTTTGGATGCAACTCAGCATTCTTTGCCCTCCAAACACGACGAGTTGAGTTTTTACCAAAAAGTTCTATTTTGGTTTCATCTGACCTTATGACATTCTCCCAATCCTCATCTGGATCATCCAAATGCTCTCTAGCAAACTTCAGACGGGCCTGAACATGTACTGGCTTAAGCAGGGGGACACATCTGGCACTGCAGGATTTGAGTCCCTGGCGAGTGTGTTACTGATGGTAGGCTTTGATACTTTGGTCCCAGCTCTCTGCAGGTCATTCACTAGGTCCCCGTGTGGTTCTGGGATTTTTGCTCACCGTTCTTGTGATCATTTTGACCCCACGGGGTGAGATCTTGCGTGGAGCCCCAGACCGAGGAAGATTATCAGTGGTCTTGTATGTCTTCCATTTCCTAATAATTGCTCCCACAGTTGATTTCTTCAAACCAAGCTGCTTACCTATTGCAGATTCAGTCTTCCCAACCTGGTGCAGGTCTACAATTTTGTTTCTGGTGTCCTTTGACAGCTCTTTGGTCTTGGCCATAGTGGAGTTTGGAGTGTGACTGTTTGAGGTTGTGGACAGGTGTCTTTTATACTGATAACAAGTTCAAACAGGTGCCATTAATACAGGTAACGAGTGGAGGACAGAGGAGCCTCTTAAAGAAGAAGTTACAGGTCTGTGAGAGCCAGAAATCTTGCTTGTTTGTATGTGACCAAATACTTATTTTCCACCATAATTTGCAAATAAATTCATAAAAAATCCTACAATGTGATTTTCTGGATTTTTTCCCTCATTTTATCTGTCATAGTTGAAGTGTACCTATGATGAAAATTACAGGCCTCTCTCATCTTTTTAAGTGAGAGAACTTGCACAATTGGTGGCTGACTAAATACTTTTTTTCCCCACTGTAATTACCACCCATGATTGTATTTATTAGTGACTGAGAGATGGTTGTTGAATTCATCAATTTTCAGTCCTACAGCCTTCCCCAACTGAGGTCCTAGGCAAATATTATCATTATAATTAAACCATTGCATATACCAAAAGGCGTTATATAGTGGCCTGAAACCACATCAGGTCTGCAAGTAGGGTTGAAAAATGTCACAAACTTTCCAAAACATTTTTCCAGTAATCTTCCAACCAGGACTTGTGTAAAACCTGGGAAATTTACTAGAATTTTAAAACACTAATTGTAAATGACATTATGCTGGCTTGCAAAGTTATACTTCCTATTGGAATCTAGCCTGCATTAGGCTATCCAACAGTTGAGATTTGTATACACCCGCAACCTGCACTCATAATGACTGCAAAGGTTAAGAACCATTTCAGTAATGGATGCAAAAATTCAATAATTGGATTTGTTTACAAAAGGTATTTTTGTGTAGCATAACATTGAATCAATCTGCATTAGAGCATGCTGGGGAAAAAAGTGTATTTGTTATCATACTGTATCTTTAAAAAAGAAATTGGTGTGACTTCTCATTTAGTTTCGAGTCAGTGCCACATTAACATTTTAAGTAATAATGACTTTTCATTGACTTTGAGTACAACTTAGTAGACGTATTTGAGAAAAATATGCTTTAGGGTTTACAGTGATGTCCTTAAAAGCCATCATCTGCCTGTCAAAACCAGGGATGGAGAGAGTACTGGAGGAGAGGATGAATCAGCATGAGATAAACAGAAAAAGAGGATGAAAGTGAAAAGAAATAATTTACAAATTAACTGAAAATACTGATAAGACAGAAAACAAATTTTTACTAGTGATGGAGATGTCCCTTGATAATTATGAAACAAATATGAGCATGTAGGCCAATGTTTTTGTTTTGTTATCTCATCATTATCGAACCACAATAAGCTCCACATGGATGAAAGCATCCTGCCAAAAGTATCCTGCCAAAATCGTTGAAGAATTGTGTGGCTATTACTGCATCCTCATCACAGTGATTCCTGGCCTATTGGTGGGAGGCTGGGTGCTGTCTTTCAGCACCACACACACACACACACACGCACACACACAATTATCATGTATCGGGTTTACAAACACCTGTGTTCATAGAGCACTTCAGGTGGTGCCACATTCCCCCCCACCCCCAATACTAGCCTTAACCATTAGTGGGAGAAATGCAAAACTGACCCAAGATCAGTGTCTGGGAGCAACCGACTGTGTGGCTTTGGATATCATGTAGGGTAGGCCTATCCAATCTACTGGTGCATCATCAGCATTTAGAGCATTACACTTCAACAGTCAACCAACAACAATATAGGCCTACTTTACGATTTCCACAACACTGAAAAAAATATTTTGAATCAATCTCCCTCTGTTTTGTTGATCTTTCATCTGAATGCATTAATAAGATGAGGTGCGCTACTGTAGCCTATGTGGGCCTACATATTCATAGTCATATTCAAGAAAATGCATCTAATTCATTGATTTATCATGATTTGTTTGTTTGTTGTCACTGACTGGGTTATGAATACTGACCGCATGGCTGCCATTCGCTTGGAGCGTCGGCTTTCTAGAGATGGATTTCAGCACCATGGACAGCTCTCACCCGCGTCCATAGTGGCGGACTGGCTGTCGAATATTTTTTTAATCTAATACAAAATATACAAAAACTCTATACTGAAACTATTAAAGCACAGGAAATCTCACACCAAAAACCCTGAATGGAGAATAAAATATATTTAATAAGCAGGCTACTCGTGAATGTTGCATACGATTACCGAATAGAGATGGCAAGGGCAGACTGAAACATAGGCCTCTATTTTAAATGGCTCTTGACCAACCAGTCGGTGAAGTGTAAAACAAAGATACAGGGTCGGAGCTTCCTCCAGGCCACATGGTCATATTTGAGGTATAAATTATGTGATAAAAAGAGAGCAGCTGTCGTAATTCTGTGTCAATGCAATTGTCGAGTTTACGACTGAAAAAAAATGCCCTAGGCTACAGCAGGCGAATAACGAGCAAACAGTGCCAAATGCGACGGGGGAGGCATTCCAGGCGATTAGGCATGGAAGCCACCTGTGCCCTATTAACATGATTGAAATGTACTCAATGTGGAGTGGCCATGGCGGAACACCTGGCACCGAGTGGCCGCTACACCGCTTGCGCACCACAATACTGAAAAAAGACCACCACCTGCGTGCAGTGCGGTGCGGGATGATGCATGATTAGGAAAATAGTAGCAGCTACTGTAGTTTTTGCCATATACTAGCCTAGCACTAAAAGAAAATATCTAAATCATAATTTACAGAAATAATTAACATGTAAAGCTGGCTGATATTTGCTTGGAAATAATAGCCTATTTCTGGTGATATTGTGAAGCCTGTGGAAGGAAAGTTATGACACCTCAAGGCCTGGCTCTTTCTCCATTCCACAACCGATATAAAGCTCCTCAATTGTGGAAAAAGCAACCAGACACACACATGCAAGACCTTAGAGTACAAGGCCATGTGCTTTTCATCCTGCTTGAACCTTCTGGTAAGAGAGCAGAGGATCTCCTTGAATCTGCCACCCGTTACCATGACGATTGACGACTGTATGGAACCAAACTGCATCTATTTAGCCAAAATCAACAGATTGGGGACGATCCCCGTCAGCCTACCTTGCATTCATCCATGCATGTTCTCACTGAATATGCATCCGTTTCATATTTCTGAGTCATAAGCTCAAATTCCTCATATTTCTCCAGGGCGTGTTGGTCGTAGCGCTGGTACGCCTGGACGCACAGGCTGCACCTCGCCACATCGCCATCAATAAGCACGTCAAGACTGCAGTTCAAATTGTCCGGACTCGTAGACCCGTAAAACAAATCCAAAAGAGAATAAGAATTACAAAAGGAAAGGTACAAATCACTTATATTTACTGTCCGGGTCCGTTCTTTTTCCGAAAGGTCCTTGCACAAATGGTCGGCGTCATCAAAAGTAAAGCAGTTTTCAGATAAACTATCGTAGTGGCAAGTTTCAAGTCGCCACAAAGGTTTGGTAGAATTCCCTATAAAAATAGCATATTCGTTTTCTCTGAGGCTGCTGTGTGCTAAATGGAGGTTGGATGATGGGATGGGGTTTGCAGACGGGTAAACTCCCATGTCCGTCAATGCAAACTTATCACGGGTCTTTGTCAATTTCGCCTCGGCGCAGAACCATAAGTGATCAGAGAGCAGAACGGTTAGAAATAAGAGTGAAGCCAAGGACAGTCGCCATCTCTGGGCCCTCTCTGAGTCGGTGAATGGCTTTTCGTTCTCGCGGGGTTCTAGCCAGATTTTGAAGCCGTCTTCTTGCTGCAGACACGTCCAAGCACCCCAGGTCATATTTTGGGAACGCGCTTCTTCACCGGCCGACTCCACCGTGGGGGTTTCTCTGCCGCAACATTCATTGACTTGGGGTCTAATTTGCGTTTTTCACCTCTTACATGATGGGTCGTAGGTAGTGCTGCTGATTTACCACCACGATTAACTGTAATTCACATTCAATTAATGTGTTGGAGGAGATTAAACCGTGATTTGATGGGGCCGCGTTCTCCATGGCTCTCCGATGAAGATGCTAGTTTTCTGTAGCAACATGTCTTGCTTCCCCCTCCTCTCCTCTAGCCTGCGCTCGGCACTGGTCCTTTGCGTAGACCCGTTTTACGGCAACCTGCATTTACGTTCGACTTGAATCCGCCGGTCGTGGCTCTCAGATGAGGGCTGGGTTCTATGTCAGCCCAGTGATTTTCGCTTCCGTGTCTGCTAGGCGGCAAAATGCCTGAGAATTTGTATTTTGATGTTCACTGTCATCTTGGTCCTGGGTTCGTTGCCGCCATCATGTTCTTCTTGGTACACTTTTTTGTATCCTGCGCGACATCTTTAGAGCTGCGACCGTTCAATTCTGACGCACCTGAACGGTCTGTTTTCAGAAGGTGCAGCATCAGTTGCATCCAGCTACTCTGAAAACTAAAACAGAGTCTAGAAAATAGTGAGGACTCGAGAGACAGGAGAGTCTGCTCAACAAGTAGCCTAATGGATGACAAAATTGAATATGAAATGTTTAGCATCAGTCGCAAAACGCAGCGTTCGAGTGATAGCTGTCCATGATCCTGAAACCCTGGAATGATTTCATTTCTGTAAGGGTTCCCCCACTAGTGGAGTTGAATACAAAAAAATATATACACTTAGTTTGATCTGACTCATAGGGGTTGATGTGTGTTCTGTAAGTATAGCACGCATGCATTATTTTAGAATTTCTACTGAATTATGCGAATACTTCCATCAAGGTCAAAAGAAAGAAAAATACACACACTCCTTTAATTTGCTTTGTCTGTCATGTTCATCAGGTGCATGTCATTATACAACCATTATAACATTTATATAACAACAATATAACATTTAATCATGGCACAATCAATCATTCAGGGTGATATGGGTTCAGGATTGTATCCAAGGCAACTGATCATGTATTGTGTGGTTTGTTTCGCTGTGGACCTGTTTTTTTGTTTGTTTCTTTTATCAGGAGATAAAAGACCGTCCTTGCAACAGTCCTTCAAAGACAAAACAAATAGTATAGCCTATACACTGAAATAAAAGCAAAGATACATTTGAAACACACTTTTCTTTCTAATTTAAACAGTTAAATAACTGACGATCCAGAGTGGTATAGATTGCATAAAACAGGTGAATAGCTAGATGAGCTTTGGTAAAGATTCCTGGGAACAAATCTCCTTGAACTAATTTCAGCACCAGGCGCTGTCCACCAATGCACAGACAGGTGGTGAACTGTACTCGCTCTCTTCCTTCTCTCCTGTAGAATACTTCTTAGTTCCATCTCTAATCTCCATACAAATTTCTCCTTCACAAATCCTTTGTAAATACCCAATTGACCCAAAGTAAAGCATGAGAGAAGGTCAGTGGAAAGAAACAACCCATCATGCATTTGGAATTCTTCTGCATCACTTTGTGCTGATCTAGGATCAGGTCCCCCCTTGTCAATGTGATCTTTTTCATTATGATCAAAAGTTCGTACGTACGTACATACCCCAACCAGAAGCCATCGATTACAGGCAACATCCGCACTGAGCTAAAGGATAGAGCTGCCGCTTTCAGGGAGGGGGACTCAAACCCGGACGCTTATAAGAAATCCAGCTATGCTGAATCATAGTACTACACCGGCTCTGACACTCGTCGGATGTGGCAGGGCTTGAAAACTATTACAGACTACAAAGGGAAGCACAGCCGCGAGCTGACCAGTGACACGAGCCTACCAGATGAGCTAAATTACTTCTATGCTCGCTTCGAGGCAAGGAACACTGAAGCATGCATTAGAGCCAGTGGCGATTTTAGCATGTACATCTTGGTGGGGGGAAAACAATGTGGGATGCATGCCAGCAAAGCCACTACACAACACTAAACAATACATGAATTGCACTATAACGGTGACAAACAGTGCCCACAAACTGTTAGAGTCCCAACACCTTACCACTGCTACACCTGGCATCGAAACAGTTCATTCAGCCTCATTTACTGCCTTTAAAAAAAACATAGCTGATATGGAAGACTTACTTAAACAAATGTGGTTTCTAATGACAGTTGAGATGTACAAACTATGGCATAAGGGGACAACAAGCGGATAAGAGGTAATCCGTAATTTTGATTAAGACATTACTGAGCAAGTGAAGACAGACGTAGTCAATTGAACTATTTGTTCAGCACTTTTGAAATGTACAGCGACAGAATTCAGAACATGGGCCGTTCTTACAGTGTACTCCCTGTACAAGTTAAAACCGTAGGATAAATAAATGGGGCATATAAACAGGCAATGAAAGCTCTTACAATATTTAATGATTACATTTCTCTAATACAGGTTATGGGCTATTTGTGCACCACCAAGTTAGAACAGTAGGCGAAATTAAGAGGTGAAAATAGACCAAATTATTAGGGTGAGGCACATTGAACGCCACTTGGGTCTTTATGTGTCAAAAATGATACACGTCATATAACACAATTTGACACATGAAAAAAGTGTTTAATTTGACACGTCAAATAACACAATTCTATCATAGAATGTTGTGTGTTCTGAATTTGTACATGCAAGCCAAGCACCACCAGTACTATCAGTAAATCTGTAAAAAGCTGTACAAAATAGTAGCCAAACAAGCACACACCGGGCCACGAACGATGTGTTTACAATATCGCGTTGGTGAGGCACATGGGCAACTAACAGCTTACTACACATTATACACTTAGTATTACTTTGTTAGCTACAGTATACATTTCCCCCTTGCATACAATATATTTTTGGACTCACCTTGTGAAGGTGGCACAGCGGCCCTTTGTGGGCAAAGTTTGTCATCCAACTTTGTTATCAAAGTGTGGCATTCTCTGGATTTATGGTGGAAACTCCACAGAGCCACTCCATTGAATAGCAGGCTAACGTTAGTGGTTTCTTTGCAACGCTTGCAGTTAGCCACTGATTCCTTCCAAACGACTCATTGTTAAATTTGCGATTTCCAACTTGTGTAATCTTTATGTTCAATGGCCGATGACCACCGATACGTTTTATCTATAATTTCTCTTCATTATTTGTCTTCATATGACAAGGATTAAAAAGGATTTGCCAGTAGATTGTCGACTTGATGACAACTGATGATGACTGCTAGCTAAGACTTTGAAAGTAAGACGTTGACATGATCACTCCAATCAAAGCTACTGTAGATATAACGTGATTTGATGTCGTTCTATCAGTGGCCAATGACCTTGAGCCTTCTTGGATCGGCACTTGTAATATAACTCTATGGCAGAACCCAAGGGACTAACATCTTTTAGCTCTAATCTTAGAATTGGGGATGACATACTGTCCCAATCATGACAGAAAACTGAGCCAATCATGACAGAAAACTGAGCCAATCAGGCGCAACACTCTATTTTCTACAGGCTAGCCCCATCACCACAGAAAGCACTGAGCTAGACTGAAACATCTGCATTTGGAAATGCCTTACTCAAGAAAGCAGTTAGCGGCTTTATTAACTCTTTTTTTTACATTGTTTGCGAACTGATATTAGACGTGTAGTAATACCAAAATAACATTTATACCTAAAATTAACATTTTTACCTAAAAATGTGGTGCTCAAAACAGGTGGGGCTCTGCCACTGATGAGAGTATCAGCTGTTCCGGACGACTGTGTGATCACACTCTCTGTAGCCGATGTGAGTAAGACCTTTAAACAGCTCAACATTTACAAGGCCGCAAGGCCAGACGGATTACCAGGACGTGTACTCTGAGCATGTGCGGACCAACTGGCAAGTGTCTTCACTGAAATGTTCAAGCTGTCCCTGACTGAGTCTGTAATACCAACATGTTTTAAGCAGACCACCATAGTCCCTGTGCCCACGAATACTAAGGTAACCTGCCTAAATGACTACCGACCTGTAGCACTCACGTCTGTAGCCATGACGTGCGTTGAAAGTCTGGTCATAGCTCACATCAACACCATTATCCCAGAAAGCATAGACCAACTCCAACTTGCATACCGCCATAACAGATCCACAGATGATCCAATCTCTATTGCACTCCACACTGCCCTTTCCCACCTGGACAAAAGGACCACCTATGTGAGAATGCTATTCATTGACTACAGCTCAGCGTTCAACACCATAGCGCCGTCAAAGCTCATCACTAAGCTGGGACTAAACACCTCCCTCTGCAACTGGATCCTGGACTTCCCGACGGGCCGCCCCCAGGTGGTAAAGGTAGGTAACAACACATCTGCCACGCTGATCCTCAACACGGGTGTCCCTCGGGGGTGCGTGCTCAGTCCCCTTCTGTACTCCCTGTTCACCTATGACTGCATGGCCAGGCACGACTCCAACACCATCATTAAGTTTGCAGACAAAACAACAACGGTAGGCCTGATCACGACAACGATGAGACAGCCTATAGGGAGGAGGTCAGAGACCTGGCAAAGTGGTGCCAGGATAACAACCTCTCCTTCAACGTGATCAATACAGAGGAGATATTGTGGACTACAGGAAAAGGAGGACCAAGCACGGCCCCATTCTCATTGACGGGGCTGTAGTGGAGCAGGTTGAGAGCTTCAAGTTCCTTGGAGTCCACATCACCAACAAACTATCATGTTCCAAACACACCAAGAGAGTCGTGAAGAGGGCACGACAAAGCTATTTCCCCCTCAGGAGACTGAACAGATTTGGCATGGGTCCTCAGATCCTCAAAAAGTTATACAGCTGCACCATCGAGAGCATCCTGATTGGTTGCATCACTGCCAGGTATGGCAACTGCTCGGCCTCCGACCACAAGGTACTACAGAAGGTAGTGCGAACAGCCCAGTACATCACTGGGGCCAAGCTTCCTGCCATCCAGGACCTCTATACCAGGCGGTGTCAGAGGAAGGTCATCCTAGTCATTGACTATTCTCTCTGCTACCGCACGGCAAGTGGTACCGGAGTGCCAAGTCTAGGTCCAAAGCTTCTTAACAGCTTCTACCCCCAAGCCATAAGACTCCAGAACAGCTAATAAAATTGCTACCCAGACTATTTGCAAAATTGACTACGAAGTCTAAATAGGATAATTTCGGTCATCAAGTCAGTCTCGTCCAAAATTAGATTTTGAAGTGAGTGCGTCACAAATGGAATGAATGGGTTGGGTATGGATGACCTAGATGCCCACTTTAGCAAATTATGTTCATTCGTCCAGAGACAGCAAGATGTGGTCCGCCCCCATCTGCCATGTGTTGTGGACATGTTGTCAAGTCTGCAACGCACTCACACTTGCTTGGCATGAAAATGGGCTTCCATAAAGTGGGCTTCCATAAAGTTGGTGCAAAGTTCTAATTCATTCAGCAATATTGTGCAAGATGGCAAGTAATGGATAGGATACAACAAACAACATGATGGCTGTGACTGGTGTGTGGTGAGTAGCTAGCTAGCTATGATAATGTGATGTAACTATAATGCATAAAGGTACACCATTTTGAGATTATACACTGAACAAAAATAAAAAAGCAACATGCAACAATGTCAACGTTTTTACTGAGTTAACGTTAATATAAGGGACTCAGTCAATTTAAATTAATTAATTAGGCCCTAGTCTATGGATTTCGCTTGACTGGGAATACAGATATGCATGTTTGTCACAGATACCTAAAAAAAGTAGGGGTGTGTATCAGACAACCAGTCAGTATCTGGTGTGACCACCATTTGCCACATCTCCTTCGCATAGAGTTGTCGAGACTGTTGATTGTGGCCTGTGGAATATTGTACCACTCCTCTTCAATGTTTACGCAAAGTTTTTTATTTGTATTTAACCTTTATTTAAACAGGGAGTCATATTGAGATTAAAATCTCTTTTACAAGAAAGCCCTGTACAGTTGTGGCCAAACGTTTTGAGAATGACACAAATTTAAATGTTCACAAAGTCTGCTGCCTCAGTTTGTATGATGCCAATTTGCATATACTCCAGAATGTAATGAAGAGTGATCAGATGAATTGCAATTAATTGCAAAGTCCCCCTGCCATGCAAATGCATTGAATCCCCCAAAAACATGTCCACTGCATTTCAGCCCTGCCACAAAAGGACCAGCTGACATCATGTCAGTGATTCTCTCGTTAACACAGGTGTCAGTGTTGACGAGGACAAGGCTGGAGATCACTCTATCATGCTGAATAAGTTCGAATAACATACTGGAAGCTTCAAAAGGAGGGTGGTGCTTGGAATCATTGTTCTTCTTCTGTCAACCATGGTTACCTGCAAGGAAACACATGCCGTCATTATTGCTTTGCACAAAAAGGGCTTCACAGGCAAGGATATTGCTGCCAGTAATTGCACCTAAATCAACCATTTATCAGATCACCAAGAAGTTCAAGGAGAGCGGTTTAATTGTTGTGAAGAAGGCTTCAGGGCGCCCAAGAAAGTCCATCAAGCACCAGGACCGTATCCTAAAGTTGATTCAGCTGCCAGATCGGGGCACCACCAATACAGAGCTTGCTCAGGAATGGCAGCAGGCAGGTGTACAGTGAGGGAAAAAAGTATTTGATCCCCTGCTGATTTTGTATGTTTGCCCACTGACAAAGAAATGATCAGTCTATAATTTTAATGGTAGGTTTATTTGAACAGTGAGAGACAGAATAACAACAAAAAAAATCCAGAAAAACGCATGTGAAAGATGTTATAAATTGATTTGCATTTTAATGAGGGAAATAAGTATTTGACCCCTCTGCAAAACATGACTTAGTACTTGGTGGCAAAACCCTTGTTGGCAATCACAGAGGTCAGACGTTTCTTGTAGTTGGCCACCAGGTTTGCACACATCTCAATAGGGATTTTGTCCCACTCCTCTTTGCAGATCTTCTCCAAGTCATTAAGGTTTCGAGGCTGACGTTTGGCAACTCGAACCTTCAGCTCCATCCACAGATTGTCTACATGTTGAAATCACTACTAGTCAGGCTTCATTCCGGACCTACTTTTTGCACGGTCGCTGCGGTCAGACCAAGCGAGCTACGGTCAAGTGGGGCACCTCGTTGAACTCGGCACGGCCTGGAGACTACAGGGATGCCATTTGTCAAAACTTTCAGTGTTTATATCAGCCTGTCCATTTGGTGTTGGTTCATCACTGTTTAAACTTATTGGAAATGGACAATGGACAAGTCAGCCATCAAGTCAGCCATCCATCAGTCAATAAGATATCATACTGACACCAAACCCACTGTCCAACTCGTTTAGAAGCCAAAAATTACATATAACTATTGCAGGTAACTATTGCAGGTTCTGTGTGCCTGTAAGCCCCACACTGCGTCACTCCATATTGACTGTGTGCGTGTCTGTGAGTACAGAAAATCACAGAAATCACGCAGAGCTCCGAAACCCACCTTAACGGATTCGCCTTAACACGCCTAAACTGGATTTTTTTTTTTTTAAAGAAAACACATTTGTTAAAACATTATGAAATGGACATTGTACGAATTCTCGTAAACTACAATAGATAAATGTCTGGTTCTATTTTTCCTTACAAAGTAGGTTCATGTACTTTGACGTGAAGTGGTCAAATTAGTGCTGTATTACCTTTTTCAACCTTTAATCCCACAAAATGTGTATTAACTCAGTGGGCGTTGTTGCCTCGACGCCATCTTGTTTCTGGGCTAAAAGTACATTTGTCCGCCCCCGTGCTCACCGAGTTTCGTCTTTGAAGTCTGTTCCACTTCCGATAAATGTCTATTTGCCATATACAGCCAGTCGCCATCTGGTGGAATTTTCCGGAACAGCAGATTTTCTTAAAATGTATATAGCGGAAACCAAGCGTCCTGGAAACTTTATCTTTTGACTTCCCGGAAGATCGGGCACCAGGGGACGACCCAAGGCCGTCGGCCTATTTTAATAAGACATTAGTAAGGGACCTTCCATTTGTCATATGGAAATCCTCACCGATCATACGGGAAATGCCACAGAGGTCCCTACAGGTAAATACTGTCAAAGTCAAAGTCAAAGTAACCATTATTAGTCAGTTGTACAACCGAATGCCTTCAACTGAAATGTGTCTTCCGCATTTAACCCAACCCCTCTGAATCAGACATCCACGTCTTCGGCGCCCGGGGAGGCCCACCTTAGTCCAGGACATCCGGGTTTACGTCTCTTCCTGCTCCACCTGCACACAGAGCAAGACACCTCCCTTATGGCAAACTCCACCCACTGCCGGTTCCACAACGACCCTGGGCCCATCTCTCTCGTAGACTTTGTCACAGATCTTACCCCCTCTCGGAGGGGCACACCACCATCCTGTCGTTTCCAAAGCCTGTCGTTTGATTCCTTATGCCTGGTCTCCCTACGGCCATGCAGACCACGGAGCCTCTCTTCTCTCACGTCTTCCCTCACTACGGGATCCCGGAGGACATCGTGTCTGACTGTGGTCCTCAGTTCCCCTCCCGTGTCTGGAAGCCCTTCATGGAACAACTGGGGGTCACGGTCAGCCTCACCTCCGGGTACCGTCCCCAATCAAATAGGCAGGTGGAAAGGGTAAATCAGGAACTGGGTAGATTCCTTCATAGTTACTGTCAGGACCGGCCAGGGGTGGGCTGCGTTTCTGCCTTGGGCAGAATACGCACAAAACTCTCTCAGTCACTCCTCCACTAACCTCACACCCTTTCAGTGTGTTCTAGGCTATCAGCCAGCCCTGGCACCCTGGCACCGGAGTCAGATAGAGGCTCCTGCAGTGGACGATTGGTTCCGGCACGCCGAGGAGGTATGGATCACAGCGCACACCCGTCTCCAGTGTGTTGTCCTCCGGCAGAAGGCGCAGGCCGATCGTCACCGCCATGTGGCCAAGTCTTTCACTCCGGTGACAGGGTCTGGCTTTCTACGAAGGACCTACCCCTCCACCTGCCCTGCCGGAAGCTGAGCCCGGCGTACTGTCACGTACTTAGTCACTCTATTAGTATAATTACTTCCAAACTAGATATATGTTTATTGATTGATGATTTTTTATTTCATTCACAGGCTACTTACAAAACCTGGTGGATTTATTGTTCCACAGTGTTGTGGGAACCCCCTTACTACATCAGGAGCAGAAGGCTGGGGCAGTACATGGCCAGGCACCAGTCCCACTTCAGGTTGGTTACATTTGATCTGGTCATCGGTCAAAATACTATCACTTAGTATTTTGGAATGGAATTCAATTAACTTCTTAGGGAGTGGCTGCATAGGTGACGGTTTTGGAGAGTCTGGCGTGCCCAAAGTAAAATGCCTGCCACTCAGTTTCAGAAAATAGGATATGCACATAATTAGTACTATTGGATGGGAAACACTCTGAAGTTTCTAAGAGTGTTAAAATAATGTCTGTGAGTATAACAGAACTGATATAGCAGGCGAAAACCCGGGGAAAATCCATCCGGAATTGCAGTTTTTTGTGACCTTTGCTCTGTTTGAGACTCTCCCCATTGACTTCAAGGCAATCCAGCTCCGAGATTGCAGTACCTATGGCTTCCACAAGATGTCAGCAGTCTATATACAAAGACAGAGTGATTGGAGTAAGCAAAACGGATAGAAACAGGAAATGGTCAGGGAGCTCAGATGTCAACAAGATTTCTCTGGCGCCGGAGACTGGATGCGTGCCCACTTTATTTTACTTATATAACGTTTAGGTGACCATCCGAGTGAAATATTATCGCTAATATTCATAAAAGGATAGCTAAGGATGCATTATAACTGGTCTTTGATTTGGAAAAATATTGGAGGTGCTACCCTCAAACAATCAAATGTATTGCTTTCGCCGTAAAGCCTTTTTGAAATCTGACAACGCTGTGATATTGCCAAGAAGCAGAGCTTTTGATGACTATGCAACACTTGAATATTGATGAATGTTTAATAATTAAACTTTTGGATTTTGAATTTGGCGCCTTACATTTCACCGGGTAGTGTCAGGAGTGGGGCGCTAGCTGCTCCCTAAGTAGTTAACAGCCATTGATAATTTAATCAATGCTATGTGTACAAACTCTACCTTTTTTTTCTACAGATGGAGGACAGGAGAGATGGTTTGTCATGGAGTCCCCTGACTAAAAGACAGGTTGATACAGATGTCTGAACTAAGAGACCTTGCCCTCAGCATTAAAACTATACAAGACACATCTATCACTTATTATTGAATGGTAGGGGGGCGGGGGGGCCCTGTGTATTCTTCAAATATGTCAGGTAATAGGACACCATACGAAGGGATGACGACCAATATCTACCACGCTTGAAAATGACAATAGAAAATGAAAGATCAAATGTAATATTTGCACATTGTTATATTAGCAGAATACTGCTTCTACAGTATTATGTGAAGGATGGTATATTTTACATGGAACTGTTACACTTGCAAGTTATCAAAACACTGTTTAGAATACCTATATGAGTTCAGCAGTTTCACTTTTCTCATATTACTCTGTAGACTACTGACCGATTCAAAGCTTCCTCCTGGAAGAATCTTAGTCAGTAGCTACAGAGTGGTATGAGAAGAATGCCATCTTCCTGCATCTCACACCTGCCTGTATTTATTGAACTCTGCCTGCTGGACCCATGGGTTGAAGCAAACTGTCAGATCCAGGATGGAGTGTCACCCCTTCTGCCACCTGACTGCACCTATCCATAACCTGTGATACATTACATAGACGGAAGGGACTTCATCACCCATTGGAGACTTGAAAACAGAACCTCACTCAGAGAGCTGTGCATGTCAATGTGTGATTAGACAGCCAAATCCATAGAATAGACCATAGAATTAGAATGGAATTCCATTCTAGTTCTGGGACAGCTGAAGTTGTACCAAGGATTGTTATGCTCCTTGTTCTATCTGTGGTTGTACTCTACACACAACTTCTTTTAATTTGCTAGGTGAAGTGTAGGCATACTGTCTTTATAAGCAAATCAATATGATAGCCTATTTACAGCAGACACTGCTTTGTCTGCAAACACACCCATTGATTTTTAGTTGATAAATGTATCTACATTCAAGCTGGTCCACATGTAGCTACACCTGTAGGGATATTAGTTCTGGGATTTGTCCACCGTGAAATATCTAGCAGCAGACATAAAGAATGATGAGACGAGACAAAACTAGCCAGTTATAGGATATCGTGTTGACAGCTGAGCTGACTGAAGACCGGGCATTCAACTAGCAGTTGTTGATATAGTTTCCATGGTAACATGTCCTTACATGATGTGATAAAACTTGTTGCAAGCTACTTTCGTAGCAAGGTCTTATAGATTGATTGTCTCAAGAAACACATTCCAGACACTGGTACTTCTTGTTATCTTTGCATAACTATGATTTGACAGCTGTAGCTATCCCCAAGCTAAGCTAGCTAGCTGCTGTCAAGCTGGCAAAAGGTCAGTGCAGGCTTTAGCCTACACATAGAACTCAATTAGCATATCATCTTGAGATGGCGAGTCAGTCAGGACTCAGGAGGGGAGAAGTCCTCAACTTCAAAATTTCTCTCCATAGCAAAGCTGGCTTAGCTTACCTCGCTGTCACTAAGTTACTCACTACTGCTCTTGATTTTGTTTGTTTTGATGGCAAAGACACATCCAAGAAATACCCACATTAAACCACACCCCAAAGACAACTTGTTTGGGCTTCAGTAATGGCCGCTGCATTTCTTAATGAGCACCAGAAGAAACACATCCGCAATCGGTGAGTGCAGTCAAAGATGATGGATATACTGACAAGATACCAGTCTTTCCACTCCAACAATGGGAGTCATTGTCCACAAAGCAGCAAGGCAGGCTGTCTAGCTCCCGCCTAACCTTTTATTTGGATTGGTGGAGACATGTCATTATTGTTATCCTGTTTTGAATATTCGATGAGGATTGTTGTCGTCCACCGCCTGTATTCAATGGAGAGAGATGCTATGCTACATTGCATGAATATGCATAGCCATCTCGAGACAACTCCGATATAAAGTGTTTTTTCTCAAAGTTGTTGGGATGTCACGTGTCCTACTTATATCAGTACAGTCGTAACAACTTAAGTATTACGAAACTTCTATTCAATCAAATAAACCTCACGTAGCAAATAAGCCAGAAATATTTTTGTTGACCAAATTTGACACTCTCTTTGACCTCCATACAAAACTCCTTGCTTGGTAGGCGAAACAATGGGCCTCTCTATTCCTCTTCCTCTCTGGTGTAGGCCCTCCTGATAGAGATTCATACAAATCCTGATAGTTTTGCAATTGTTAGAAAGGCAGCTGTCATATTTTTTTTACAGTTTACACACATGCAGTAGTACTACGTATGAGATTATTATTTACACATAATTAAAGGTTTTACTGATTTTCAGGTGAGAATATCAGATCTTCTCAACTTTTTTCTATTTACTGTAGAAATACCTTTAAAAACTGTTATAGGTTTTGTGTGTTTAAAGAATCTTACAAATAATTGTAATGCTAAAAACATAATCTAAATTATCTTATCTCTTTTTATTGTACCAACTTGATTGAGGCTGGGGAGGATGAGGAGCAGCATCAGCTTGAGAGACGGGGAAAGCTACCACATCTTCATCAGCTACAGAAGCACTGCCTGGCGATGGGCCCACTCCCTGGTCAGTCCTACAGTCCTACGGCCTGCAGGTCTGCTACCATGAGAGGAACTTTGTTCCCGGCTGTACCGTGTTGGAGAACATGTTCGACTGCAACCAGGAGAGTCAGAAGGTGCTGCTGGTCCATAGCCA
This sequence comes from Brachymystax lenok tsinlingensis, assembly GCA_030435695.1. Lineage (NCBI taxonomy): Eukaryota > Metazoa > Chordata > Actinopteri > Salmoniformes > Salmonidae > Brachymystax > Brachymystax lenok. The sequence continues at coordinate 38,953,234 of CM059814.1, forward strand.
AGAGTTTGTGAGGAGCCGCTGGTGTCTCCTGGAGGCCAGCATGTCCATGTTCAGAGACTGTCTAGAGTGGAAGCCCGTGCTGCCTGTGCTACTGGAGCGAAGAGTTCCCATCCCTCTGTACCTCTGTCACCTCACTTACCTGGAGGTCAGAGAGACAACTTTTCTCAGTAAAGTGCTCAAGGTGCTCCGCACTCCCAACCAGTTTCTCCGGGGTTCATCTGTGATGCCCTTCCAGCCTCTTTCCATCTACAACGGGAAGGCCTGCAGCCTCTGAGTAACGTCAACAAGGAAGGGCTCCACAAATGGGAGGCACTTGGTCATAGAGGACCAGGAGAAGAATAGCAGGGCTGTACGGATGATCAACAGTGTCTCTCAGACCAAAGTGTGGCTGCGTCCTCTGTGGCTTCGGATTCTGATCTATAGTATGTTATACGTAGGTCAGGGGTGTCAAACTCATTCCATGGAGAGTGTATGCTGGTTTTCGTTATTCGTCCAATTAAGACACACAGTAACATGATAAAAAAAGTATTGGGTATTGTGTACAGATGGGTGAGAGAAGAAAATATATTTAATACATTTTGAATTCAGGCTGTAACAGAGCAAAGGGGTATTAATATTTTCTGAAGGCACTGTACATAACAGAACCAAATGTAATAGCATAGTATAACGTTACTGTAAGACTAAAAACACCACCTATGTTTGAGAGAATGCCAAGAGTGTGCAAAGCTGTCATCAAGGCAAAGGGTGTCTACTTTGAAGAATCTCAAACATAAAACATATTTTGTTTTTTTAACGCTTTTCTGGTTACTACATGATTCCATGTGGGTTATTTCATAGTTTTGATGTCTTCACTATTATTCTACAATGTAGAAAATAGTAAACATAAAGAAAAACCCTGAAATGAGTAGGTGTCCAAACTTTTGATCGGTACTCAGACCCTCGAAATTGAGCTCAGGTGCATCCTGTTTCCATTGAACATCCTTGAGATGTTTCTACAACTTGATTAGAGTCCACCTGTGGTAAATTCAATTGATTGGACATATACATCTACAGTTGAAGTCGGAAATTTTACAAACACTTAGGTTGGAGGTATTAAAGCTTGTTTTTCAACCACATCAAAAATTTATTGTTAACAAACTATAGTTTTGGCAAGTCAGATAGGACATCTACTTTGTGCATGACACAAGTAATTTTTCCAACAGTTGATTACAGACAGATTATTTCACTTATAATTCACTGTATCACAATTCCAGTGGGTCAGATGTTTACATACACCAAGTTGACTGTGCCATTAAACATCTTGGAAAATTCCAGAAAATGATGTCATGGCTTTAGAAGCTTCTGATAGGCTAATTGACATAATTTGAGTCAATTGGAGGTGTACTTGTGGATGTATTTCAAGGCCTACCTTCAAACTCAGTGCCTCATTCTTTAGATTTTCATGGGAAAATCAAAAGAAATCAGCCAAGACCTCAGAAAGACCTCCACAAGTCTGGTTCATCATTGGGAGCAATTTCCAAACTCCTGAAGGTGCCATGTTCATCTGTACAAACAATAGTACGCAAGTATAAACACCATGGGACCATGCAGCCGTCATACCGCTCAGGAAGGAGACACGTTTTGTCTCCTAGAGATGAATGTACTTCGGTGTGAAAAGTGCAAATCAATCCCAGAACAACAGAAAAGGAAACAAAAACGGAACTGTTTGGCCATAACGACCATCGTTATGTTTGGGGGAAAAAAGGGGAGGCTTGCAAGCCGAAGAACACCATCCCAAACGTGAAGCATGGGGGTGGCAGCATCATATGTGGGGGTGCTTTGCTGCAGGAGGGACTTGTGCACTTCACAAAATAGATTGCATCATGGGGGATGGAAATTATGTGGATATATTGAAACAACATCTCTAGACATCAGTCAGGAAGTGAAAGGTTGGTCGCAACTGGCTCTTCCAAATGGACAATGATCCCAAGCATACTTCCAAAGTTGTGTCAAAATGGCTTAAGGACAACAAAGTCAAGGTATTGGAGTGGCCATCACAAAGCCCTGACCTCAATCCTGTAGAAAATGTGTGGGCAGAACTGAAAAAGCGTGTGCGAGCAAAGAGGCCTACAAACCTGACTCAGTTACACCAGCTCTGTCAGCAGGAATGGGCCAAAATTCACCCAGCGTATTGTGGGAAGCTTGTGGAAGGCTACCCGAAACGTTTGACCCAAGTTAACTACTTACGGAGTGGTGGGGCGCTACTCCCAACACTACCCGGTGAAATGCAAGGCGCCAAATTCAAAATCCAAAAGTTGAATTATTAAACATTCATCAATATAGTGTTGCATAGTCATCAAAAGCTCTGCTTCTTGGCAATACACCACAGCGTTGTCAGATTTCAAAAAGGCTTCACGGCGAAAGCACAACATTTAATTGTTTGAGGCTAGCACCTAAAATATTACCATTAGCATAAATTCATAAACCATCACGGTTCACACAAAACACATTTCACAGCGAAAACAAATCCCTTACCTTTTGAAGAACTTCTGCTGAGGGCTTCGCAAGTGTCCAACGAAGACATCCAATGGTTATTTTGTTAGAAAAAGTAATTTATTATATCCATAAATCTCTGTTTGGTTGGCGCGTGATATTCAGAAAATCCAACGTCGAATCGCCCATTGAAACGTGAAGAGAACGCGTTCAAATATACCTATAAAATGTTCCTAAACAAATCAAATACCAGTTAAAATGCATCCTTAGCTATCCTTTTATGAATATTAGCAATAATATTTCACTCGGATGGTCACCTATACCTTATATAAGTAAAATAAAGTGGGGCACGCAGCCAGACTCACGCCCCAGAAAACTTGTTGACATCTGAGCTAGCTTGACCATTTCCTGTACCTATTCGTTCTGTTTACTCCAATCTCTCTGAGTCTTTGTATATAGACTGTTGACATCTAGTGGAAGCCATAGGTACTGTAGTCTCAGTCAGTTTCTGGATAGATTTTCCTCTGGTTTTCGCCTGCTAAATGAGTTCTGTTATACTCACAGACATTATGTTAACACTTTTAGAAACCTCAGATTGTTTCCTATCCAATAGTACTAATTATGTGCATATCCTATTTTCTGAAACTGAGTGGCAGGCATTTTGCTTAGGGCACGCCAGACTCTCCAAAACCGTCACCTCACCTACCGCTCCCTAAGAAGTTAAACAATTTAAAGGCAATGCTACCAAAAACGAATTGAGTGTATGTAAACTTCTGACCCACTGGAATGTGAGGAAAGAAACAAAAGAAACATTATCTCTACTATTATTCTGACATTTCACATTCTTAAAATAAAGTTGTAATCCTAATTGACCTAATTTTTACTAGGATTAAATGTCAGGAATTGTGAAAAACTGAGTTTAAATGTACTTGGCTAAGGTGTATGTAAACTTCCGACTTCAACTGTATATCAGGTCCCACAGTTGACAGTGCATGTCAGAGCAAAAAGCAAGCCATAATGTCGAAGGAATTGTCCGTAGAACGCAGAGACAGGATTGTGTTGAGGAACAGATCTGGGGAAGTGTACCAAAACATTTCTGCAGCAAATGAAGGTCCCAAAGAATACAGAGGCCTCCACCACTCTTAAATGGAAGAAGTTTGGAACCCCCAAGACTCTTCCTAGAGCTGGCCGTCCTGCAAAACTGAGCAATCGGGGGAGAAGGGCCTTGGTCAGGGAGGTGACCAAGAACCCGATGGTCACTCTGACAGAGCACTAGAGTTCCTCCGTGGAAATGGGAGAACCTTCCAGAAGGATAACCATCTCTGCAGCACTGCCCCAATCAAGCCTTCATGGTAATGTGGCCAGACTGAAGCGATTCCTCAGTAAAAGGCACGACAGCACGCTTGGAGTTTGCCAAAAGGCATCTAAAGCCTCTCAGACCATGAGAAACAAGATTCTCTGGTCTAATGATACCAAGATTGAACTATTTGGCCTGAATGCCAAGCGTCACGTCTGGAGGAAACCTTGCACCATCCCTACAGTGAAGCATGGTGGTGGCAGCATCATGCTTTGAGAATGTTTTTCAGAGGCAGGGACTGGGAGACTAGTCAGGATCGAGGCAAAGACGAACGGACTAATGTACAGAGAGATCCTTGATGAAAACCTGCTCCAGAGTGCTCAGGACCACAGACTGGGGCAAAGGTTCACCTTCCAACAGGACAACGACCCTAAGCACAAAGCTGTAATCGCTTCCAAAGATGCTTCAACAAAGTCCTGAATAAAGGGTCTGAATACTTATGTAAATGTACTATTTCACTTTTTTGGGAGGGGGGGCAAAACATTTTAACCTGTTTTTGCTTTGTCGTTATGGGGTATTGTGTGTAGATTGATTGAACACAATTTAATCCATTTTAGAATAAGGCTGTAACACAACAAAATGTGGAAAAAGTCACAGGTCTGAATACTTTCCGAAGGCACTGTATGTGGCACATATTCAAATAAAATGTTCTGACTAGTTTACAGTTTACTGTCAATATGGACCCCCAATAACTCCTTAGACTCAATGTAATCCAACAACACTGTTTACTTGGTTGAGGAAAAAAAGCCCTAAAACTTATGGCCAGCATCTCAAATGGCACCTTATTCCCTATATAGTGCATTACTTTGACCGGAGCCTTATGGGTCCCCTGGTAAAAAGTAGTACACTTTATATGGAATAGAGTGCCATTTGAGACAAATCCATACACTCAACAGGGACTGGTTGGGAAGGGAACAACAACAGACATTCAGTCCCACGGTACCTCTGTGACCTTTTCTCGAGAGGGAACATCTTTGCCGAGAACCCCAGGAGGATCCTTTTTTGAAGGACTCCCGTGGCTTGCCCATCTCTCTGATAGACACATTGTTCCCCTCAATAACCCCATACGGCTCACTGATTCTCTATACTCAAAGCAGGGCCAGGCAGTGCACTCTATCTCCTCTCACTCAACATGGATGGCTACTGGAAGAGGATTGTAAGGTACAACATGGAAAAAAAACAGCACACCAGCAATGACAGATGACCATTCTTGACTTTGTTCAAGGTCATTTGTCTGCCTTTACTAGTGTGCTGTTTTTCATGTTATGTACAGTACCAGTCAAAAGTTTGGACACACCTACTCACTCAAGGGTTTTTCTTTATTTTTACTATTTTCTACATTGTAGACTAATAGTGAAGACAACCAAAAAAGTGTTAAACAAATAAAACTTTTTTTTTATTCACTACGGTCCAACTCATCCCAAACCTTCTCAATTGGGTTGAGGTCGGGTGATCGTGGAGGCCAGGTCATCTGATGCAGAGACCATCACTCTCCTTGTTCAAATAGCCCTTACACAGCCTGGAGGTGTGTTGGGTCATTTTCCTGTTGAAAAACAAAATGATAGTCCCACTAAGCGCACACCAGATGGGATGGTGTATGGCTGCAGAATGCTGTGGTAGACATACTGGTTAAGTGTGCCTTGAATTCTAAATAAATCAGTGTCACGAGCAACGCAGCCGACACCATCACACCTTCTCCTCCATGCTTCACATTGGGAACCACACATTCTTGAGATCATCCGTTCACCTACTCTGCGTCTCACAGACATTGCGGTTGTAACCAAAAATTGGTTTGCAGACACATCTCAACATCAACTGTTCAGAGGAAACTGCGTGAATCAGGCCTTCATGGTTGAATTTCTGCAAAGAAACCACTACTAAAGGATACCAATAAGAAGAAAAGACATGCTTGGGACAAGAAACGAGAGCAATGGACATTGGACCGGTGGAAATCTGTCCTTTGGTCTGTTTTAGATTTTTGGTTACAACCGCAGTGTCTGTGAGACGCAGAGTAGGTGAACGGATGATCTCAGCATGTGTGGTTCCCACTGTGAAGCATGGAGGAGGATGGTGTCGGCTGCGTTGCTGGTGGCACTGATTTATTTAGAATTCAAGGCACACTTAACCAGCACGATCAACTGAATCGTTTCTAATCATCTCTCCTCCTTCCAGGCCTTTTCTTCTCTGGACTTTATATTGCGATTGGCCACTTTCATCAATTAGGTGCATTACCGCCAACAACCTCGTTCATCTTCAGTCACCCACGTGGGTATAACCAACGAGGAGATGGCACGCGTGGGTACCTCGTCTATAAGGACTTGCAGGACTTGCAGCGCAATCTGCGTCACAAATAGAACTGACTTCTATTTTAGCCCTTGGCAACGCAGACGCTCGTTGACGCGCACGAGCAGTGTGGGTGCAATAATTGAATAATAGAGATTTCTAAATTTATTTTGCAACGCTCACGCACGCAACACGAGCGGTGTAGTCAGCCTGTTAGACATTTTGCAGAACTTGGGGAGAACTATCATATACTGTTATACTGTACTCTGTATCAACTTCTGCCTACAATTGTATTACTATAAGGGGTATTTTAATACTTTAAAAAAGTCTGTGTTTCCTTTCCATTACTAATGTATGTTTGATAATTATATAGACCTGATCATTTGTTGAAGAAATTGACTAACAGTTCCCACCATGAAGCATTGAGGAGGAGGTGTGATGATGCTTTGCTAGTGACTCTGTCAGTGATTTATTTAGAATTCAAGGCACACTTAACCAGCATGGCTACCACAGCATTCTGCAGTGATACGCCATCCCATCTGGTTTGCGTTTAGTGGGACTATAATTTGTTTTTCAACAGGACAGTGGCCGAACCTCCAGGCTGTGTAAGGGCTATTTGACCAAGAAGGAGAGTGATGGAGTGCTGTATCAGATGACCTGGCCTCCACAATCACCCGACCTCAACCCAATTGAGATAGTTTGGGATGAGTTGGACCGCAGAGTGACGGAAAAGCAGCCAACAAGTGCTCAGCATATGTGGGAAGTCCTTTAAGACTGTTGAAAAAGCATTCCAGGTGAAGCTGGTTGAGAGAATGCCAAGAGTGTGCAAAGCTGTCATCAAGGAAAAGAGTGGCTACTTTGAAGAATCAAAAATATATCTTGATTTGTTTAACACATTTTTGGTTACTACATGTTTCCATATGTGTTATTTTATGGTTTTGATGTCTTCATTATTATTCTACAATGTAGAAAATAGAAAAAATTATGAAAAACCCTTGAATGAGTAGGTGTGTCCAAACTTTTGACTGGTACTGTAGTTCAACCTAGCGAACAATAAATCTATGATTACACAAAGAGACTAGCAGGATCTTCACTCCATTTATTTATAATATAATAATAATTATAGGGTGTGCATTTGATGCAGAGACACTCGTAGGTCATACCCTGACACTGATAGAAAGTCAGATATTGTTTCATACTCCTAATGGTTAAGGTAATGATTCGGGGTAGGGCAATCTGATCCTAGATCTGTGCTTCGGGGGCAATTTCCACCTCTGAAGCAGGTAATCCGTTCGCTAACTAATCTTTGCCCACTAGGGGGCCGCCTCTCCCCCTACATATGTGTGTGTGAGAGAGAGAGAGAGCAGCATAGTCCTGAGTCAACAGTGGTGAAGCCAGCCAGGAAGAGATGGAGCCGCAGGACAGAGAACACACACACGCCACGCTTGTTTATCATAGGGGCACATGGCTCATTTATTTTAATTTTTTTATTTTATTTAACCTTTATTTAACTAGGCAAGTCAGTTAAGAAGAAATTCTTATTTACAATGACGGCCTACCCTGCAAACCCGGACGACGCTGGGCCAACTCTGTGCCGCCCTATGGGACTCCCAATCACAGCCGGATGTGATGCAGCCTGGATTCAAACTAGGTACTGCAGTGATGCCTCTTGCACTGAGATGCAGTGTCTTAGACCACCGCGCCACTCGGGAACAGATGCCTGACAGGGATATAGGCCTATGCTTGAGCTAAACTAACATCCACAGTCAGCCATAGCATAGGTCTCACTTAATTAACACAGTAGGACTGCAGAGTTAGCCAGGTTCATAACAGCGTTTACGTAACAGTGCATTATGTGCCACAGTCAGAGAGCGAGGTAGAGCGAGCGCCGACCTAGAAGATGGTAAACAAGTGATGTCAGCTACTGCTGCTGCTGCCAATGCCGTGGCATGCTTCTGCTCGCTCCAGGGAGAGGGGGGAATGCAGGATAGGATTTGAAGGGGTATGTGGTGGGCGGGGGGTTAGTATCATCTGGGACTGGCAGGTTTGTACTGCTCATCCTTCACAGAGGTACTGTATATGGTTATGGAACGTTTGGATCTTGACTTAACTGTAAGTAAGCAAGCTTACTGTAAGTACGCACTCCTACTCTGACGCTTTATGAATACGGCCTTGCTGCAGTAATTATATCCCAGAAACAGTGATGATGATCCATCCCTCAATAAAACTGTTGCGGAAAACAAGTGCCACAGGCAAGTTAGACAAAAGTCACAGGCTTTACGCAAAACTCCTAAGACAAAAATTCCATCAAACCACATGGCAGTATTTTCACAGTAGTATATAAGAATGACAATTTGGGGGCATATTTTCTTTTAGCCTTTTTGGGGCTTAAATATGACCTGGTACAAAATAGTACAGTAGAAATACCTCACAGATGGAGGCTCCCAGTTCTCAGAATGAGACACCTACAGGTATGTGCTGCTGGCAGTAGTTGTGTAAACAAAGATAGTGCAACATTGCCAAGGCAGGTTTGATTTAATCTGTATCTACAGCAGCATAACATTGTACAACGGGCAGGTCGGAGAAAGGGTCAGTTCATGTAATACACACATTACACTGTGTGTGTGTGTGTCAGTGGCATACTACAGTTTTGCAAGGCCCACTCACAAGGTCTGAGCAAGGAACATGGCTTATGAGGTGTTCATATGCTATCTGGGGGCAAAGGGCCCCTGGACTCCAACCCCTCAAAAAGAGTATTGGGTTGAGGGCCCCCCAGAGCTCATAGTCTCCCCCACATTGAGAGGGCGTGAGGTACGCCAGTGGTGTGGGTAGTCTGCCGTGTTTGCTTTATTCTACTGGCAGTGAGAGCCAGACAGTGCAGAGCATACTTAAACTAAATTTAGATTGACCTCCACACAATCTCTCTGTGTGTGTGTGTGTGTGTGTGTGTGTGTGTGTGTGTGTGTGTGTGTGTGTGTGTGTGTGTGTGTGTGTGTGTGTGTGTGTGTGTGTGTGTGTGTGTGTGTGTGTGTGTGTGTGTGTGTGTGTGTGTGTGTGCACGCATCCAGCATCACTTTTGATCTCCTTGTCATTCCACCAGATCATCTACAGATGTAGGATCTGAATTTGATCACCCTGTTGCAGGATAACTGTTCTGCAATGCAGTGTATTTGAGGTTTAAAAAGGCTTCTGAAGTTTGTATTTTCCACTTTAATTCACATTTCCTTTTGCTGCAGGATAATTATCCTGCTGTAGCAGCAGGGTGATCAAATTAAGATCCTACATCTGTATATAGTCTGCTGTCTACCCAATGTGAATTTCAACACTCACTTTCTCTCACACATTCACAAGTGATCGACACAGGACATGATGCTATTTGTCATTTGAATTGTACAGCACCCCGTGGTTACATCACACGGCTGGCTGGCCAGCAGCTACACAGAGAGAGATCAACAGGTCAACAGGGTGGCCAGCTCGCCACTGCCTTGACCTTTGACCTGTTGGCTTATGGCAGCGGATCAAATCAAATCAAAGTTTATTTGTCACGTGCGCCGAATACAACAGGTGTAGACTTTACATTGAAATGCTTACTTACAGGCTCTAACCAACAGTGCAAAAAAGGTATTATGTGAACAATAGGTAAGTAAAGAAATAAAAACAGTAAAAACACAGTAAAAAAAAACAGCAGCGAGGCTATATACAGTAGCGAGACTAAGAGTAGCGAGGCTGCATACAGGCACTGGTTAGTCGGGCTGATTGAGGTAGTATGTACATGTAGATATGGTTAAAGTAACTATGCAAATATGATTAACAGAGAGTAGAGTAGTAAAAGAGGGGTTGGTGGGTGGCGGGACACAATGCAGATAGACCAGTTAGCCAATGTTGCTCGTAGCTTATGTCTTGTTTGGGTAGCTTTGGTTAGAGTTTGGGTACAGCAGCTTTACTTTAGGCTTCTCGGTTAGATTTGGGTACAGTCGTGTTGCTTGCCTCCACCCACCATTAAGCCCCTGAAAATGTGTCTCTGTCTACTCAGTACTGTGTCCTCTAAGCTTTAGCCTGGTGCCTGGCATGTTCCAGGCGGCAGTTTACTAGGAGACTGGACACGCAACCCATGCTGTGAGCAGTGTCACATCCACTACTAACAGGGGGTCATACTGGGACTTGTGTGTGTGTGTAGCTACAGTACATTGAGGGAGCAGTGGCGGTGGCTTTCTGGGTGAGACTTACAAGGCTCTCAGCCACCCCGGCTAATAGGATTGGGTTGGGTGCCAAAGGATTCCGGGCCGACAGCAGACCGCTTCAAAGGTCAGGGGGCCCTCCACTTCACCTGCCTCCTCGAGTTTATTTTTTGTGAAGAAGAAGGATGGAGGTCTGCGCCCGTGCATTGACTATTGAGGTATCAACCAAATCACTGTGAGGTACAGCTACCCACTGCCTCTCATAGCCAGTGCGATAGAGTCAATGCACGGGGCATGCTTCTTCACAAAATTGGACCTCAGGAGCGCTTACAACCTGGTGCGTATCCGGGAGGGGGACGAGTGGAAGACGGCATTTAGTACCACCTCAGGGCACTATGAGTACCTCGTCATGCCGTACGGGTTGATGAATGCTCCATCAGTTTTCCAGGCTTTTGTAGACAAGATTTTCAGGGACCTGCACGGGCAGGGTGTAGTGGTGTATATTGATGACATTCTGATATACTCCGCTACACGCACCGAGCATGTGTACCTGATGCGCAGGGTGCTAGGTCGACTGTTGGAGCATGACCTGTACGTCAAGGCTGAGAAATGTCTGTTCTTCCAACAGTCCGTCTCCTTCCTAGGGTACCGCATTTCCACGTCAGGGGTGGAGATGGAGAGTGACTGCATTTCAGTCATGCGTAATTGGCCGACTCCTACCACGGTAAAGGAAGTGCAGCGGTTTCTAGGGTTTGCCAACTACTACCGGAGGTTTACCCGGGGCTTTGGTCAGGTAGCGGCTCCCATTACCTCACTGCTGAAGGGGGGACCGGTGCGACTGCAGTGGTTGGCAGAGGTGGACAAGGCTTTTGGTCACCTGAAGGCTCTGTTTACCTCGGCTCCTGTGCTGGCTCATCCGGATCCCTCTTTGGCGGTCATAGTAGAGGTGGACGTGTCCGAGGCTGGGATAGGAGCCGTGCTCTCTCAGCGCTCGGGTACGCCACCAAAACTCCGTCCCTGTGCCTCTTTTTCTAAGAAGCTCAGCCCATCGGAGCAAAACTATGATGTCGGGGACCAGGAGTTGTTCACTGTAGTCAAGGCTCTGAAGGCGTGGAGACATTGGCTTGAGGGGGCTAAGCACCCTTTTCTCATCTGGACTGACCACCGTAATCTGGAGTACATCCGGGTGGCGAGGAGACTGTACCCTCGCCAGGCAAGGTGGGCCATGTTCTTTACCCGTTTTGTTTTCACCCTGTCCTACAGACCAGGTTCCCAGAGCGTTAAGATGCACTGTCCAGGATGTACGACACAGAAGAGCGGTAGATCACACTCCCATACTTCCGGCCTCTTGCCTGGTGGCACCGGTGGTGTGGGAGCTGGACACGGACATCGAGCAGGGCGTTACGTAAAGTGCCCACTCCCCCCCAGTGTCCAGCTGGGCGACTGTACGTTCCGTCTGCTGTCCGTGACCGTTTTATCTTTTGAGCTCACACATCACCTTCCTCTGGTCATCCTGGCATCAGTCGGACAGTGCGCTGTCTTAGTGGGAAGTATTTGTGGTCCACCTTGGCAAAGGACGTGAGGGTTTATGTTTCCTTCTGCTCAGTGTGTGCCCAGTGCAAGACTCCTAGGCACCTGCCCAGAGGGAAGTTACAGCCCTTACCTGTTCCACAACGGCCGTGGTTGCACCTGTCGGTGGACTTCCTCACTGATCTTCCTCCATCACAGGGTAAGACCATGATCCTGGTCATGGGGATTGGTTTTCTAAGTCCTGCTGTCTCCTTCCTTTGCCCGGTCTCCCTACGGCCCTACAGACTGCGGAGGCTCTGTTTACACACATCTTCTGGCACTACGGGGTGCCTGAGGATATAGTGTCTGATCGAGGTGCCCAGTTCACGTCAAGGGTCTGGAGGGCGTTCATGGAACGTCTGAGGGTCTCGGTCAGCCTTACCTCGGGTTTTCACCCCCAGAGTAACGGGCAGGTGGAGAGAGTAAACCAGGATGTGGGTAGGTTTCTGCGGTCTTATTGCCAGGACCGGCCGGGTGGGCGGCGTTCATCCCCTGGGCAGAGATGGCCCAAAACTCGCTTCGCCACTCCTCCACTAACCTCTTCCCCTTCCAGTGCGTATTGGGGTATCAGCCAGTTCTGGCACCTTGGCATCAGAGCCAGATCGAGGCTGCGGTGGATGAATGGTTTAAACGCTCGGAGGAGACATGGGACGCTGCTCATGTGCACTTGCAACGGGCCGTGAGGCGTCAGAAGGCGAGCGCCGACCGACACCGCAGTGAGGCCCCGGTGTTCTGCCCCTCCGCCTGCCCTGCCGGAAGCTGGGTCAGCGGTTTGTGGGGCCATTCAAAGTCCTGAGGAAACTGAACGAGGTTTGTTACAGGTTACAGCTTCCCCCAGATTACCGTATTAACCCCTCGTTCCATGTGTCTCTCCTCAGGCCGGTGGTGGCTGGTCCACTCCAGGAGTCTGAGGTGCGGGAGGTTCCTCCGCCCCCTCTGGACTTCGAGGGGGCCCCGGCGTATGCTGTTCGAGCCATCCTGGACTCGAGGAGTCGGAAGAGGGGCCTTCAGGACCTCGTGGAGTGGGAGGGGTACAGTCCGGAGGAGAGATGCTGGGTGCCAGTGGAGGACGTTTTGGACCATTTCACCTTCGATGCTGCGGGAGTTCCACCGTCTCCATCCGGATCGCCCTGCGCCTCGTCCTCCAGGTCGTCCCCGAGGTCGGTGTCGGCCTCGGGGACGAGGGGGGGTGTGTTTTGGGGTGTGTGTGTACTGTCACTACTTCCGCCGAAGTTGGTCCCTCTCCTTGTTCGGCGGTGTTCGGCAGTCGACGTCACCGGTCTTCTAGCCATCGCCGATCTACCTTTCATGTTCCATTTGTTTTGTCTTGTTTTACACACCTGGTTTCAATTCCCCAATAGTTATGTTCATTATTTAACCCTCTGTTTCCCCCTTGGTTTTGTGCGTGATTGTTTTGTGTTTTGGTCCGTATTGTGGGCTTGGTGATTTTCTATTTGTAATGAGTACGTTTTTTTTTAGTAAAATTACTTTGGTACTCATCTCTGCTGTCCTGCGCCTGACTCCTCTGCACCAGATTCACCCAGACCTTTGACATAGTGTGTATGAGCCTGCGTTCACAATGAAATGTAATGGAATAGTCCCAAGAGAAAAACCCCATGTGACACTGCTGAATGGCTCAATCAAAAGTTCCAAGTATATGTAAGAAAATAAATACTATTCGGCTGATCTGTGATCGTCATGCCATTGTTTGCCGTAGCTTTATGATGGGACTACTCATTAATAAAGCTTATCTGAGATCTGTCATTCCTGTGTTTTTCCCATAGCCTAATGTTGATACTCCTCAGGAAACATGCCCTGAGGAGTGTGTTTTAACCATGTTCAGTAGCGTGTGCTGATTATGCTGTTATCGTTGGCATGACCATAACCTGGTTATGGCTCATAAAAGAGCTATGCTCTGGGACACACTGAGCCCGATCGAGGTGTAAACATCATAAAACGGAGGCAGCACAATATCATTGAGTAAGTGCGTGCACACACACACCCACATACTGTACACACAGATACATAGATACAAACACAGAAGTGTCAAAGTCTGGCCAGTTGCCCAGAAGTGTGTCTGTGTGAAGAACATTTCCTGTATGATAGACTATGGCATTATGTAAAATGACTCTCTTCAGGTAAACATCCTTTAGGAGTACGGGGTCCGTAACATTACTGATACACTGTAACTGATCACCTTTGAAGTTATTCCATAGAATAAACCATTTTGACCTGAGGAATGTCATTGGATAATGGTTACCACTTACAAATAACAAGCCTATAATAACCATATAATAGAGTACGTTAGTGTAAGGGTATTCGGGCAATGTGCAATCAAAGTTTGATGAGGACAAAAGGGAACGCTACTGTAGGTCTCTTTGAACAAAGTGGTGAATTCATGTGGTGAAATGGTGAAGCCGTGCTCAAGGTCACATCGACAGATTGTTCACCTAGTCGGCTTGGGGATTCAAACCAGCGATCTTTTGGTTAGTGACCCAACACTCTTAACCACTAGGCTACCTGCCACCCAATGGAGTGAGTACCTCCTGAGGCACTGAACACACACACATATCAGTTCTATCCACACGCTATCTGTCCAGAGGCATTCTTTTGATAAAAGGCATTTTGAATGTTGATATGAACTTACTGGCCTTTGTTTTTGGGAGTCCCATAGGTCGGGGCACAATTGGCCCAACGTCGTCCGGGTTTGGCCGGGGTAGACCATCATTGTAAATAATTTGTTCTTAGCTGACTTGTTCTTAGCTGACAAAAAAATACATATTACATGGTATGTTTGCAGTCATGAGAACAAACCTCTCCTGAAATGTATCCTAGAACCTATCTGAACTATGTGAAGGGGATAGAAATAAAATATTTCCATATTTTTGCCAGGTAGGTCAGCAAGCAATTCCTTTGGGAGCTCATTTAAATGGCAGCAACAGCTACAGCAGCATACAACTATGGTATACTATAACAGCTATTGTATACTGTAACAGCTACTGTTATCAACAGTAAGAGAGAGTTTGTTGAAATATCATATGCAACTTGCGGAAACTTGCTGAAAACTTGCTGACTGCACATAAAGTGATATTGTATTATCATCATAAATATCAGTACAATAACTTTTAGGTATAAGCAAACGAAAGTGATACTTCCGAGTATAAGACATCCTATTGTAAACTTATTCATTCAGAAAAACAACATGCTCTCTGTTTATGATACTGTGAGGTTGGAGTCATATGTGAGCAGAGTAAATAGTTGCAGTGAGTTCACATAGACTTTAATGTAGCCTCTGATTTTCAGTTGTCATTTCCACTTTGTGAAATAACCCTGTGGACTGCAACAGGGAGGGACTACCTGCGCTTGTTCCATTTGTAACCTCCCCTCTCAGGACTGGGAGGGTTTAACTCCGGAGGTTGCAGAAAATCATTCACTGGGCAGAGTTTCAGTGGGGCAAACTTAGGTTTCTTTATTTCTCAAAAAGGAGGGGAAAGGGAAAAGGGAGGAAACTGTAACTCAGGTCACTCTTCTTTCTGCCGGCTGCTCCTTCTGGCGTCCGTCTACTTCTGGAAGGGAGGCAGAAGAGGTGTAGGATTAGACAAGGTGGATTATTCTACTCACGTCCTCCACTAGGCCTCTATCTCCAAGAGGGTGGTTGGGTTCTGACTGGTCCAAAGCCTGGGCTGGGCTGGGATACCTCCAACACTCCGTGTCTGCTCTCTTCTCCTGCCTCTCCTTCCCCTCACTGTGGCTTCTTTGTCCTCTTTAATGTGGCTACTAATTGGGCCCAACCGCCTGCAGCCGAGGCTCCCTGTCAGAGGGGAAATTGTGCACACCTGGGTTAGGGCTGTCCTTGGTCCTGAACATCTCTGTTCAGCCCAGACCTTATGATGGTGCTCTCCATGGTGCTGCAGGTGACTGTGCTGTGTGGTGAGGGACTGTGTTTCCTTCTGGCCACCACACATTGCAAAACGTTTTGCTACATTCTACTAATTACAATACAACTTTATTGTCCATTACTTACAGAGGATAATGGAAATGTGTCTTCTGCTTCGTTTTCAACCCCCCCTGACAGCACACATCCCATGTACAGTTGAGATGAGTGTTCAAAACATTATGAACATGCTCTTTCCATGACCTAGACTGACCAGGTGAATCCAGCTGAAAGCTATGATTCCTTATTGATGTCACTTCAGATCAGTGTAGATGAAGGGGAGGAGACTGGTTAAAGAAGGATTTCTAAGCCTTGAGAAAAGTGAGACATGGATTGTGTATGTGTGCCATTCAGAGGGTGAATGGGCAAGACAAAAGATTTAAGTGCCTTTGAACTGTGTGTGGTAGTAGGTGCCAGGTGCACCAGTTTGAGTGTGTCAAGAACTGCAACACTGCTGGGGTTTTTCTCACTTAACAGTTTCTTTCTCACTTTCCCATGTGTGTCAAGAGTGGTCCACCGCCCAAAGGACATGCAGCCAACTTGACACAACTGTGGAAAGCATTGGAGTCAACATGGGCCAGCATCCGTGTGGAACACTTTCGACACCTTGTAGAGTCCATGCCCCGACGAATTGAGGCTGTTCTGAGGGCAAAACTATTAGGAAGGTGTTCTTAATGTTTTGTACACACAGTGTACATTTTCATTATGTCGTTTTCAAAATCTGTAGTAGACAAATGAGTTTAAAATCTACAGTGAGGAAAAAAAGTATTTGATCCCCTGCTGATTTTGTACGTTTGCCCACTGACAAAGAAATTATCAGTCTATAATTTTAAATGGTAGGTTTATTTGAACAGTGAGAGACAGAATAACAACAAAACAATCCAGAAAAAACTGTTATAAATTGATTTGCATTTTAATGAAGGAAATAAGTATTTGACCCCTCTGCATAACATGACTTAGTACTTGATGGCAAAACCCTTGGCAATCACAGAGGTCAGACCTTTCTTGTAGTTGGCCACCAGGTCTGCACGCATCTCAGGAAGGATTTGTCCCACTCCTCTTTGCAGATCTTCTCCAAGTCATTAACTTCTTTGGGAGCAGCGCCCGAGGTGACCGTTTTGGAGAGCCTGGCGTGCCCAAAGTAAAATGGCTCCCATTCAGGCCCAGAAAATAGGATATGCACATATTTAGTACCATTGGATAGGAAACACTCTAAATTTTCAAAAACATTTTGTCTGTGAGTATAAGAGAACGGATATGGCAGGCAAAAACCCAAGGAATTTCTGTCCTGGAAAAAGTGGTTTTGACACATTGCCTCATTTAGAACCCCTCCCTTATGAAAATGCCCATATAAGGGCATACGAATGCAGTACCTATTGCTTCCTCAGGATGTCAACAGTCTCGAGAAAGTGTTCTGATTCTTTTTAGATGCTTTTAGAGCAGAGAAGAAGTCGAATAAGGAAGTGTCCACATAGATGTCAATACAAGTAAATGCGTGCTCCCGGCTGTACGCTCTGTGGTTTTTTCCTTTCTTATCGCCCAGTTTATATTCTGGTTGAAATATTATACAGCATATACACAAAAGTGTTCCTAAGGATACATTTACAATTATGTTTGATTGTTCTTGGACAAGTTTATAGGTATAAGTTGAACGAGTTCTCTTCACGTTTCAATGGAGGAGTCGATGCTCTATTTTCTCATTATAACGCCAACCAAACAGAGATTTATGGATATAATACATTACTTTTCTAACAAAAAGAACCATGGATTGTCTTCGTTGGACACTTGGGAAGCCCTCAGCAGAAGTTCTTCGAAAGGTAATTGATTTGTTTTCGCTGTGAAATGTGTTTTCTGTGAACCGTGATGGCTTATGAATTCATGGTAATGGTAAAAATATGTTAGGTGCTACCCTCAAACAATCAAATGTGGTGCTTTCGCCGTAAAGCCTTTTTCAAATCTGACAACACTGTGATATTGCCAAGAAGCAGAGCTTTTGATGACTATGAAACACTTGTATATTAATGCATGTTTAATAATTCAACTTTTGGATTTTGGATTTGGCGCCTTGCATTTCACCTGGTAGTGTCGGGAGTGGGGCGCTAGCCCCACCGCTCCCTAAGAAGTTAAGGTATCGAGGCTGACATTTGGCAACTCGAACCTTCAGCTCCCTCCACAGATTCTCTATGGGATTAAGGTCTGGAGACTGGCTAGGCCACTCCAGGACCTTAATGTGCTTCTTCTTGAGCCACTCCTTTGTTGCCTTGGCCGTGTGTTTTGGGTCATTGTCATGCTGGAATACCCATCCACGACCCATTTTCAATGCCCTGGCTGAGGAAGGAGGTTCTCACCCAAGATTTGATGGTACATGGCCCCGTCCATCATCCCTTTGATGCGGTGAAGTTGTCCTGTCCCCTTTGCAGAAAAACACCCCCAAAGCACAATGTTTCCACCTCCATGTTTGACGGTGGGGATTGTGTTCCTGGGGTCATAGGCAGCATTCCCCCTCCTCCAAACATGGCGAGTTGAGTTGATGCCAAAGAGCTCCATTTTGGTCTCAACTGACCACAACACTTTCACCCAGTTGTCCTCTGAATCATTCAGATGTTCATTGGTAAACTTCAGACGGGCATGTATATGTGCTTTCTTGAGCAGGGGGACCTTGCGGGTGCTGCAGGATTTCAGTCCTTCACGGTGTAGTGTGTTACCAATGGTTTTCTTGGTGACTATGGTCCCAACTGCCTTGAGATCATTGACAAGATCCTCCTGTGTAGTTCTGGGCTGATTCCTCACCGTTCTCATGATCATTGCAACTCCACAAGGTGAGATCTTTCATGGAGCCCCAGGCCGAGGGAGATTGACAGTTCTTTTGTGTTTCTTCCATTTGCGAATAATCGCACCAACTGTTGTCACCTTCTCACCAAGCTGCTTGGCGATGGTCTTGTAGCCCATTCCAGCCTTGAGTAGGTCTAGAATCTTGTCCCTGACATCCTTGGAGAGCTCTTACTTTATATGAAGATGTATTGTAATGTGAAATATGTATTTCTAGATTACAAATTGATTAAGTTTGGTGAAAATGTGACTATGATTTTGTGTGTTGTACTTAGTCAATTGAAAATGTGCTTAGAGTTTGAAACAACTGGCTTTTTGATAATCTGTTAAGTGTAAATGTACCACATAAGACAAACATTTTTAAAAAATAACTTAAGTTAAAAAATAACTTAAGTTTACCCCTACAGGTTAAGGAATAAGCACTTTATGTCACATTGCACCACAAGCTTTGCTTTTAATGAAATATTTTATGTCCAAAAATGTAAATCGCAGGTGTCTCAAGGGCCATGTGCTATTATGATTTAGGGTGGAGGACTTTTGTCTCTAGGGAAATCAAGCCTAAGACGTTTGAATTACAGTCAACACTGGGACTTCCTATGG
This sequence comes from Brachymystax lenok tsinlingensis, assembly GCA_030435695.1. Taxonomy (NCBI): domain Eukaryota; kingdom Metazoa; phylum Chordata; class Actinopteri; order Salmoniformes; family Salmonidae; genus Brachymystax; species Brachymystax lenok. The sequence goes on from CM059814.1 coordinate 38,972,456, forward strand.
GACCATCTTTCCATTATTATGGGTTAGTAATAAGAAAGTAAATTATAATTTTAATCTATATGGTTAATGGCGTTAACCTGCAGTCACATGAGTATATGGTAATAATAGACCTCATTGGTGATTGGGTGCAGAATGGGGAAGGGGGGAAGGTGAGGGTGGAGGGAATAGCTGTAAGAACCACCTATTCACTCGGATTATATTATTACATAAAATTTGTGTCCCAAATGGCCCTATGTTGTGCACAACTTTTTACCCTGGCCTGTAGGACGTCAAAAGTAGTGCACTATTGTCACGATCTCCTGTAGTGACGGACCAAGACGCAGCGATGCTTCCAGTATACATATTTATTTACACGTAAACTGGGAAAATAATAAACCAACGAAAATCGTAACTACAGTGTACATGAAACACACCAACCAACAATGACCCACAAAAACCCCAGTGAAAACCACAATGGTTCCCATATATGGTTCCCAATTAGAGGTAACGACAATCAGCTGCCTCTAATTGGGAACCATCTCCCCAACATAGAAATAGAAAACCTAGAACACAAAAAACCCTACTAAACAAAACAAACTAAACACGCCAGCCTGAAACCCAGGGCTGGACGTGACAACTATATAGGAAATGGGGTGTCAACTGGGACACAGACCTAAACCGTTTTCTCTGTGGAATACTATTGGGGCCAGTTGGGCACGGGAAGCTGAACGGAATGAACATCACATGGGCACATCATTAAAACCTCTCCCCACATGTGTCTGAGGGCCTCCCGCTGGAGAGAAGGGGAGAGAGGGGGGAGAGAGAGAGAGTGCAAGAGAGAGAGAGAGAGAGAGAGAGAGAGAGAGAGAGAGAGAGAGAGAGAGAGAGAGAGAGGTGGGTGGACGGACGGATGGATGGAGAGGAGGGAAAGTCTTCAATCATTTCCGTTGCTGAAAGTACAGTTGGAACACAAAAATAAAAGACTATGACCTATGAAGGGTCTCAGATGGCTGGTGAATGTGTGCTCTCAGCAGTGTAAATCACCAAATTACAGAGGGTAATATCTGTTTTTCAAATCAAATTGTATTGGTCACATACACATATTTAGCAGATGTTATTGTGGGTGTAGCGAAATGCTTGTGTTCCTAGCTCCAACAGTGCAGTAGTATCTAACAATTCACAACAATACACACATCCAAAAGTAAGAGAATGGAATAAAGAAATATATAAATATTAGGACGAGCAATGTCAGTGTCTGTCACATGTGCTCCCTCTCCGGCCTCTAAGTCACCAGGCTGCTCGTAAGGGTGCACACCTGTCACCAGCATTACGCGCATAATGACACTCAACTGGACTTCATCACCTCCTTGATTACCTGCCCTTTATATGTCACTCCCTTTGGTTTCTTCCCCAGTCGTCATTGTTGCTGTTTCATGTCTGTGCGCTGTTTGTGTTTCTTGTTTTGTTCATTTATTAATTAAATGTATTCACTCCCTGAACTTGCATCCCGACTCTCAGCGTACATCGTTACAGTGTCATTGACTAAAATACTGTAGAATAGAATACAGTATATGCATACGTATTAGATGAGTAAAGCAGTATGTAAACATTATTAAAGTGACTAGTGTTCCACTATTTAAGTGGCCAGTGATTCCATGTTTATGTATATAGGGCAGCAGCCTCTAAGGTGCAGGGTTGAATAACCGGGTGGTAGCAGGCTAGTGATGTCTATTCAACAGTCTGATGGCCTTGAGATAGAAGCTGTTTTTCAGTCTCTTGGTCCCAGCTTTGATGCAACTGTACTGACCTTGCCTTCTGGATGATAGCGGTGTGAACAGGCCGTGGCTCGGGTGGTTGATGTCCTTGATGATCCTTTTGTTCTTCCAGTGACATCGGGTGCTGTAGGTGTCTTGGAGAGCATGAAGAGTGCCCCCAGTGATGCGTTGAGCAGACCGTACCACCCTCTGGAGAGCCCTGCGTTTTCAGGTGGTGCACTTTCCGCACCAGGCAGTGATACAGCCCAACAAGATGCTCTCAATTGTGCATCTGTAAAAGTTTCTGAGGGTCTTAGGGGCCAAGCCAAATTTCTTCAGCTTCCTGAGGTTGAAGAGGCGCTGCTGCGCCTTCTTCACCATACTGTCTGTGTGGGGGAACCATTTCAGATTGTCAGTGATGTGTACGCTTTCCACCTTCTCTACTGCGGTCCTGTCGATATGGATAAGGGTGTGCTCCCTCTGCTGTTTCCTGAAATTCATGATCATCTCCTTTGTTGATGTTGAGGGAGATGTTATTTTCCTGACACCACCCCGCCAGTGCCCTCACCTCCTCCCTGTATGCTGTCTCGTCATTGTTAGTAATCAGGCCTACTACTGTTGTGTCGTCTGCAAACTTCATGATTGAGTTGGAGGCGTGCGTGTCCACGCAGTCATGGGTGAACAGGGAGTACAGGAGGGGGCTGAGCACGCACCCTTGTGGGGCCCCTGTGTTGAGGATCAGCGAAGTGGAGGTGTTGTTTCCTACCTTCACCACCTGGGGGCGACTCGTCAGGAAGTCCAGGACCCAGTTGCACAGGGCATTGTTCAGATCCAGGGCCCCGAGTTTAATGATGAGCTTGGAGGGTACTATGATGTTGGAGGCTGAGCTATAGTCAATAAACAGAATTCTGACATAGGTATTCCTCTTGTCCAGATGGAATAGGGCAGTGTGCAGTGCGATGGTGATTGCATCGTCTGTGGATCTCTTGGGGCGGCAAGCAAATTGAAGTGGGTCTAGAGTGTCAGGTAAGGTGGAGGTGATATGATCCATAACTAGCCTCTCAAAGCACTTCATGATGACAGAAGTAAATGCTACGGGGCGATAGTCATTTAGTTCAGTTAACTTTGCTTTCTTGGGTACAGGAACAATGGCGGACATCTTGCAGCAAGTGGCGACAGCAGACTGGGATAGGTGTGTAACACTCCAGCCTGTGTGTCACGTGTGCTGGAAGGAGTGGACCAAGACGCAGCGAGAGTTGAGTTCCACATATTTTAATATACAGTGAGGGAAAAAAGTATTTGATCCCCTGCTGATTTTGTACGTTTGCCCACTGACAAATAAATGATCAGTCTATAATTTTAATGGTAGGTTTATTTGAACAGTGAGAGACAGAATAACAACCAAAAAATCCAGAAAAACACATGTGAAAAATGTTAGAAATTGATTTGCATTTTAATGAGGGAAATAAGTATTTGACTAAGTACAACACATAAAATCATAGTCACTTCTTTACCAAACTTAATCAATGTTTAATCTAGAAATACATATTTCACATTACAATACATCTTCATATAAAGTAATTGCCTTTCACAATGCAATGCTCACTTTACATTTGATATTCTCTTCTCATTTGTTACAATACATTTTATTATTACTTAATCCGACGGCTCTTCATTGATAATCATTTATCCGTTTGGTATACAGTGAGGGAAAAAGTATTTGATCCCCTGCTGATTTTGTACGTTTGCCCACTGACAAAGAAATGATCAGTCTATAATTTTAATGGTAGGTTTATTTGAACAGTGAGAGACAGAATAACAACAAAAAAATCAAGAAAAAAACGCACGTGAAACATTTTATAAATTGATTTGCATTTTAATGAGGGAAATAAGTATTTGACCCCCTCTCAATCAGAAAGATTTCTGGCTCCCAGGTGTCTTTTATACAGGTAACGAGCTGAGATAAGGAGCACACTCTTAAAGGGAGCAATCAATCAATCAGATTCCAAACTCTCCACCATGGCCAAGACCAAAGAGCTCTCCAAGGATGTCAGGGACAAGATTGTAGACCTACACAAGGCTGGAATGGGCTACAAGACCATCGCCAAGCAGCTTGGTGAGAAGGTGACAACAGTTGGAAGAAACACAAAAGAACTGTCAATCTCCCTCGGCCTGGGGCTCCATGCAAGATCTCACCTCGTGGAGTTGCAATGATCATGAGAACGGTGAGGAATCAGCCCAGAACTACACAGGAGGATCTTGTGATCTCAAGGCAGCTGGGACCATAGTCACCAAGAAAACAATTAGTAACACACTACGCCGTGAAGGACTGAAATCCTGCAGCACCCGCAAGGTCCCCCTGCTCAAGAAAGCACATATACATGCCCGTCTGAAGTTTGCCAATGAACATCTGAATGATTCAGAGGACAACTGGGTGAAAGTGTTGTGGTCAGATGAGACCAAAATGGAGCTCTTTGGCATCAACTCAACTCGCCGTGTTTGGAAGAGGAGGAATGCTGCCTATGACCCCAAGAACACAATCCCCACCGTCAAACATGGAGGTGGAAACATTATGCTTTGGGGGTGTTCTTCTGCTAAGGGGACAGGACAACTTCACCGCATCAAAGGGACGACTACCGGTCAAATGTTTTAGGACAAGTACTCATTCAAAGGTTATTCTTAATTTTTACTATTTTCTACATTGTAGAATAATAGTGAAGACATCAAAACTATGAAAAAACACATGGAATCATGTAGTAACCTGGTCCTGGGCCTGACTGGATCTGATTGGAGTCCACCTGTGTTAAATTCAATTGATTGGACATGATTTGGAAAGGCACACACCTGTCTATATAAGGTAACAGAGTAAAAACCAAGCCATGAGGTCGAAGGAATTGTCTTTAGAGCTCCGAGACAGGATTGTGTTGAGGCATTGAAGGTCCCCAAGAACACAGTAGCCACCATCATTCTTAAATGGAAGAAGTTTGGAACCACCAAGACTCTTCCAAGAGCTGGCCGTCTGACCAAACTAAGCAAACGGGGGAGAAGGGCCTTTGTGAGGGAGGTGACCAAGAACCTGATGGTCATGCTGACAGAGCTCCAGAGTTCCTCTGTGGAGATGGGAGAACCTTCAAGAAGGACAACAATCTCTGGTGGAGTGCTGCAAACAGGCCTTTATGGTAGAGTGGCCAGACGGATGCCACTCCTCAGTAAAAAGGCACCTAAGGGCAGTGGTGTAAAGTACTTAAGTCATTTTTTTAGGTATCTGTACTTTACTATTTATATTTTTGACAACTTTTACTAATCATTCCTAAAGAAAATAATGTACTTTTTACTCCAAACATTTTCCCTGACACCCAAAAGTACTTGTTACATTCTGAATGCTTAACAGGACAGGAAAATGGTCCAATTACGCACTTATCAAGAGAAAATGTGTGTGCCCCTGACTATCCTTAAATAAATAAACAAGAAAATCGTGTTGTCGAGTTTGCTTAATATTAGGAATTTGAAATTATTTATACTTTTACTTTTGATAATTAAGAATATTTTTGAAAATACATTTACTTTTGATACTTAAAACCTCTCAGGGATTGCTGGGGCGCTAGCGGGCTGCTCCCGACACTACCAGGGACAAGTCTCTGAATGTTCTTGAGTGGCCCAGCCAGAGCCTGGACTTGAACCCAATTTAACATCTCTGGAGAGACCTGAAAATAGCTGTGCAGCGAAGCTTCCCTCCAACCTGACAGAGCTTGAGAGGATCTGGAGAATGGGAGAAACTCACCAATTACAGGTGTGCCAAGTTTGTAGTGTCATACCCAAGACTCGAGGCTGTAATCGCTGCCAAAGGTGTTTCAACAAAGTACTGAGTAAAGGGTCTTAATACTTATGTAAATGTGATATTTCATTTTTTTTACAAACTGTTTTGCTTTGTCATTATAGGGTATTGTGTGTAGATTGATGGAGAAAACAATAATTTAATCAATTTTAGAATAAGATTGTAACGTAACAAAATGTGAAAATTACTTTCCAAATGCATGGTATGTACATATAGTTAGGGGTAAATTGACTAGGCAACATGAGAGATAATAAACAATAGGAGCAGTGTGTGTGATGAGTCAAAGAGTTCAATGCAGATAGTCCGGGTAGCAGTCTTGGGGGTAGATATGGGCTACCCACTGGGCAAAAACTGGTTTAATAAACGCTGTTTCCACGGCATTTCAACAAAGAAATGACATGTGATGACGTCGAATCAACGTGGAAAACTTTTTATAATTTTTGTATTTGACCTTTAACTAGGCAAGCCGGTTAAGAACAAATTCTTATTTTATAATGATGGCCTACCCCGGCGAAACCCAGATGACGCTGTGATACAGCCCGGGATCGAACCAGGGTCTATAGTGACTGAAGGGGTTAAACCAAGGCCTTATACCTTTTAAAGCGTTAATAAATTGTGTTATGATAAACTGTAAGGTCTCCTCTTTAGGAGACCTCTTTGTGTGTATTAACACCTGTTTTGAGTGTTTCAGCCCTTCAGACACTATGAGAAGGCGGATACCGCCTACGCTCATACTCCTCCTGTCTGGGCCCCACCGTGGCTATCTGAGGTTCTGAGAATACGACTGGTTTTCTGAGAACACAAGGCTGCCACGGGCCTGATGAAAACAGCCACTTGTCAGATGATGCTTAGACTCGTTCACCTTGCTATGACCCTATACTTGTGATGAAAGGTCAAGTTTTGGTCAAACCCACTTCTGAGCTTTTAATTGCTGACAAGATGGTTGCTGCTGTCAGGAGGAGGTTAGATTTATTAAAATGTTGTTGCCAGGGAAAGTCACGCAAGGAGGACTGGGGAGGCTTTATGAGTTACAGGATGTCTTAGACACTTTGCAGAACCTGGGGAGAGCTATCATATACTGTACTCTGTACTAACTTCTGCCTACAATTGTATTACTAAAGGAGAATTTTAATAACGAGTGTGTTTCCTTTCCATTACTAATATACGTTTGATAATTATATAGACCTGATGATCTGTTTAAGAAATTGACCAACATGACTCCTCTAGTACTGAGATGCAGTGCCTTAGATCGCTGCGCCACGCGGGAGTTGGGGAAGTTCGTCTTTTTTTTTACCTAAATCCAATGACATCGTGTCATTTTTTTTTATTTTACATTACATTCACATTAGTTAAACAAATTAAATCAAAACTAGACATTGAACTGACATCTGTTTCCAGTGGGCAGTTGATCTGGACATTTATAAATAATCTCTAAGGTCTGCCATGACCAACATGACAAGAGGAAAACTGCTCATGCACTTCCCAATTTCGAAAATGCACCTTGTGCATTCTATTATTGCAACTTTCAAGAGTAAGTTGAAAGCCTGAAAAGGCGGATGGCAGATAGTGGATGTGTATTCTAATGGTTAATGGTCTGGAACTGTTTGTTAAACTCTGATTTAGCGGTGGAGTTAACATGACCAGATGTTGGGAGATGGAGAGAACTTGATGGACCCTTGAAGGGACCCACAGGAAGCTTAATTTGATGGGCCAAATGTTACTGTCACTCCGTTGTGGTGTGGTCCTTTTGTGGAGGTTTTTGACCACATTCGGTCGTGTGATTGAACCTCTGGTCGGGCCCCAGGGTCAAAAGAAAACCGAGGCAGCTGGGGTTGTGGGGGTTCTATTTGTGTTTCAGTGTTCCTCTCAGCTGGGTGCGTAGGTGTGAGAGCAAAAGAGAATGAGACCGAGAAAGGGTTAGGTTATTTTGGTTGTCATTTTGTGTGTGTGTGTGGCAGCAGTAAACAATTATGTTTTCCCATATCCTCCAGATGCTGATAAAATGATCAGATGAAACTATTTCCCCAACACACTCCACTAGGAGTCATACAACACACTTTGAACACACTCTCTCAAAGAAGACTGAAGGTCCCCTTTATTTTATTTTATTGTCCATCCTTTCTTTCCTGTAGTGCACTATGTGCCATGGTCAAAAGTAGTACACTACATAGGAAATAGGATGCCATTTGAGACAAAAAAAACAACTTGTTAGTTGGTTATACTGACTAAATTGGTGATACTGACTGATACAATTAAATTATCTCTTTAGAGCATCACAATCAACAGTTTTTATGAAGTATGTACAATGGAAGACAACATGTTCAATCTGCCATCTCAGTATAGTTCACATTTCAATATTCTCGAGTAAGAAACAGTAGATATACATTAAAAGTGAGAGCACTGTTGAATATATATACACTATACGTTTCCAGGGACAAAAAAAAGCATCAAAAGTAGGTAGAAAGAAATATACAAAGAGCAAAATAGTTTCCTTTCTCTAAAACTTAAAATATATATCGACACAATGTGTACATTTGGTTCCAAACTAAGTTAATGTATTTCCCTATTGCATATGCCATATGGGGAAAGTGTTATTGACAAGGCAAAGATAACTAAATATACTGAAGGTATTTCTCTTTTTAAATTATATACGTATTCCAAGTAAATGTGAGGGGGTAAAGACATACATTTACAATCCAAAAACATCTAATTTTCAAAAATATTTTCTTTACATTGTTTAGTAATTTCATTGCAACATGACTAAATTTATCTTCAAAATCGACATCTTATTTCAGATAAACTCTTATGTACATAATCTACACAAAAAGGCCTTTGCAGAGAAAATACTTCATAAGTGTAGTACATATTAAATCATACAGTTTGATAAATGTCTCCCCCTCCCACTTAATTTTCAATGGTCGTTTCTACTACATTGAGTGCTCTACTACATTCAGATGTGTCACTAGTGTGTTACAACCTAACAAGTTGTGAGATATAGGTGTGACAACTGGGTAGTTTTCATTAGGGCACCAAGTCCAAGTAGTCTTCCCTTGTTTCAGTCCATTTTCTTCCGTTTGCTGCCTAATGAACAAGACCCTGGCACTATGTACCCCTCCTGCTTACATCATCAGTGACAATCCCCATGAACACAAAATTGTGTGGTTCTACCCCCAAAACTAAATCATTGAGATGTTCTATCATGTAATCAGGTTACAGCTAGGGATTATGGGTAATGCATTGCATATACAGTAAATGCCTGGGTTAGTTGGGGTTCTGACTACTACTAGGAAGTACACAGACCAACATCTTTGCATCCTTCCAACATTAATATCTCACCTCATAACTGGAACTAGTAATAAATCCTCTTAAATAGTATCGTATAGCATGAAATTAGAATTAAGAAAATACTTTAATATTAGAAGAATAAATCATATTGTCTTTGTTGTGCCTTACAAATACAACCACAGTAAAGACAGTAAGACTTTGGGTTGGTCTTGATGAAACATTCAAAAATAAATACAACCTAAATATATCTATACATTACTCAGTATGCGGCCTTGCTCTTTCTGAGGTAGGGATTTGATTATTTTAAATGGTTTGTTAATGAATGTGTTACTGAAACGATCATGGTGTCTGTTTTTACACACACAAACTTTGACCCATGCAAGTAAATAAACAAGCGTACCGTGTGTGTGTGTTGGGAGAGGGTTTGTTGACTAATCTTTTGAGGAGGGTGTAAGTACACATACTGTGCCTTACCAGGGTTTGCTTTACATGTCCTGTCTTGTGGGTCAGCAGACAGGCTACTCACAGTCCACGAGACAAAACCAAAAACCAGAGGGAAAATTAGAAACAAATAAACAGAGCCAGAAATATAGCCTCTAGACACATACAGAGGTCCCCCACATACAGGGGCCTCTGTCCCCATCTCCTTTTTAGTAAAAGAGTCTCTTGGACAGCACCAGTGTTAGGATTCCCGTCCATGGGCGAGGGAGTTAGTCATGGTGTGGGTGTTTGTTGGGTCACGAGGCACAGACTGACTACTCTTAAGTTCATTTACAGCAGCAGGTTGTCTCGGCCACCCCCAATGTATGACTGTCCATCTCAGAGCAAGGATGATGAGGGCTTGGATCGTCCACTGTCCTGTTCAGTCTGGGGGGGGGGTTAAGAATGAGAGAGAAAGAAAGAGCGAGAAGAGCATGTTAAGTATCATTGCATTACATAGCGCTTTGAGTCAGTACAGACTGCAATTAGCTTAGAAATTCTTTGATTTCTTAGAAATCTCTTCGATTTCCTATGATTAGTTAGTCAAGCTACGTCAAATTAGGGTTCTTAGTTTCCACTGCTACCACAAACAACTCTTATAGACCAAAAATCCCACGCTTACATCTGACATTGGGAGAGAGATAGATGTAAAACAGCCTCCTGTTACCATTCATTCTATCCTCGGAGAGATTAAAATGTTGAGCCTGTTTGTGTGTCACAACACACTCCGAATTATAGATGTAGGATCTTAATTTGATCAGTCTTTTGTTGCTGAGAAATTTCCTGTGCAGGTTTAAAAATGCTTCTAAAGTTTGTAATTTCCATGTTATATGGTCAGACTCTGGATCAGGGCCCTAACAAAGAAAAACATTTCCATTAAATATAATCCACATTTCCTGTTGCTGCAGGATTATTATCCTGCTCTAGAAAACTGGCTCAAATTAAGATCCTATATCTGTAACTGTTGGGGGAAAAAAGCTAGACAACCGGAACAGCAGGTGTGCGTCGCACCGCTCTCCCGCGCATACGCACACACACGCCTAGAGGGAGTCCGACCGCAACTGATTTGATTGTGCCGGGCTCAAACTTGCTGCGCTGTATTACAAAAAATGACAGCAAGTGAATGTGTGACTTGCACCAATTGTCTCTCTCTCCTCCCTGCTGGAGCGACATCAACAGTGTTTATCACGCTGTCCGTGTTGCTGAAGCTGCAATATAACTACAGCCATTTGTGCCTGAAAAAGTCTGTTACCGAAATCCCTCATTTGTTCAGGCAAAACATTCCCTATTCCCTCAACCCTTGCTCTCTTTACATAACACATGTATGCATGTGACCAATAGGGCCTGACCTATAGCATATCATAATCACATCAATAAATTCAACAAACTCCGAACGCCTTAACACATGTGACACCAAAATGGATGCAGAGGTTGCTAAGGAGGTAAAGGGGAAGTCAGACGTTTGGAATAAATTTGACTAGTTATGGAAAATACTGGAGATCAAGAAAAATAAGGTAAGGAGCAAGCACTGCGTGCATATTATGTGTGCCAATTGCCAAACAGGTGCTGTTAGATTACAATATAATTTCTCTGACCGTTTGGAACAATGTAAACAACCTTAAATAAATTTTTGTAAAGCCTTTATTACAGCAAATACTAAAACCAGTCGCATTCATTAGTGAATGTAATTTCCAAAATGCAGGGTTTATTTATTGTTTATGCTAATTATTCAATAGTCGCTTCGCTATTTTATTTTAAAACTAAAGGCTTGATTGCATATCAAATCATGAATGACTTGTATGCTGTGTGATGACATGAATTAATTAATGATTGATACATTACTGTAGGTTATACTGTAAGTATTGAAATATAGGCCTAAGTAAGTTATGGTATTAAGACTAAACAGGATGCGCTCTTAGGCCTACAGCTCGATGGTGGCTATACAAGGTTGCTATACTAAGCCAACTAATGATAATGACATTACTTATTATTATAATAAGGATTATCATAACAATAGTAATAATAACAGTAAGGAGATCAAGAAAAGGGAGGGTTATTGTTATTATAGCTCAGTGGGGCAATGCGTTTGGGACGGAATCACGCCAAGCAAGCAGCAGCAGCTTTGTAGGAGCTGAGGAGGGAGGAGGGGGGGGTTAGGAGTACTGCATTAGGGGGGATAAAGCACCAGCTGTGGAGCTCCTCTATGCCATCTGGGTCTTCCAGAAATGGGCCCGGCCAGCGGTGATGTGGGCTTAGAGAGCAGAGCAGAGTGGCCCTGCAAACCTTACTACAGCGGGCACCGTGGGGGTTGGGGCAGAGGCCCTTGTACCTCACTGCAAAGGCTCTGGTATGTTGCTGTTCAGTGATTGTACAACTTTTAGACTGCTTATTCACATATAATACACATGCCACTATGGTGGACTTCAGCAGCTAAACAACTAAAGCAAATTTGTGAATGGTTTTGGAAGATGGTGTGTGTTTAAGGCAGAGAGAGAGAGGCAGAGATTGAGAGTGTATGCACACACCCTTTCATCCCACCTCCATAACGAGCAACCTGGACACGGCGGTGATGTCTAATCCCCAGCCACACACAGTGTGTAATCTCATCTCTAACCCTGGCTGCAGCTGCTGAGGCTAAATGTAAGGGAGCGCTGCAGTTTAGTTTAGTCACCGTGTCACAGCGTCTGCACTGCAACCGCCACCTGCTGGAAACTCTGACGCAGCAGTGCGTGTGTTGGGAGGGGATGTTTGTGTGTGATACTAAACGGAGTGAGAGAGAGAGAAACATTAAAAGAGCGGTAGCACAGAGTAAGCAAAAACAAAAAAATTACAAAAGGAGAGAAAATAACACCAAAAGAGGAACGAGAGAACAGGAAAGGAGCAGGAAAGAGTGAGAGAAAATAGGCCCGCGGAAAAGAGCGGGAGCAGAGAGAGAGACAAATCAAGCGAGGAGAGGGTTGAACTGCCTCTATTCTCTTCTCTATAATCAAAATTTCTTTTGAAATGAAAGTAGAGCCTCATTGAGCATGCTCCCTGACTTCTACTCTCGGAGCGATAGAGAGAAAGTAAAAGAGGTGGGGAGGGGAGAGTGTGTTGTGCAAGAACAAAGCACATAATCTGCATCTGGTGTGCGTGATGTTCCACTATTCTACTGTATTTGGGTGTTCTAAACCAAAAGCAGCACTGACAAATGCTGCTGATGATGATGATCTTTGATCACATCCGATTCAACACGCACTCTGGAGATGAAGAACAATTGCGGCTCGGATTCACAGTCACCTGGGCTGCACCAGCAGCAGGAACAGAGGCAGCACATGGTGTGCAGTAGGGCTGGGCGATAAATCAATATCAATAATTATAGAGGTAATTACTTCCCTCAATAACAATATAAAACGTTTAGATAAAATTTCGATAATGTCGATATAGAGTAATTAGGTACAGCAGTCCATTTCACCTCTGTGATGCAGCAGGAACGTGCGGAGAAGTGACAACATGCACGTGGAGAGGAATACGCCCACTAAAAACCACTTAGCACCTTGAGTGATGGAGTAGCCACTATTAACCACGAAAAATTTGTGATGCAGGTGAAAACAGTGGCAGTGATAGCCATGGAGAAGGAGCAGCTTCCAACAAAGAAATTATTGATAAAAAGGGTTCAACTGTTTCAGTTATTTGGAAGTGGTTAGGCTTTTTGAAGTCCGACAAAGAGCAGAGCAATGTTCGGTGCAAATTGTGCCGTATTCAGGTGGCTAGCAAGTCTGGTAATACGACAAACCTTCTTCACCATCTGAACCAAAATCACTCTTTGGAACATGCAGAAAGTTTGAGTTTGCGCCACGGTATTGATAAATGGCCCTCAAGCACCAGCCAATCTAGGGACGTTCGCCCGAAGCAGTCAACGCTGACAGCGTTTACGCCCTATGAGCAAACATCGCTAAGGCACAAAGACATCACAAATGTTATGATGCATTGCATTGCTAAGGACATGCTACCAATAAGCACAGTAGAAAAGGTTTCAAGAGGCTTATCAATTTATTTGACCCCAGGTACGTGGTCCCTGGCCTCAAACTTTCTCTCACACCGCACTACCTAAACTCTACGCCGAGTGTAGGGAAAAGACAAATATTTCGTATTTTGCTACTACTACCGATCTGTGGTCTAGTCGCACGTCCGAGCCTTATATTAGCCTCACTATCCACTATATTGACAAAGAGTGAAATCTTATAAATAAATGCCTTCAAGCATCGTACTTTCCCGACGACCACACGGGTGAAGCTATAGCAGAGGGGCTCGTTGACGCTCTCGCTTCTGGGGAATCAGTCAAGACAGACAGGTCTGCATTACAACGGATGCAACCGTGGTGGAGGCTTCTCAAATCAACAAATGGACCCGACTGCAATGTTTTGGATGTCGTCTGCACTTGGCCATTGGTAAGTAACCTTGTCAATTGTGTATATTGAAGTGATTGGTTAGATTAAACTAAATGTGCATTTTGTTTCATCAACTGATTAAGTTAAATATTTCATTTGTACATAACTAAAAGGAATTATTGTTACTTTAACATTTTATTAAAATCTCTTGATTTCTCTTAGAGAGAGTGGGTAGAGACGGGTGGATCGAGCAATTGGAGTGTGTACGAAAGTGGTAGGTGCCTTTTCCTATTCGTGGTAAAAAGAAGAGAAACCTGGCAGTTGCTCAAAAAGAACACAACCTACCCCAGCACAAGTTGGTGACAGAGTCGCCTACCAGGTGGGGATCACGTCAAACGATGGTGCAAAGAGTACTGGAGCAGGAGAAAGCCATTTCACAGGTCTTGTCCAGTGACAAGAAGACCCGGCACTTAGCACCCACCTATCCAGATGTTGATGTTCTTGAGTCCATCAAACAGGCATTGACCTCACTCCTATGTCAGTGTGTCTTACCTGAAGCCAGTACTACACCTGTTCAATACAAAGGTCATGAAACCTGATGATGGTGAAACAGAGCTCACCCAAACCATCAAAACGATAGTCATGGACTATCTGAATGAGAAATATGATGACCTAACCACAGATGACCTCCAGGACGCAGCCTCGTTGGTCAACCCTCGGTTTAAAACACATTACATAAAATAGGAGAAGGTGGGCCACATAAAAGCAAGAGCTGTCTCAGAGATGGTCAATGAGGGACATGAAAACCCAAGCCCAGCACAGGGAGACATTGCTGCTGCTTCACCACAACTGCCAGCTAAAAAGAGAAAGTCACTGGGCATTTTTTTCCAAAAGCCATGCTCCACCACCACAGGTCTTACTAAAATCCAGCTGGTAGAAAAGGAACTCAGCTGCTACCTTCAGTCTCCTGATGCTGACAGTGAAACCAATCCACTAGACTGGTGGAAGATCCACCCAAAAAACGTTCCCAAAGTCAGCCACCTGGCAAAGCGCTACCTGTGCATTCCTGTGACCAGCTCCCCCTCAGAGCGTGGTTTTAGCACAGGTGGCAACATAGTGACCTGCCATAGGGCAGCTTTAAAGCTAGAGACCGTAGACAGACTTGTCTTTCTTGCTTGTAACTTGTAAGACAACAACTACCCAAACTTCAACTGTGATGTGCCATTAGGCTAACAGTTATAATGCATATTGACTTGCACTATTTTATTTTGTATTTTTTTATTTCTTACTCATGACTTTTTTTTACATTTTTAAATGTTAAAATATTATTTGTGAGTTCTACTTCTGACAATAAATAAGAAACATTAAAGCCTTTGGTTTGTTCAGGCATTCTTGAGACTGAAGCAGATATGAACCTTTAAAACATTATTTGATTAATATTATCATTAACAAATAAAAAAAATATATCTATATCGTGATAATTTATTTGCCATATCGCCCAGCCCTAGTGTGCAGGCATTAATGTATAGTAGTGGATGGTGCTAGACTGCCTTGACTGGCGTGCAAGGCACTGTCCAGTACTCACCAGTGACTGCTGCTCTTGTTGCATTGTCCCAAATGGCACCCTATTCTCTATATAGTGCACTACTTTTTACAGGGCCCATTGCACTCTGTCAAAAAGTAGTGTATCATATAGGGTGCAATTTGGGACAGAGCCACGTGTGAGCTACATGCTTGTGGTCCATCGGTAATGAGGTGGAGGTAGTGGGGGTGGAGGAGGGGACAAAGGTGGGGGTTGACGGGAAGATAGTGGTGCACGGCAGGTGCATTACCCCCCCCTTCCTACCTGCCACCACTCAAGAAGAGTGTGCCGTTTTCACCGCACGCCGTTCATAGGAGCACTCACTTCCTTCTCAAGGAGGCCCAAGTGTGTGTGTGTGTGTGTGTGTGTGTGTGTGTGTGTGTGTGTGTGTGTGTGTGTGTGTGTGTGTGTGTGTGTGTGTGTGTGTGTGTGTGTCCGCACAAAAAAACACTCTGGATGTTTACCCTCGTTGCTGTCAGCCATTAGGGCAAAACACCTGACGTCAAATCACTGAGTGAGAGAGGGATTGAAAAACAAGAAGACAGACCTGATCAGATAAAAGGCTATTAGTCTCCAGAGAGGAAGAGACATCCCTAAACCTCTGCCTGCAAGTCCTTTGACTGATTGACAGTGATGGAGAGAGAAGAGGAAGTTCGGGAGTTTGTCTGAGGGGCGCCGTTTGTCCCCAAAACAACCCTGTGGTGGCTTTCCAGGCAGACGCACATGATGTCGGAGGCTCTAAATACCTGGGATGGCTGAGTTGGTACTTTGTCCCTAGCAAAACTGCCATGTCTCTCTCCCTCTCCTCCCACTCATTCCTGGTGTGGCTTTGAAGTTGAATGATAAACACCGTATTAGGCCTCTGACTAGCAAGAAGTCATCGAAGATATGTGGCCACCTGCTCGTCGAACATCTCATTCCAAGATCATAGGCATTAATATGGAGTTGGTTCCCTCTTTGCTGCTAGAACAGCCTCCAGTCTTCTGGGAAGGCTTTCCACTAGATGTTGGAACATTGTTGCGGGGACTTGCTTCCATTCAGTCACAAGAGCATTAGTGAGATCGGGCACTAATGTTGGGCAATTAGGCCTGGCTCACAGTTGGCATTCCAATTCATCCCGCAGGTGTTCGATGGGGTTGTGCAGGCCAGTCAAGTTTTTCCACACCGATCTTGACAAACCATTTCCTTATGGACGCTTGGCATTGCGAAGCCATGGACACCAATTTCATGAAGTTCCCGACGAACAGTTCTTGTGCCGACGTTGCTTCCAGAGGCAGCTTGGAACCCGGTAGTGAGTGTTGCAACCAAGGACAGGCGATTTTTTACTCTCTACGTGTATCAGCACTTGGTGGTCCCATTCGTGGGTTTGTCTGACCTACCAATTCGCGGCTGAGCGGTTGTTGCTCCTAGAAGTTTCTGCTTCATAATAACAGCACTTACAGTTGACCGGGGCAGCTTTAGATTGTGAAATTTCTGCCAAACTGACATGTTGGAAAGGTGACATCCTATGACGGTGCCACGTTGGAAGTCACTGAGCTCTTCAGTAAGGCCATTCTACTGCCAATGTTTGTATATAGAGATTGCATGGCTGTGTGCTCGATTTTATACACCTGTCAGCAACACCTGTCAGCAATTATCCAAATTCATGAAAGACATTGCCGTGGATGCCGCCTCCAAGGGACCGCACATGGATGAGGCCTCACACACAGATGAACAGTCACATACACTCTCTCTCTCAAACACACACACACACACACACACACAGGGTCACTCCCTGTTTGATAAAAGTGCAAGGAGAGGGCAACTAAAAAACCCTCACCTGTCAACCCTCACCTGCCAGTCTCCTGAACCTCAATGTTTACAAGATACAATGAGTGAATGACTGCCAAAACACAGACTCCGTGTGCCTTGCCCCTGAGACTGGAACATTTGTTTATAGCCACCACAGGGACTATTCTGGGCCAGAAATGACGCCAGGACAGTCAGATGGACCTGGGATATGCCTTGGATGAATTAGTGACGCGTGCTTGGGGCTGCAGCATGTTTTATTGCCTGCCTGCCTTTCTGACTGAGGCATGGAAGGAACAGGCAGTGTATAAGGAACTTCCTAGGGCTGATGTGTCATAAAAACACTGACAAGATGTTCTAGCTTGCTTAGGTTGGATCCCTACTTTGAGTACAGCATTCTCACAGCACTTTCCTAAACAGATCTCTGAGGAATTTGCATACAAGCTCTGCAGATTAGTATTTATGAATGAATAACATGAAAAGTGTTATTATAGTAGATGTACAGTACCAGTCAAAGGTTTGGACACACCTACTCATTCAAGGGTTTGTCTTTATTTTTACTATTTTCTACATTGTAGAATAATAGTGAAGACATCAAAATAACACATGGAATCATGTAGTAACCAATATATTTACATTTGAGATTCTTCAAAGTAGCCACCCTTTGCCTCGATGACATCTTTGCACACTTGGCATTCTCTCAACCAGCTTCATGAGGTAGTCACCTGGAATGCATTTCAAAGAAAACGTGTGCCTTGTTAAAAGTTCATTTGTGGAATTTCTTTCCTTCTTAATGCGTTTGAGCCAATAAGTTGTGTTGTGATAAGGTAGGGGTGGTATACAGAAGATTGCCCTATTTGGTAAAAGACCAAGTCCATATAATGACAAGAACAGCTCAAATAAGCAAAGAGAAACAAAAGTCCATCATTACTTTAAGACATGAAGGTCAGTCAATACGGAAAATTAAGAACTTTGAAAGTTTCTTCAAGTGCAGTCGCAAAAACCATGAAGCGCTATGATGAAACTGGCTCTCATGAGGACCGCCACAGGAAAGGAAGACCCAGAGTTACCTCTGCAGGGGATAAGTCCATTAGAGTTAACTGCACCTCAGATTGCAGCCCAAATAAATGCTTCACAGAGTTCAAGTAACAGACACATCAACATCAACTGTTCAGAGGAGACTACGTGAATCAGGCCTTTATGGTTGAATTGCTGAGAAGAAACCACTACTAAAGGACACCAATAAGAAGAAGGGACTTGCTTGGGTCAAGAAACACGAGCAATGGACATTAGACCGATGGAAATCTGTCCTTTGGTCTGATAAGTTCAAATTTGGTTCCAACCGCCATGTCTTTGTGAGATGCAGATTAGGTGAATGGATGATCTCCACATGTGTGGTTCTGAAGGTTAAACCAAGGACTTATACCTTTTAAAGGGTTAATAAATGATGTTATGATAAACTGTAAGGTCTCCTCTTCAGGAGACCTCTGTGTGTGTGTTAAAACCTGTTGAGTGTTGTGGCCTTCAGACACTATCAGAAGGGTTCTACATTCAGACTCCTCCTGTCTGGATCCCACCGTGGTTATCTGGTTTTCCGAGAACACAAAGCTGCCACAGACCTGATGAAACCAGCCACCTGCCAGAAGATGCTTACACTCGTTCACATTGTTATGACTCTATACTTGTGATGAAAGGTCAAGTTTCGGTCAAACCCACTTCTGAGTTTTTACTTGCTGATAAGATGGTTCCTGCAGTCAGGGGGAGGTTAGATTTATAAAAATATTGTTGCTAGGGAAAGTTACGTAAGGGGGATTGGGGAGGCTATATGAGTTACACGATGTCAAACAGCCTGCGTGCGTGCACCATTGTGCATACATTTATTTTGTCCCCCCACACCAAACGCGATCACGACACGCAGGTTAAAATGTCAAAACTCTGAACCAATTACATTAATTTGGGGACAGGTCGAAAAGCATTAAACATTTATGGCAATTTAGCTAGCTAGCTTGCACTTGCTAGATAATTTGTCCTGGGATATAAACATTGAGTTGTTATTTTACCTGAAATGCACAAGGTCCTCTACTCCGACAATTAATCTACACATAAAACGATCAACTGAATCGTTTCTAATCATCTCTCCTCCTTCCAGGCCTTTTCTTCTCTGGACTTTATATTGCGATTGGCCACTTTCATCAATTAGGTGCATTACCGCCAACAACCTCGTTCATCTTCAGTCACCCACGTGGGTATAACCAACGAGGAGATGGCACGTGGGTACCTGCGTCTATAAGGACTTGCAGGACTTGCAGCGCAATCTGCGTCACAAATAGAACTGACTTCTATTTTAGCCCTTGGCAACGCAGACGCTCGTTGACGCGCACAAGCAGTGTGGGTGCAATAATTGAATAATAGAGATTTCTAAATTTATTTTGCAACGCTCACGCACGCAACACGAGCGGTGTAGTCAGCCTGTTAGACATTTTGCAGAACTTGGGGAGAACTATCATATACTGTTATACTGTACTCTGTATCAACTGCTGCCTACAATTGTATTACTATAAGGGGTATTTTAATACTTTAAAAAAAGTCTGTGTTTCCTTTCCATTACTAATGTATGTTTGATAATTATATAGACCTGATCATTTGTTGAAGAAATTGACTAACAGTTCCCACCATGAAGCATTGAGGAGGAGGTGTGATGATGCTTTGCTAGTGACTCTGTCAGTGATTTATTTAGAATTCAAGGCACACTTAACCAGCATGGCTACCACAGCATTCTGCAGCAATACGCCATCCCATCTGGTTCTCGCTTAGTGGGACTATCATTTGTGTTTCAACAAGACAATGACCCAACATACCTCCAGGCTGTGTAAGGGCTATTTGACCAAGAAGGAGAGTGATGGAGGCGCTGCATAAGACGACCTGGCCTCCACGATCACCCGACCTCAACCCAATTGTGATGGTTTGGGATGAGTTGGACCACAGAGTGAAGGAAAAGCAGTCAACAAGTGCTGAGCATATGTGGGAACTCCTTCAAGACTGTTGGAAAAGCAATGCAAGTGAAGCTGGTTGAGAGAATGCCAAGAGTGTGCAAAGCTCTCAAAAAAAAGGGTGGCTACTATGAAGTATCTAAAATAAAATACATTTAGATTTGTTTAACAATTTTTTGGTTACTACATGACTCCATGTGTTATTTCATAGTTTTGATGTCTTCACTATTATTTAACAATGTAGAAAATAGTAAAAATAAAGAAAAAACATTGAATGAGCAGGTGTCCAAACTTTTGACTGGTACTGTATATTAACAGTCAGTTTGGTCCTGGATGCTGATTGATATACAATGGCGTTCAGCCAATCAGCATTCAGAGATTGAACAACCCAGTTTATAATGTCTGATATACAACGGCTTTCAGCCAGACATTATAAACTGGGTTGTTCAATCTCTGAATGCGGATTGGCTGACAGCCGTGGTATATCAGACAGTATACCACGGGTATGACAAAACATTTATTTGTACTGCTCTAATTACATTGGTAACCAGTTTATAATAGCCATAAGGCACCTCAGGGGTTTGTGGTGTATGGCCAATATACCACCACTAAGGGCTGTATCCAGGCACTACGCGCTGCGTCATGCGTAAGAACAGCCCTTAGCTGTGGTATATTGGCCATATACCACACCTCCTTGGGCCTTATTGCTTAAATATACCATCGGAATAATGCAAAATTACTTGTTTTACTGTTCTAATTACGTTGGTAACCAGTTTGTAATAGCAATAAGGCACCTCAGGAGTTTGTGGTATATGGCCAATATACCACAGCTAAGGGCTGTATGCAGGCAATCCACGTTGCACCGTGCTAAGAACAGCCCTTAGCCGTGGTATATTGAACATATACCACACCCCCTCGGGTCTTATTGCTTAAGTATAGTAGAGGTTGTTTTCTAGTAAACACTTTAAAATAAATAATAAAGGTGATTAGTCTTGTCATACCTTCATACCGACCTTGTGCCATACAAGGACATTCGATAATACCGGCACTGAACACAAGGGGCACTGTTTTCAAACCCTACTATACTCTGTAATTCTAAGGTTAGCAATGTTAACAAGTACATGTAAAATCCCATTGAGAATGCTAACTAACAACCATTTCGTACAGTTTCTGACCTAAACCATACAAGTAACAAAAAAATGCTACTCAGTTTGCTGCACGTGCAAAACAAATAATAGCCAGCAAGGCTCTTGATCCAGGAGGGGATTCTCTGCTGTTACTAAGCAAATGCTTGATTTTGGAAGAAGCTAACCACAAAATAGTTATACTAGCTACTAAATTAGCAAACCAAATACACAGCTGTAGAGCATGTAGCAGATTTTAGTCAATTAACTTAATAGTTGTAAGATATCTAGATAGCAAACATTTTGTTGTGAATTCAATACTGTAATTAGATCAACTGACGCGTACTGCACAACAGTGAGTGACTCACAAGGCTCCAGTCTCTCAAGGAGCTACTTCCGGCGCCGACAGAGATGGCAGCCTCGCTTCACGTTCTCAGGAAACTATGCAGTATTTTGTTTTTTTATTTATTACATTGTTACCCCGGGAAATATTGTGTTTTATTACATACAACCGGGAGGAACTATTGGATATAAGAGCAACGTCAACTTACCAACATTACGACCAGGAATACGACTTTCCTGAAGCGGATTCTGTGTTTGGTACCCCAACTAGGACAATAGACTGGATCGCACCCGGCGACTCAAAACAACAGCGGCGCAGGAGAAGAGGGAAACGCGGCGGTCTTTTGGTCAAGCTACGTCGACGGGCGCATCGTGCAACTCTCCCGAGTATTTTAATCGCAATGTACAGTCTCTGGACAACAAAGTAGACGAAATCAGATCGAGGGTTGCCTTCCAGAGAGACATCCGAGACTGCAACGTTCTTAGCTTCACGGAAACATGGCTCACTCAGGACACGTTATCTGAGTCGGTACAGCCACCTGGTTTCTCCACGCATCGCGCCGACAGAAACAAACATCTATCTGGTAAGAAGAAGGCCGGGGGTGTGTGTCTTATGATTAACGAGACGTGGTGTGATCATAACAACATACAGGAACTCAAGTTCTTTTGTTCACCTGACATAGAATTCCTTACAATCAAATGCAGACCGCATTATCTACCAAGAGAATTAAGAGAATTCTCCTCAATTATAATCACAGCCGTGTACATCCCCCCTCAAGCTGACACATTGACGGCACTGAAACAAATGCATTGGACTCTAGGTAAATTGGAAAGCACATATCCTGAGGCTGCTTTTATTGCGGCTGGGGATTTTAATAAGGCTAATTTGAAAACAATGCTCCCGAAATGTTACCAGCATATCGAATGTGCCACCCGGGCTGGTAAAATCCTGGATCATTGTTATTCCAACTTCCGTGATGCATACAAGGCTATTCTCCGCCCTCCTTTCAGCAAGTCTGACCATGACTCCATTTTGTTGCTCCCAGCCTACAAACAGAAACTAAAACAGGAAACGCCCGTTCTCAGGTCTGTTCAATGCTGGTCCGACCAATCTGATTCCATGCTGCAAGATTGCTTCGAGCACGTGGACTGGGATATGTTTCAGATAGCGTCGGACAACAACATTGATGTATAAGCTGATTCGGTGAGCGAGTTTATTAGCAAGTGCATTGGTGATGTTGTACCCATAGCAAATATTAAAACCTTCCCCAACCAGAAACCGTGGATTGATGGCAGCATTCGCGCAAAACTGAAAGCACGAACCACTGCTTTTAACCAGGGTAAGGCTACCGGAAACATGACTGAATACAAACAGTGTAGCTATTCCCTCCGCAAGGCAATCAAACAAGCTAAGCGTCAATATAGAGACAAAGTAGAGTCACAATTCAACGGCTCAGACACGAGAGGAATGTGGCAGGGTCTACAGTCAATCACGGACTACAAAAAGAAAACCAGCCCCGTTGCGGGCCATGACGTCCTGCTCCCAGACAAACTAAACAACTTCTTTGCTCGCTTTGAAGATAATACAGTGCCATCGACACGGCCTGCTACCAAAACCTGCGGACTCTTCTTCACTGCAGCCAATGTGAGAAAAACATTTAAATGTGTTAACCCTCGTAAGGCTGCTGGCCCAGATGGCATCCCTGGCCGTGTCCTCAGAGCATGCGCAGACCAGCTGGCTGGTGTGTTTACGGACATATTCAATCAGTCCCTATCCCAGTCTGCTGTTCCCACATGCTTCAAGAGGGCCACCATTGTTCCTGTTCCCAAGAAAGCTAAGGTAACTGAGCTAAATGACTATCGCCCTGTAGCACTCACTTCCGTCATCATGAAGTGCTTTGAGAGACTAGTCAAGGATCATATCACCTCCATCCTGCCAGACAACCTGGACCCACTCCAATTTGCTTATCGTCCCAATAGGTCCACAGGCAGCGCTTAATCGCAATCACACTGCATACTGCCCTAACCCATCTGGACAAGAGGAATACTTATGTAAGAATGCTGTTCATCGACTACAGCTCAGCATTTAACACCATAGTTCCCTCCAAGCTCGTCATTAAGCTCGTCATTTCCTACCCTCACCACCTGGGGCCGGCCCGTCAGGAAGTCCAGGACCCAGCCCTGTGCAACTGGGTCCTGGACTTCCTGACGGGCCGGCCCCAGGTGGTGAGGGTAGGAAACAACATCTCCACCCCGCTGATCCTCAACACTGGGGCCCCACAAGGGTATGATCTCAGCCCTCTCCTGTACTCCCTGTTTACCCATGACTGCGTGGCCAAGCACGCATCCAACTCAATCATCAAGTTTGCTGACAACACTACAATGGTAGGCTTGATTACCAACAACGACGAGACGGCCTACAGGGAGGAGGTGAGGGCCCTCGGAGTGTGGTGTCAGGAAAATAACCTCTCACTCAATGTCAACAAAACTAAGGAGATGATCGTGGACTTCAGGAAACAGGAGAGGGAGCACCCCCCTATCCACATCGAGGGGACAGTAGTGGAGAAGGTGGAAAGTTATAAGTTCCTCGGCGTACACATCACGGACAAACTGAATTGGTCCACCCACACAGACAGCTTGTCACCAAAATCACTCACAAACCTCTACAGATGCACAATCGAGAGCATCCTGTCGGGCTGTATCACCGCCTGGTACGGCAACTGCTCCGCCCACAACCGTAAGGCTCTCCAGAGGGTAGTGAGGACTGCACAACGC
Organism: Brachymystax lenok tsinlingensis; assembly: GCA_030435695.1. Lineage (NCBI taxonomy): Eukaryota > Metazoa > Chordata > Actinopteri > Salmoniformes > Salmonidae > Brachymystax > Brachymystax lenok. The sequence continues at coordinate 38,996,760 of CM059814.1, forward strand.
ATCACCGGGGGTAAACTACCTGCCCTTCAGGACACCTACACCACCCGATGTCACAGGAAGGCCAAAAAGATCATCAAGGACAACAACACCCGAAACACTGCCTATTCACCCCGCTATCATCCAGAAGGCGAGGTCAGTACAGGTGCATCAAAGCTGGGACCGAGAGCCTGAAAAACAGCTTCTATCTCAAGGCCATCAGACTGTTAAACAGCCATCACTAACATTGAGTGGCCGCTGCCAACATACTGACTTAAATCTCGAGCCACTTAAAACATAGGAATTGGATGTAACAAATGTATCACTAGCCACTTTAAACAATGCCATTTATATAATGTTTACATATCCGACATTACTTATATCAAATGTATACACTGTACTCTAAAACATCTACTGAATCTTGCCTATGCCGCTCGGCCATCGACCCAAATCTCTAGCCACTTTAACAATTATAATTGGATGAAATAAATGTATCACTAGCCACTTTAAACAATGCCATTTATATAATGTTTACATATCCTACATTACTCATCTCATATGTATTTACTTTACTCCATACCACCTACTGCATCTTGCCTATGCCGGTCAGCCATCGCTCATCCATATATTTATATGTACATACTCGTATTCATTCCTTTACTCTTGTGTGTATAAGGTAGTTGTGAATTTGTTAGATTACTTGTTAGATACTACTGCATAGTCGGAACTAGAAGCACAAGCATTTCGCTACACTCGCATTAACATCTGCTAACCATGTGTATGTGACAAATAAAATGTGATTTGATTTGTAAACAAACACCACGTGACACTCGACTACCATAAGCTTCATGATCATGTAGCTTATGAAATTAAGAACACAACGTTCTTTATCTCCTAATGTATTGCACAACTTGACTGCAGGTATTTACTTAAAGTAGCTACAAATATTCACATTTATTAAAAACAATTCAAAGAAATCATTTAATGACGGTATTGAAAAACCATCCTGTGGCTATTTACAAATACCCTGGTATATGGTATACCGCCCAAGCCTAAAGGAAATGTGCAATGTATTAAACTTGTAACGCAATGATAATTTCTATAAACTTGCTTGTCAATAGGAGATCAATGTAAGTAAGACATTATATCGACATCATTAATCATTATTAACAACCGAATGCCTTCAACTGAAATGTGTCTTCCGCATTTAACCCAACCCCTCTGAATCAGAGAGGTGCGGGGGGCTGCCCCGGCGCCCGGGGAACAGTGGGTTAACTGCCTGTTCAGGGGCAGAACGACAGATTTTTACCTTGTCAGCTCGGGGATTCAAACTTGCAAACCTCCGGTTACAAGTCCAACGCTCTAACCACTAGGCTACCTGCCGCCAGCTGATCTATATTGATATTATTTAGACCCTTCGTTCTTCACTGTCCACATTCATGCATACACTCCGCCCTGTGTGTAATTTCAGTGTTTAATTTGATCAACCATATTCGCTTGTGTGTCTTTTGAAATATAATTAGTATGACACAGAGAATAAACACTTATCACTTGTTCTATAAGATGGCTGGTGCCCAAAATCAATTTTGTCCCGCAGTGTCGTGGTGCCTACGTACCCACCCACCACTTGTTTACTTCAATGGTTCCAAAAGTCCAACAATCGTCACACAGCAGGTCCGTTTTGAATTCATATACCACCTACGCAACTTCGGTGGTAAACAGTCGAAATTCAAGGGCGCCACAGCAAAAATCTCAACGTGTCTATTTCGAAATATGTTTTTCCCCTCATGTGTTTTTCATTATATTGTCTATCGCAATACACATGACAGAATAGCAAGCTTAACAGTAGTAGGAGGGGGCCTATGCTGTACTAACAGAAATAACATTAATTTTTAACTCATTGCCAGTCCTTCATTCAGGTTTTCCTCTCATGCAATATAAATGCCAGTTCTCCCCTTATCGTTGTTGACAGTGACATCACCCACACATGTTTCACCCCATAGTATCAAAGTATAGTCTCTAAGGCAGCCAGTTAACAAACATTTAAATTATTTTCTCCTATGTCTAAAAATGTGTTGATTTAATTATCATCATGTTTCTTCACATAAAGTATGAACAACGTTGTTTTCAGCACCATTGCAATAAGTATATGACCACTGCAGACCTCTAACCCTACCTTTACAAACTCTGACCAGCCATGAAATGGGCAGCTAAAACACACACACAAACAGGAGCATCACTCACCTTTGACAGTGGTGGCCGCCTCCTTGAACCCCAAACAGACGTACGGCGCGACGTGTAATCCATGGAGGGCTCCCTTGCAGCTGGTGGCCGGCTTAAAGCTGACTGTGGGCAGGTCTTCGCAACAAGGTCCCTCCAGGTCCCTGTCCCGGTTCTCCATTAGGTTCAGGGCAATATAGTTCAGTCCATTCTGGAAGCCCACAGAGGTCTCTCTACTCATGAGGCTGCCACACTCCTCGTCTGAGCCCTCGCTGCGCCGCACTGACAGGTTTTCCACCGAGCTGTGGCGTTTGGCATTCCCATAGGCGAACGATGGGAACACAGGGGTGACGGTAGCCGTAGAGGAGAAGGTTTCGGAGCTGTGCCGCCTGCGCCCATGGGGGTCGGCCCGGATCACCTTGGCGGCCTTGTCAGGATCCACGGGGGTGACGGTGCCAAGGAGGAACACCCCAATGCCCCCGATCACCCAGGGATTGCCTCTTCGCTCTGGCACTGAAGATAAACATTGAGTTAATATGTATTACAATACATGGTCTATTACAAAACAGCCATAGATAGATGTGATATAGAAAATATTTTATACTTATCATGAACTCAATCCACTTGAACTCAATAGACTTACAAACACAACATAAAGTGCCTGCCGTGCCAGGGGAATCTATTAATCCTATTCATAGTTTGAGATGCTTGTCTATAACTAGCCAAATACCGTTGCTGTATAACGTATTTATAACTGACATTATGGCTAGAGTACTGAGTGTACCTTGCTGAGGTTTGAGGGACGAACTGGGGAGGCATGTTGGCCATTCCAAGTCCAAATGTAATCTCGGTGTACTCATCCTTGCCTCTCTGGGGGCACTTGGAATCCTTCTTCGATCGGAGACGGTACACTCCCTCCCCATCCAGACAAGGGCACAGGGATGACTCAAGGACCGTGTCCAACCGTCCGGCAGGGGTGTCTCCGGCCTTGGGTGAGTGCGAGACTATGTGGTGCAGGTTCACATAGTCGGAGAGAGGGGACCTCGGCTGGCTGCCGATGGAGCCCAGAGACGACTCCTGGCTCTCATTGGATGCTGACAGCGAGGAGTACTTGGTGTCCTCACTGAAGTCTATGTTGATATACTCGCCCGGGCTCCTGGGTTCCCCGGGCAAGAGGTTCTCGTTCATGCTGGGCAGGATCGTAAAGCTGTCGAGAGACAGCCAGTTGGGTCGACCCATCCTCCCTTGGTGGGACGTCAGGCTCTCAATCCCCCGGCTCGGTCTGATGGCCGAGGGCACCGAGGAGTTGAGCGTGGCCGCATTGGTCATCACTGAGTAGTAGTCGTCTGACTCCCCACCTAGCGACTGATGGCCTTGGGGGCTCATCAGGACATACTGGTCACTAGTGTCCCCCACCTCCTTGGAAGTCTGGTGGAGTTTGGTGGGGCGCAGCAGGGAGTCTGAGGAGTAGATGGAAGGCTCACCACCCGGAAGCTGCTCTAGGAAGTAGTCCGGGGGGGTCTGCAAGGTGGTGTAAGCAGTGTTGCTAGGGGACATGTTCATGTAGGTCGAGCGGCTGTCAGGGCTTTCAATGGACGACTTGGAGCTGCACCACATCCTCATGTAGCCGCTGTCCTCCAAGGAGCTTCCGCTGCTGGATGAGTTGGTCCGGTTTCCGCCCCCGTCCTGGTGGATTTGGGCCCAGGGGTTGATGATCTGCTTGGGAGCTGAGACACACATGTGGCTCATGGAAACGTAAGCGTCTTCCTTGCTGTTGTTTCCCCCGGGCAGCGCTGCCACACCCGCCATCATAGGCATATAGCCACCTTCCACTCCATGATTACCGTTGGATTCGCGGTAGGACACTTTTGGGGAGGCGGAGATGGAGCTGTTCCCGGAGTGGTGCCCGCTGTTGGTGTGGTGGGAAGCCCACATTAGGGTGTACTCATCCAACGAGGCAGACGACAGCTGAGCGGGCACCCTATGTTGGTGTGGTGTGGTGAGAGAGCATGTCCTCTTCCTGTACGCCTTCTCCGATGTCAGGCCCTCCTCCTGGCACGCCCGCTGTTGGTCATTCGTCCTGTCCATAATCATGTAGCCACACAGGTCGTTGGCCTCCCAGGAGGGGGGAGTGCTGGAGAGGGAGTCGTGGGTGTCACTCCTGGTGAGGGGTAGGAGCCTGGAGGTGTCGCCTGGGCTGGAGCTGTATTTGTCGCATAGCATGAAGCTTGTGTCACTGAAGGAGCCTGAGATAGAGGCGCTGCAGCTGAAGGGCCGGTGGACCGCATTAGGGGTGGTGAGGGTCCCACTCATGGGGGAGAGGCAGATGGAATTGCAGACTGAGGGGGGGGAGTTGGAGACGGGCAAGGAGCGGTTGTGCTGGAGGATGGACTCAAGTATCCGGCAGGTGCGTCTGCTGAAGAGCGTATTGGACCGTCTCAGGGCGTTCCGGTTGGAGAGGGGACTGGTGGGACTCCCGCTCATAGATATTGACATAGACACTGGCCTGACCATGCTGCCATCCGCCCCATTAGCAGTCCTTTTCCGACAGGATGTGAACTTGCTCATTGGGGATGTGGCCACTATGCCGTTTGTTCTCGACCTTCTCACCAACCCTGTCTGACTTGGGGGAAGATTGTTCAAGTTGCGTCTTGTGGGCACTAAAATGGGGTTGGTTCTAGCAGACTGACTCTTGCTGCGAGGTCTGAATTCTGACAGCTCTTTCATGGCTTTCATAGCCTCCAGGATGGTATCGTGGATGTTTTGCGCAACCACCGAGTCATCAACCTGCATCCAGAGCTCACCGGGGCCAGTGACAGCCGACCTACCAACCTCGATGAAGAAAAAGCTGTCAGAGTGGCCACATCTCCGGATATTCATGAGCTGTAAACTGACAGCCGCAACCTCCGAGTTCAGTTTCACAAAGCTGATAGTCCGACTGGATAAACACAGCCTAAAAACCCCTATAAAATGTTTTGTTTGACCCAGTCCTCTGGACTTTAAATTCACTTGCCATACCTCCTTGTGAAAGGCAGTGGTTGGCGTGATCAAACCGTAATTCGCCTCCTCGAAACAGAAAAGAGAGGTGGAATTAGATGCGGGGCTGTAATAGACTTTCCCCTCTTCGATCAAATCCAACAACACTCCAAACCAGCTCTCCTGCTCCTGCTCGTTTTCGGCTGCCACTGCAAAGTATTCGTCCTTGGTGTAAAAGGCGATGAGGTGTTTGTGCTTGGAGTCCGCTCGCTTGTTTATGCAAAGACAGGAGTCCAGCAGTATCATCCTTTTAGCAGCAGACTTGTTTTTCCACTTCTTCTCGGTCTCGTAGTATTCCAGCCGGGCAGGAAAGCTCTCGCTGGGTTCTCTCAACACGAAAAAACGTCTGTGCCCATGCTTCTGTTTCTTTAGATATCCACATTTCTTAATGTTATTACTGTTATTTGTCACATTAGACAACATCTGTCCTTCATTCGTTGGAGGACTCGCCATTCTGATGCGCACGCTTCACGTACTTTTAGAGAAGTTGTTTTGTGCTATTTTCCAAAGCACCGAAAAAACTAATGTAAATCCGCTTTACTTATTCCATTACCCGACACCGGTATTCCCTCCCGCTGTCTGCAACAGTTAAGCACCAAATAACACCACCGTGAATGCGCTGGAGAGAAAAACATGTGACGTTATTACATCCAGTTTTGCCTTGCAGTAAAAAGTAGAAGAAAACTACACAGTCATAAAAGGCGGCGCAACCTTGGAGAGGCATGCCTGTCAATCTATCCAATTCTGCCCAGCTCACTGGACTCATTGGTGGAATGAACGAACAGCTGGTAAACGGGACCCGACTCACAGCAGCCTTAGCCCTCCCTTCTCGTTGTTTTAAACCAGCCTCCTATATTGCCCGTTTTTCCTTTTCATGTACATATAGTACAGCAGATAACGCTGCAACGTAGACTAAGTGTATCAAAATAGCCAATTAACGCTTCCTCCCGCTACATTGTAACGATGTAATAACTGAGTAAGTGTCCAAATGCAGGCATTCTACATAGCAGAAATAGGCTAGGTGTTGCCTCGCATTGAACTCTGATCATTTTGACAGAGACGCGCATAGCATTCAGTACCGGTGCATAATATAGAGGATTACATTTGCTTTAGTGTTTTTTTCTGTGGAAATACAATAGGCCTACCCTGAATATTGTGGGAAACTGTGAATGTTTATTCTTTATCAAATGCACAATATGTAGCTGAGCACCATTCGTATTGTTGTGAGACTGCAGTGCATGTCATGCAGCGCCCCAATTGCTAAATAAGCGTCGCCCTGCTTTTAAATAACCGTGCGTGATGATATATTTTGCGCGCTTGGGTATCCCTCTCCCTGTCCAGCAGTGAACTGCGTATCCGACCTCTATATGCTTTCTACTTTCTACTCATGGTTTATCAACAAGCCTGCAATTTAAAGCATTTGATCTCCCAGGTGGACCTGTGATAATTGTGTTTTTATGCACACATGCATATAGAAAGTTTTTCAACAAAATAATTAAAATCGCTTGTCATAGTGTGGGAATCACGTTTCGGTTGGAGTATGGGTATTTAAATCGTGATAGTGATGACATGGATGAGATGTGTTTTTTGGGGTTCTATTTACTTGGTGCGTCAGGACCTTTATTGGGCGTAAAAGCCTGAAATGCTGCCATCGTCTGGCTATTTTTGATAGAATAACTTTATTTCTCCCGTGAAAAAATAGTAATAGCCTCACCAGACACTTCCAGTCTGGGGATGTTACATATACTACTGGAGCAACTCGCCTAGATCTAATACCATTTATTTCATTTCATTTCATTGACTTAATTGGCCCCTTAGCCCTATTCTGTTTTCTTTAAAATACAAATCTGCATGTACAATTGACCTCTCAGCTAACACAACATTCTCAGTCATGGATAAATGATGCCCCCTACTCCCATTTGGTGTGTAGGCTTATGAGTCATCAACACACTTGTTATTCATTGTGCTGTAAAAACAAGTGCTTAATATAGGCTAACCTAAGCTGATGGTCCCTGCATAGAAAAACACCTCTGTTTGTAAAGCTACTGCTTTATTGCTTTGTCTTATGGTGCATTTCCATACAGAATTTACCCCAGTGTTTTACACAAAAGGCTCAGACTTTTCTGTTTCCATCTATGCGGGCTGGCATCTGTATCTCACTGGGCCATGGCACCGGGGAACCTGCTGTCACTTTTGGCCACTGGTAATTTTCAGCTGTCCTTTACATAACAATGGCTAACTGTGAAGTTCAACATCTTTGCACAAAGCAACTGTTTTGATTATGTAGAGGTTGTTGATTCTGCTTCTTATAGCCCAAAGGCTGGCAGATGACGATATTGAGTTGTTTCTTCTTACCGTCCAAAGGAAGTGCATGCAGCCGGCTATACATTCGTACCCCCCGTGGACTGGTTTGTACATAAAACATTCTCCATTCAGGTTGCAAAGGTGTTGATTTCCTCCTTAACTGAATTGTATGGTGAGAAGGCGAGAAAATAAACAGGGAAAATATGCATACTTTCTTTATGAAACACCATTTTCCACACCCATGTTAGTGGCTAATGCCTAGGAATGCTAGTCTCGGATGTTGCGTATAGCATTCAGCCAATCAGGTTGCAGCAGCATGTTGATTACCCCTGGCTGAATGCAGGGCGCAACATCAGGAAGTAGCATTAGCCACTCTAGCATGGTGGTAGAAAATTATGTTTCATAAAGAAAGTACGCCATATTTCCAACCTTTTTTGTCTGCGTTCTCGCAATTAAATAGAGTTAAGGAGGAAATCGCTGCCTTTTCAGCATGAATGGAGAGTCATAGTCTTTCAAAAAATAATGTTATTGTTTTTCAATACCTGGTGCCAAGCTGGGTGGTGTGGGGGTGAGGCTACTGTAGAATGCTGCCATTCTACTCAGCCAATAGCCCCCACCCCCCTTATAGAGCATCTGGCTATTGTATTTATAACCCCACCAATGGGGTACCCCCCCACCCCCACCCCACACACACACGTACACACACAATCACGTCAGAACAGATTAAATACAATCCCCAGGGGTGTCTAATAAGTGTTGTTCTTGGGTGTTATTGTTTATGGCATTGTGTTTACGATCCTTGTGACGTTTGACCATTGCCTATTTTTTTGTTTTCGATTAAAGTGTTGATTCAGAGGTTTAAGCTTGACCACAACATGTGTTCTTGGTACTAACCACCACCTCTTACCAGACAAAAAAAAAAACATATTGTACTGAGGAGAGGGCTTATAGCTACAATACTGGTAATCACCAAGAGAAACCTGGCCTGGCCTGGTTTGGCCTATCTGAGACAAACAGAAAACACAGTTTGTGTCATTGTTTTTGGTGGCAATTGTAGCTACGTTGTTGTTATTAACCATTAACAGTGACTTAAACCATTTGTATTGGTTATTTAGCAAATTGTTTAAATCCACAAACGGACGGAAAAAGTCAATCTTGGGTCGAGTGGTGCAGCGGTCTAAGGCACTGCAGTGCTTGAGGCGTCACTACAGATCCGGGTTCGCACAATTGGCCCTGCGTTGTCCAGGTTAGGGGAGGGTTTGGCTGGCCGTGATGTCCTTGTCCCATTACGCTTTAACAACTCCTGTGGCGGGCCAGGCGCATGCACTCTGACAAGGTTTCCAGTTGAAACATTGGTGCAGCGGGCTTCTGGGTTAGGCGAGCAGTGTGTCAAGAAGCAGACTGTAAAGTAAACGCTGACTCACAGCAAGCTGTAAATACATACATGTTTACAGAGAACTCACCTCGCTTATTAGTACAGTGTTCCAGAAGAAACAGAATGTATTCACTCTCTCCCTCAATGCTCTCTTACCCTGTTTCGCTCTCTTGAATGTTTTTCTTATTTTACAACCCTGGCCAAACCCTCCCATAACCCAGACGACACTGGGCCAATTGTGCGCCGTACTATGGGACTCCAGATCACGGCCGGTTGTGATACAGCGCAGGTTCAAACCAGGGTCTGTAGTGATGCCTCCAGCATTGAGATGCAGTGCCTTAGACTGCTGCGCCACTTGGGAGCCAACACTCCGTCACACTTCTTCTTGGTCAAATAGCCCTTACACAGCCTGGATGTGTGTTGGGTCACGGTCCTGTTGAAAAACAAGTGATAGTCCCACTAAGCGCAAACCAGATGGGATGGCGTATCGCTGCAGAATGCTGTGGTAGCTATGCTGGTTAGGTGTGCTTTTAATTATGAATAAATAATTGACAGTGTCTTTTATTTTATTTAACCTTTATTTAACTAGGCGTCAGTTAAGAACAAAATCTTATTTACATTGACGGCCTAACCCGGCCTAAACCCTAACCCGGACGACGCTGGGCCAATTGTGCGCCAATCACGGCCAGTTGTGATACAGCCTGGAAATGAACCAGGGTCTGAGATGCAGTGCCTTAGACATCTGCGCCACTCAGGAGCCCTAATTAGAATCTCAAATATAAAATACATTTTGACTTGTTTAACACTTTTTTGGTTACTACATGATTCCATATGTGTTATTTCATAGTTTGATGTGTTCACTGTTATTCTACAATGTAGAAAATAGTCAAAATAAAGAAAAACCCTTGAATGAGTAAGGGCGTCCAAACTTTTGACAGGTACTGTATGTGATTTTATGCTGCCGTCCATCCGAACAGCGTCTCGAACAACGCATCCACGTTGGCACCTGTCTTGGCGCTCGTCTCAAAGCACATCCACTCTGCAGGCGGGCTCAAACGCTCATTTAGCACGCTGGTAGAGCGCCATGGCGTCCTCCTTTCGAACCTCTCGGTTGGCCACAGGGGAGCCCGTAGTACGGGAGGCTGGAGGGGTGAGGGGGCAGGCATAGTGCGGTGAGTGGACAGGGCAACCCCCCCCTCATAGTCTTCTTCCTCATTGGGGGTCAGCCTTGTCGCGTAGATGCAGTCGTGGTTGGCCATGTCGGTGAGAGAAAGGAAGCGCTCCTCAAGCTCAGCCAGGCTCTGCCAGTTGATCACGTCGTAGGTGAGGATGACAGAGGACGCGCCCCGGCAGTACATAAGGCCAAGCCCGTGGAACTGCTCCCGAACTAGTAGTGAAACATTAAGCATGTTTAGATGGTTACATAGTGTAATGAAACAAGAAGAGAGAGGGAGCTTGTCTATGAACCCTCAACCTTCTGGTCAAAAGACCTGCACGCTAACAACTGCTCCAAGAAACCTCTCAGCCTTGTGGGAGTCAATATATGTGTTTATGAACGCAGGGTCGCTCTACAATACAGTAAGAACAGACATAAACCAACAGAGAAATACACATGGGCAGACAGATCAACTTTTACGTTATGCTTTGGGTATTCCACACACAAAGCTACTGACTGCTGTATTGAATGGGAAAATCCAGTCACTCAAGATAAGAGGCTTCAGTTGAGCTCTGTATGCAAAGTAGGCCTGTTACCTTCCCCAGTTTCTGTGTTGTGGGTTTGTTTGTATGTGTGTGTTTCAGGATGGCTTCCTGAAATTCTAAGCAGCTGATTGGTCGGCCCCATTGCAGACTGCAGCTCTGACCGCGCCCTCTCGTCAGGAGATACAGCTGTCTGCAATTATCGACTCCTTAGGCAGCTTTAAAAGCCAGAGTTCCTTTGTTAGGAGAGAGAACTTATTGGTATGGCCTGTGTTGGTTGTTGCTCAGAGAGAGCGGCTTGGTATGGCCTGTGTTTTGTTGTTGGTCTGTATTAATGTTTGTAAAGTTTTTTTGTAGCTGGTCCTGCTGATGTTTTTGTATGTCATAGGACTGTGTTTTTGATTAGTGAAATTGTTCACTTTACAGTTGTAATTATTCTGTTTTTGTTCCAAGGGGGAAGGGGAAGGCACCTTGGAAGTGCTTAGGCAAGAAGCCTGTAGTATGTAGTACCAGTAGTATGTATGTAGTACCAGTAGTATGTACTGTCTATGCACACTAGGTAAGACCTGAGCGGACTACCCCCTGTATTTTGGTTAGCGTGCCAGGTGGTGTTAAGGTTAGGTAAGTAGTGGGTGGGTAGGTAAGGTAGGAGAGGGGGCTCTTTAACTTTTACTTTCTTTGCATTGGTTCCGTCCAGCCCCTTTTTCCCAAATTACCTTGTGAAGGAAATAAATTCCTTGTAAACGGTAATATATTGTCATCCTTACCCACACCTACAGTTACATACCTCTTTCACTCTGCGGGGAGTTGAGTGTAGCAGGGTGTTGCGTTCCCCCCTCCAAGAGGTGTCCGTAACAAGGCCTAACTACTGTGTCAAGCACTTTTAAAGTGGCCTTTTGTCCCTAGTACAAGGTGCACCTGTGTTTATGACCATGCTGTTTAATCAGCTTCTTGATATGCCACACTTGTCTGGTGGATGGATTATCTTGGCAAAGGTGAAATGTTCACTAACAGGGATGTAAATGGAAAATGTCTTTGATTTTCTATTTCAGCTCATGAAACATGGGACCAAGACTTTGATGTTGCGTTTACATTTTGTTTTAGTGTAATAATTTAAACTGCATTTTGCACAGGACTAATATGACAATTCTGATTTCAAAAGATGTACATATTTGATTGTCATTCCCCTGAAATACATTTTACTTTGACTCAGATAGCTTAAAGTGAAAAATATTTTAGTTTATACACAAATCAACACAACTTTGCAGACCTCAGTATTATTTTATGATTCCATTTATTTATTTAAAACGAGGCAATCATATCATATGCAATGCCAGTGACACAGTCCAACCTGCCCTAAGGGTTGCAAAGAGTCGGCAACTTTCCGGTAAATTTCCGGAATTCTTCCATGGGAAGTTAAGCCTGGGAATTTGGGGAATTTTGCTTAAATTCATCAGAAGTTAGCTTATAACAGTGAACCTTTTTTGTGGGATACACAAGGCAATTCTAGGTCTTGTGGCATAGTTTGGTTAAACTATCCCCAATTCAATGGAATTGCAACCCTCTGCATGCACAGTGCATTCTTCAATGACCTTGGACCACAGAAGGTATTTGCACTGGTGACAGACAATGCTGCAAACATTAAGGCTGCTTGGTTTAAAGTGGAGTCCTACCCTCACATCACATCCATTGGCTGTGCTGCTCATGCATTAAATCTGTTCAGTGAAATCATCCCATGTGAAGAATCAACTCAATTAAAGTTTAATTTGTAACTAAATTGTTTTATTTTTATTGGAAGGATTTAATCATTTGAAATTATGTATACTTATAAAAGGTTTATGTTTCTGTCTTTATTAATGGTAAATATATCCAATGCAAAAAACATCTACATTTAAACAGTAATCATTTTTATTTGCATATATTAATTCCCATGGAAAGTTTCCACCTCTGAATATTCCCCAAAATGTGCAACTCTACCTATGACTGAAATTCCATTATACCAATCCTTCCAAAGTCTTGAGTAAACTGTCAACAACATCATAGCAGCTCTAACCCACAAATCCATGTATCTCTGTCTTTGTGGTAGTCCTTAATCTCCATCCAAACAGGACATACAAAACTCAAAATCTAAGCACATTCTGTTTGCCATTCTGTTCTACTTTTCCTTGTCCTGGCCAGCTGGCCTCTTCTGAGAAATCTACCACGTGGAGTTGGGGCCTCGGTCCTGAATCCAGAAAAAAATAACAACTTGAGTCATAATGAAGGAATGTCACCCAGTTAAACCTCTTCATACTACAAACACTCAAGTCTTTCAAGGAAGCTATGACAGTATGGTTAATTTTGCAACATCAGTACATAGCTAAAGATGTTAATATAATGTTATAATAAGGCTTTATTAATGTGCATCATTGGTACAGGAGGTATTTTTAGAGACACTAGATGGCATAAAGTATCCAAGTGTTCAACTTCTTGGATTAGTTTTATCCTATGGTTTACTTAAGGAAATGTACAAATGAAAAAAATTCATTCAAATATTACTTGCCTAAAGGAAATCTGACTATTAAATGCTAAATGAAAGAGGTAATCCAGTGCTTCATATTCCATTCACCCAGCTCAATGTAACATCGATAGGTTTAGGCTACAACATGATACTCAAATTTGCCCTATACCCATCATGAGATTGCTACAACCTAACCTACATATGTAAGTTTATAACGTATCAACGTAGGTGCACAGGAGGTTTAGAGACAAAGGTGGCAGTGACACATTCAATGCCGCCTTGCACACTCTTGCCTGCATCTAGCGGATCTAGGGTGTAATCATTATTCAGTTGTTCAGTTTTGCAACCAAAACAAGAGTTCCTATTGCAGGTCGGTCCATCCCATTTACTTACGTTTAAGAAACGTTTTGCAACATCATTGGTAGAATGAATACAGCCCTGATCACCCACACACACAGTTCACTTTCAGAGCAGCCACATACACACAGCATCCTAACTGGATTAATAATTCGTTCTCGCATCTATGTGCTCTCCTCCTCTCACCTCTTTGCTTGTGGACTTTGGTGCACAACAGCTGTCCCAGCGAAAAAACCTCTCCAAGACAAACTTTCATAACATACCCGCTAACCGCTACACACAGCCTACATCATTGTCGCCATTTTAGCTAAAGCGGGAGGTAGCCTAGTGGTTAGAGCTTTGGACTAGTAACCGAAAGGTTGCAAAAATGAATCCCCGAGCTGACAAGGTAAAAATCTGTCGTTCTGCCCCTGAACAGTTAACCCACTGTTCCTAGTCCGTCATTGAAAATAACAATTAGTTCCTAACTGACCTGCGTAGTTAAAGAAAGGAAAAATATATATAATAAGTCCTAGTCAACATAGCTACTAGAAGTAACTTGTTAGTAAACCCGCTACAATTACGCAGTACAGTAAACTTGGGCGTTATCCAGATTTTCATACCGTTCTTCTGACATTCCGATTCATGGTATTACCAGCTTAGCATACAAGGGGGCACTAAAAATGTAAAAAGCACAATGGGTGTCTATTACCAAAATTTGCGCTTGTAAATGTCCACACTCTTTTGATTGGTAGGATAACGTGTCAGTTCATGTTGCAAGAGCTATGATATGTTGGAGGACGTCCTCTGGAAGTCATTGTAATTATTGTGTAAGTCTATGGAAGGGGGTGAGAACCATGAGCCTCCTAGGTTTTGTATTAAAGTCAATGTACCCAGAGGACAAAAAATAGCTGTCCTCCAGCTACACCATGGTGCTACCCGAGAGAGTGCTGTTGAGGCTACTGTAGACCTTAATTTCAAAACCGTGTGTTTTAATCAGTTATTTGGTGTGAATATGTTTAGTATAGATTTTCTAAAAAGGATAACTTTCTAAAAGTTTCACTATTTTTATGAAATTCACTGAGTAGGATCGTCTTCGCCTTCCTCTTTTGAGGAGCCTCCACTGACCGACACACACTAACCCTTATGTGCACTCCCAAAGGTGCAAGCTCTTTCCGAAGGGTGTCGCAGGTCTTGAGGAGGGGTACCCTTTCTGAGTGTGGTCTTGGACTGGCATGGGTGGGCTCTCCAAGGGGCGTGTCTTCCACGGACAAAGCAAAGGCCCGCAAATCGCTACGGAAACGAGCCAACTGCTCCACCACGTTCTCTAGGGTCCCAGAAGAATATACAGAATGAGCCTCCTGAAGATGAAGATAGGTGAGATATGGGAACAAGTAAACCAGTTAGGGTTATGGTCCCTTATGGTCCTGTGTGGCTCAGTTGGTATTGCATGGCGCTTGCAACGCCAGGGTTGTGGGATCGATTCCCACGGGGGACCAGTATGCTCTGAATAAAAGTGTCTGCTAAATTACTAAATTACATGATCAATTGTGTCATCTTGTAACAATTCTATGCAATGTGTGAAGGTATGACTTGTTATGTTACATCTTATTCAGGTTAGTTGTGTTGACATGATGAGATGTTGACTTTCTTCGCCTGAATATGTTCCTCAGAGGGGTACGCTACTGTTGTCATGTTCTCATCTTGACAGGCTACCTTAGTGATGGGCTGAAGATGGTGGTAAGCAAGGCTCATGATGACGTTGACGACCCTTGGCGTATCAAAGTTATCTGACAACGTTTGCTTTGGTTTCAGCTAACCTTGAAAACACAGACGCCAAGGAATTGGTCAAGGTTTATCTGTTTACTGTCTGAAGGACATGGGCTATGGTAGGAAAATTAACTGTTCAACCTGACTTATTAAACATAGTTAATTACTTAGGGAGTAGCGGCGCGCTAGCAGGCCACTCCCGACACTACCCGGTGAAATGTAAGGCGCCAAATTCAAAATCCAAAAGTTTAATTATTAAACATTCATCAATATACAAGTGTTGCATAGTCATCAAAAGCTCTGCTTCTTGGCAATATCACAGCGTTGTTAATACTATCAAGGTAAATTACATACTAGCACGATTGTTGCTTGAATGCAGGGCCAGGCATACATACAGTGGGGAAAAAAAGTATTTAGTCAGCCACCAATTGTGCAAGTTCTCTCACTTAAAAAGATGAGAGAGGCCTGTAATTTTCATCATAGGTACACTTCAACTATGACAGACAAAATGAGGAAAAAAAATCCAGAAAATCACATTGTAGGATTTTTAATGAATTTATTTGCAAATTATGGTGGAAAATAAGTATTTGGTCACATACAAACAAGCAAGATTTCTGGCTCTCACAGACCTGTAACTTCTTCTTTAAGAGGCTCCTCTGTCCTCCACTCGTTACCTGTATTAATGGCACCTGTTTGAACTTGTTATCAGTATAAAGACACCTGTCCACAACCTCAAACAGTCACACTCCAAACTCCACTATGGCCAAGACCAAAGAGCTGTCAAAGGACACCAGAAACAAAATTGTAGACCTGCACCAGGTTGGGAAGACTGAATCTGCAATAGGTAAGCAGCTTGGTTTGAAGAAATCAACTGTGGGAGCAATTATTAGGAAATGGAAGACATACAAGACCACTGATAATCTTCCTCGATCTGGGGCTCCACGCAAGATCTCACCCCGTGGGGTCAAAATGATCACAAGAACGGTGAGCAAAAATCCCAGAACCACACGGGGACCTAGTGAATGAGTAACACACTCGCCGCCAGGGACTCAAATCCTGCAGTGCCAGACGTGTCCCCCTGCTTAAGCCAGTACATGTTCAGGCCCGTCTAAAGTTTGCTAGAGAGCATTTGGATGATCCAGATGAGGATTGGGAGAATGTCAGATGAAACCAAAATATAACTTTTTGGTAAAAACTCAACTCGTCGTGTTTGGAGGACAAAGAATGCTGAGTTGCATCCAAAGAACACCATACCTACTGTGAAGCATGGGGGTGGAAACATCATGCTTTGGGGCTGTTTTTCTGCAAAGGGACCAGGGCGACTGATCCGTGTAAAGGAAAGAACGAATGGGGCCATGTATCGTGAGATTTTGAGTGAAAACCTCCTTCCATCAGCAAGGGCATTGAAGATGAAACGTGGCTGGGTCTTTCAGCATGACAATGATCCCAAACACACCGCCCGGGCAATGAAGGAGAGGCCGTAAGAAGCATTTCAAGGTCCTGGAGTGGCCTAGCCAGTCTCCAGATCTCAACCCCATAGAAAATCTTTGAAAGTCCGTGTTGCCCAGCGACAGCCCCAAAACATCACTGCTCTAGAGGAGATCTGCATGGAGGAATGGGCCAAAATACCAGCAACAGTGTGTGAAAACCTTGTGAAGACTTACAGAAAACGTTTGACCTCTGTCATTGCCAACAAAGGGTATATAACAAAGTATTGAGATAAACTTTTGTTATTGACCAAATACTTATTTTCCACCATAATTTGCAAATAAATTCATAAAAATCCTACAATGTGATTTTCTGGATTTTTTTCCTCATTTGTCTGTCATAGTTGAAGTGTACCTATGATGAAAATTACAGGCCTCTCTCATCTTTTTAAGTGAGAGAACTTGCACAATTGGTGGCTGACTAAATACTTTTTTTCCCCACTGTAGATTAGACAACGGAGATGCTCAACATCCTGGTGGTTCTCGATTTTTGGACTATTGTCTTTATTTTGCTTTATCATTGACTAAAGGAAGACAAGCTACCTAAATGTGACTTATCGGCTAGTACTGAAGCAGGACATGTTTTTGAGTTACGTTTTTAGCCCAAAACCTTTTAAGCAAAACAACAGCTGAAGGTAGGCAACTTCTTCAGCTTGACTGGCTGTCATTTCAATGCTAGCGTTTGCCACGCTAGCTCGCGATTAGCATTAAGACACTGAAAAGCTCACAAAGAAAATTAGGCTAGTGACAACCTTGTAAAACCTTTGCTAACATCTACATGTCAGCTTTCGAACAGAGTAGACTTTAACCTCTTAGGGATCCGATCCCGTTAGCAGGCTCATTTTCGGAGCAAACAAAGCGTGGCAAATTCAAAATAAAAATTGGTAATATTTAACATTCATCAATATACAAGTGTTGCATAGCCATCAAAAGCTCTGCTTCTTGGCAAAGCACAGCATTGTCAGATTTCAAAAAGGCTTTACGGCGAAAGCACAACATTTGATTGTTTGAGGATAGCACCCCACATATTTTTTACATTAGCATAAATTAATATCCAGCACGGGTCACACAAAACCCATATAAGAGCTCAAATAAATCTCTTACCTTTCGAAGAAATTCTGCTGAGGGCTTCTCAAGTGTCCCACGAAGACATCCAATGGTTCTTTTGTTAGAAAAAGTCATTTATTATATCCATAAATCTCTGTTTGGTTGGCGCGTTATGTTCAGAAAATCTAACGTCGAATCGCCCATTGAACCGTGAAGAGAACGCGTTCAAATATACCTATCAACTTTTCCTAAACAAATCATAGATAATTTATAATGCATCCTTAGCTATCCTTTTATGAATATTAGCGATAATATTTCACTCGGATGGTAACCTAAACGTTATGAAAGGAAAATACAGTGGGGCGCGCACAGTCTCGCGCCCGTAAAATCTTGTTGACATCTGAGCTACCTCGACTATTTCCTGTTCCTATTCGTTCTGCTCACGACTACAGCTTCCAGACTCTGTATAAAGACTGCTGACATCTAGTGGAAGCCATAGGTACTGCAGTCTAGGAGCTGGATTCCATTAAAATCAATAGGGACTGTATCAAACAGAGCAAAGGTCACAAAACTTTCTCGGGTTTTCGCCTGCTATATCAGTTCTGTTATACTCACATACATTATTTTAACACTTTTAGAAACTTCAGAGTGTTTCCTATCCAATAGTACTAATTATGTGCATATTCTATTTTCAAACACAGAGCTGGAGACCAGAGAGGTGAAAGTAATCCTTCAGAAACTTAACTCCCAACATAAAATGACATGGTGATAATAAGATGCATATTGTATCAGATTAACACAAGCCATGGTAGGTAGGCAAATATTTCTTACTGTGACAGAGAATGAGTTGAAAACAAAAAGCAAAAACATGATGATGACCTAAAATAGCCTGGTTCCAGATCTGTTTGTGCCATCTTGTCAACTCCAGTGGTAATTTTCATTTGCAAGACAGCACAAACAGATCTGGGACTATGCTAGTCCTAAATTATGAATATAGGGTTATTCTTCAATAACAATAGGTTAGTAAAATGAGGTTGGCACCTGGCAATGGCGGAGCATGCGATGTGCCAGCCGGGACTTCCCTTGCCCCAGGGACACTCCCAGGAGGGTTCCTGGTGGCTTGGAAGCCTTCCACAGGGCAAAATCCCAGCTGTCCCGTTTCTCTGTGTCCCTAGGAAACAGTATGTTAAAGCTTAGTTCCTACCAAAAACATGTATCAGTTAGTCAATCATTGCCTTGTCTTCCAAACACAAAAGAAGCAAGAGTCACTGTATGACAAAAACATGTCACAAAGAAGTGATGTAAACACGTACCAAGCTCACCAGCTGCATATCCAGCACCCATAAGGTTGCCGTAACGGTCCCCGATGGACCTGATATCAAAATGCTCCCTTGCAGCAGAATGAACACACGGAATTCAGATTCTGCAACTATTTGCAAACTGATCTTGGCTTGAGAATGTATCAACAACGACTTTTACATATAGACATACCTTGTTTTGTGGAATAGGAGTGTTCAATGAAAGCCACGATTTGCAGTATATTCTCAAGTACACAGCAGGAGGAAGAACCTTGAAAAATATAAACAAACATGCATATCAAATATATGTGCAGTAATTAATGTATGCGGGGTAAGTACTATATAGTACACAGCTAACAAAAGCTCAGATTTCTTCCACCCAACAAACATTACATACTCACACACCTTCACGGCTAACATGTCATTTTCAAATTCCTCCTTGTACATTCTGGCCAGGACTGTTGGAGATATGCTTTTCTGCAATGTTATCAAAAATATAATCACATTATGAAAATTACATCAATATCATCAGCACAACAGCATCTGAATTATAGGGGCTGCATCAGAGGTATAATAAGCCTACCCCCGAAGCTCTTCTGTTGATTTTATCATCGATGTCTGATGACCATGACATGGATGACATTAATGCATGACTGCCCTTCAGTCCACGTTAACAAGGTTGATTATTTTAAATACTATTATTACTTAATCATAAAGTTGATCTGCTAGCTAACACAGAGAACGGATCTGTGTATGGCTGTGCAGCTATGTTGGAAGCTCAGACAGAGACAGCAGTGCAAGTAACTTAGGCCTATGTGTAGCTAATATTGTAAGTCTGATTAGGCCAAGGGAGTTTTATATTTAGCTAGTATATGTAGCATATATATTTATATTTTTTTTGTTTTTGTTTTAATGAATGCTGGTATTTAAATGTCTGGATTGCCAAATGAGTTACTAGTTAGATTGATAACGTTCCTTAGCCGCACACCCGGGCCATAGCCACAGTGAACGGCGCCGTCGTGTAATATTTTTATTGTTAGCTACATAAAGATGACCTATTATCAAGGAGTACTGACGTCAAACATGTTTTTGTATTTTTAGGCAAAACAACAACTGAAGGTCTAAAACTTCAGGCAGGCTGGCTAGCTATAATTTCAATGCTACCTAGCCTTAGCAGCGCTAGCTCGCGATTAGCATGAAAACATTTACAAAGCTCATTTGACCTAGGACAACCCTGTAAAAACTTTGCTAATGTCTACAACATATCAGCTTTCCAACAGCAATCTGTGCTGTTGGAAAGATTTTGAATACCCTTTGAAATATGAATATTTCATCTAAGCCTATGATGTCAAACGCTCCCTAAAACACTTCTGCGAGTAGGCCTTTCTAATCGACCTGGCCCGGGTATCCTGGCAGGATATTGACCTCATTCCGTCAGTCGAGGATGCCTGGTCGTTCTTTAAAAGCAACTTCCTCACCATCTTAAATAAGCATGCCCCTTTAAAAAGATGTAGGACTAAGAACAGATACAGCCCTTGGTTCACTCCAGACCTGACTGCCCTTGACCAGCACAAGAACATCCTGTGGCGGACTGCTATTGCATCGAATAGTCCCGCGATATGCAACTGTTCAGGAAGTCAGGAACCAATACACGCAATCAGTCAGGAAAGCAAAGGCTAGCTTTTCAAACAGAAATTTGCATCCTGTAGCTCCTAACTCCAAAAGGTTTTGGGACACTGTCAAGTCCATGGAGAACAATAGCACCTCCTCCCAGCTGCCCACTGCACTGAGGCTAGGTAACACGGTCACCACCGACAAATCCATGATAATCGAAAATTTCAACAAGCATTTCTCTACGGCTGGCCATGCTTTCCTCCTGGCTACCCCAACCCCGGCCAATAGCTTCCCCGCATCTACTTGTCCAAGCCTTCCCAGCTTCTCCTTCACCAAAATCCAGATAGCAGATGTTCTGAAAGAGCTGTAAATCAGGACCTGTACAAATCAGCTGGACTAGATAATCTGGACCCTCTCTTTTTAAAACTATCTGCTGCCATTGTTGCAACTCCTATTACCAGTCTGCTCAACCTCTCTTTGGTGTCGTCCGAGATCCCAAACGATTGGAAAGCTGCTGCGGTCATCCCTCTCTTCAAAGGGGGTGACACCCTAGACCCAAATTGCTATAGACCTATATCAATCCTGCCCTGCCTCTCTAAAGTCTTTGAAAGCCTAGTTAATAAACAGATCATTAACCACTTCGAATCCCACCGTACCTTCTCCGTTGTGCAATCCGGTTTCCGAGCTGGTCACGGGTGCACCTCAGCCACGCTCAAGGTACCAAACGATATCATAACCGCCATCGATAAGAGACATTACTGTGCAACCATATTCATTGACCTTTCGACTCTGTCAATCACCACATCCTTATCGGCAGACTCAACAGCCTTGGTTTCTCTAATGATTGCCTCGCCTGGTTCACCAACTTCCGACAGAGTTCAGTGTGTTAAATCGGAGGGCCTGTTGTCCGGGCCTCTGGCAGTCTCTATGGGGGTGCCACAGGGTTCAATTCTTGGGCCGACTCTTCTCTGTATACATCAATGATGTCGCTCTTGCTGCTGGTGATTCTCTGATCCACCTCTATGCAGACAACACCATTCTGTTTACTTCTGTCCCTTCTTTGGACACTGTTAACTAACCTCCAAACGAGCTTCAATGCCATTCAGCACTCCTTCCATGGCCTCCAACTGCTCTTAAACGATAGTAAAACCAAATGCATGCTTTTCAACCGTTCGCTGCCTGCATCCGCCCGCCCGACTAGCATCACTACCCTGGACGGCTCTGACCTAGGATACGTGGACAACTACAAATACCTAGGTGTCTGGCTAGACTGTAAACTCTCCTTCCAGACTCACATT
Organism: Brachymystax lenok tsinlingensis; assembly: GCA_030435695.1. Taxonomy (NCBI): domain Eukaryota; kingdom Metazoa; phylum Chordata; class Actinopteri; order Salmoniformes; family Salmonidae; genus Brachymystax; species Brachymystax lenok. Next base: position 39,018,719 of record CM059814.1, read on the forward strand.
AAACATCTCCAATCCAAAATTAGATCTAGAATCGGCTTTCTATTTCGCAACAAAGCCTCCTTCACGCATGCTGCCAAACTTGCACTAGTAAAACTGACTATCCTGCCGATCCTCGACTTCGGCGATGTCATCTACAAAATAGCCTCCAACACTCTACTCAGCAAACTGGATGCAGTCTATCACAGTGCCATCCGCTTTGTCACCAAAGCCCCATATACTACCCACCACTGCGACCTGTATGCTCTAGTCGGCTGGCCCTCGCTACACACTCGTCGCCAGACCCACTGGCTCCAGGTCATCTACAAGTCCCTGCTAGGTAAAGCCCCGCCTTAGCTCGCTGGTAACCATAGCAGCACCCACCCGTAGCACTCGCTCCAGCAGGTATATCTCACTGGCCACCCCCAAAGCCAATTCCTCGTTTGGCCGCCTTTCCTTCCAGTTCTCTGCTGCCAATGACTGAATCGTTGAAACTGGAGACACTTATCTCCCTCACTAGTTTCAAGCACCAGCTGTCAGAGCAGCTCACAGATCACTGCACCTGTACATAGCCCAACCAACTACCTCATCCCCTACCATAGTCATTTATTTATTATGCTTCTTTGCACCCCAGTATTTTTACTTTGCACATTCATCTACTGCACATTTACCATTCCAGTGTTAAATTGCTATACTGTAGTTACTTCGCCACCATGGCGTATTTATTGCCTTATGTTCCTTATCCTACCTCATTTGCACACATTGTATATAGATTTGTTTTTTCCTACTGTATTATTGACTGTATGTTTGTTTCACTCCATGTGTAACTCTGTGTTGTTGTATGTGTCGAACTGCTTTGCTTTATCTTGGCCAGGTCGCAGTTGTAAATGAGAACTTGTTCTCAACTTGCCAACCTGGTTAAATAAAGGTGAAATATTTTTAATTTTTTTTAATGTAGAAATTAACAACTTCAGACATAAACCAGGCACATTAACGTTAGTACTATGGCACTGTTTGAACAGGTATCGCAGTCCCATCCATGTTCTCTATTTTCACAAAACTGTCATCTTGCAGAATGGAAACCATGCAGAGGAGCTTGAGTGGGCTAGGGGGAGACTGATAAGTGTTGGGTGTGGTTGGGTTTACTGTTGATTTCTTTTTTCTTTTTTCACTCTCGTTCTCCTGCTGCCCATTGTATTTGTTCTTGGTCAACAGTTCTATTTATGTCTTGCCTTTAAATTACAATATTATAAAAACATGTAATTAAAAAATGAGGGGGGTGGGCTGTGTCACAATACATTAAGTAGCCTAAACACAGTGTATTATTGTTACAGCCAGTTCCGGTTAACGGGCTCCTCGGACTTGGAGAGGAGCTAGAGGTGCACCTTGTTATACCATCACTCAAGAGCAACTGAGGTTTCTGATGTCATGTGTTTTCAGTGTCTCTCAGATGGCAGATATTCTACACGTCTCCCGATCGACAGTCAAACGTTGTCTAAGGTCAGTTGTGCTTGGGAGTAATGCTATAAACTATAGACTTTAGATGCATGGTTTCCAATTTCTTACCAATCAAACAATTTAGAACGACCACAATAAAGACAGGACTTTAAAACGACTATGATGATATGCATTACCTCATCCCTGTCCATTGTAACTTTTTTTCCAGAAACTTCAATCTGTCACATGCACCGTTATATTCTGACATGTCAGACTTGGCTCTGGATGAAAAGATTAAGGACTTGGTGGCTGGGAACGACAAACTTGGACCGGAGGCTGTTCGATCACAATTAAGGGTTCTGGGTGCAGAGACGCAGAGTGAGGGACAGCATGCTTCGTGTAAACTCGAGGGCGGCTGCCCTCAGAGCCATGTCGCAGAGGCTGCATAGAAGGTCATACCGTGTTGCTGGACCAAACTCGTTATGGCACCTTGATGGAAACCACAAACTGATAAGGTAGATGTATCTTTGATAGACACAATTATCTATATCACTGGTGAGAAGTTGTACATTGTAACATCTCATTATTCATCAACAACTAACAATTCAGTAAGCAATGGCCATATGTAAAAATCATACCATATGTCACTCATGTGAATAATTGTTTTATTGTGTTTCTGCTACTTCTGTGTTTGATATAATATCTGCATCATGAAATTAACAAACATGCTTATATTGAGGACATACAGAGGCAAAAACAGTTGGAGCAAAGTAAGTGTGAACAACAGAGTCGGTCTTCTTGACTCATCAAGATAAACAAGGTTATTTTTCAAATTGAAGTAGATATTGTAATCACACATCTTCCGCTGAAGGAAACAGTCTAGAACAAACCCTTGTTGTAGCCTTTAGAAGGCTAACGGAAATACCTATAGTTGTGATCCGCGGTAGACTGTTCATTAACATTGTTCCACATTTTTTAATTTAATTTAATATTTGGCCTGCTACTTTGTTATATACTGCAGGAACCTGATGCAGCATTTAAGTTTTAAAGGAGGATGGTGATGTTTGTATTTTTAATGTCTTCATCTTTTGTATCAACCAGTGCTGTATTTTCTAATTTAGGTGGAGGATAGTCATACATGGTGGCATTGATGGGTATAGCTGTCTCGTTGTTTCTCAGTGCTTCCAGCAACAATCGCAGTAGTACTGTAATGGATTGCTTCATAAATGCCTCCAGATATGGTGTTTCCTCCAGAGTTAGGACGGACCATGGAGGAGAAAACACTGTCTGCTTGTTGAATGTACATATTGAAAATATTATAAAAATAAAAATAAAAAAAATAAAAAATCCTTAATGTCTTCTTGACCTACACATTGATTACATTCTATAGTGAGTGATGCATGTGGCTACATTCTTTTTTCTGTAAATCATTTTCAGAACTCAATCACCTCATGTTTGACAGCTTTATTGCTTTCTCCATGTTTTTGAAATGGATAAGCCTTTAAATGACCTTTTACAGACTATTTCTACAAACAAGGCTGCACTTGTGGCAGCACCTATTCCTGTGGCCCCCCCATCTTCTGCACCACTTCTTGTGGCCCCCCTCCACCTATACCACTTCCTGTGGCCTCCCCTCCACCATTCCCTGAGGCTTATCATCAACCTTCACCACACTCCTCTGTTGATGTTGGTGATGACAATGAGTAAGTCATCCCTGTAAATAATTCAATGTCTTGTTATAACAGATGAATTGTGGAAAGCATCTGAGCTTGTTATTCTGAATGTCTCCTTTTTTTGTGTTGACCTCAACACTGCTGAAGTTAATGAGATGCCAACCAAATTAACGTGATGAAGGACAACCTTTATGATTGTGCAATGAGAGGCTTTAAGAGAGCCTGCTTTAGGCAAAAATAGACATGGTTTTTAGGGAGGCTGACGAAAAAGGGGCAGCTGATGAGGGTGGTCCCTCAAGAGAATTTCTCCGGCTGTTAATGAGTGCCATCCATTCCTCTGCAATATGAGGGACCTGATTGGCAAAAATGCCATTCTTGCAACTCTCAAGGTGAGTTACACTTTTACACAAAGACACGTTTGTTTATGGATATAGATAGATAGATAGATAGATAGATAGATAGATAGATAGATAGATAGATAGATAGATAGATAGATAGATGATAGATAGATAGATAGATAGATAGATATAACTTGAGTGAGACATTTGATTTTTGTATGTTATGTAACGTGTCCTTTATTTACTGATTGTCTTGTGTGTGACAGCACTCTATGATGAGCCACAATTTTTTTCAGAGAGGCTATGCAGGCAAGTGTGTGAACTACAACATCCTGTGCCAAAACTGAAAGAAATTGCAGAATATGACTTCAGAGAGAAGTTGGAGAAGGTAACTAACTTTATACTGTGATGGATGTTATGTTACTGTTAATTAGGGTTGTAGTTATTAGGGTAAAATAACAACTTCAGGCATATACCCAGTACTATATAGTACTGCTTCAAAGGAATAGGGTTCCCATTCCTTCCTCTTTATTTTCACACAATTGTGTCTTGCAGAAGGGAACCATGAAGAGGAGCTTGGAGTGGGCAAGGGGGAGGCTGATAAAGCAGCAGAGAAGACCTGATTCATCAAGTATCAATTAATTCTGGTAATTCTCACCTGGCATGCACAACACGACAAGGTATGCAACATTAAGCCCAATCAAATATCCAATGTTATTAAAACATGTATACCAATTTACAGTCAAGCAACGTTTGTCAGTTGTGTTAATGCTATGAACTACAAACAATCTATGGTAGAGAGAATAAAGTAGACGGCATCCGTCAAACGCGTGATTTATGACCCCTTGATGGGCCCCGGACAGGATGTCCATATATGGACATCCTGTCCGGAGGTTCCCACGGTAGTGGAGGGGTGTTTATGGTTTATGGCCCTATACTTACATATGTCCCTTTGAAGATATGCCTTTGATTACATTAAAGCAGTCAAGGTGATTAAAGTGACCTCTTTGAACTGAGGAAGGTGTTCGAACAGTATGCCCCCCACCACCACCACCCCCAAGCTCGAGTGAGTGCTTATGCCCATACATCCTGTCCGGAAGTTCCCACGGTAGGGGGGAGGATGTTTATTTAACCAGATAATTGGTTTAGGGTAAAGCCTGTGTTTACATTAAAGCTGTCAAGGTGATTGAAGTGACCTCTTTGAACTGGGGAATGTGTTTCTGAAACAGTAATTGGGCCAGCCGCACTATAAGTAACAGCTGTCGACACTACCCTCGAACTCAGAGATAAACCCCAGAACACTATAGAAATTAAAATAATCCCAGAACAATAAAGAAGAAATGAAACATGGATTTTGTGATCACTGACACACACGTGATGACCGTAACAACTGAAGCAGGACCTCGGTTAAAACATAGAGAAAGGACAGTGCATAAAGCAACAATATACGATGCGCCAAAAAAGCGTTTTCTAAATATGTATAGAAATCAAATACCTCCCTCAACTGAGCTGAGAGATCAAGTGTTGATGTCTAATGGACAACTATGGGGTTCTGTTTGATTACCCGGCCTGTAGTGTGAAGCTCTATACTGTAGCCGAATGAGAAGAATATACAGACCAGACTTTAGGAGTGGACTACAGGCTTGAAGACTGGCAAGTGTTTCGCAAGGTGGTGTGCCCTGAACTGAGAGGTTTTACAAAGGGTTATAGCTTGTTCACGGGCTACGAGACCCATTGGGGATTTGAGCAGGACTCCTCAGGAAAAACTTTCCATAAGGTGAAAATACACAGAAAGAATGGACTTCCGTATGGTTGCGTGGAGTTCTATATTGACAGCGAGAAAACCCGCAAAGGCAACAACCGTGATGCGGGACTGACTCGGGATTTTAGGTTGCGTATGCTTATTCCGTTTAAAAGTTGGGATATATGATGGAATTGAGAATGTTTGAGGCAGTGGATGCTCTTTTTGTACAGAACCAATGCCGGCAGAGTATTGTTCAGCTAAGGAAGTGCATAATATACAGTGGGGCAAAAAAGTATTTAGTCAGCCACCAATTGTGCAAGTTCTCCAACTTAAAAAGATGAGAGAGGCCTGTAATTTTCATCATAGGTACACTTCAACTATGACAGACGAAATGAGAAAAAGAAATCCAGAAAATCACATTGTAGGATTTTTAATTTATTTATTTGCAAATTATGGTGGAAAATAAGTATTTGGTCAATAACAAAAGTTTATCTCAATACTTTGTTATATACCCTTTGTTGGCAATGACAGAGGTCAAACGTTTTCTGTAAGTCTTCACAAGGTTTTCACACACTGTTGCTGGTATTTTGGCCCATTCCTCCATGCAGATCTCCTCTAGAGCAGTGATGTTTTGGGGCTGTCGCTGGGCAACACGGACTTTCAACTCCCTCCAAAGATTTTCTATGGGGTTGAGATCTGGAGACTGGCTAGGCCACTCCAGGACCTTGAAATGCTTCTTACGAAGCCACTCCTTCGTTGCCCGGGCGGTGTGTTTGGGATCATTGTCATGCTGAAAGACCCAGACACGTTTCATCTTCAATGCCCTTGCTGATGGAAGGAGGTTTTCACTCAAAATCTCACGATACATGGCCCCATTCATTCTTTCCTTTACGGATCAGTCGTCCTGGTCCCTTTGCAGAAAAACAGCCCCAAAGCATGATGTTTCCACCCCCATGCTTCACAGTAGGTATGGTGTTCTTTGGATGCAACTCAGCATTCTTTGTCCTCCAAACACGACGAGTTGAGTTTTTACCAAAAAGTTCTATTTTGGTTTCATCTGACCATATGACATTCTCCCAATCCTCATCTGGATCATCCAAATGCTCTCTAGCAAACTTCAGCCGGGCCTGAACATGTACTGGCTTAAGCAGGGGGACACGTCTGGCACTGCAGGATTTGAGTCCCTGGCGTAGTGTGTTACTGATGGTAGGCTTTGTTACTTTGGTCCCAGCTCTCTGCAGGTCATTCACTAGGTCCCCCCGTGTGGTTCTGGGATTTCTGCTCACCGTTCTTGTGATCATTTTGACCCCACGGGGTGAGATCTTGCGTGGAGCCCCAGATTGAGGAAGATTATCAGTGGTCTTGTATGTCTTCCATTTCCTAATAATTGCTCCCACAGTTGATTTCTTCAAACCAAGCTGCTTACCTATTGCAGATTCAGTCTTCCCAACCTGGTGCAGGTCTACAATTTTGTTTCTGGTGTCCTTTGACAGCTCTTTGGTCTTGGCCATAGTGGAGTTTGGAGTGTGACTGTTTGAGGTTGTGGACAGGTGTCTTTTATACTGATAACAAGTTCAAACAGGTGCCATTAATACAGGTAACGAGTGGAGGACAGAGGAGCCTCTTAAAGAAGAAGTTACAGGTCTGTGAGAGCCAGAAATCTTGCTTGTTTGTATGTGACCAAATACTTATTTTCCACCATAATTTGCAAATAAATTCAGAAAAAATCCTACAATGTGATTTTCTGGATTATTTTTCCTCATTTTGTCTGTCATAGTTGAAGTGTACCTATGATGAAAATTACAGGACTCTCTCATCTTTTTAAGTGAGAGAACTTGCACAATTGGTGGCTGACTAAATACTTTTTTTCCCCACTGTAGAAGGCGCACACTAGGCAGGTTCATGAACACATAAATATGTGGTAAGCATCTTGATTTTGTTTTGCAAACACATCCTTGTCTCATTTTCATGATACATTTACCATTGTGGCTCTGCTCTGCTTGCAAAAGTGCTCACACCATCGCACTCTTCCTCCAACAGCTGAATTTGTTGTATTTTGGAGTTTATAGAATCATTTAGGCAATATTGATATATTCCTATATTCCAATATATTCCTATGGCCACTAGAGGGGGATCACACAACAAATATAAACCTTTGAATTTGACCCAGACAATTACTATACCTCAGACAGAGGATTTCAATGTAATTAAATGCCTATGAAATTTCATCACGTCAAGGTCATCAAATAGGTTAATTAAAGTATAGTACTTTGAGTATACATTCTCTCTCTAGATTTGTATTTACAAGGATAAATATTTTAATGGATACACTGTAACAAAACATTAATAGAAAAAATCTAGGCATACTATAAACATATGTAATTATTTCTATAATGTACAGTTGAAAGATACTGTGTCAAATTAATCACTACCATCCATATCAAATTGAGAATGTATTATTTGCTAAGGTTTGTCAAATACAGTTGAACAGCACAAATCCTTATTTTGCATATTATACAATGCAGTCCATATTGTTGTATGCTTTATTGAACTGAATAAACTTAATTAAAATCTCAACTGGCCAACTTCATAGTACAAACAAGATAATTTCTCATCGCTTCCCTTTTGAATTCAGAATCAGTCAGGGGAGTAAGAAGTCTGCCCTTTGGCTCTTAAACACAGGATTTACAATGAGTTAAACCAAAGCACCAGCTTGTAGCTTTAGATCAAACAGCGTATGAGACAAGGTTATTATGGTTGTGTGATTTTGTATTAGTTTATATTAGTTTTCAATTTTTATTTGAAATTCAGTTTAGTTTCAGTTAATTTTACTCGTTTTTATTTTGTTTTATAAAATCACATCTACTTTGTTTTTGTATTATTTAGATTTACGGACAGAAAGTAGCCCATGTTTGGGACGCTAAGAGCCATTTATGTGTTGTAGGCCTATAGTTGTTTTTTGGGGATGTCACATCTTGCCACTGGGGGCAGTAACACAAGATGAAGGATAATCGATTATTCACATTAAGATCCTTTAAAAGATAATCATGGCCAGCTCTGGTTGTCGTTGTTCACGGGTATTCTCTTGCCTGTTTGGAAAGCTTGATAGCTATGTTCACCCTGTTGTCAGTTACGAGTAAGCTCTTCTCCTCTGGTATGTCCTATGCGTCCAATGTGTAGTCAATTACCACGCCGGTCTGCGGATGTAAAATCCAATGGAGGCTGAGCAACACATGTGGTGTCTTGTTGGAGGAGCGGTGATAGAAGCAGGCTGATATGCACATAAACAAAGCAGTCAGTCCTTTCTTGCTCCAGCAGTCTACACAGGGTTGTTTTTCATGCCTCTTTTAGAAGGTCCTTAACTTTATGGGTTGCTGTATCCATTTGGAAAGCAAAGCGACACTTTTACTCTAGCAGAGGCAGGAGTTTTACATTTGGGATCAAGTCCCACTGGGCACAGATGTCAATTCAGCATCTATTCCACACTGGTTCAACATAATTTCATAGACATGAGGGTAGGAAACAACATCTCCACCCCGCTGATCCTCAACACTGGGGCCCCACAAGGGTGCATTCTCAGCCCTCTCCTACAGGGAGGAGGTGAGGGCCCTCGGAGTGTGGTGTCAGGAAAATAACCTCTCACTCAACGTCAACTAAACAAAGGAGATGATCGTGTACTTCAGGAAACAGCAGAGGGAACACCCCCCTATCCACATCGACGGGACAGTAGTGGAGAAGGTGGAAAGTTTTAAGTTCCTTGGCGTACACATCACAGACAAACTGAAATGGTCCACCCACACAGACAGCGTGGTGAAGAAGGCGCAACAGCGCCTCTTCAACCTCAGGAGGCTGAAGAAATTTGGCTTGTCACCAAAAACACTCAAACCTTTACAGATGCAGAATCGAGAGCATCCTGTCCGGCTGTATCACCACCTGGTACAGCAACTGCTCCGCCCACAACCGTAAGGCTCTCCAGAAGGTAGTGAGGTCTGCACAACGCATGACCGGGGGTAAACTATCTTCCCTCCAGGACACCTACACCACCCGATGTCACAGGAAGGCCAAAAAGATCATCAAGGACAACAACCACACGAGCCACTGCCTGGTCACCCACTATCATCCAGAAGGCGAGGTCAGTACAGATGCATCAAAGCTGGGACCGAGAGACTGAAAAACAGCTTCCATCTCAAGGCCATCAGATTGTTAAACAGCCATCACTAACATTGAGTGGCTGCTGCCAACATACTGACTCAAATATCTAGCCACTTTAATAATAAAAAATTGGATGTAATAAATGTATCACTAGCCACATTAAAACTTCTTAGGGAGCGGCAGCTGAGGTGACAGTTTTGGAGAGTCTGGCGTGCCCAAAGTAAAAGGCCTGCCACTCAGGCCCAGAAACTAGGATATGCACATAATTAGTACTATTGGATAGGAAACACTCTGAAGTTTCTAAGAGTGTTAAAATATTGTCTGTGAGTATAACAGAACTGATATAACAGGCGAAACCCAGAGGAATTTCTGTCCTGGAAAAAGTGTTTTTGACACATTGCCTCATTTTGAACCCCTCCCTATTGAAAACAGCCATATATGGGAGTAAGATTGCAGTGCCTAGTGCTTCCACTGGATGTTAACAGTCTCTAGACAGTGTTTGGTGATGTTACGTTGCTCTGGATGGTAATAGAAGAAGAATTTCGAACTAGTCACCGGATGTAAACAGAAGAGGAGGCGCGCGCTGTGGTTTTTTCCTTTCCTATCGTCCAGTTTATAATCTGGTTGAAATATTATAGTAAATATACATAAGTGTTCCTAAGGATACATTATCAATGATGTTTGATTGTTCTTGGACAAGTTTATAGGTATAGGTTGAACGTGTTCTCTTCACATTTCAATGGGCGAGTGGACGCTGTATTTTATGGACATAACGCGCCAACCAAACAGAGATTTATGGATATAATAAATGACTTTTCCAAAAAAAGAACCATTGGATGTCTTCGTTGGACACTTGGGAAGCCCTCAGCGGAAGTTCTTCGAAAGGTAAGGGATTTTATATTATCGATTTTATGCGTTTTATGAGACCTGCTTTGGTTATGGATTTATGCTAATGCATAAAATATGAGAGGAGCTATCCTCAAACAATCAAATGTTGTGCTTTCGCAGTGAAGCCTTTTTGAAATCTGACAACACTGTGATATTGCCAAGAATCAGAGCTTTTGATGACTATGCAACACTTGTATATTGATGAATGTTTAATAATTCAACTTTGGGATTTTGAATTTGGCGCCTTACATTTCACCGGGTAGTGTCGGGAGTGGGGCGCTAGCGCTCCCTAAGTAGTTTTAAACAATGCCACTTTATATAATGTTTACATATCCTACATTACTCATCTCATTTGTATATACTGTACTCTATACCATCTACTGCATCTTGCCTATGCCGTTCGGCCATCGCTCATCCATATATTTATATGAACATACTCTTATTCATTCCTTTACACTTGTGTGTATAAGGTAGTTGTTGTGAAATTGTTAGATTACTTGTTAGATGCAGTAGTATGGTCGGAACTAGAAGCACAAGCATTTCTCTACACTCGCATTAACATCTGCTAACCATGTTTATGTGACAAATAGAATTTGATTTGAAACAACATTGATTGAACCAGTGTATGTCCAGTGGGGTATTTTGGGGAATTCTCTGAGGCCTGGTTCATCATACAGTCTTGTGGTATTGCCAGACTGGATGAATAAATTAACAAGTGCTTCTTTTATTTATTTTTTACACATTTGAATGAGGTTTCCATGTTTCTGCTCTTTTCATTCAAAACTGCTAGTTGGTTGTCTTAACGTTGCCCATGCAGCTACTTATAGCTTCACCTTGTCTTTAGCCTGAAATTGTTTGTATGACTCTTTGTTGGGTTTTGGTTGGGTTTTCCCTTTTATCTCTGTTTCATACACGCTGCTGACGCTACAATACATGGTTATTTCCAGCAACGTACTCAAAAACAATCCCATACAGGGTTTTACCTTTTGCTGCCACCATTGTTCACGCCTATGGTTCATGCTCAGCGCCCCGTTGGCGTGGAAACCATTGAGCTGGTTTTGAGCGTTGGAGAGCAGCTGGGCGCAATCCCAGAAGCCCTGGGCGTGGGCCAGGTCTGCCGCCGTCAAGCCATTAGCGTTCCTTAAGCTGCACGGTTAGATGGGACCGAAGTTAGGAACCTCCGCAAGCTAAAGCAAGAACGTACAAGACAAGTCACACAGCCCCCTCTATGTCCAACCCTGTCTGCTCTACTTCTGCTATCATTCTACAGATTATTGGACTGACTCAGTGTTACACTGAAACTGACCCAATTCTTATCCTGAAATAACAAAAATAGACAATGGATGGTAGAATCCAACACTGCAGTAAGAGATGATTAACGTCCATCTATGGGTAGCATTAAACGTGGCAATCCAGGAAATAATTACTTTTCGTAGTAGATCAGTAGATAGAGTAGGTCTAGCTAAAACATAAGAGGACCAGAGCTTCAACTGCAAAGTCATCCAAAGTGAGGTTTTAGAGAACGCAGTCCCAAAAGGTAAAATTGTGGAAAAGCTTGTGCTGGTAGAAAAAGTGTTCTGTTTCCATATTTTCTGTATCGCAAGGTAGACAGCATAGAATGTCCCACCATGTAGACAGAGCATCTTAGTTGTTTATAAGGATTCAAAGATTTAGCATTTCCTTGCTTTGAAATTCACTACAATACTCAAACAGTTGATTGTTGTAATTAATCATTCATTGACTCCATGGTAATAAGAGTTAACAGACATAAGAAAACTATCCTTTTAAGCACAGACTTGAGAATGTAGGCTACTGCAACAACCTATAGGTGCTGGGTGACTGAACTACCAGTTAAAATATAAGTCAACATTTCTCTACACCCTACCAATAACTTATGTTCAAATAGTCTTGCCAAGAGGATGCCATGTCAACAAGCTCCACAAAGTCCAGATCTTCAGGATGTGGTTGATGACGGAAAAATATGATAATTTGCAGAGTAAATAAGAGTGGGATCCATCGAGAAAGTGAAGACCCGGTGTGGTGTCCCTTCAATATAGACATTACAAAAAATCCAAGATCGTCAAGCTTCATGGATATGGACAGGAGAATGTTCAAGTGAAAGGACCTGCCGGAATGTCGATCTGCATCAAAGCCATGATCCCATATGATATTTCAGGCCTAGAAGTTTAGTCCATATAAATTAAGTCCATATTCATAGCTAACAAGGTTAGATATTCAGAAGCAGGAACGGAGAAAACCAAAATAATGTTTAATTGAAGTTAAGGAACTGTATTCCTTCCAACCTAAATGGATAACGTGAAAGTAGTAAGGCTGTGTTTCCACAAGCAGCCCAATACAGATCTTTGCCCATAATTGGGCTGTCTGTGTAAAACACAGCCTGAATCACACAAAGACATGTTGCCCAAGTGACTGCTTGGAATGGACACAGCGTCAACATGGATTGTAGCATCCTCACCTTAGACTTGACCATCTCCCACTGCAGTGTGAGCTAATCCTTGTCCGAATTCATGAATGAACAAAACCCTTTAATTAGTGTCGTAACTCACTTGTATGATGAGGCAGGGACTCCCAATACTATTTATTAAAGAAATCATGTAATAAAGTGCATGTCACTAGTATGGGTTGTCTGTGCCACAATACATCAAGATGTTCAGAAATCGAATTAAATATATTTGTATATTTTTAATATGACTGGTTGGAAAAGTAGAAGATATTACTTGATCTTTATCTTGTCATTTAAGAAAATATGTTCTGAGAAGAAATTGACTAAAATAACCTTGGTTTTAGTGATGGGAAGAAAAAAAAATGATAGTTACAAATCGATATATTATTTTTGACGATATATCGTACGCTATCAATTTGACAATATTGCCATATTATTTGTGCGCTAGTTGGCTGTAACTGCGCCAAAACTCTGCCTAGCTTGCTCTCCATCTTTTTTTAAATAGAGAGAATTTGTTATCAGCACTTACTGCATGGTCGGAACTAGAAGCACAAGCATTTCGCTACACTCGCATTAACATCTGCTAACCATGTGTATGTGACAAATAAAATTTGATTTGATTTGATTTGATTTAATTGTAGGCCTGATCAAAATTAAATGTTCTCACGGCTCTCCTGTACCTCTGCGTCACACATATGGTGAGCACTATGTTTGGAACGTCAAATGGCAATAAAAAAAAGCACAGTATCAAATCGCAAAACATACAGAATCGTACATATCGTATCGGCACGTAACTATCGTGATAATATCGTATCATGAGGTCCCTGGCAATTCCCAGCCCTACTTAGTTTCAGTGTGAACAAAATGTTTACACTACATTTTCTGACCTAAACTGTCAATTCCTTTGGCCCAGTCTACCTAATTTTTAAAAGAGGTAGGCAAGAAAATTACAATATACAGTGCATTCGGAAAGTACTCCGACCCCTTGACTTATTCCACATTTTGTAACGTCACAGCCTTATTCTAAAATGGATTAAATACATGTTTTCCTCAATCTACACACAATATACTATAATGACAAAGCAAAAGCAGTTTCAGAAATGTAAACGTAATACAAATAAAAAACAGAAATACCTTATTTACTTAAGTATTCAGACACTTTTCATTGAGACTCGAAATTGAGCTCAGGTGCACCCTGTTTCCATTGATCATCCTTGAGATGTTTCTACAACTTGATTGAAGTCCTCCTGCGGTAAATTCAATTGATTGGACATGATTTGGAAAGGCACACACCAGTCATATATATATAAGGTCCCACAGTTGACCGTGCATGTCAGAGCAAAAATCAAGCCAGGAGGTCGCAGGAATTATCTGTAGAGCTCTGAGACAGGATTGTGTCGAAGCACAGATCTGGGGAAGGGTACCAAATTTATTTTGCAGCATTGAAGGTCCCCAAGAACACAGTGGCCTCCATCATTCTTAAATAAAAGAAGTTTGGAACCACAAAGACTCTCCCAGTGCTGGCTGCCCGGCCAAACTGAGCAATCTTGGGAGAAGTTCCTCTGTGGAGATGGGAGAATCTTCCAGAAGAACAACCATCTCTGCAGCACTCCACAACTAGGCATTTTTTATTTTACCTTTATTAAACTAGACAAGTCAGTTAAGAAAAAATTCTTATAATTTTCAATGACGGAGCAACACTCCCCGTCCAACCTGACAGAGCTCGAGAGGATCTGCAGAGAATGGGAGATATTCCAAAATACAGGTGTGCCAAGCTTGTAGCGTCATACCCAAGAAGAGTGACACAACGGAAGCCACTCCTCAGTACAAAGGCACATCACAGCCTGCTTGGTGCTTGCCAAAAGGCACCTAAAGGACTCTCAGACCATGAGAAACAAGATTCTCTGGTCTGATGAAACCAAGATGAAACTCTTTGACCTAAATGCAAAGCATCACTTCTGGAGGAAACCTGGCACCATCCCTACGGTGAAGCGTGGTGGCAGCATCAGGCTGTGTTCATTTTTTTCAGCAGCAGGGACTGGGAAGCTAGTCAAGATCGAGGGAAAGATGAACGGCGCAAAGTACAGAGAGATCCTTGATGAAAACCTGCTGTAGAGTGCTCAGTATGTCAGACTGGGGCCAAGGTTCACCTTACAAAAGGACAACTACCTTAAGCACACAGCCAAGACAACGCAGGAGTAGCTTCGGGACAAGTCTCTGAATGTCCTTGAGTGGCCCAACCAGAGCCTGGATTTGAAACCGATCGAACATCTCTGGAGAGACCTGAAGATAGCTGTGCAGCAACGCTCCCCATCCAACCTGACAGAGCTCGAGAGGATCTGCAGAGAAGAATGGGAGATATTCCCCAAATACAGGTGTGCCAAGCTTATAGCATCATACCCAAGAAGACTCGAGGCTGTAATTGCTGCCAAAGGTGCTTCAACAAAGTAGTGAGTAAAGGGTCTGAATACTTAGCTAAACGTGATATCAGTTTATTTTTAATACATTTGCAAAAATGTCTAAAAACCTGTTTTTTGCTTTGTCATTATAGTCTATTGTGTGTAGATTGGTGAGGGGAAAAAACAATTTAATAAATTTTAGAGTAAGGCTATAACATAACAAAATGTGGGAAAAGCCAAGGACTCTGAAAAATAGTGTCTTCTGAAAGTTTCCACAAGTGTTCAATGTCAAACTTGTTTGGCATCAGAGGGGTTGGCACTCAAAGTTGGCTGTGGGCAGAACATTGGTTCGGGCAGGGACATTCTGCTGCTGGCGAAAGCTTCTGTAATTACATTGAGAGTAGGAAATGTTAAGACACTGGTGTCTACCAAAACTGCAGCATCAGTCAATTGTACAGGGTTGCGCATTATAGCAGCCTATATCAATGTCAAACAGAATTTTAGGTGCATTGCAACAAAGACACATGTCGATATAGGACTCGTTTTACTGTGGATACAGATACTTTTGTACCTGTTTCCTCCAGCATCTTCTCAAGGTCCTTTGCTGTTGTTCTGGTATTGATTTGCACTTTTCGCACCAAAGTACGCTAATCTCTAGGAGACAGAACGCGTCTCCTTCCTGAGCGGTATGACGGCTGCGTGGTCCCATGGTGTTTATACTTATGTACTATTGTTTGTACAGATGAACGTGGTACCTTCAGGCATTTGGAAATTGCTCCCAACGATGAAGCAGACTTGTGGAGGTCCACACATTTTTTTCCTGAGGTCTTGGCTGATTTCTTTTGATTTTCCCATGATGTCAAGCAAAGAGGCACTGAGTTTGAAGGTAGGCATTGAAATACATCCACAGGTACACCTCCGATTGACTCAAATGATGTCAATTAGCCTATCAGAAGCTTCTAAAGCCATGACATCATTTTCTGCAATTGTCCAAGCTGTTTAAAGGCACAGTCAACTTAGTGTATGTAAACTTCTGACCCACTGGAATTGTGATACAGTGAATTATAAGTGAAATAATCTATTTGTAAACAATTGTTGGAAAAATTACTTGTGTCATGCACAAAGTAGTTGCCAAAACTATAGTTTGTTAACAAGAAATTTGTGGAGTGGTTGAAAAACAACCAAAAAAATTTCAACCTAAGTATTTGTAAACTTCCGACTTCAACAGTACATTAACTCTAATAGTTTAGCCTAACCATTACAGACATATATTAAATGCGTTCAGTTAGCATAACCTTACATTATTTAAACATTACCAAGTTATAATAAGAGACAATGAAACGTAAACATTGAAATAACCACCACAGCAGTAGAGTTATTGAAAAGGAACGCCACCAACAAACATTCTCCAAAAGCCATGTGTATCGCACAAACACCAGGAGACAACTGGGACAAAAATCCACCTACAATAAGTACGAGAGAGTGGTTGTGGTAGCAGTTTTTAATTCAAGGCCATAATTTGGAGTGGTTGAAGTAGATGGCACATGGTAATGATACAGTGCACTGGGAGGGAGTGTATTAGTGATTTCATTCAAAAAGAGAAGTATGTCCCCTGTGTCACTCAGAAATGATCAAATGTATCATTAGTTTGTGTCATGTTTGTACTGATTTGGTTCATAAAATAATTTGTTTGAGCAAGCATGCTTGTAAAGACACCCTACTGGCACAAACATTTTCTACAACACAACCCAGCACATAAGTGGCACAAAGACAATCATTGAACAATACGGGGTGCCAAATTCACACAGCTAAATTGCCTTGACTTCAAGGGGGGGCAGAATGCAGAGTGGAGGCCATCTGGTGGAGTTCCCCTTTTCAACAATAATGTATTTGCCGTGGTAACAAAGTATTGTGTGGTACAGTTAGGTGTTAACGGGGACAGTGAAGTGGGGGGACTTACTACGGTTTAGCACCCTGTATCAAGAGGGCGTTGACACACTCCATTCTACCAGCCCGGGCTGCCTTGTGGATGGGGGTCTCACCTACATAGTCCTGGAACAAGACAAGGCAAAAACACATCACTATACAAAGTGATAGAGAACACTGTGTAGATGGACTAACCATGCTCTCAACCAGTACAATGGGGAGAATGGAAAAACATTTTATCAAGGCATTGTTATTACATTTGAGTAATTTAGCAGACGACTTACAGCAGTAATTAGGGTTAAGTACCTTGCTCAAGGGCACATTGACAGATTTTTCACCTAGTCAGCTCAGGGATTCAAACCAGCAACCTTTCAGTTACTGGCATAATGCTCTTAACCATTAGGCTACCTGCTACTTACGTTGATATTGGCTACTCATATGTAAGGGCCTCAGTGTCTGCTGAAAAGGTGCCATTATCTGTGCAGCATGCACTAATCACAGAGAGTGGCTGAGAAAAGGTGTCTGCTGCCAACAGAGACAGTGGGCACTGGAGATAGTCGCTGAACTCCTCACCCTGCCAACTCCTCATCCAGCTCTCCAGCACCCCCGAGCCAAGGAGAACTGACACATTGCACTCTAGCCAGCAAATCCATCCTCCGGCTACCATCCCGTTCTGCTCCATGCAGCCTGAATGTAGGTCAGGCTGCACAATTCCACTGTCAGTGAACAGTTTTAAGGGTGGTGAAGGGAGAAGGGGCTCTGTGTGTATGCATTAGGGACGTAACATTCAGTGATAAACATTTAAAATCGGGGGCCAATGCATAAGATACGATTACATGGTCCCTCGGACCCCAAACTGATCCAAATTAAGCTTGCAGTCCAAAAATCAACTCAAGCGTTACAAAATCCATGACGGTTGCTCATATTACATTTTCTACCTTCTGAAAATACCTTATATTTTGTGACAACTGATGCGTTCTCCTTCAGTGTCAAACTAAGCATGTAACTGTGTTGACAGTCATTGATCTACAAGTCATTTTGCATACCGAACAACCCCAGGGAATATCAGTAGCCTAGACAAACTGTGCAGAGTGACCAGCTTCGCAAGCTGACCAATGTGAGGTAGACGGTCTGTTCCTGAACTTGCACATCTGCGCAGCACCAACATTCAAACACAAAAATGGCTTGATTTTAAGCTTTATTAGTTAGGTAGGTAGTTAGTTAGTTGTTTTAGCGGAATAAAAGTAAGGTACGGGAGACAACTCTCAGTTGGCTATACCTGCTGAACAGGGCTTACAATAGTTTATATTTTTTATTGTTTTATAGGTTCACCAACAGCAATAGTTTTGGTAGTTTTGCTTTAAACAAATCAGGGTATATGGTCATATTTAGATACACAGGGTAAACATAATGAGGGCAGGAATCACTTGCTGGGTATCAAAAATGGTCCACCTCCCAAAGGACATTCAGCCAATATTTGATATATTCAGTATACATCTACAATGGAAAATGAATGCGTTTATGCAACAAATATTAGTGCATCGAATCATATCACAGTAAACGGAATCGTACTGAATCGTTTCAAACTACAACGTATCGTTCCTGTATCGTTTCGGAGCCCATGTATCCGGATACGTATCAAATCGTCTTGAAAGGGAAAGATGCACCTCCCTACTATTTATGTGTGTGTATGTTTGTTTTAGGGCAGTGTAGCGATGCTCCCCCATAGCTCTGCGGCGTCATAATCTTCTCCTACTCGTCCAATTACATTGGATCAGACAGCTGAATTTGACCCATAAAACCTCTAAAATGTCACAGCGGCGAGAGCCAGGGGGAAAGTATGGAGCAGTAGTGTTTTACACAATCGTGACGACCTAATCTGAATTACTGAGCAGAGCTTCCCAGGCTGCTTCCTTTAGGTGCATTTAGAACGGTAGTCACACACAGTCGCACCGGCAGGCCGGGGCAGACCCTATTAGAGCTGTGGTCATGACACGGCTGCCTGCCTGTTGGCTCTATGCTGTGACTCCGAGGCCATAGTCAAACAGTCTGGTGTGGCGTAAAGAGACGTAGTCTCAGACAACCCCACACACAGCATGAACTTTAGCTCTGTCTCACAGAAAGCCTGATCCCTCCGTAGTAAGATAATTCTGGCCTACATGGGCCGCATGGAAAAGATAGACAGAGGAGGTGAGACTAACTTTTGCAAACAGGGAAAGTACTGAGAGTTTGACACAAACAGGCCTACAAATCTCTTGTAGTCTGTCTTGTCTATCCATTCATAAGTGCCACTGTCATGTAACCTGTGAGACGGTAAGGTCTGAGACTCAATAGAAATAGAATGACAGAACGTATGTAAGTCTGAGACCAACCTGGCCTGGCCCCGGCCCCGGCCTGCACCAGCCACAGCACACACTCTGGGTGGCCTCCAAAAGCCGCAATGTGGGCGGGCGTCTGGGCAAACCTTGTCGTCATGGCGTTCACCTCGCAGCCCACCTGGACCAGGCGGAAAACACACTCCAACTGTAAAGAAAGTGAGAGTGAGTCAACATATGATGACCAATCACAAAGCTTTGCTGTTGAGAGCAGAGTGAATGATTGACAAGACACAGGGCCGTTACGCAAATCACAGTCAGATTATCAGTACAGACTGTTGTATTCAGAGCTGTGTGTCATTACAGACAACAAACCACAGCAAAGAAAACCCCAAGGCCACACTACCTAGGGATGGGTACCGAAACCCGGTATTAAAACGGGCCCGGGGGCTAAATTATGAAAGACCGTAGTATCGATAAGCTCCGACGTTATCGGTTCTGCTTTCAGTACTGGAGAAATTAAGAAAATACATTTCCTATTTATTATTGCTACAAAAATGTTATCTTGCACATTTTATCTCACCAACCATTTATAATTTGCAATAAGACCAAGACATTTGTCTATGATGCATTGTCGCTATTCCCAATCCAGAAGATAGATCTCTCTCGCGCGGAGCCTGTGTCTCTCACACGCTACAGCACCCTGCTCTTAATTAGTGATGATGGCAGAGAGAGCTAAACGTTAAAAAGTGTGGTTACACTTCAGAGTCGATGCTGACAATGCTCGTTGCCACAAGTGCAACGAGACGTTTGCTTGTAAGGGAGGAAACATGAGCAATCTGTCCAAACATCTATCGAACATCTCTGTACAGGCAGAGAAATGCAGTTTGACTGCCTAGCTCGTAGTTCATCTCTCGTTGCCCGATCTACACTAGGTATGTATGCTAGCAGCACAGAGCCCACACACAGAGTTAACTAAATTATGCGAACATGGGTTCATGATCAAAAGTAACCATTAGCCAGCTGATTGTTTAGCAAAAATTCATAAATCATAACTTCAAATCACCCATTTAAAGATTTTGCTACTTTTTGGTTAAAGTTGCAGCTACAATGAACAAACCCACTCCTCCCTCTAATACCACTGGTCTAAGCCCAAAGCCCCTTCACACTAGCAGGATGACTGAGGAGATGGTAAATGAGTGCCACCTAGCCGTGACCAAGTTCATAGTGAAAGGCCTACACCCCTTTGCAACAGTGGAGTCCAAGGGCTTTAGGTAAGACTGTCAGCATATATTGAGTTGTATTATTTTTTGGATATAGTAGTATAAAAGGGTTGTTCGTTTTCAAGGCACTCAACCCAAAATATACCCCTCCCTCCAGGAGTTACCTCAGTGACAAATTAATTCCTACCTGGTATGGTGTAGAAAAGGCCAATGTGATCATTGAGCTGAAGGACATGCCAAGCTGGCCATCACATCAGACTGGTGGACCAGCCTCTGTCAGGACCACTATCTCACTGTTACTGTGCACTACACAAGCCAGGGCAGTGTAAAACTGGCAAAGTAGTGGCAGAGGAGATCTCAGAGTTTGAGATAGAGCCGAGCAAGATTGTAGCTGTGACTGTTGATAATGCTGGCAATATGGATGTTGCCATCAAGAGGCTACACATCCTAAAAATAGGATGCTTTGCGCACACATTGAATCTAGCAGAGCAGAAAATCTGCAAAATTACTTCATTGATAAATGGGCAGCCCGAATCAGAGCAGTGGTCATGTGGTTCAAGAGATCATCGATGTCCAAAACAGTCTTTAAGGAAAAGCAGCAACTCATTGGTAAGAAGACAGTTCAATCTATTAAAGTATTATTTTGAAATTCCCATTCCCACATTTAACAATTTAATTCAATTTTCAAGTGTGCGGTAATTAAATAGTTATTGTTGTTATTGTTGTTGTTGTTTTAGGCCTTCCGCAACACTCACTCATCCTTGATGTAATGATAGAGATTCATGGACCAGTATCCAGCAATCCAAGCAGCAGCCTTGGACCCACGACTGCAAAAAACAATGACCAAGGACAACCTGGACTGTCTGAAGGACGAGGACTTCCATTAGGCTGAGGAGTTTGTCCAGCTCATGAGAATCCTCTATACATCCACACTGTGGGTGTCATGTGAAAAGAATGCCACCTGTTGACAGATCATACCCATCCTCCAAAAACTTTAAGAGCACCTCACTGTGAAGCATGAAGATACGTTTGTGGCAACCATCAAAGAGTAGGTGTGGGAGAACCTCTCCAAACACTATCAGGATGAGGACATTCAAGGCTTCCTGCATGAGGCCACAGCAATGGACCCCAGATTTAAAGGGAGGCCGGTGAGTGACAACCTGGGACAGGTGCTGAGGAAGGCAACTGTTGAGGCCAATGTGACAGGAGCAATACCAGGGCTGTCAGAGGAGCCGGAGCAGACAGACACAGAGCACCAGCAACAGGAGGAGTCTGAAGGAGAGGAAATGGAGGAGACAGTCCATCCATTGTACAAAACAAGGAGTGCCTTGGAGGAGCTGTTCTCAGAGGAGGACAGGGAGTTGAGGTTGACGATCCAACAGGACACCTTGTCCCTCACCCTCAGCGAGCATGTTGACCTAGAGGTCGAGCTCTACAAAGGCCTGCCTCCCATCCCCATGGCTGAAGATCCTGTGATGTGGTGGTGGGAGAAGAGTTACTTTGCCCCTCCGCACAAACATTGCAACAAGCTACCTCTGTGCTCCACCCCTAGCGAGAGGGTATTTTCGACTGCAGGGAACACAAAAAGCCAGGAGAGGTCCCGACTTCTGCCAGAGAAGGAAAATATGTTGATCTTTCTCCAGAATAACTGCTAAGAACTGTTAGTCCATTTGCAGCCTACCTGCATGCCCCACTCATGTTGCTCTATACCACTGTATTTGTTTCACCTTTTCATCATCACAACATTAGAGTCTATAATAGTGATTTGTTCAAAACACTGCTGTTTCTTTTGCTGTAAATAATTGTTTACTTTATTTATTTTACATTTCAGAAAATAAAGCAATGTTAACTTTTCAAATGGGTAATTAGGTTTGTGTCACGTCCAGGCCTGATTAGACAGGCTGGCGTGTTTTTGCTTTGGTTTTGGTGTAGGGTTTTTATGTTCTAGGGGTTGTATTTCTATGTTGGGGTAATGGTTCCCAATTAAAGGCAGCTGTGTGTCGTTGTCTCTAATTGGGAACCATATATATATTTGGGGTTTTCATATTGGTTTTGTGGGTGATTGTTTGGACATAGCTTGTTTGTGTTTAGTGTGTTTGTCTTCACGATCTTCGTTACGTTTACTTTTTGTTATTCTACCCAGTTACGCGAGTTTCGTTTTGCATAATAAACATGTATACTGGATGCCTCGCTGCGCCTTGGTCTGTCCCTACTGAAGATCGTGACAGTTTGTGGTATTGAAAGATTCCCCTTTCTCCCCTCCTCGGGAAATAATAGCAGCACAAACGTTGCATAGGGCCTTTTTGAAACTTCAAAATAGATCCACACAGCTGACATTGTGGGCTAGGTTAGGAATGCTGAGTTGCACGTGTAGGGCTGTATTTTTGGCATAATTACAACATCTACCTATGTTATACAGGTATGCACGTCAGCTTTGACATGGGTTTTGCACATCGGCGTTAAACTAGACATAGAGCCGATGCCCATGTTGCCATTTTTAGCTAATATCGTCCGATTCCGATATGCTTACCGATATATCGTGCAGCCCTAATATTAAGCAAACCAGACGGCACCTTTTTCTTTTTTTAATTTACGGCTAGCCAGGGGCATACTCCAACATAATTTACAAACTAAGCATGTGCGTTTAGTGAGTCCACCAGATCAGAGGCAGAAGGTTAGACCAGGGATGATCTATTGATAAGTGTGCAAATTTGAGCATTTTCATGTCCTGCTAAGCATTCCAAATGTAATGAGTACTTTTGGGTGTCAGGGAAAATGTATGGAGTAAAAAATTTATTATTTTCTTTAGGAATGTAGTGAAGTAAAAGTTGTCAAATATAAATAGTAAAGTAAAGTACAGATGCCCCAAAAACTACTTTAAAATACTACTTCATTATATCCCTTTTGATTTGAGCAGACTTCGCCATCGGCCAGAGCGGGGCACCTGGCTCACACCTGGGCGGCAGTCCGGTTCTAAAACGAATGCAATCACATTTCACCCTCATCAAACTCCTCCCACCGGGGTAACCCGGGCCAGAAAAACAAACCCCCTTATTCATAAACCATGTCACAGGTTGTTCTAAAACTATTTGCAGACAGTTTAACCATTTGTTTTACACCTTGTTCAGTCATGTTTGTTACGTCATTAGCTAGCTTGCTAACAACCTGGTAACATTACCAGTATATCCAAACATTTGTGGGCACAGAAAGAAAGGAATGATCATAGATATGAATGCAAGATCTCTTGCATGTTGTCATCGGAAACATGATGTTCTTAAAGAGACAGTGTAAATGTTCTATGAAAGCTTATATTACACAAATTACTTTTTAATTTCAAAATTTTCCTTTTTATAATAAGAACGTGTATTTACACAGTTAAATATTTGTTTCTAGGGCCCAGCATGTACTTCAGAAGTAGCTGGAATTCATATAGGCTATAATCGATAAAAAAATAAATACATTCTGGTGCTCCCAAATTTAAGGTTGCGTTCTTAACTTCTTAAAGTTGTGAGTACCACCTGCCAGTCCATTTCAATTAAACAAATCAAGAGTTTGAAAGATATTGTAAAAAATGCCACAGTCATGCAAGACTTTTCTTGAGAATTCGGTTTATTCCATGAGCACAGCACAGACTATAAATGTATGCAGGGCAGGTAGGTGCAAGTTTTGTTCCAACTGTAACGTTAGATATTGTTGGCGCGTTATTTGCTATTGGCGCATGCACAGCCAATAGAAAACGATGCAGTACTTTATAAAATATTGGACATTTCCTGAAATAAACTGACAGGAAGGCTAGCTACTTTCTTGGAAAGACTAACGTTAGCTCAATGGCCCAAATGAAATACTAACAACTAGGCTTCAACAGCAGCCTGAATGCACTAATTCACACAATACTTGCTTTCAGGTGTGTGTGAACGCAAGCATGTACGCGACATTAGGTGATAACATTTGATTTCACATTATGGAGAAGAACAAACCTGACAATTAGAAAATATTCTTATGATGAGTGTTGAGACAAATGACGTAAGTTGCTGTTCAGATAAAGACAGATAGCTAGCTACATTGTAACGTTTTAGATACATACATTGATAGAAAGATACATAAATTGTATCGGATTAGCATCATAAATCGGAAAAATGTATCTAGCCATCTTGCTAGGTAGTTAACATGTCGTTATTTTTAGCATTATCACAGCATTTCTAGCTAGATTTACGCCTGCCAACAATGTGACTGGATGAAACATCTATCCCTATTGGTTTTAGAATGTTTGCAATCTACCTTTCCAAAATGTGCTGCCCAATGAATGGGAGTCCAGCCATAGAAGGAGTCTTCCGTGATGAGGTCTGCTAGGTTTGTGGTGCACTGAAGAAGCGAACACAAAGCACCAACGTCTCCATCCCTACACGCCCGGTGGAGAGGGTAACGAATATTCAGGACCTCGTCGTTTGAAAATCCTGACTCTACTACGCCGACGGACATGGTTGCGGTACGTTGTGTATAGATTTTTGGGAGAAAAGTTGCCGTATCAAGTTGCTTTGACCGCCACTTTACACTCCTTTCGCACGCCCCTGCAGAACGTGCACAAGTGGTACACAATGGAAAGGAACTCTTTCAACTTATCCCGAAACGCAAAACCCGGACTGTCCGCTTGGTTCTATCAAAACCCGTCATCGAGCCCTTTGTTAACATATGGAAGGCCAGAAGGTTAAAATCGTCTTACCCGGAACTGGTCTTAACACTTGCAATGATCATTTTTCACTTGCTTTTTCTAGTGTCAAATGTCATTTTTTGTACACATGTTCTTTACACCTGTCCAGTGTGCATTTACAGGTGATTATAACGCTTGTTATGGTCATTTTTACACGCGTTCATTAAACCTGTCCAGTGTCCATTTACAGGTGATGTTAATGCTCTAACTCAGAGACTCTGTCTAGAGTCTCGCTCAAGAGACTGGGTGGGCCGACCTCCGGGTACAGGGACCAATCCAGCCAGCTCCCTTCCTCAGGGATATGGGGGAAGGGCCGGAGAGGGCTGAGGCTGACCCAGGGAGGGGGGCCCAACCCCCGGAGAGGGGTGCCTACCGCCCCCCACGGCCACCAGCAGGCACCAGTACATCCAGCCAGCTCCCTGCACCAAGGAGATGAGGAGATGAGGAGAGGTCAACCAAGTGAGGGGGGGGGGTCGTCCCCCAGAGAAGGGGGCCAACCCCCGCCCATGGCAACCAGGGGACACCAATACATCCACGCAGCTCCCTTCCCCATGGATATGGGGGGAGAGGGCCAGAGATCTGAGGCAGACCCAGGGAGGGGGGCCGACCCCCGCCCAGGGCCACCAGGGGGACCCACTACATCCACCTAGCTCCCTACAGAGGGCCAGAGTGGGATGGGACCAACCCAGGGAGAGGGGGGCCAACACACGGAGAGGGGTGCCAACCCCCACCCAAGGCCAACCGGGGGTGCCACTACATCCAGCCAGCTCCCTGCACCAGGGAGATGGGGGAGAGGGCCAGAAAGGGCTGGGGCAGACCCAGGGAGTGTGGGGGCATCCCCCAGAGAGGGGGGCTGACCCCCTGCCCTCGACCCCCAGGCGGCGCCACTACTTCCACTCTGTTCTCTTCACCAGGAAGAGAGGGGGGAGAGGGCCCGGCCACGAGGGGTTGCTACTAAATTCACCCAGAGAGGGCTGGGGCCGACCCAGGGAGCCGGAGCCGATCCCCGGACAGGGGGTCCGACTCCCGCCCGTAGCCACTTCATCCAGCCAGCTCCCTGCCCCAAGGAGAAGGGGGGAGAGAGCCCAGTGAGAGCCACCAGGGGGCGCCACTACATTCAGCCAGCTCCCTGTTCCAGCAATACAGAGAAATAGTAACGGCATATTTTTGTAGGCACTAACTCTGCCATGGTTCGTTTGGCAGCCTATTTTATTTATTTATTTCACCTTTATTTAACCAGGTAGGCAAGTTGAGAACAAGTTCTCATTTACAACTGCGACCTGTCCAAGATAAAGCAAAGCAGTTCGACACTGGGGTGCAAAGGAACAAGATAAATAAATAAATACGGTAGGGGATGAGGTAGTTGGTTGGGCTATTTACAGATGGGCTATAAACAGGTACAGTGGTCTGTGAGCTGCTCTGACAGCTGGTGCTTAAAGCTGTTGAGGGAGATAAGTGTCTCCAGTTTCAGAGATTTTTGAAGTTCGTTCCAGTCATTGGCAGCAGAGAACTGGAAGGAGAGTCGGCCAAAGGAGGAATTGGCTTTGGGGGTGACCAGTGAGATATACCTGCTGGAGCACGTGCTACGGGTTGGTGCTGCTAAGGTGACCAGCGAGCTGAGATAAGGCGGGACTTTACCTAGCAGGGACTTGTAGATGACCAGGAGGCACGCCTGCCAACAATGTGACTGGATGAAACATCTATCCCTATTGGTTTTAGAATGTTTGCGATCTACCTTTCCAAAATGTGCTGCCCAATGAATGGGAGTCCAGCCATAGAAGGAGTCTTCCGTGATGAGGTCTGCTAGGTTTGTGGTGCACTGAAGAAGCGAACACAAAGCACCAACGTCTCCATCCCTACACGCCTGGTGGAGAGGGTAACGAATATTCAGGACCTCGTCGTTTGAAAATCCTGACTCTACAACGCCGACGGACATGGTTGCGGTACGTTGTGTATAGATTTTTGGGAGAAAAGTTGCCGTATCAAGTTGCTTTGACCGCCACAAGGCGGGACTTTACCTAGCAAGGACTTGTAGATGACCAGGAGGCAGTGGATATGGCGACGAGTGTAAAGCGAAGGCCAGCCTACGAGAGCGTACAGGTCGCAGTGGTGGGTGGTATATGGGGCTTTGGTAACAAAACGGATGACACTGTGATAGACTGCATCCAGTTTGTTGAGTAGAGTATTGGAGGCTATTTTGTAAATTACATCACCGAAGTCGAGGATCGGTAGGATGGTCAGTTTTACGAGGGTATGTTTGGCAGCATGAGTGAAGGAAGCTTTGTTGCGAAATAGGAAGCCAATTCTAGATTTAATTTTGGAGTGGAGATGTTTGATGTGAGTCTGGAAGGAGAGTTTACAGTCTAACCAGACACCTAGGTATTTGTAGTTTTCTACATAATCTAAGACAGAACCGTCCAGAGTAGTGATGCTGGACGGGGGGACAGGTGTGGGCAGCGATCGGTTGAAGAGCATGCATTTAGTTTTACTTGCGTTTAAGAGCAGTTGTAGGCCACGGAAGGAGAGTTGTATGGCATTGAAGCTCGTCTGGAGGGTAGTTAACACAGTGTCCAAAGAGGGGCCGGAAGTATACAGAATGGTGTCGTCTGCATAGAGATGAATCAGAGACTCACCTGCAGCAAGAGCGACATCATTGATGTATACAGAGAAGAGAGTCGGCCCAAGAATTTAATGATGATTATGATGTCATTTAGGACCTTGAGCGTGGCTGAGGTGCACCCATGACCAGCCCTGAAACCAGATTGCATAGGGGAGAAGGTACGGTGGGATTCAAAATGGTCGGTAATTTGTTTGTTAACTTGGCTTTCAAAGACCTTAGAAAGGCAGGGTAGGATGGATATAGGTCTGTAGCAGTTTGGGTCAAGAGTGTCTCCCCCTTTGAAGAGGGGGGATGACCGCAGCTGCTTTCCAGTCTTTGGGAATCTCAGACGTCACGAAAGAGAGGTTAAACAGGCTAGTAATAGGGGTTGCAACAATTTCGGCAGATCATTTTAAAAAGAAAGGGTCCAGATTGTCTAGCCCGGCTGATTTGTAGGGGTCCAGATTTTGCAGCTCTTTTAGAACATCAGCTGACTGGATTTGGGAGAAGGAAGAAAGTGGGGGAGGCTTTGGCGAGTTGCTGAGGGGGGTGCAAGGCTGTTGACCGGGGTAGGGGTAGCCAGGTGGAAAGCATGGCCAGCCGTAGAAAAATGCTTATTGAAATTCTCAATTATTGTGGGTTTATCGGTGCTGACAGTATTTCCTATCCTCAGTGCATTGGGCAGCTGGGAGGAGGTGCTCTTATTCTCCATGGACTTTACAGTGTCCCAGAAGTTTGTGTTACAGGAGGCAAATTTCTGCTTGAAAAAGCTAGCCTTGGCTTTCCTAACTGCCAGCGTATATTGGTTCCTGACTTCCCTGAAAAGTTGCATATCACAGGGGCTGTTCGATGCTAATTCAGAACGCCACAGGATGTTTTTGCGCTGGTCAAAGGGCAGTCAGGTCTGGAGAGAACCAAGGGCTATATCTATTCCTATTCTAAATTTCTTGAATGGGGCATGCTTATTTAAGATGGTGAGGAAGGCACTTTTAAAGAATAACCAGGCATCCTCTACTGACGGGATGAGGTCAATATCCTTCCAGGATACCCTGGCCAGGTCAATTAGAAAGGCCTGCTCGCTGAAGTGTTTTAGGGAACGTTTAACAGTAATGAGGGGAGATTGTTTGACCGCAAACCCATTACGGATGCAGGCAATGAGGCAGTGATCGCTGAGATCTTGGTTGAAAACAGCAGTGGTGTATTTGGAGGGCAAGTTAGTTAGGATTACATCTACGAGGGTTCCCGTGTTTACGGCTTTGGGATTGTACCTAGTAGGTTCAATTATGATTTGTGTGAGGTTGAGGGCATCAAGCTTAGATTGTAGGATGGCCGGGGTGTTAAGCATGTCCCAATTTAGGTCACCTAGCAGCACGAACTCTGAAGATAGATGGGGGGCAATCAGTTCACATATGGTGTCCAGAGCACAGCTGTGGGCAGAGGGTGGTCTATAGCAAGCGGCAACAGTGAGAGACTTGTTTCTAGAAAGGCAGATTTTTAAAAGTAAAAGTTCAAATTGTTTGGGTACAGACCTGGAAAGCAAGACAGAACTCTGCAGGCTATCTCTGCAATAGATAGCAACACCGCCCCCTTTGGCCGTTCTATCTTGTCTGAAGATGTTATAGTTAGGGATGGAAATTTCAGTGTTATTGGTGGTCTTCCTAAGCCAGGATTCAGACACGGCTAGGACATCCGGGTTGGCAGAGTGTGCTAGGGCAGTGAATAAAACAAACTTAGGGAGGAGGCTTCTAATGTTGACATGCATGAAACCAAGGCTTTTACGGTTGCAGAAGTCAACAAAAGATAGCGCCTGGGGAATAGGAGTGGAGCTAGGCACTGCAGGGCCTGGATTAACTTCTATATCACCAGAGGAACTTGGGAGTAGGATAAGGGTACGGCTAAAGGTTATAATGACTGGTTGTCTAGGACGTTCTGAACAGAGAGTAAAAATAACAGGTACCTATGGGGTAGTAAATGGCATTTTTGTAGTTTCTTTTCTCCATTATTGCCAAAAATTACTTATTTGGTAAATACAGGCTTAGGAAATGTTATACGTTTCATTCTATGAGATAATCTTCATCAGCTAACGTCACATTTTGTGATTTCTTTTTAAGCATTTATGCACATAAAGCACAAAGGCTTCATAATTGATAAAGGTCATGTTAACTGACTGATATCTCATAGAAGAAAATGTATAAGATCTCCTAAGCCCGTCTTCGGCATTTTGTCATATTTCTACCATTAATATATTTACATTTGAGCAATTTAGCAAAAACTCTGGTAATATTTTTGAGGTTGTAAGTAACAAGAACATTTCCCAGGACATAGACATATCTGATATGTGCATAAAGCTTAAATTATTGTTAATCTAACCACACTGTCCAATTTACAGTAGCTATTACAGTGATAGGATACCATGATATTGTCTGAGGAGAGTGCACAGTTATGAACTTGAAAAGGTATTAATAAACCAATTAGGCACATTTGGGCAGTCTTGATACAACATTTTGAACAGAAATTATTTTCAACACAATACAGGTGATTGGAACGCTTGTTATGGGCATTTTTACATGCGTTGATTACACCTGTTCAGTGTAGATTTACAGGTGATTAGAACACTTGTGGCCATTTTTACACGTGATCATTACACCTGTTATGGTAATTTTACACGCGATCATTACACCTGTTCAGTGCTCATTTACAGGTGATTAGAACGTGTGTTATGATCATATTTACACGCGTTCATTACACCTGTTCAGCCTATTGGTTAAGGAATGGCGTTTTGGAGTTGTTTTGGATAATTGCAGAAAACAACTTATTTGGTAGCTAACGTCACATTTTGAGATTCTTTTAAGCATTTATGTATTGAAAAAAAGCACATAAAGGCTTCATAATTCATAAAGGTATTTTCTTATTTTAATTAGCTATCCATCCTTTTACCTTGTCTGAAGTATCAAGCTCTAAGTCCATGTGAGAAAAAAATGTATAACACTTTCCATCCACCAGATGGGATTGTTTTGAGAAAAGTACCTACTTTTCCAAAACCCCATTTGTTTGATAAATAAATTAAGGCAATGATAGTCACTATACTTTCCAAACCAAAAAAAGCTGGATTCAAATGTTTTATAAACTGTTAAGGAGGCAGAGAAGGAAGGACCAGGGTCCAACATTTGGGAGAAATAAGCTTTTTGTGCGTGTCTGGAATCTTTTATTTCAGATCATGAAACATGATCCGTGGTGCTCGTTCAAAATAGCATTTGGAGATTCCTGTGAACTTTGTCGTGGAAAAAATGATCTTCAAATTATGACACTCATACAAGAAACTTGTGAATTCAATAAGACCTTTAATTTAGAGTAATCAAAGGCCGAGCTTCCCCAGGAAAAAGCTGACTCTGTGTCTCAGAGCACAGCCTTTATAGTATTTTCCTTACATTCCATACATAGACCCCTCCCCCAAGCTTTACAGCTTCCCATATGTCCTGTTTCAATAGGGGTCTTTGTTACATTGTCTTCTGGCATCCTGCTTTTCCTCAGGCCTGTTAATCAGTTCCAGATGACCCTCCTGCTGGCCTCCTGTTTGTTTATCCCCAGGTCTGTTAATCTGTTCCAAATGGCCTTCCTGCTGGCCTCCTCAGCTACTCCGCTTTAACAAATCCCATACATTATATATGTCTTTCTGTCATACTACTTCAAAGTGATCAATCAGAATACTGAAAATGTAATAATTGTAGTGAGTTAATCTCCCACAACAACTGTCTAAGTTATCTTGCATGCTTGTTTTATCACTTAAGCCTCATTATCAATATTATCATGTTGTCTGCTATCACATAGTACATTAATTAAATTAATCAATGTGTCTTAGCCATGTTTTTACTACCACAACTTCAACAGTCAAACATCTATTCTGAACAGCAACATCTTCCTAACAAGAATTTAGACCAGTTGACAATTCAACAGAATTTAGTCTTGTTCATGTTGATGATCGGTACAACATGAGACAGCAAGTAAGCAAGCCATGGTATTTCAGACCGTATACCATGGGTATGAGTCAATATTACTTGTTTACTGTTGTAATTATGTTGGTAACCAGTTTTTAATAGCAATAAGGCACCTTAGGGGTTTGTGGTATATGGCCAATATACCAAGGCTAAGGGCTGTATACAGGCACTCCGTGTTGCGTCGGGGGTTCTTCAAAAAGTTATCCTATGGGGGCAGCTGAATAATTTAAGATATTTTTCCCCATTCTTTATTGTCTAGATGATTCTGCAGGGAGCTAGCTTGTTCTCCTAAAACATTAGCCAATAGCTAAGTTAGCCAACTTGAGCAAATAAATCTCAGCTTGCTAACTAGCAAAGCCAACCAATTACACAACAAATATACACATAAACAATTATTTTCTAAACTAATGTTAGTCTCAACCAAATGACAAGTACAAATAACTATTGCTCTATTCCACAATGTGAGTTACAGGCTAGACAGAATACTATTGCTAGCTAGCTAACCAGCCATGCAATTTCAATTAAAATAAGCTAGCTAGCCAGCGTCACTTTTGTAGTTGTAATGCTATGTGAAAAAAGTAGTTTTAATTTCTTCCTCCATTTTTCTCACCAATGCCTTGCTGCATTGTTTACATTCTGTAAATTCTATCCATATTTTTAAACCTATCTCCCCCCCCCGAGTAAGCAATTCATTGCGACAGGCCGGAAGTCAAACTCCCGGAAATTGAGGGAGGGGCTATAGCGTTGTACTTTCAGACGCATGAAATGTGTCTTTTTTTTTACTACACAGGCGTTAAGAAGGTGGCATAATTTCATTCGTCTGAAAGTACAATATTCAAACGTTCTTATCGCTTGGTGTATAGCTAACTATTTATTGTTCAAATGCATGAAAGAGACTGGATGTATGTCAGAGACACATACAGTAGTAACCCACTGTAGCATCCCTGTAGGCTTGCTTGATAACATCTACCATGAGGTCTGGACCTTTATGGCTCAGAAAGAACAGGATAGGTCTACACAAAGATACTAGTGAAATAGCTATTGGGAAATGTGCTTATCCTACACTGGTCCAGGGCAAGCAGCCCTGGTCCCACTCCTCTCCCTCAATCACTACAGTAGCATTACTTGAACTTCAATTGCTGCATACTGGAGCTGGTATAAATACCATCCTCCTGTACCACGAGCAGGTTGGAGATGTGTCCACCACCTTTCCCAGTATGTACTGCTTCTGTTTTTCATTTCTTTCTACTTGGAAAGGTGGTTCATGCACGTTCTGTTGTCTAGTTCCAGGTGCATACAGGGATAATTCATTTTTGTGTGCTCCACTATAATAAATGGTCTTTCCACATGTCAAAAATAGAGTGGATGGTTAAAGGGCATTCCTTTCTTTGACATGTGTGCTCATAGCTCAAGGTGTTTAATCTCTGTCATTGTGTTTAACAGCAATAGTCTTCAATGTGGAGACAGTGATGTACAACAACCTGAAGTTCCAGGTGTGGGATCTTGGTGTACAGATGAGTATCAGGTAATTATATGAATACCACAACAAGCCTTTCATGTATATGCATAAACACATAGACATTGTTGAGTGTAAAAGGAAGACCGAAGCTTCCTCAAGGCATTACAACTTGCCATACATTATTTTGCCACGCCTCTTTGTATAACGGGTTTGGTCTAGTTGCCTATGCTCGGCTTAGTCTTTCCCCTATCCTAATTTTTCCCCCCAAATCCTGAGCTACTGAGCTAATTGATCAGTTCAGTTATTGCCTTAATTCAACACACCTGGTCTACCAGGTAAGTTAATCAAAAAACATGAAGTGCCTGCAGCACTCCAGGACCAGGGTTGCCAACCTCTGACATAATGTATCTGATGGAACACACACACACACAAACACACACACACACACACACACACACACACACACACACACACACACACACACACACACACACACACACACACACACACACACACACACACACACACACACACACACACACACACACAGCTTTCATTGTGAAATTTCTGAAATACAACCCAACAAAAGTGACCATGCTGTTGATCCCTCACTTAAACAACACACGCGTGCAAACATTTAATTTAAGATTACATTACATACCGGTACTTTATTTTAAATCACAAATTGCATTACCAATTATTAAAATATTTTAAAGGTCTTGGATAAAATAACAAAGGACAAGGATACAAAAATCTCCTTTCTCCATACAGCTAGGCTGCCCATAACAGATAAAACAGAGCAGTACTTCACCAGTTGCTTTGCTCTACTCTTAGACAGTCCTGCAATCTGAAGGCCACATACTGTACGCTTGTGTACGTGGCAGAGATTACAAAATATCAGTGCCATCAACATCAATATCCAAGGCTGTCCGAGCATGACACAAGGTTATGGTATTTCCGATTCTTGTCAGCAAAGGCCTGATCCATTTAACAGGGAAATGAGCAGCCCACTCCTCCCCCCAATAACAATATTTGTTGTATTTGGTACAGAGGAAACCATAACATTATCAAACCATCTTCCTCTTTCTGGTAAATGGGATGGGAGACAGTGGTCAGCATAGCCCAGCAGTGAGTTTCCCTTGCAGCCTCAGGCTCGTCCAGTGCTGCCACACACACAGTTGTTCAATATGGCTTATTTGTCTTTCCACTAACATGTCATTCAGTAACATAAGATGAGAGAATGTAGAGTATTAAGAATGATTTCACTTACTATTTTACATTACATAATTAACAACTACTACTGAAAAACAGTAATTATTCTAAACTTTCCTGTGTTTTCTGTGTAGCTTTTTTTTCACAGGGAAATGCACGAATAGTCACCATGCAGTATGTCCTGACCTGGGGTTTGGGAAGCAGCCTCACCTGGGAAACACAAATGGGCTGTTCACACAAGCCAACACATTTTGTGCTATTCAGTCACGATCATGTTCTGTATCAGAATCAGCATTATGAATTGCTTTGTCTAGAAATCCATTTTCCTTACCTTTTCCTGACACTTTTTGTGGAACCTTTAGATATAAATATATTGTGTGGACAAACATGCCTCGCTGACTATAGAATAACAAATCATGTCAGCTTTATTCATAACATTTCTATCTGGAACGATCCACAAAGCACGGATGCGTCTCTGTATCAGCCTGAGATAGAAAAGGACGTATTTTGGCACCTGAGGGGTTTTATTCTGAAAGTGCCCCAGGAAATAGAGGGGTCCAATCAGGGGTGTGTTTATTACACAAATTCTATTGCAACACCTTTTGTAACAGAAACCGTTTACTGCAAATGTTGTCCAGTTCCATTTTGTTCTTAACTTCCTTTCTTCTACTACTAATTTTCCTAGCTTCCTTTCCTATCATTTCTGTGCTTCCTTTCCTATCGTTTCTGTGCTTCCTTTCCTTCTTCCCTAGTTCATTTAATATTTTTTTCCCTCATATCCTAGCTCCCTTTCTTTCTTTTCTTTGCAATCTACTTGTCCTTTCCTCCTTTCCTATTCTAGCTCCTCTACCTTTCCTAGCTCCCTTTGCCTAGGTGTTCTTGTCACGATCTCCGTGAAGAACAGACCAAGGCACAGCGAGGCATCCAGTATACATCTTTATTTAATACACGTAACTGGGACAAAACAACAAACAAAACAAACGAAGATTGTAACATGAACATAACACGTGAAAACCGCTAAAGCTATGTACAAACAATAACCCACAAACCCTTAATGAAAACTACGAACATATATATGGTTCCCAATTAGAGGTAACAACACTCAGCTGCCTCTAATTGGGAACCATTACCCCAACATAGAAATAGAGAACATAGAACAGAAAAACCCTTCACCAAAACAAAACTAAACACGCCAGCCTGTCTTCTCAGGCCTGGACGTGACAGTACCCCATCCAATGGCGCGGAATCCGACCGCGCGCCAAAAGTCCATTGGGGGGGTCTTCGGGTGGGCCTTCCTGTCCCAGGTGGCGGCTCCGGTGCCGGCCTTGCTGGCTCGGGGTCCCACACTGGAGGCCCTGGGCTATTTGCCAGAACAGTTAGTATTGTCGGGGGAGAGAAGTACCGGGTCCACGCACCAGGTCCCCTGTATGCTTAGGTCTCCAGTACACCTTCTGGGACCAAGATATCCTGCACCGGTTCTGCGTGTGGGGTCTCCGGTGCGTGTCCACAGCCCTGTGCGAGAGATTCCAGCTCCACTCATCTGTCAGGCTACGGTGAGTGTGCTGCCTAGAAGAGTGGTGCAGGCTCTGCGCGCCAGGTCTCCAGTGTGCCTGTTGGGACCGAAATATCCTGCGTCAGCTCTGCGTGCGGTGTCTCCTGTTCACGCGCACAGCCCGGTGCACGACATTCCAGCTCCCCTCATCGGTGAAGCCAGGATGAGTGAACAACCTGGGAGAGGGGTGTCGGCTATACGCATCAGGTCTCCTGTGCGTGTTGTGGATCCAGTACGTCCTGTCCCTGTTCCACGCTCCAGGATTCCTGTTCGTGTTGTGGATCCAGCACGACCAGTCCCTGTTCCACGCTCCAGGATCCCTGTTCGTGAAGTGGATCCAGCACGACCAGTTCCTGTTCCACGCTCCAGGATACCTGTTCGTGAAGTGGATCCAGCATGACCAGTTCCTGTTCCACGCTCCAGGATTCCTGTTCGTGTTGTGGATCCAGCACGGCCCGTTCCTGCTCCCCGCACAAGAGTTCCAGTGCGCGTCATGAGCCCAGTACGGCCCGTTCCTGGTCCCCGCACCAGAGGTCCAGTGCGCTTAGTGAGCCCATCACGGCCCATTCCTGCTCCCCGCACCAGAGTGCCAGTGCGCGTCACAAGTCCAGCACGGCCCGTTCCTGGTCCCCGCACCAGAGGTCCAGTGCGCTTAGTGAGCCCATCACGGCCCATTCCTGCTCCCCGCACCAGAGTGCCAGTGCGCGTCACAAGTCCAGCACGGCCCGTTCCTGCTCCCCGCACCAGAGTGCCAGTGCGCGTCATGAGTCCAACATGGCCCGTTCCTGCTCCCCGCACCAGAGTGCCAGTGCGCTTAGAGAGTCCAGCACGTCCTGTTCCGGCTCCGCGCACCAGGCCCCCAGTGCGCTTAGAGAGTCCAGCATGTCCTGTTCCGGCTCCACGAACCAGGCCCCCCGTGCGCTTAGAGAGTCCAGCACGTCCTGTCCCTGTTCCACGCTCCAGGATACCTGTTCGTGAAGTGGATCCAGCACGACCAGTTCCTGTTCCACGCTCCAGGATTCCTGTTCGTGTTGTGGATCCAGCACGGCCCGTTCCTGCTCCCCGCACAAGAGTTCCAGTGCGCGTCATGAGCCCAGTACGGCCCGTTCCTGGTCCCCGCACCAGAGGTCCAGTGCGCTTAGTGAGCCCATCACGGCCCATTCCTGCTCCCCGCACCAGAGTGCCAGTGCGCGTCACAAGTCCAGCACGG
This sequence comes from Brachymystax lenok tsinlingensis, assembly GCA_030435695.1. Lineage (NCBI taxonomy): Eukaryota > Metazoa > Chordata > Actinopteri > Salmoniformes > Salmonidae > Brachymystax > Brachymystax lenok. The sequence continues at coordinate 39,055,989 of CM059814.1, forward strand.
CCCGTTCCTGCTCCCCGCACCAGAGGTCCAGTGCGCTTAGTGAGCCCATTATGGCCTGTTCCTGCTCCCCGCACCAGAGTGCCAGTGCGCTTAGAGAGTCCAGCACGTCCTGTTCCGGCTCCGCGCACCAGGCCCCCCGTGCGCTTAGAGAGTCCAGCATGTCCTGTTCCGGCTCCACGCACCAGGCCCCCCGTGCGCTTAGAGAGTCCAGCACGTCCTGTTCCGGCTCCGCGCACCAGGCCCCCCGTGCGCTTAGAGAGTCCAGCATGTCCTGTCCCTGTTCCACGTTCCAAGATCCCTGTGCCCGTCGTGGACCCAGCACGTCCTGTCCCTGCTCCAAGCTCCAGGATCCCTGTGCCCGTCGTGGACCCAGTACGTCCTGTCCCTGTTCCACTCTCCAGGATCCCTGTGCCCGTCGTGGACCCAGCACGTCCTGTCCCTGTTCCACGCTCCAGGATCCCTGTGCCCGTCGTGGACCCAGCACGTCCTGTCCCTGTTCCACGTTCCAGGATCCCTGTGCGCGCCGTGAACCCAGTGCGGCCCGTTCCTGCTCCCCGCACCAGAGTCCCAGTGCACGTCATGAGTCCAGTACGGCCCGTTCCTGCTCCCCGCACCAGAGTCCCAGTGCGCGTCATGAGTCCAGTACGGCCCGTCGACAGTCCGGAACCTCGAGAGAAGGTTCCCAGTCCAGAGCCTCCAGAGAAGGTTCCCAGTCCGGAGCCTCCAGAGAAGGTTCCCAGTCCGGAGCCTCCCGAGAAGGTTCCCAGTCCAGAGCCTCCCGACAAGGTTCCCAGTCCGGAGCCTCCCGAGAGGGTTCCCAGTCCGGAGCCTCCAGAGAGGGTCCCCAGTCCGGAACCTCCAGAGAGGGTCCGCAGTCCGGAACCTCCAGAGAAGGTCCCCAGTCCAAAACTAACTGTTCCGGCAAATAGCCCAGGGCCTCCAGTGTGGGACCCCGAGCCAGCACCGCCGGCACCGGAGCCGCCACCTGGGACAGGAAGGCCCACCCGAAGACCCCCCCAATGGACTTTTGGCGTGGTCGGAGTCCGCGCTTTTGGGGGGGGGTACTGTCACGTCCAGGCCTGAGAAGACAGGCTGGCGTGTTTAGTTTTGTTTTGGTGTAGGGTTTTTTCTGTTCTAGGTGTTGTGTTTCTATGTTGGGGTAATGGTTCCCAATTAGAGGCAGCTGTGTGTCGTTGCCTCTAATTGGGAACCATATATATGTTTGGGGTTTTCACTAGTATTTTGTGGGTTATTGTTTGAGCGTAGCTTTGTGTGTCAGTCTATGTTATTGTTACGATCTTCGTTTGTTTTGTTGTTTTGTCCCAGTTACGTGTATTAAATAAAGCATGTATACTGGATACCTCGCTGCGCCTTGGTCTGTCCGTCACGGAGATCGTGACAGTTCTTAATATTAATATCTAGTGTATTAATATGTTCAACACTATTTGTATTGGGATATTATAAATTGCTATGATTTTTTACATTTGTGAATGATGTATGCAAGGTGGCTGACTGTGTACATAAAAAAAAGCAATTTTATGTCAGTTCTAAATTAAATAACACTTCAATTGTTGTGGCAATGAGGGCTTAAAATAGTAATCAAATCAAAGTATATTGGTCACGTAGTTTAGCACATCAAAGTGCTTTGGGAATTTTACACCGGTGACAAAGTGTACACACTACTTATTTTCCCCAATGTAGTGTTTTTTTTTTTTTTTAAGAATACATTTTAAATAATGTATAACATATCATGGCCTAGCGTATTGCTTGGGCTTATTAGTCACCCACGAATAAAAAACATGCCTATTCTATTTTATTTTGTGCAATGGCTTAAATAATTTGCTCAGGACACATATGTAGCCTGTTAATATTTGTCATGGTTTTCACAGTCCAACCATTGTTATGCTACTTTGTTGATGAAGCAAAACACACAGTGTTTAAATACTTGGATGGCTCACAACCTCCAGCTAAATCAAGACAAGAGGTGGCAGGTAGCCTAGTGGTTAGAGCGTTGGGCCAGAACTGCTAGATCAAATACCAGAGCTGACAAGGTAAAAATCTGTCGTTCTGCTCCTGAACAAGGCAGTTAACCCACTGTTCCTAGGCCGTCATTGTAAATAAGAATTTGTTCTTAACTGACTTTCCTAGTTAAATAAAATAAAAAAAAGACTGAGGTACTTATTATTGGAGCCAAAGCAGAGAGAGGAAATCTGGCCTCACATTTTAATTGATGGACACTAAAGATTTTTTCTTCTGAACTCAATTTCTAATTGCACATTACGAATGCGACCGAAATAGCTTTTTACCACCCCTCAGGTGCCAAGGTACGTCCATTTCTATCTCAGGCTGATACAGAGACGCATCCGTGCTTTTATTACAAGCAGTCTTGACTACTGTAATGCTCTCCTGTCTGGTCTACACAAGAAAGCCATTGGTCAACTGCAAAACATACAGAATTCTGCAGCACGGGTACTGACCAAGACCAGACAGAGAGCACACATTACACCAGTTTGAAAGTCTCTGCACTACCTGCCTGTGAGTTCTAGAATTAATCTTAAGATTCTTCTATTGGTTTTCAACTCAATCCACTATTGTCACCTCAATACATGTCAGACATGCTTTTGAGTTATGTACCCAGTAGGTCTCTCAGGTCCTTTGGCACTGGCCTTAACTATCCTGAAGCCTAGGACCAAGAGGCATGGAGAGGCAGCCTTTAGCTATTATGCCCCCAGTCTATGGAATAGCCTGCCAGAGAACCTGAGGGGGCCCGAAACTGTGGACATATTTAAAAGTGTTCTTAAAACACATATTTTTAGCTTTGTTTTTCCTTAGGGTGCTTTTTTAGTCTTTTAGTTTAAAAAAGTGTTATACTTTTTATTTTCATACTTTTTTCCTGTGAAGTGCATTGTGTTGCATTCATGTCTGAAATGTGCTATATAAATAAAGCTTGATTTGATTTATTACTCCAAAATAATAAATGGCCTTCGGAATGACCCAGGTCCTTCCTCCACTGTTGCCAGGTCCTTTCCTCCAGGCTTTGTGGCTTGGAAAGGGCAGTGACTATTAATACATACATCTAACAATCAAACGGGGTTTTGGAAATCAAACAGATTGGGTTTTGGAAAAGTAGGTACTACCCCCCCCTCTCTAGTGGATCTATAGTGTCATTAGAATGAGTAAGAAATCACTACCTTTATTTAACTAGGCAAGTCAGTTAAGAACAAATTCTTATTTACAATGACTGCCTATATCAGCAAAACCCGGACGATGCTAGGCCAATTGTGCACTGCCCTATGGGACTCCCAATCACGGCCGGTTGTGATACAGCCTGGATTCAAACCAGGATGTCTGTAGTGATGCCTCTAGCACTGAGATTCAGTGCCTTAACCTGCTGCACCACTCGGGAGCCCAAAGGCTGGAAGAACATATTGTTACTATAAAATAATGAATACACAATGGAGGGGATTTGTTTTAACATGGACTTAGCTTGTTACTTCAGAGGCAAAATGAATGTATTATCAGGGAATAATCTTTGCAAAATAAGGCAATTGATATGTTATTAACTTGAGGCATGAAATTATGTATAAAATAATTGGAATGTTAATAACATCATGGGTTCACCTTGGGGGGGGGCAGCAGAGAACTGGAAGGCAAGGTGGCCAAAGGAGGAATTGGCTTGGGGAGATATACCTGCTGGAGCGCGTGCTACGGGTGGGTGCTACTGTGGTGACCAGTGAGCTGAGATAAGGTGGGGCTTTACCTAGAAAAGACTTGTAGATGACCTGGAGCCAGTGGGTTTGGCGACGAGTATGAAGCGAGGGCCAGCCAACGAGAGCGTACAGGTCACAGTGGTGGGTAGTATATGGGGCATTGGTGACAAAACAGATGGCTCTGTGATAGACTGCATCCAATTTGTTGAGTAGAGTGTTGGAGGCTATTTTATAAATGACATCGCCGAAGTCGAGGATCGGTAGGATAGTCAGTTTTACGAGGGTATGTTTGGCAGCATGCGTGAAGGATGCTTTGTTGCGAAATAGGAAGCCGATTCTAGATTTAATTTTGGATTGGAGATATTTGATGTGAGTCTGAGTCTGGAAAGAGGATGTGAGTCTGAGTCTGGAAGGAGTGTTTACAGTCTAACCAGACACCTTGTAGTTGTCCACATATTCTAAGTCAGAACCATCCAGAGTAGTGAGGCTGGACGGGTGGTCAGGTGCGGGCCGTGATCAATTGAAGAGCATGCATTTAGTTTTACTTGCATTTAAGATCAGTTGGAGGCCACGGAAGAAGAGTTGTAATGGCATTGAAGCTCGTCTGGAGGTTAGTTAATACAGTGTCCAAATAAGAGCCAGAAGTATACAGAATGGTGTCGTCTGCGTAGAGGTGGATCAGAGAATCACCAGCAGCAAGAGCGACATCATTGATGTATACAGAGAAGAGAGTCGGCCCGAGAATTGAACCCTGTGGCACCCCCATAGAGACTGCCAGAGGCCCGGATAACAGGCCCTCCGATTTGACACACTGAACTCTATCAGAGAGGTAGTTGGTGAACCAGGCGAGGAAATCATTTGAGAAACCAAGGCTGTTGAGTCTGAATGTGGCGATTTACAGTCGAAAGCCTTGCGGTGTATCCATGACCAGCTCTGAAACCAGATTGCGTAGCGGAGAAGGTACGGTGGGATTCGAAATGGTCGGTAATCTGTTTGTTTACTTGGCTTTCGAAGACCTTAGAAAGGCAGGGTAGGATAGATGTAGGTCTGTAGCAGTTTGGGTCTAGAGTGTCATTCCTTTTGAAGAGGGGGATGACCGCGGTAGCTTTCCAATCTTTGGGAATATCAGACGATACGAAAGAAAGTTGAACAGGCTAGTAATAGGGGTTGCAACAATTTTGACAGATAATTTTAGAAAGAGAGGGTCCAGATTGTCTAGCCCGGCTAATTTGTAGGGGTCCAGATTTTGCAACACTTTCAGAACATCAGCTATCTGGATTTGGGTGAAGGAGAAATGGGGGAGGCTTGGGCAAGTTGCTGTGGGGAGTGCAGGGCTGTTGACCGGGTTAGGGGTAGCCAGGTGGAAAGCATGGCCAGCCGTAGAAAAACGCTTATTAAGTTCTCAATTATAGTGGATTTGTCGGTGGTGACAGTATTTCCTAGCCTCAGTGCAGTGAGCAGCTGGGAGGAGGTGCTCTTATTCTCCATGGACTTACAGTGTCCCAGAACTTTTTGGAGTTTGTGCTACAGGATGCACATTTCTGCTTGAAAAAGCTAGACTTAGCTTTCCTAACTGCCTGTGTATATATGTTTGTAACTTCCACTGAAAAGTTGCATATCGCGGGGGCATGCTAATGCAGAACGCCACAGGATGTTTTTGTTCTGGTCAAGGGCAGTCAGGTCTGGAGAGAACCAAGGGCTATATCTGTTCCTGGTTCAACATTTTTTGAAAGGGGCATACTTATCTAAGATGGTGAGGAAGGCACTTTTAAAGAATGACCAGGCATCCTCTACTGACGGGATGAGGTCAATATCCTTCCAGGATACCCGGGCCAGGTCGATTAGAAAGGCCTGTTCGCTGAAGTGTTTTAGGGAGCATTTGACAATGATGAGTGGTGGTCGTTTGACCGCGGACCCATTATGGATGCAGGCAATGAGGCAGTGATCGCTGAGATCTTGGTTGAAAAAAAGCAGAGGTGTATTTGGAGGTCAAGTTGGTTAGGATGATATCTATGAGGGTGCCCGTGTTTACGGATTTGGGGTTGTACCTGGTGGGTTCATTGATAATTTGTTTGAGATTGAGGGCATCAAGCTTACATTGTAGGATGGCCGGGGTGTTAGGTCACCTAGCAGTACGAGCTCTGAGGATAGATGGGGGGGCAATCAGTTCACATATGGTGTCAAGGGCACAGCTGGGGGCAGAGGGTGGTCTATAGCAAGCGGCAACGGTGAGAGACTTGTTTCTGGAAAGGTGGATTTTTAAGAGTAGAAGCTCGAATTGTTTGGGTACAGACCTGGATAGTAAAACAGAACTCTGCAGGCTATCTCTGCAGTAGATTGCAACACCACCCACTTTTGGCAGTTCTATCTTGTCGGAAAATGTTATAGTTAGGGATGGAAATTTCAGGGTTTTTGGTGGTCTTCCTAAGCCAGGATTCAGACACAGCTAGGACATCCGGGTTGGCAGAGTGTGCTAGGGCAGTGAATAAAACAAACTTAGGGAGGAGGCTTCTAATGTTAACATGCATGAAACCAAGGCTTTTACGGTTACAGAAGTTAACAAAAGATAGTGCCTGGGGAATGGGAGTGGAGCTAGTACGTCTACTACGTTCAGAACAGAGAGTAAAAAGAGCAGATTTCTGGGTACGGTAGAATAGATTCAAGGCATAATGTACAGACAAAGGTATGGTAGGATGAGAATACAGTGGGGGTAAACCTGCGCATAGAGTGACGATGAAAGAGATATGGTCTCTAGAAATATCATTTAAACCAGGTGATGTCACCGCATGTGTGGGAGGTGGAACTAAAGTGTTAACTAAGGCGTATGGACAAGGCATATTGACGTTAGCGAGAGGCATGCGTAGCCGAGTGGTCATAGGAGTCCAGTGAGTGGCTTCAAGCAGCTAGCGGGCCGGGGCTAGTAAGCGAGCAGAAAGGCCTTGGAGGGACATTGTGACTTAAGAAAGTCTGTTGTGGCCCCCTCGTGCTGTTCCGTCGGCATACGAATCAGCAGGGCTCCGTATAGTATACCAGGCCAATTGGCAAAATAGGTATAGTGGCCAAAGAGTACGTCTCCTTATGATAATACTGCACTTCTCCTGACATACATCCTGACATCTTGTTCTTTCCCTCTCAAGGGACGCCATTTAACTGGCTGTCACAATCTCTGTACAAACAGCACGAACCTCTCGGGATGTAGCCCTCAAAAAGCAGCTGCTTCGTCTTAATGTTCTCCTTTGTCAATAGCTACCGAGAAGCTTTTCCATTTCAAACAAGCGTGCTCTTCCAACCACCATCAACAGACACTTCCTGAGGTATGACCTGTCCGCAAGCCTCCTCCCTTTGTTTGCTCCTTCATTGCTACTGCTTCTTCTGTCCTTTTGTTGAATCAAGCTTTGAAAATTGAATTGAAAAATTGATCAAATTGAGATTTTGGGTTAGATTTTGGGTTACACAATACCCCATAATATCAAAGTGGATTTATGAGTTTATACATTTTTACTAATTAATAAAAAATGTGAAGCTGAAATGTCTTGAGTCAATAAGTATTCAAACCATTCTTATGCTTTGAATATGCTTAACAAGTCATATAATATAATAAGTTGCATATAATAAGTTTAACATTATTTTTTAATGACTCAAAACACCTAGTCACTACAAAGATACAGGTGTCCTTCTTTACTCAGTTGCCGGAGATTAAGAAAACAGCTCATGGATTTCACCATGTGGCCAATGGTGACCTTAAAACAGTTCAATGGCTGTGATGGGATTAAACTGAGAATGGATCAACAATGTTGTAGTCCCTCCACAATACTAACCTAAATGACAGAGTGAAAAGAATGAAGCCTGTGCAGCATATTTTTTTCCCCAAAATATGCATCTTGTAGTATAAGCACTAAAGTAAGGCACTTAAGTAAAACTGCAAAACAATGCTGCAATTTGTTCAAAATTCATGTCCTGAATACAACGTGTTGTTTGGCAAATTAAACACAACACATCACTGAGTACCACGCTTCGTGTAGTATTCAAGCATGGAGGTGGCTGCATCAAGTTATGTTAAGGTAAAACTTAAATCCGATTTACCAAATTTCTACCAGCATGGCACGTGCAACCAGAGGAAAAGAATGTAGACCACCTTTACTCCACACACAGAGATGCGTCCAAAGCTCTCCCTCGCCCTCCATTTGGAAAATCGGACCATAATTCTATCCTCCTGATTCCTGCTTACAAGCAAAAACTAAAGCAGGAAGTACCAGTGACTTGCTCAATACAGAAGTGGTCAGATGACACGGATTCTACGCTACAATACTGTTTTGCTAGCACATGTTCCGGGATTCAGCCAATGGCATTAAGGAGTATACCACCTCAGTCACCGACTTCACCAATAAGTGCATTGACGACATCATCCACACAGTGACATATACCAACCGAGCTAAAGGCTAAAGCTGCCGCTTTCAAGGGACACTAATCCGGACACTTATAAGAAATCCAGCTATGCCCTCAGATGAACCATCAAACAGGCAAAGCATCAATACATGACTAAAATTGAATTCTAATCCACTGGCTCTGACGCTCGTCGGATGTGGCAGGGCTTGCAAAGTATTAAATACTTCAAAAGGGAAACCCAGCCGCGAGCTGCCCAGTGACGCAATCCTACCAGATGCCTTTTATGCTCGCTTTGAGGAAAGCAACACTGAAGCATGCATGAGAGTACCAGCTGTTCCGGACGACTGTGTGATCACGCTCTCCGTAGCCAATGTGAGCAAGACCATTAAACAGGTCAATATTCACAAGGCCGCCAGACCAGATGGATTATCAGGATCTGTACTCAGAGCATGCGCAGACCACCTGGCAAGAGTCTTTGCTGACATTTTCAACCTCACCCTGACCGAGTCTGTAATACCTACATGTTTCAAGCAGACCACCATAGTCCCTGTGCCCAAGAAAGCAAATGTAACTTGCCTAAATAACTACCGCCCCGTAGCACTCACATCAGTAGCCATGAAGTGCTTTGAAAGGCTGGTCATGGCCATCATCCCGGAAACGCTAGACCCTCTCCAATTCGCATACTGCACCAACAGATCCACAGACGACACAATCTCAATCGCACTCCACACTGCCCTTTCCCACCTGGACAAAAGGAACACCTATGTGAGAATGCTGTTCATTGACTACAGCTCAGCGTTCAACACCATAGTGCCCACAAAGCTGCATCACTAAGCTATGGACCCTGGGACTAAACACCTCCCTCTGCAACTGAATCCTGGACTTCTTGACGGGCCGCCCCCAGGTGGTAAGGGTAGGCAACAACACATCTGCCACGCTGATCCTCAACATGGGGGCTCCTCTGGGGTGCGTGCTTAGTCCCCTCCTGTACTCCCTGTTCACCCACAAATGCGTGACCAAGCACAACTCCAACATCATCATTAAGTTGCAGACGACACAATGGTGGTAGGCCTGATCACCGACAACAATGAGACAGCCTAAAGGGAGGAGGTCAGAGACCTGGTAGTGTGGTGCCAGGACAACAACCTCTCCCTCAACATGAGCAAGACAAAGGAGATGATCATAGACTGCAGGAAAATGAGGGCCGAACACGCCCCCCATTCACATCGGCGGGGCTATAGTTGAGCGGGTCGAGAGTTTCAAGTTCCTTAGTGTCCACATCATCAACAAACTATAATGGTCCAAACACACCAAGAAAGTCATGAAGAGGGCACGACAACACATTTTTCCCCTCAGGACACTGAAAAGATTTGGAATGGGTTCCCAGATGCTCAAAAAGTTCTACAGCTGCACCATCGAGAGCATCCTGACATGTTGCATCACCGCCTGGTGTGGCAACTGCTCGTCATCCTACCGATAGGCGCTACAGAGGGTAGTGCGTACAGCCCAGTACATCACTGGAGCCAAGCTTCCTACCATCCAGGACCTATATACTAGGCGGTGTCAGAGGAAGGCCCAAAAATGTTCAAAGACTCCAATCACCCAAGTCATAGACTGTTCTCTCTGCTATCGCACGGCAAGCAGTACCGGAGCGCCAAGTCTAGGTCCAAAAGCCTCTTTAACAGCTTCTACCCCCAAGCCATAAGACTGCTGAGCAATTAATCAAATGGATACCCGGACTATTTGCATAAGCCCCGCCTCCCTTTGTTTTTGCACTGATGCTACTCGCTGTTTATTTACTATGCATAGTCACTTTACCCCTATCTACATGTACAAATTACCTCAACTAACCTGTACCCCAATCACCGGTACTCGGTATTGGTACCCCCTATAAATAGCCTCATTATTGTTATTGTATCATGTTACTTTTTGTTGTTGTAAATATTTAGACATCTGTGGCATTGTGTTGTGTGACAAAACTGCACATTTTAGAGTGGCCTTTTATTATCTCCAGCACAAGGTGCACCTGTATAATGATAATGTTGTTTAATCAGCTTCTTGATATGCCACACCTGTCAGGTGGATTGATTATCTTGACAAAGGCTAAACAAATGTATGCACACAATTGAGAGGAATAATCTTTTTGTGCATAATTATGGAACATTTCTGGGATATTTTATTTCAGCTCATGAAACAAGGGACCAACACTTTACATGTTGCGTTTATATTTTTGTTCAGTGTAGTATATTTGAATTTAACCATATTATTTGTTGTAATATTTTATCTGTCTTTTCTGGATGATGAAACTGGAATTGCAACCAGCTTTGTATGGTTTGTTTTAGAAAAGTAACTATTTAGAAAAAGGTTCAATTTTCAATTAACTGAAAGTGAGAGGTTGTAGTCTCGATAAAAGGAAAAAGGCTATTTTTGAACAAGGGATGATCCATTTTTACTAATCTACTGGAGAACCAGTTCGGGTTTAAGTATAACTTGTATGACGGATTTTTATTTAACCTTTATTTAACTAGGCAAGTCAGTTAAGAACAAATTCTTATTTACAATGACGGCCTACCCTGGCCAAACCCTAACCCGGACGACGCTGGTTCAATTGTGCGCCGCCCTATGGGACTAATCACGGCCGGTTGTGATACAGCCCAGGATAGAACCAGGGTCTGTAGTGACGCCCCTAACCCGGACGACGCTGGTTCAATTGTGACTCCTAATCACGGCAGGTTGTGATACAGCCCAGGATAGAACCAGGGTCTGTAGTGACGCCTCTAGCAATGAGATGCAGTGCCTTAGACCGCTGCACCACTTGGGGGCCCTGAAGCTTTTAGTGAGAAGTTTAATACTTTAATATTGAATAAGTTTAGCACCCCAAACTCATATTCATTATACAAATAAGCACGTTTTATTTTGTCTGGCTTGCCGTTCTAAATAAAGTTATATTATTTTTACTCAAATAATTTTTAATACAAATTGTTCTGCATATCCCGGGCCATAAATAAGATAAGTAAACTGGGATGTGACTAAAGAATGAATCAGGGTGATTTTTCTACAAATAGACAGGTATTTACCTTTCCATGGTAGCAAAATCTTATCTATTTTTGCAAACTTTCTGTAAATAATGTTTGTAAGTTATTTTATTTCTTTAGGGACCTTTTAATTAACATTTTGATGTAACCTTCAATCGGTCCAAATAATCTGGTAGTGTATTATGTCAAAAAATGAGTTATTTTATTTCACTTTTATTAATCATAACTACATTTGATTATTTAAACAATAACTGTGACCATCATAATTGTTTTTATGTAAAAGTGTAATGTCTTCAAATCAAAGGAAAGGTTTTAAGGAGAAAAACATTTATTCACAATAATTTAATTTACAACAATAGGCACAATAGTTTCACAATATCATATAAACAAAGGCCTGAGCAGAATTTACATAGAAAATAATAGGATACATAAAAAATAATTGTATGTATCCGTTACATCAGTTACGGCCGTGATTGGGAGTCCCATAGAGCGGGGCACAATTGGCCCAGCGTCATCCGGGTTTGGCCGGGGTAGACCATCATTGTAAATATGAATTTGTTCTTAAATATTTAACTTGCCAAGTTTAATAAAGGTTAAATAAAATAAATACTGTAGCAGGGGTTCTCATAAAATCAGATTTGCATCCATCATAGTTGTCTGAAGTTGACATGCTTTTTTGTTCTTCATCAATTTAAGGGATTCTGTATAAATTTGTAATTCATGTTGGAAAACAAAGTTGGGGATAGTCTTCATGAATGTCACTTTGTAGATACAAAAAAATGTGGCAATATTTATTACATTGGTCAGAAATTCCATATTTGAATATTTTATAATAGCATCATATATATATTTATATATATAATTTCTCGAAAACGCTATCTCTGGTAGCCAAGACAGTCTTGAAGAGCAGTCCAGGATGTTTGGGTGAAGGTACAGGAGAAGAATACATGGTCCGTATTTTTGACCAATGTTGAAACAAAGCCTTAGAAATTAACTGGATGGATAAATATTATTGAGAATTTTAAAGTGCACTTTAGCTTACAGGGGAAGCTAAGGTAAATAGTTTTGACTCATCTTCTTTCTTGGATTAACTGCCAGTTACAGGCCTACCTCCCCACTGCCTTCATCTCGCTAATTTGTAGTTCTAAAACCCGGAAATAAATTACCTCTGGTTTGTTCAGCAATCTCTATGGGAACATTTTATGGGGAAATAATAGGGTTTTGGAATAAATGCCGAAAATAAGGTCCGAGGTTAAGACAGGTTTAGGAGATCTTATACTTGTTGTTGTATGAGATAATATTAGTCAGTTAAAACATGACCGTTATGAATAAGCCTTTGTTTATTACATACATTCTTCGAAATTCACAAAAAGGTTCAGTTAGTTGATGAAAATTAACTCATAGAACAAAACGTATAAGATCTAAACCTGTGTTTACCCAATGACCATATTTTCGGAGTTTATAAAAAAACTACAAAAAGACGCCATTATTATTTCTCTCTATTCCTTGTAGGAGATCCATGGGGTGTAAAGTTGTTCTTATAAAGTAATCATCTAAGTAAAACGAGAGCTTATATTTTGAAGGCTCAAAACAGACGTGACGTATGTTTGTTTACAAATGTATCTAGCTAGCTAGGGAGCGATCAACTGGCAATCGGCTATTTAACGCTAGTTAAATTACAACAAGATAACAAAATGAACGGAATTCACACTGTGTTGGCCGACGCATAGTCATTCACATGGCATTATCTACTGTGAAGTTAACATACATATTTAGCTTGGTTTTCGCTAGCTAGCATCATGAAGTTGGCAAGCTAAATGGCTTGCGAGCTTTGGTACGTTATCAGTATTAGCTAGCGACTAGATTTGGAGACGTGGGTCGGGTGGTATTTCTGCAAGCACATTATGGAAGGAGTTCTCTATAAGTGGACAAATTATATGACAGGTAACGTTCTGCATTTTATGTGTTTGGTCCATAGTCTAGCTAGCTAAACTATCTCGTTGGCATAGCTGTCATATTGACATTCAATTTAGCTAAGCCAACGTTCGCATAGGAAACAAAGCCTAGATCTGATTGTCTACCCTTCACAGCCCTTTCTGTGTAATTTGATATGTCTAAGGTAGCAAATTTATAAGATGCAAACTACACGTATGTAAGCTAGCTAACTGCACTAACCGACTAAACTCAGCGATTGACGATGGAGTTGGGCTGTGACTAGTGTTGTGCTTGTGGGCGGATTGGAGCGCCACTGTCACTTACCAGTGTCGGGTGTAATTGCGGGATATTCTTTGGGTGCTGAAATCAGTAGTTTAAAAAAAACAAAATTTTATGTGACGGAGTTCCAGTCTGCCCACACAAGTCAATAATGTGTGATTGCGACCTGCAATTCGGGGCGTTCCTGCATGTGGGCAGATTTCCCCTGATTGTCAACGCGATTAAAATGTGGTCAAAAGGGAAATAAAAGTTTTATCTGAGTTTTTCGGGGGTAAAGACCAGTGTCGTAGATATCTAGTGGTGTCAACCCGCCTCCTCCTGTGTATCCCGAGTCCTCCTAGCCTGGTCATTCCTACATTGCGGTACCTTTTGGACCTCATAATTTTAGAAGAAAAAATTATATATATATATATATATATAGAGAGAGAGAGAGAGAGAGAGATTATTTGTTTTGTATTCTATCAAAAAAAACTCAGGCACTTAGATCTATTGTAGGTGCATAATCCCATACAGTTATTGCATAATAATAACAGGGTGGAACCTAGCCTGAAGACCCGAGACATAGAAATTAGCGTTTGGATCAGGAAAGTTTCCTTTCATGACCTCTACAAGCCAGAATGCTGAATACAATCATACTTTACCGGTTGGTCCTTTTGCAGATAGGAATGTGAGACAAAATATCCACCGAGTAGTGTTATCAACCCAACCATAAGTAGGCCTATGCTGGTCTGTTTATCGTTTGTATTTCTGGTTTTTATTTTCAGTACTGAGTTTAACCGAACGCAAACACTTCCAGCCGATTGCGAGGAAATGTGCTTCGGTTACGTTCGGCTATTGTTTACATATTGAGCATCGCGTGCAATGCGTCAACAGATTGAAAATACAAGCGACAGAACCCCCCACCCGCGCCACAAAAAGTGGGGTAAACAATGCTTTCTTGTGGATACCTTATTTCCACCTCCGACCGCCAAAAGGACCAACAGCATGTACAACTGGTAAAGTAAGTGTAAATATAATTTGATTCAACATTCTGCCATGTAGAGACTTGCGTCTTTTTTTACAGCTACTTCTTTCAGACTGATAGTCATGCAGTAACCATGGTAACAGTCTGACGTTTAGGCAAGGTGGAACCTAACAGGGTGGAAATTTGTAGCCTAAATTAGTCATAACTCTGGGTAATTTGAGATTAAACAAGCATAATGGTAGACATTTGAACGTTTTCAATATTAAATGTATTTTAACATTTAGAAAATGTGTTACATTTTCTCTATAATTTAGCCTAGTAGTGTGGAAATGTATGAGTGAGAAAGACTGATGTCATGAAACATGGGGAAATAGATCAAACTGAGTGTTTATATTTATTTAGCTTTGCACCATTGTTTTCCAACCAAACCACAGCCTGAACATATAAATATCAGTTGTACATATGACATTGTCATTGAAAGCAAGTTTAAATATACACTATGCAGAAATCTCTGGCATTTCCTGGTTGCTAAAATTCTAATAGTTTGGCTATTTTCAGTTCATGTGACAAAATAAGCAAGGTTGGTGTAGAGAATCATTGTACCATCTAAACCGCTGTGAAATACATTTTCCATAACCAACATTTTTCAAAACCGAGGTTGAAGCTAAATTTAAGAGTGTGAAGCATATAAATAGCGCACATAGAACCAATCTAATACTTCTTAGACTTGCTTTGTATGACAATGACATCTCTATAACTCATATTTCTATGTGAATTTGGTCAGGTCACCCAAAAAGTATAAAATAGGACTATAAAATAATACTTTTTTTATATTTTTTTGGTGGGGGGATTTATTATGGCTTATTTCTATTAGAAGTTGATGAATAACACCTGGGGACATGGCAAAAATGCTTAAATCCACAGGGGGAAAAAAGTATTTAAAATGCCCTTTCAATATCCAAATGTTGGAAGTTTTTAAGGTAAAGGACACCTGACCTTATATTTAAAGCTTTTTGAATCACATTTAAACTAAATAAGAACTGATATTTCCTGCCGACAGAACAGGTACCTCAAAGTAGGAATGACCCAATTAACTAGCTAGCACACAGTGTCCTTTGCTCCCTCTTGCCAAACACCTGGCCTCGCCATCGTTAACAGAACTGCGGCAAAGCAGTGCCTGACAGGCAGCGGCGAGGGATACTGTCTACCGGTGTGCTAGCTGCTGATCCCACACATAGTGTCCTTTGCTCCAGCTTGCCAAACACCTGTCCTCACCGTCATTAACAGAACTGCGTGAAAACACTACCCGACAGGCGGGGGTGAAGGACACTGTTTACCGTGTGCTAGCTAGCTACCTATCCCGCTTCCTGCTTGCTGTGTACTGGAGTCCTAGCTTGCTAACTAGCTAGCACCTTTTGTCCTAAACGCCTGCCGAACAGCTGCCTTCGTTAACAGAACTGCAGGAAAACATTGCCCGACAGGCGGGGGCGAAGGACACTGTTTACAATAGCTATCTACCGTTGTCGCCCCCGCCTCTTCTTCTGTGGGGTTTAGCGTCAGTTGGCATCCATCGTTATGGTGCATTATCACCACCTACTGTACTGGAGCGCCTCTGCCTTCCACCTGTGTACCGGAGTCCTAGCTTTAAAATGGACAAATAGAAGTATGAGGGATTTCTGCATATGCAAGAATGCAGAAATGCCCCAAATTGCAGGTCACAATTGCCCCCTTCTCAAACTAGTTGCCGCTCAACTCCATCGTATATTGTGAAGTTGAGTTTAGGCTGCCTGGAAGAGAGTGATTGACTAGGTGGTCTTGGTAATACTGGTTGGTTGTGTTGATATCTAACTAGGCTGATTCATCAGTTGTCTGCACAGGAAGAACTAACCTGTAAAAACAGAAGTGCTCAGCTCAAGAAGAACTAACCTAGCGTATCTGAAATGATTGCAGGGTGGCAGCCGCGCTGGTTTGTTTTAGACGATGGGATAATTTCCTACTATGATTCTCAAGATGATGTCTGCAAAGGGAGCAAAGGAAGTATTAAGATGTCCGTCTGTGAAATCAAAGGTATGATTTGTTTCTGAAAGGCCTTTATTGTGCCACTCACACTATGAATTTGGTAGTGGTTACATTTCTCAACTTCCATCCCTCAGCGGTTTACCCAAACATTGGCAGGGTTTCTGCTTAATTCTTGTTTAAATCCCAGGTTGGCCAGTTAAACCACTCTAATCTCAGTACAGGTAGTATTTGCTATTGAATCTCGATTTATGGTTGATTCTTGTACTTGTCGTGCTGAAGGGTTGTGTTGACATCTTTTTCATTAGTTCACCCCACTGACAATACCAGACTGGAACTGATCATACCAGGAGAGCAGCATTTTTACGTCAAAGCTGTCAATGTTGCCGAACGACAGAAGTGGCTTGTGGCACTTGGAAGTTCCAAAGCCGGCCTTGCTGACACAAGGGCCAATAAAGGAAAAGGTACTGACCCAGCAGTGTTTTCTTTGTTCGTCATTAATCTCCCCAGTCCTCTTTAAAGTGAACTTTGGGGTAAAAAAAAGTTAAATAACCCAGTTCTCTTTGTATTCACACTGCCCTTGCTTTTGAATGAGGACTCAACTCAAGTTCATTACACCTATTTTGTGGTCCGAGTCCTCTTTGTATTCACATTCCTATGTTAAGAAAGGAACCAGGATATTTTTCAAACATTCACTCAATGCATTTTGGGTTTTTACAAAGTGCAGGACAAGCAATTCCATCAGATCGTGTTATCGGACCGCTAGATATACGTACTTACAGGTACGAGGGGCGCAAAAAGACAATACAGACTCAAACATGAATCCAGCTCCTTTCGCTCTCCGAGGCTGACTCAAAAAATAGTGAATACTCACAAAGCCGTCGGTGCTGATGGCATCTCTGGTCCTGTCTTCTGAGTGTGTTCCGTACCTGCAGGCGGGCTTCTTGTCTGACATGTTCAACCTGTCCCAGACTGTAGTCCCCACCTGCTTTAAGGAGCCCACCATGGTCCCAGTACCCCAAAAAAACAAGGTGACGTGCCCAAATGACTATCGTCATCCTCACCTCTGTCATCATGAAGTTCTTCGAGAGGCTGTTCATGGCCCACATTAAGGCCATCATGCTGGGCACACTGGACCCACTCCAATTTTCCTACCACTCCAACAGATCCATGGAAGATGCCATTTCCATCGCTATTCACACGGCTAGACAAGATAAACCTATGTGAGAATGTTGTTCATTGACTACAGTTAAGCATTCAACAATATTGTTCCCTCCAAGCTCGACACCAAACTCAGAGCCCTGTGCAATCCTCACAGCCAGACCACCGGCTGTGAGGATTGGCAACAACACCACTTCTACCCTGACTCTTAAAACAGGGCCCCCAAGGGGTGTGTCTTCAGTCCTCTGCTGTACTTCCCATTCACTTACGACTGTGTGGCTTTGCACGACATCAACTGCATCATCAAGTTTGTTGACGACACCAGGGTTGTAGGCCTTTTAACCAACAACGACGAGTCAGCCTACAGGAAGGAGGTAAGTGAACTGGCATTGTGGTGTCTTGACAACAACCTCTCCCTCAACGTCAGCAAGTTGTACGTTCTTCGGCGTCCATTTCACTGAGGGCTTGTCATGGACCAACAACACCACCACTCTTGTCAAGAGGGCGGCTGAAGTAATTCTGTATGCTGTCCCGGGTCCTCTCCAAATATTACTGCTGCACCTTCGAGAGGGTCCTGACCGGTTGCATCACGGCCTGGTACGGGAATTGCTCCGTCCACAACCGCAATTCCCTCCAAAAGGTTGTGAAGATGGCCCAGTACATCACTGGAACCGTGCTCCAACCCATCCAGGACATCTACTCAAAACGGTGCCTGAGGAAGGCATGCAGCATCATCAAGGACCCCACACACGCCAGACAAAAGCTGTTCCCTCCATTACCGTCGGGCAGATGGTATCGGAGCATGAAGTCGGATACCAACAGGCTCAGAGACGGTTTCTATCTATAGCCATCAAACTGCTGAACACTTGAACTGGACTGACCACCTGCTCTGATTCTCCGCACCTTTGCACACACACACACACACACACACACACACACACACACACACACACACACACACACACAGAGAGACACACACACGTATACACATATACATACATTCATGCTACACACACTTCACAACTGCTGCTACCAGACTCTTATTATACTGCTCAGATTATACACTGCCCCCCCATTCCCCTTCCCCAATACATGTGTAAATATTAGACTATGAATTGTCCCTTCTTGTATTATACTTATGCTTCTACAGAGCCATGAAGGTGCGTAAAGATGGAGGAATTCAGATACGACGACTTTGTTTTGGCACTATCCACAGACTTTTTAAACTACAGCACGACATGGTTCATTCAATATGCCTATAAATATGCCTATAAAACAATTGCTTAAATTAATTTACCTTTCAGCAGGAAAATAACCTAAATGCCCTAAAAAAGGGAACCGGACTAAAAACACCCTTAGATGAGTGATCATGTGTTACCTTAGCCTGGATGCCAGTCTGTTTATGCTCTCTTGCTGACTACTCCTTATGAAATTGTGATGCCAAATGACAGCAATGAAGTTAGAAAGAGCAGTGTTTCCCTTTTATGCATATCGCAATCGTGGCCGCAACAGTGAAGAAAATTATATAGATGTATAGATGTATGCCCCAGAAAGACCCCATCTCTCACCGCTAACTCTGACACTGCTGCTGGAAAAGAATCCTTAGGGGATCTAGACCACTGACCAGGCTAGAGTTATAGTACCTTACCTTAAATGGTCTCTCACTAAAATAACAGTGTTCTATTTTTTTTATTGGAAGAAATAACAGAAAAGGCAGAATCTCTGAAAACGAAGATGTCCGAGCTGCGTCTCTACTGTGACTTGCTAATGCAGCAGGTCCACACGATACAGGAGTCTGTGGACCAAGAGGACCAGGAAGGAGATCACTCCAATTTCAGCTCGGAGGTAACTATACCTGCATGGTTTCAGCTAGGCTGTGTCCCAAATGGCACACTATTCCCTACATACTGCACTTATTTTGACCAGAAACCTATGGGCCCTGGTCAAAAGTAGTGCACTGTAGAGAATAGGGTGCCATTGGGACGCAGGCCTAGTGTTTGCTGTCAGAAATCACCAGCGTGGGTGTGTTTGCTGTTTTACTCTTCATCTACCACAAATTAAATGGTGGTAGTGCCACTGTACTCGAGATCAGAGCGACAGGCCAAGATCTGGAGGGTTGCCTGTGCAAATCCTTGGGCTGGTGAGAAAATATATGGCGCAAGCTGTTACTGCTGTTGTACCCTTGAGAAAGGCACTCATCGTGTGTGTTTTTTGTGGTGTGTCTGGGAGCCCAGGGTTGGGAAATAAAAACAGACAACAAAAATATATATTTGTTTTGATGGATACAGAAATGAAGTTAATTATGTTAAACCAGATCTCCAGACTAACGTTTCCCACTGGTGGCATTGGAGCCAGTAACTTTTTCAGTTGGTGGCACCAGCCCACAATTTGGTCGCACTCCCACATTTTTGCGGAGTCACGCAAATAGAAAAATAATAGAAAACGAATCATCTTAGAAAGTAAGTTAAATTAACAGTGATTTGTTAAGAAGTGTAATAGACTGATAGTAGTATTCAATAAATAAGTTGTTACATATAACATGTCCAAGCAGGAATGCATAGTTCAAGATATTTTTGATATGAAACAGTAATTGTCCTGAATTTTTGGTTGATAATTAGGTTATTATTGTTATGTTTTACTGTCAAAATAGGATTCCAGAATTAAAATGTTTTGCCTTCATGTTTATGTTCACTAATATGACATATCGGCCTAATTAAATTTTTACTAATTCACCACCTAAGGGAGTGAAATTCAAACACATTAGTTAGATTGCTGACTCAAAATTTAACACCTACTGCTAGTGTTGTCATGTATTAATCTAACAGTAAATTAAATGTCCCCAATGAGGTCTAGTGCACTCGTGACTGCCGATTTCGCGCGCTCCGTATTTCAAAGCCATATCAGATATCTTGATGAGCTAAATATTGAGAGTTGAGAAATAAAAAGTATACATACAGAAAGCGGAGATCCTCCTCTCTTTTGCATGGACAGCAGCTTGCTTCCAAAGTTGTGTTTTACCCCCGCAATTGCATTTTTAAATGTTATACAATCATAATGCGGGGTGTTTTTCGGGGTGCACGAGAGGGAGAAGAGGGTGTGAGAGACTCACTCATTGCATCTGCCGGCCCTGTCGAAACAGGCTCAGTGGCAGGGCAGACACTTTCATTACAGAAACCATGATAATTCACTTTACTGTTTAACAAAAGCATGGTTTTATCCACCCAAAACATTTGACGTTTTGAATGAGGTGACCAGGTAAAATGTGTAACTCTCACCGGTATGTACAATTAAAAAAATGTAACCTACCAAGTCAAACGGTCGCCAAATGTGACTAAATGGTTGCGGTTTGGAGCCCTGTAAACCCTTCAAGCACTTTTTTAGTAACACAAATGTGTTGCCAATTTAAATGGAGTAGTTTCTTCACACCACCTAGGAAGCTCTGAGGCACGTCTGTGTAGTGTATCAAACTAATATATTAGGCTTAATATTGTGTATAGTTAGGTCTTTATTTTGTCTGTGCCCAATCTCCAATTGTTGTTGACCGATTCGCCTCTCCTTGTCTTTTCTTTGTTGCTCCAGACTCTGAATGAGGCCTCCTCTTTACTGAGTGCCACGTGTAACACCTTCATCAAAACACTGGAAGAATGTATGAAGATGGCCAACTCCAAGTTCAAGACAGACATGGTGCTGTTGAACCCTCCAGATGACATGATGATATCCCCTGTTTCTCCGTCCCCAATACAGATGGCCCGGGTAGGATGGTATTCAACGTACTGTCTAGCTCCGGGGTGAAGTTTCCCCTAGGTACAGATCTAGGAGATTCCCATCCCCAATCCTATTAGTGGTGAAAATGCTAAACTGACCCATGATCAATGTCTTGGGGCAACTTCATCATATTTATAACCAGTTGTTCAGAGACACAAAGACTACTCCATGGCTATTTAAAAAATTACAAAGTTCTTATAGATGAGGAAAATAAGCCCGATTATAGATTGTAATAATACAACAAAAAATATATCTTTTCTATACACAACTAATTCAACATGGCACAGTATGTGTGGATGGTGTGATGTGTGTTTTTTTTTATGTTTGGGAAAGTGTGGCGTTGAGTGAGAAAGGAAATGGTTGCATATCCCAGAACCAATGTATTGCTGTGAGCGGGGGAGTGAGAGAGCTTTCATTGTTCAGATGATGAATATACTTTTTATAATGAATTATACATCTTATTTTTTTTTTATTGTCCTATCATGGTAGAACAGCATTTTAAAATAAATTATACATTTAATTTATTTATTGTCCTATCATGGGGAACTAATTTATTTATTTATGATCCTATATTGATGGAACGGTCCACAACCCTATACCGTAGCACCCACCTGAATGACCCAGATACTAAGGAGAAGTCCCTAACTGTTTTATGGGCCTGCTGTAAGCGGTCTGTATGCAGCCAAAAATGCGGTCAGAGACCTAGAGCAGCACTGCCCCCTCAAGATTCTGAGCCTGTTTGGCAGGGTTGGTCCTGCAAAGCCAAAGCCCCCTAAAGGGAGAGCATACTAGACAAGGAAATTCTCAAAGCTGCTAATGAGAACCTTGACGACCTTGTACCTAGCCGGTGAGGATTCCGGTGGGGTGCCCCCACCCAGGCAGTGGCAGTGCTGGCAACACTAGCTGCAGTAACCCATGGGGAGGGGGTCACACCCGGACATTCAGAGAGGGGGTATATTATTGTGGCCCTGGTGGCACAAAATCAAAAGTCTGACTGCATGGAGATGCTTGGGAATATGATTAATACGGGGGACCGTGTTATGGGTGTTTCAGGGAAAAGGGTACATTTGACCTCCATTATCTAGGATGTGACAATGGTTAATAAAATTTCCCCATTTCTGCCCATTTTTTGGGGGGCTCTGGGATGGTGCAACTGTTGAGAATGTGACCCTATGGTTGTGTGGGGGAAAGGGTTGAGTGTGTATGAGTGTGTGGGTGTTTGTGCATATCCCACAACTGTTGCGAAGGAGTAAAAGATGTTAGGGACAATATAGGATTATTAACAATAATTGTTTACTAATATAATAATTGCTTGCAATAATGTAATTTTGGTAATGGCGAGACTGGTGAGAGGTAAAATCCTTTGCATGAATTGCCTACATCACTACAAATATTAATAGCTAATTATGGAAAATAAGAAACAGGATTTAAAAATAAATATATATTTTTTGATGCCTAAATATAATACAAATCGAGGTGAGGGTGATGGAAATGTATTTGGCGGTCTGCCGGGCATTTGGATGACAACCCAACTCGGGACGAGGAAGGCTTTTAGCGGGTGGAATAGTGGGGACCAATTGGAGGTTTACTTAGTAGCAATGCAAATATCATGGTACAGCTATATAGACACTCAATCATCATGTTACTTTTTAATGGTACGTTTACAAACATATATTTTGATGAATAGAATTGAAAGTTGTGTCTCATTATGGTAAGTGGTGAAATAAGTATAGCCAGTTACAATTGTAATGGCTTAACAGATAATAAGAAAAGACGATCAGTATTTACCTGGCTAAAAGAGAAGGAATATAATATCTATTGTTTACAGGAAACTCATTCAACAATTTTAGACGAAGGACTGGGGGGGGACAAAATATATTTCTCACATGGGCAAAGAAATTCAAAAGGGGTGATGGTATTAATTAACAGTAATTTTGATCCAACTGTGCAAATTGTCCAAACAGATCATCAAGGTAGATGGATTATTTTAAATATGTTATTGGACAATAAACAGATATGGCTTATTAACCTATACGGTCCAAATAATGATGATCCAAGGTTCTTTGAAAATATATATAAGAATTTATCAACTCTACAAGCAACACTAGACTTGTTATGGTGGGAGATTTTAATACTGTCTTAAATACCTCTATGGACCGGAAAGGAAATCACACTACAAACTATCACCCTCAGGCACTTAAGGAAATCATGAATGTCATGGATATATTTGAATTAGTGGATATATGGAGGCTTAAATACCCTGACCAAGTGAGAAATACATGGTGGAGGATTAATCAAGCTAGTCGCCTTGACTACTTTCTTATGCCATTCTCTCTGGCACCAAAAGTTTAAAAAGTGTTGATCGGGGACAGAATGCAGTCACATAATTGGCATTTATATTACTCTTACAGAATTTCCACGTGGGCAAGGATTTTGGAAATTTAATCAAAGCCTACTAGATGATAAATTGTTTAGAACTAAGACAGAATAATTTATAACTGACTTTTTCAGACATAACATAGGTACAGCAGATCCCCTTATTGTATGGGACAGTTTTAAATGTGCCTTTAGAGGCCATGCAATTCAGTACTCATCTATAAAACAAAAGCAATCAAAAGAGTCCATATTAACAAAGGAAATTGAAGGACTAACAGTACAGATAGATAGCAATAAAAACTGTACCATAGATGCACAGAATAAGTTATAGGAAAAACAAAATGGAGGAACTTGTTCAAGGAAGATCCAGTGTAATATATTATAAAAATAAAGCGAACTGGATGTAATATGCGGGAAAATGCACCAAATTCTTTTTCAATCTTCAATATAGAAATGCTACCAATTTTTTTTATTTTATTGAAACTTGTTACAAATGATGTAGTCGCTCATGATTCACCGAATGATGTTTTGAAAGAGGAAGTAAAGTACTTTAAGATTATGTTTTCGTTTCAGTCTCCTCCATCTCCACTAACTGAAGCTAATTGTATGGATTTTTTTTCTCCTAATGATAATGTAAAATTAACATCTGTACAGAAACACTCATGTGAAGGCCAAATTACATAGGATAAACTTCTTGATGCAATTAAAGCCTTTAAGGCTGGGAACTCCAGGGCTGGATGGCATACCAGTGGAAGTATACCAAACTTTTTTTATATACTCAGAGGACCATTATTAGCATATTTTAACCACTCCTATATAAATGGTAGATTATCGGACATGCAACAAGGTCTGATATCATTATTACTGAAATAGGACCCAAGTGGTATATATAAAGATCCAGTCCATAACATTTTTTTTAGACCTTTTACCCTTCAGTGTTGTGATGAAAAATACTTGGCACATAGAATTAAAAAGGTATTGTCAGATATTATTCATCCTAATCAGACAGATTTTTTTACATGGACGATACATTGGAGATAATACACTGCTCAAAAAAATAAAGGGAACACTAAAATAACACATCATAGATCTGAATGAATGAAATAATCTTATTAAATACTTTTTTCTTTACATAGTTGAATATGCTGACAACAAAATCACACAAAAATTATCAATGGAAATCAAATTTATCAACCCATGGAGGTCTGGATTTGGAGTCACACTCAAAGTTAAAGTGGAAAACCACACTACAGGCTGATCCAACTTTGATGTAATGTCCTTAAAACAAGTCAAAATGAGGCTCAGTAGTGTGTGTGGCCTCCACGTGCCTGAATGACCTCCCTACAACGCCTGGGCATGCTCCTGATGAGGTGGCGGATGGTCTCCTGAGGGATCTCCTCCCAGACCTGGACTAAAGCATCCGCCAACTCCTGGACAGTCTGTGGTGCAACGTGGCGTTGGTGGATGGAGCGAGACATGATGTCCCAGATGTGCTCAATTGGATTCAGGTCTGGGGAACGGGCGGGCCAGTCCTTAGCATCAATGCCTTCCTCTTGCAGGAACTGCTGACACACTCCAGCCACATGAGGTCTAGCATTGTCTTGCATTAGGAGGAACCCAGGGCCAACCGCACCAGCATATGGTCTCACAAGGGGTCTGAGGATCTCATCTCGGTACCTAATGGGAGTCAGGCTACCTCTGGCGAGCACATGGAGGGCTGTGCGGCCCCCCAAAGAAATGCCACCCCACACCATGACTGACCCACCGCCAAACCGGTCATGCTGGAGGATGTTGCAGGCAGCAGAACGTTCTCCACGGCGTCTCCAGACTCTGTCACGCCTGTCACGTGCTCAGTGTGAACCTGCTTTCATCTGTGAAGAGCACAGGGCGCCAGTGGCGAATTTGCCAATCTTGGTGTTCTCTGGCAAATGCCAAACGTCCTGCACGGTGTTGGGCTGTAAGCACAACCCCCACCTGTGGACGTCGGGCCCTCATACCACCCTCATGGAGTCTGTTTCTGACCGTTTGAGCAGACACATGCACATTTGTGGCCTGCTGGAGGTCATTTTGCAGGGCTCTGGCAGTGCTCCTCCTTGCACAAAGGCGGAGGTAGTGATCCTGCTGCTGGGTTGTTGCCCTCCTACGGCCTCCTCCACATCTCCTGATGTACTGGCCTGTCTCCTGGTAGCGCCTCCATGCTCTGGACACTACGCTGACAGACACAGCAAACCTTCTTGCCACAGCTCGCATTGATGTGCCATCCTGGATGAGCTGCACTACCTGAGCCACTTGTGTGGGTTGTAGACTCCGTCTCATGCTACCACTAGAGTGAAAGCACCGCCAGCATTCAAAAGTGACCAAAACATCAGCCAGGAAGCATAGGAATTGAGAAGTGGTCTGTGGTCACCACCTTCAGAACCACTCCTTTATTGGGGGTGTCTTGCTAATTGCCTATAATTTCCACCTGTTGTCTATTCCATTTGCACAACAGCATGTGAAATTTATTGTCAATCAGTGTTGCTTCCTAAGTGGACAGTTTGATTTCACAGAAGTGTGATTGACTTGGAGTTACATTGTGTTGTTTAAGTGTTCCCTTTATTTTTTTGAGCAGTGTATAAGACAAGTACTGGAAACAATATAATACTATGAAATATCGGGGACACCAGGCCTGGTTTTCATATCTGATTTTGAAAAGTATTTTGATAAAGTACAATTGGAGTTTATATATAAATGCCTAGAATATTAAAATTTTGGGGAATCTCTTATAAAATGGGTTAAAGTTATGTATAGTAACCCTAGGTGTAAAATAGTAAATAATGGCTACATCTCAAAAAGTTTTAAGCTATCTAGAGGAGTAAAACAAGGTTTCCACTATCGGCATATCTATTTATTATTGCCATTGAAATGTTAGCTGTTAAAATTAGATCCAACAATAATATTAAAGGATTAGAAATCTGTGGTTTAAAAACACAAGGTGTCATTGTACGTTGATGATTTATGCTTTCTTTTAAAACCACGATTATAATCTCTCCACGGCCTCATAGAGGATCTAGATACTTTTGCTATCCTCTCTGGATTAAAACCAAACTATGATATTGGATCACAAAAAAAAAAGCACATTTTACATTACTGTGTAGTTTACCAATTAAATGGTCTGACGGAGATGTGGACATACTCGGTATACAAATCCCAAAAGAAAGAAATGATCTCACTCCATTAAATCTTTATAGAAAGTTAGCAAAAATAGATAAGATCTTGCTACCACGGAAAGGAAAATACCTGTCTATTTGTGGAAAAATCACCCTGATTAACTCTTTAGTCATATCACAGTTTACCTATTTGATTATGGTTTTGCCTACATCTAGTTGACCTGCTTTTTAAATTATATAAACAAAAAATATTACATTTTATTTGTAATGGCAAGCCAGACAAAATTAAAAGGACCTATTTATATAATGAATATGAATTCGGAGGGCAGAAATTATTAAATATTAAAGCATTAGACCTCTCAAGTTCCAAACTGGTTCTCTAGTAAATTGGTAGGAATGTCTGATCCTATGTTCAAGAATGTCCTTTTCCCCTTTATTCAGATTACAACTGCTCACTTCTGTTTTTTTGAAAATGAAAGCATCTCCAAAATATTGTTATTTTTTAAACAAGCCTCAGAAAGTTGGTTGAAATTTCAGTTTAATCCACCTGAAAAGACAGAACAAATAATACAACAAATATTGTAGTTAAACTAAAAAATATACTAATTGATAAAAAAAAACTTATTTTTCGATAATACGTTTTAAAAAATGTATAATCTTTGTAAATGATATCATAAATAGGACTAGTGGAGTTATGGCACACATGCAGCTAACACATACATATGGAAATGTCTGCTCTACCCAAAATTACAACCAACTAATTGCAACATTACCACAAAAATGGATAGGGAAAAAAATAAGGAACTTGTATGTCGGCCCTGCATTAAAGAACATAAATGGTTAAAGAAAAGTGTGATAAATAAAAACATATACCAATTTCATTGAAGGACCAAAAAACTGACAGCTGTGCCATATAAATTGCAAAATAGTTGGGAAGAGATTTTCGATGTACCATGTACCATGGCACATGGTACCATGTACATGGTTTATGAACGCCGGATTCAAAACTTCACATTTTTCAATTTAAATTACTATTCAAAATTCTTGCAACCAATAGAATGTTATATATATGGGGGATACAATCTTCCCAGCTGCAGATTTTGCTGTGAGGAGGCAGAGTCATTAGATCAATTATTTTGGTTTTGTCCATATGTAGCTCGTTTTTGGTCATAGATCCAGGAATGGTTGAAGAATTGCAGCATTTGCCTAGAACTAACGCTGCAGATAGAAATACTGGGTGATGTGAAAAACCATAGTCAATCAATCAATAATATAATTATTTTAGCAAAAATGTTTATCTTTAATTTACAATCTGTAGAAGCTATGAGAATAGAAAGGTTCAGTACTTTTGTGAAGCATCACAGCACAGTTAAAAAATATATGGCAAATAGAAATCCAAAATGGATGGTGTTAAGAGATAGATGGGAGGGGTTGAATGGAGCTGAAGGGTGGGACTAATAACAAGATAACCAATGTAAAACATACGGGGTCTGTAAAATGTGTATAGGTTCAGAAATTTTGTGAAATAGCATAGTTACAAATAGAATCAAACAGGATGGACATCAGAAATAGAGGAAGGACTAAAAACAAACAAAATAGAACTATTGTAAAATAGATTGTGTCTGTAAAATGTGTATAAGATGTAGAAGCCTAAGTGTTTTTGTTTATTCGTTTACTCCAATTGGGGGAAGGGTGGTAGGGTTTGTGGGGAATAATAAAGGTATTGGTCACATACAAACAAGCAAGATTTCTGGCTCTCACAGACCTGTAACTTCTTCTTTAAGAGGCTCCTCTGTCCTCCACTCATTATCTGTATTAATGGCACCTGTTTGAACTTGTTATCAGTATAAAAGACACCTGTCCACAACCTCAAACAGTCACACTCCAAACTCCACTATGGCCAAGACCAAAGAGCTGTCAAAGGACACCAGAAACAAAATTGTAGACCTGCACCAGGTTGGGAAGACTGAATCTGCAATAGGTAAGCAGCTTGGTTTGAAGAAATCAACTGTGGGAGCAATTATTAGGAAATGGAAGACATACAAGACCACTGATAATCTTACTCGATCTGGGGCTCCACGCAAGATCTCACCCGTGGGGTCAAAATGATCACAAGAACGGTGAGCAAAAATCCCAGAACCACACGGGGACCTAGTGAATGACCTGCAGAGAGCTGGGACCAAAGTAACAAAGCCTACCATCAGTAACACACTACGCCGCCAGGGACTCAAATCCTGCAGTGCCAGACGTGTCCCCCTGCTTAAGCCAGTACATGTTCAGGCCCGTCTAAAGTTTGCTAGAGAGCATTTGGATGATCCAGATGAGGATTGGGAGAATGTCAGATGAAACCAAAATAGAACTTTTTGGTAAAAACTCAACTCGTCGTGTTTGGAGGACAAAGAATGCTGAGTTGCATCCAAAGAACACCATACCTACTGTGAAGCATGGGGTGGAAACATCATGCTTTGGGGCTGTTTTTCTGCAAAGGGACCAGGACGACTGATCCGTGTAAAGGAAAGCATGAATGGGGCCATGTATCGTGAGATTTTGAGTGAAAACCTCCTTCCATCAGCAAGGGCATTGAAGATGAAACGTGGCTGGGTCTTTCAGCATGACAATGATCCCAAACACACCGCCGGGCAACAAAGGAGTGGCTTCAGAAGAAGCATTTCAAGGTCCTGGAGTGGCCTAGTCAGTCTCCAGATCTCAACCCCATAGAAAATCTTTGAAAGTCCGTGTTGCCCAGCGACAGCCCCAAAACATCACTGCTCTAGAGGAGATCTGCATGAAGGAATGGGCCAAAATACCAGCAACAGTGTGTGAAAACCTTGTGAAGACTTACAGAAAACGTTTGACCTCTGTCATTGCCAACAAAGGGTATATAACAAAGTATTGAGATAAACTTTTGTTATTGACCAAATACTTATTTTCCACCATCATTTGCAAATAAATTCATAAAAAATCCTACAATGTGATTTTCTGGATTTATTTCCCTCATTTTGTCTGTCATAGTTGAAGTGTACCTATGCTGAAAATTACAGGCCTCTCTCATCTTTTTAAGTGAGAGAACTTGCACAATTGGTGGCTGACTAAATACTTTTTTCCCCCACTGTATGTATGTATATTTACCAAAAAAGGATATGGGGGATTGGAAATGATGCAGACAATTACATTGATGGAAGTAACAATCTTTCCTCAATATTAAGCTGATCCACCCCTAAAATAAAAAATTATTCACCATTCTCTGAACAGCTTCACTACAGGGGTGTGTTCATTAGGGCATGCAACAGACAATGTATTGCAAAATGAGCAAAATTTCTTATCGGAAAATTTCAGGTTGTCACTCCCTGTTTCTGTTTTCTCCCATTTGGTGCCTAATGAACACTACCCAGATGTCTTCTCTCTTTTTCAATTGCTTGACTTGATCCAAAGCATAGCTATACATTCCCCTATAAACAATAATATAAATGCAACATGCAACAATTTCAAAGATTTGACTGAGTTACGCTGAGTTACGCTGGTAATCTGCACTCCCTAAAATAATGTTTAATTACAGTGCCTTCGGAAAGTATTTACACCGCTTGACTTTTTCCACAAAGTGGGATTAAAATGGAAACGATCTACACAAAATACTAATATATCTTGATTAGATAAGTATTCAACCCCCTGATTAAATACATGTTAGAATCCCATTTGGGAGCAATTACAGATGTGTGTATTTCTGGGTTAATCTCTAAGAGCTTTCCACACTTTGATTGCGCAATATTGGTTGTTGATTATTGCTAGACAACCATTTTGAGGTCTTGCCATAGATTTTCAAGCAGATTTAAGTCAACTGTAACTCGGCCACTCATGAACATAAACTGTCTTCTTGGTAATCAACTCCAGTGTATATTTGGCCTTAGGTTAGGAAACCAGGTTTTCGTCTAGGATTTTGCCTGTGCTTAACTTCATTCGGTTTCTTTTTTATCCTGAAAAACTCCTCTGTCCTTAATGATTACAAGCATACTCATAACATGATACAGCCACCACTATGCTTGCAAATATGGAGAGTGGTACTCCGTAATGTGTTGTATTGGATTTGCCCCAAACATAACACTTTGTATTCAGGAAAAAAGTTCATTGCTTTGCCACATTTTTTGCATTATTACTTTAGTGCCTTGTTGCAAACAGGATGCATGTTTTGGAATATTTTTATTCTGTACAGGTTTCCTTCTTTTCACTCTGTCAATTTGGTTAGTATTGTGGAGTAACTACAATGTTGTTGATCCGTCCTCCGTTTTCTCCTATCACAGCCATTAAACTCTGTAACTGTTTTAAAGTCACCATTGGCCTCATGGTGAAATCCCTGGCAACTAAGTTAGGAAGGACACGTGTGTTTGTAGTGACTGGGTGTATTGATATACCATCCAAAGTGTAATTAACTTCACCATGCTCAAAGGGATATTCAATGTCAGTTTTTTTGTACTTTTTTAATCCATCTACCAATAGGCACCCTTCTTTGCGAGGCATAGGAAAACCTCCCTGGTCTTTGTGGTTGAAACTGTGTTTGAAATTCACTGCTCGACTGAGGGACCTTACAGATAATTGTATGTGTGAGGTACATACAGTGAGGGAAAAAAGTATTTGATCCCCTGCTGATTTTGTACGTTTGCCCACTGACAAAGAAATGATCAGTCTATAATTTTAATGGTAGGTTTATTTGAACAGTGAGAGACAGAATAACAACAAAAAAATCCAGAAAAACGCATGTGAAAAATGTTATAAATTGATTTGCATTTTAATGAGGGAAATAAGTATTTGACCCCTCTCAATCAGAAAGATTTCTGGCTCCCAGGGGTCTTTTATACAGGTAACGAGCTGAGATTAGGAGCACACTCTTAAAGGGAGTGCTCCTAATCTCAGTTTGTTACCTGTATAAAAGACACCTGTCCACAGGAGCAATCAATCAATCAGATTCCAAACTCTCCACCATGGCCAAGACCAAAGAGCTCTCCAAGGTCAGGGACAAGATTGTAGACCTATACAACCTGGAATGGGCTACAAGACCATCGCCAAGCAGCTTGGTGAGAAGGTGACAACAGTTGGTGTGATTATTCGCAAATGGAAGAAACACAAAAGAACTGTCAATCTCCCTCGGCCTGGGGCTCCATGCCACATCTCACCTCGTGGAGTTGCAATGATCATGAGAACGGTGAGGAATCAGCCCAGAACTACACGGGAGGATATTGTCAATGATCTCAAGGCAGCTGGGACCATAGTCACCAAGAAAACAATTGGTAACACACTACGCCGTGAAGGACTGAAATCCTGCAGCGCCCGCAAGGTCCCCCTGCTCAAGAAAGCACATATACATGCCCGTCTGAAGTTTGCCAATGAACATCTGAATGATTCAGAGGACAACTGGGTGAAAGTGTTGTGGTCAGATGAGACCAAAATGGAGCTCTTTGGCATCAACTCAACTCCCCGTGTTTGGAAGAGGAGGAATGCTGCCTATGACCCCAAGAACATCATCCCCACCGTCAAACATGGAGGTGGAAACATTATGCTTTGGGGGTGTTTTTCTGCTAAGGGGACAGGACAACTTCACCGCATCAAAGGGACGATGGACGGGGCCATGTACCGTCAAATCTTGGGTGAGAACCTCCTTCCCTCAGCCAAGGCATTGAAAATGGGTCGTGGATGGGTGACAATGACCCAAAACACACGGCCAAAGCAACAAAGGAGTGGCTCACGAAGAAGCACATTAAGGTCCTGGAGTGGCCTAGCCAGTCTCCAGACGTTAATCCCATAGAAAATCTGTGGAGGGAGCTGAAGGTTTGAGTTGCCAAACGTCAGCCTCGAAACCTTAATGACTTGGAGAAGATCTGCAAAGAGGAGTGGGACAAAATCCCTCCTGAGATGTGTGCAAACCTGGTGTCCAACTACAAGAAGCGTCTGACCTCTGTGATTGCCAACAAGGGTTTTCGCACCAAGTACTAAGTCATGTTTTGCAGAGGGGTCAAATACTTATTTCCCTCATTAAAATACAAATCAATTTATAAAAATTTTCACATGCGTTTTTCTGGATTTTTTGTTGTTGTTATTCTGTCTCTCACTGTTAAAATAAACCTACCATTCAAATTATAGACTGATCATTTCTTTGTCAGTGGGCAAATGTACAAAATCAGCAAGGGATCAAATACTTTTTCCCTCACTGTAGATGAGGTAGTAATTCAAAAATCAAGTGGATCCCTGCAATGCGAGGATTTATTTTGCAACACGTCCGCCAAATCCATCCATTACGCATGGTTCTCCCTCTCAAGGATGCTTTCAAATAAAAAAAATGTTTTGCCTTACCATCAAGTTAGTAGGTTATTGTTATTTACCTGTTGTGTCGCACTCATTTAATTCAACATTTAATTTTAGATCACAATTAAGGACGGCTGTGTATTCCCTCCAGCAGTGGTGAAGTGTAGGCCTACGACTATGCAGCCTTATGACACTGTCCTGCTGGACTCTGTGCCGGTCACTACTTAAATGTAATAGATTTTTTTGAAATAGCATACACACACGGTGGCGACTTTATCTCAATGTATTTTTCAATTTGAGGCTTTTCAAATATATTCCATTCTCCTGTCTATATTATATCTATATTCTCACTAATATTCCTTTATGTTATTACGCTTTTACATGTACATTTTTCTGTATTTATAATAATTATAATACATTTGTAGAGCACATTTCCCAAGCTCAATGTACATGTGAAGCTTGTTGGTGCTTGTTGCTGTGCGCAAATCATTTGACCGCGGCAGTTTGAGATTATTACCTTTTTATTTATGAAAAGAAGCTCATAGTGCCCTTTATTATTTACTATTTATTTCTGATATTTTAGATTAATTAAATTGGTTAATATTATGGTGTTTCTATTCCAAGAAAAACATTTTACAGTAGCCTATGTATTGCCTACCTAAAACGTCTGTTAATACATTTTGAAGTCCTTCAAAATTGAAACTACATTTCCTATAGTTAGAAAGTAGAATATAAACTAGATATAGGCTACTGTGGGTGTAGTAGGCTAAATAATTACAACCGAAAAGGAATAATTAAAAGAATAGGGATAAAGGAAACAAAAAAATGCTAGACAGAGCATGCCCAGAACTTGTGGCTAAGCAGTACCAGAGTGACATGCTCAAATTACGCTCTGCTTTAGGCTATCAAAGAACTGTCAATTAATAATCTTATCAAAAGATGGAATGGCTGCAGTAACCATTACACGGTCTGACAAGCTGCATAACAAATGAGGCCTAATTAGGCAAAATAACAACTGTCATTCAAATGAGATAAGTGGTTGAAACTTGGTATCTATTTTAAACTAATTAGTATATCGTTTGAACGACAAACGAGATACAAATTGTCCAACAAGGTGAGATACTAAGTTGTTCTAATGAGATAATTACAATTTTTGCTTCGGGCTTCAGGGCTTCTGTAGACTTGAACAGAGACAGTGTTTTAGTTTCCTATCTTACTTACTTTTTAGACGCATGTTTTGGAATATACCACAATTGCGGATGTTATCTTTTATGCTGCTGTGAATAGGCTCAATGTAGGAATCATATTTTGTAATTTTAAAGTCCTTGATATTCAGTGATAGGCACAGGTACTAACAGTGTCCATGTCCTTTTTTCATTTGCAGATGAAGCGGTCCATAAGTTACCCGGGCATGTACAATTTTGACAGGTATTCTTGCATACAGAAAACATTCCACTCTTTCTACTACAAACAAAGGTCCTTGACATTACCAGTGTGCTTCTAGGTGAATTTGCCCTTAGACGCTGATCTTGGGACAGTTGTATATATAATGGTTAGGATTGGGGAAGATCTGTTTTTAAGTGAAACCTTTGTCATTTCCAGGTCTGGCCTCCTGCCAAAGGAGGGTGTGTTGTCAGGTCAAAGGTCAACCAAGAGGAGGACACGGACTTGTTCCGACACAGAGGCTCACAGTGACAGCTGTGTTTATGAGATGGACCGTAAGAGATATGAACAAACACATACACACACACTGGTCCCCTCAACCATTACAGTAATTACCTAATTACTTCTCAGAAGTTTGTGAATTCAAATACCAGACACCTTCCGTGTGTTTTCATTTATTTAATCATAAACCGGAGTGTATTTTTTTTAGCATTTTGTTATTTATGTTCAGTATTTTTCTTGCACACATAAATTCCCTTTTTATAAGTTGTTAGTCGTGGCTGGTGTCTAGTAAGGCAGGGCACAACGTACCAAAACACTTTGGGTTCTAATTGGACAAGTTAATGTATGATGAGGCTCCTTCGTTTCAAAATGTTTTCTCCTGCTGAAAATGAGCCTGGTCTCCATTTTGTGTCATCCATACAGGCGCTGCTGTGCTGTGTCTCAATGCCAGTGTGAACAGGGACTCCTCCTGCAGTATCCCTGAGGAGTGTGGTGCCATCAGTCCTACCAGTCCCAGAGCCATGTCAAACACTCCAGAAACTGACCCGTCCATCTGACCTGTACTGTCACTCACCAAATACATTGCAGTGGCTTCAGATAAAGAGAGACTGGGCCCAAATTCATAAAAATATATATTCATGAGGTTCATAAGAAAATCATTAATTCTTAAGAATATTTTTGAGGAATTGCACCTACGTACAATCTTCTGTACTTTTCTTAAGAAGCTTCTTATGTTTTTTCTTTAGAAGTGTCCTGGAGTTGAGATTGGTAGTCCACTGTCAAGTAACTGATCCGTCTGGTCAGTAGGCCTGTGCAAACTTGTAGGCATAGTATAGTCGTGGCCAAAAGTTTTGAGAATGACACAAATATAAATGTTCACAAAGTCTGCTGCCTCAGTTTGTATGATGGCAATTTGCATATACTCCAGAATGTCATGAAGAGTGATCAGATGAATTGCAATTAATTCCCTCTTTGCCATGCAAATGAACTGAATCCCCCAAAAAACATTTCCACGGCATTTGAGCCCTGCCACAAAAGGACCAGCTGACATCATGTCAGTGATTCTCTCGTTAACACAGGTATGAGTGTTGACGAGGACAAGGCTGGAGATCACTCTGTCATGCTGATTGAGTTCGAATAACAGACTGGAAGCTTCAAAAGGAGGGTGGTGCTTGGAATCATTGTTCTTCTTCTTTCAACCATGGTTACCTGCAAACACGTGCCGTCATCATTGTTTTGCACAAAAAGGGCTTCACAGGCAAGGATATTGCTGCCAGTAAGATTGCACCTAAATCAACCATTTATCGGATCATCAAGAACTTCAAGGAGAGCGGTTCAATTGTTGTGAAGAAGACTTCAGGGCGCCCAAGAAAGTCCAGCAAGCGCCAGGACCGTCTTCTAAAGTTGATTCAGCTGCGAGATCGGGGCTCCACCAGTACAGAGCTTGCACAGTAATGGCAGCAGGCAGGTGTGAGTGCATCTGCATGCACAATGAGGCGAAGACTTTTGGGAGGATTGCCTGGTGTCAAGAAGGGCAGCAATGAAGCCACTTCTCTCCAGGAAAAACATCAGGGACAGACTGATATTTGGCAAAAGGTACAGGGATTGGACAGCTGAGGACTGGGGTAAAGTTATTTTCTCTGATGAATCCCCTTTCCGATTGTTTGGGGCATCCGGAAAAAAGCTTGTCCGGAGAAGACAAGTTGAGCGCTATCATCAGTCCTGTGTCATGCCAACAGTAAAGCATCCTGAGACCATTCATGTGTGGGGTTGCTTCTCAGCCAAGGGAGTGGGCTCGCTCACAATTTTGCCTAAGAACACAGCCATGAATAAAGAATGGTACCAACATATCCTCCGAGAGCAACTTCTCCCAACCATCCAGGAACAGTTTGGTGACGAACAATGCATTTTCCAGCATGATGGAGCACCTTGCCATAAAGCAAAAGTGATAACTAAGTGGCTCGGGGGAACAAAACATCAATATGTTTGGTCCATGGCCAGGAAACTGCCCAGACCTTAATCCCATTGAGAACTTGTGGTCAATCCTTAAGAGGCGGGTGGACAAACAAAAACCCACAAATTCTGACAAACTCCAAGCATTGATTATGCAAGAATGGGCTGCCATCAGTCAGGATGTGGCCAAGAAGTTAATTGACAGCATGCCAGGGCGGATTGCAGAGGTCTTGAAGAAGAAGGGTCAACGCTGCAAATATTGACTCTTTGCATCAACTTCATGTAATTGTCAATAAAAGCCTTTGACACTTATGAAATGCTTGTAATTATACTTCAGTATTCCATAGTAACATCTGACAAAAATATCTAAAGACACTGAAGCAGCAAACTTTGTGGAAATTAATATTAGTGTCATTCTCAACTTTTGGCCACGACTGTACTGTCTATCTTTTATAAAGAGTGAATAATGACTTGGCTAAAGCGTGAATAGTTGTGCATTCTGCAGAGCTGAATGTGATCAGATACTTCAGTTACTCCACTGAAGTTAGACTGATATGAGGCTACTGTAATGTGAGGTATTACCAGGGTTGAGTTCATTAGGGCACGCAATGGAAAAAAGTTTTAAAACTGAAAAAGAAAATTAGTGTTTCTTATTGAACGACTCTAGTTGTCATTCCCTGTTGTTTTCTTCCCTTCAGTGCCTAATGAACACTCTCCAGCTTTTATTGCTCAGATACTGCAATGAAGTCGCTGCTTGGCATTGCGTTAATGGTATTTTCAAAAAGTATTGTATTATTTCCTGTGGAAGCATTGGTTTGCACTGTAAGAATTATGGATCAAAACAAAGTCCTTTTTGAATGTTTGTACTATTCCAGGAAGTTTTATGTTATTATTGCAGAATAAAATGTTTGATATGCAACATTACTGTTCATTCACTATGGAGTGAACAATTGCACTTGAAACACAGAGGTGGGATAAATTTGCCTTTAACCAAAACCCTTAAAGGTCAGGGTTGCTAACTGTGCCAAGGACCAATGAGTTCGCTTGCATCTCCTGGTACCCCGTGTGGGCAGAGTTTGTCTATTAGACCATTCCATTGGTCCTAGAGTGAAATCTCCACCCACCCAAGTCACCGGGAGATGCAAAACAAACTCGACCAATGTTTAAAACTTGGCATGCCCCCAGTGTTCAGTATATTGCTATGTGAAAGACACTTTTTATTGTTTTTTTTTAAGTTATCATGTTTGCCACCAAAAAAGAGTAATGCCTTAAAAGGAGTTCTGTGACTGTATGATGTGATGTTGATGTTCGAAATGTAAAGATGCATCTTAAAAATGAAGTGAAATAACTTGTATATGATTTCCACAAATTGATTGTATCATAATACTGTTTAATCTGACAGAAGACAAAGCGGATGTTTTCATAGTGCTAAAGTGTAAAAATACTGTAAACCTCATTTTGCGGGTGATTACATTGTGAACACTTATTGTTGAAGAAAAGTTCCTAATTAAACTATGCTGCCAGATTATATAATGAGGGTTATGGCAATTCTTGCACTTTCCACAATTCTTTAGCACTATGAAAATGTCCTTAGGAAATATGTTGCAATGAGAAGCAAGGCTCATCTTCATAGTGTCAGTGTAGAAGTGCTGATCTAGGATTAGTTTTGCCTTTTAGATCATAATGAATACAGTTCTATGGGTAGGAGGGTGCTGATTCTAGATCTGTACTACTAGTCAAAAATGTTTTATGAATATCTGATATAAACCTGTCATTGGACAGTTGTCCCTCTATTCTGAAAGGCTGTCACAGATAGCCTAACCCCTTTTCATCTTAAGAAATACGATGAATTATACAATGCATTCATTATCTGTAAAAGAATTTCAGATGCCAGTAGTTTCAGACTGAAAGCTTCTCAGAATTAACTGACAATGAAGTGACACAGCCACATATCTATGCCAGCAGGGGGTGCTGCTGACATATTGATGACCCATTTCAAGCACTTGACCCCTAGGGTTGCAAGCACTGGCCACTGTGAAGGAGACCAATTTACTAAATGTCACTATATGAGAATCTCAATTTCATTTCCTTGATTTCTTGTGTCCTTTTGCCTCCTTTTCAAACCCCATTGGGGTGGTTGAAAGATCAGAAGGGAGGTCCTGCGTTTTGAGAAGGAGGCAAGGAGATAGGATGCAAGGAATCAAGAAAAGGCAATTGAGATTCTCCCTATGTCAGTGTAGTGACTAAGGGTCCCACACTGAGGATGACCTCTGTGGCCCATTTTTCCATGGACAATAGTATGGTGCATGTTGCATCATCATACATTTTTGCTTTTTTCCACAAAATGCTCTATCATAAAACCTTTCCTGCTGACATGCTCAACTTTTGGGACCATATCAACAGCGGACTTATACCCAAACATAATTTCTTTTGTAAAGTGATCCTTTTAAGAGTCAAAGCAAGCAGGTCAAAGCATCACTGACATGAAACTAGGCCTACTTTTAATGTAATGAATGATAGTACAGTAGGTTGTTCACACTACAACAAAATGTGGTGTGAATAGTTTCTGGCACTGTTGAGTGACTGTCAGTGACTGACAAAACAAGATAAAAACTGCTGATGCACAACCAAATTTCTAACTTACCGCTTAGGTATCCCCCTTTCCCCTTTTCCTTACCCCTTTCTGTCACTTATGCCTGGAGCCGGCTCTGAAAGCCGTAAAAAAAAAATAGGTTCTCACAGCCTTTCAAGTCAAAATGTCAGTTTATTTAGTAGTGTAAATTCAACTAGGCCTAGTTTGTAATCTCCAAATACTCTCCCAACTTTTCAGGAATCCATAGGAATAGTCTCTTGTGACAGAAAATACATTTTGTTGGATCTGGGTTCTGAGGTTACCACAGGATGCAACTCAGATGGGAACGCCCGTCTCTAGTAACAGACTACTGCTCAAGTCTCCAATGGGGTAACAACACAGCTACAGCTCCATCTCTTGGTTCCAAAGTCAAAGTCACTCACCGTGCTGAAACTGCTGACCGGTGCAAGGCTAAATTCTTCTGGGAGTCCATCCTGTGTGTTGACCCCAGAAACCCCTCTGATGATCCTGAGGGAGGTGGATCATCCAGGCTCATCTCAGAAGGTTGTGTCGGATACTGAGCTGAACCGTAGGCCTTGCAGAGTGCTGTGCATCAGGGGCAGGCCAGAGCCAATGCCAGTAAGGTGTCTGGGTTCCTGACAGGGGAGTGGTTGAAGGATAGTCCTGTCAATCATGAGGTGAGCCAGCTCAAGAGGCCTGAACTGTATCTTGAGGATTGCAGCATCATAGCAAAGAGTCAGCCATGTGTTTTTATTCACCTTTATATTTGAGTTACACCTATGTTAACGTCTTTCATGAGAGACTAGTCTTTAGGGCACATAGATGACAACAGTTGATTTTATTTCCAAGAAATGTGAGTCAAACACCGACAAAGGCCAATTAAGTGAACTGAACATTCTGTTACTCTCAAGATGTAGTGCAGAGGGGAAAAAATGTATTGCTGTCTATTCGATTCATTTCCTTATTGATTTTCCATTTTCTTTTATTACCAACAGACTCACAAAGGATGTCCAAAACAATCACATTTTTGTCCAAAGCACTTTTGTTATCACATATAACAGTAGATTACGCCATACTATCATGAAAACAAGTTCCAAAATCATTCTCGTTCGCAGTTGAGATGTGCTGTAATTCTGGTGTGACAAGATCATTTGAACTGTAGAAAAGACTGCTGTCATTATACTATCATACACCGCACCTCACTGCTTACTGTCGCTGTGGAGCATGAAAATGGTTTGACTGGAGTATGTTCATACGAAATGAGCCTGCAAAGCTTTTTTAATAAAATAAAAATGGAACTAGGCAAGTCAGTTAAGAACAAATTCAGTGACGGCCTACACGAGCCAAACCCAGACGACCCTAGGCCAATTGTGTGCCGCCCTATGGGACTCCCAGTCACGGCCGGTTGTGATACAGCCTGTATTCGAACCAGGGTGTCTGTAGTGACGCCTCTAGCACTGAGACGCAGTGCCTTAGACCCTTGCACCACTCGGAAGCTGATTGGCTGTAAATCAGGAGCCATCATCGAACAAATGTGGAACACAGAGTGATGTCATTAAATGCATGAGTTACACCAGAAAATTATCAGCCACACATTAATCTGGGAGCTGTAATAAACTGTCATAGATCTTTCAACTTGAAGTGATTTACCAGCTAGTTTACACTAGCAACAAGTCATATGCCTCTCTTTAGGCTTTTAGAATAAAGGTCTATAGGCTCTATCCAGAAACAATTCCTTGCCTGCCACACCTGTGTGAAGCTAGCCACAATAAGGACTAGCCACAATGGTGGAATTTGAGGTTTGCCTTCAAAATATAGATCCCCCATTGAAAATGATTAAAACTAATTGAAATAGGGGAATCATATTTGGACTAGATAATGCTAAACAAGGTCAGAATGTTGTTACAGTAATTTTCATCATAGGTACACTTCAACTATGACAGACAAAATAAGGAAAAAAAATCCAGAAAATCACATTGTAGGATTTTTTATGAATTTATTTGCAAATTATGGTGGAAAATAAGTATTTGGTCACATACAAACAAGCAAGATTTCTGGCTCTCACAGACCTGTAACTTCTTCTTTAAGAGGCTCCTCTGTCCTCCACTCATTACCTGTATTAATGGCACCTGTTTGAACTTGTTATCAGTATAAAAGACACCTGTCCACAACCTCAAACAGTCACACTCCAAACTCCACTATGGCCAAGACCAAAGAGCTGTCAAAGGACACCAGAAACAAAATTGTAGACCTGCACCAGGTTGGGAAGACTGAATCTGCAATAGGTAAGCAGCTTGGTTTGAAGAAATCAACTGTGGGAGCAATTATTAGGAAATGGAAGACATACAAGACCACTGATAATCTTCCTCGATCTGGGGCTCCACGCAAGATCTCACCCGTGGGGTCAAAATGATCACAAGAACGGTGAGCAAAAATCCCAGAACCACACGGGGACCTAGTGAATGACCTGCAGAGAGCTGGGACCAAAGTAACAAAGCCTACCATCAGTAACACACTACGCCGCCAGGGACTCAAATCCTGCAGTGCCAGACGTGTCCCCCTGCTTAAGCCAGTACATGTTCAGGCCCGTCTAAAGTTTGCTAGAGAGCATTTAGATGATCCAGATGAGGATTGGGAGAATGTCAGATGAAACCAAAATAGAACTTTTTGGTAAAAACTCAACTCGTCGTGTTTGGAGGACAAAGAATGCTGAGTTGCATCCAAAGAACACCATACCTACTGTGAAGCATGGGGGTGGAAACATCATGCTTTGGGGCTGTTTTTCTGCAAAGGGACCAGGACGACTGATCCGTGTAAAGGAAAGAATGAATGGGGCCATGTATCGTGAGATTTTTAGTGAAAACCTCCTTCCATCAGCAAGGGCATTGAAGATGAAACGTGGCTGGGTCTTTCAGCATGACAATGATCCCAAACACACCGCCCGGGCAACGAAGGAGTGGCTTCGTAAGAAGCATTTCAAGGTCCTGGAGTGGCCTAGCCAGTCTCCAGATCTCAACCCCATAGAAAATCTTTGAAAGTCCGTGTTGCCCAGCGACAGCCCCAAAACATCACTGCTCTAGAGGAGATCTGCATGGAGGAATGGGCCAAAATACCAGCAACAGTGTGTGAAAACCTTGTGAAGACTTACGTTTGTGTGTGAAAACCTTGTGAAGAAAACGTTTGACCTCTGTCATTGCCAACAAAGGGTATATAACAAAGTATTGAGATAAACTTTTGTTATTGACCAAATACTTATTTTCCACCATCATTTGCAAATAAATTCAGAAAAAATCCTACAATGTGATTTTCTGGATTTTTTTTCCTCATTTTGTCTGTCATAGTTGAAGTGTACCTATGATGAAAATTACAGGCCTCTCTCATCTTTTTAAGTGAGAGAACTTGCACAATTGGTGGCTGACTAAATACTTTTTTTCCCCACTGTATATAAATTCAACAAAAGACAATAGTTAAGCAAAAATAAAATTAAAATCACACTGTGGATTTAGAATTGCATTGGGGGCATGCTCATATGCAGAGTACAACCTAGGCTATGGATTGTGCACCCATTAAGTGGGTATCAGCCTACTCAGTGACACTCACAGCACCACTGTACAGCAATTAGGCAAGGCACAGTGACGTAGTTGTTTTATTTCTTCCCTTGTTGGGTATGGTTTTTGAACCAGCAACCTTTCAGATACTGGTGTAACGCTCTAACCTTGAGGTTACCTGTCGCCTCCCTATATCCCTTGAACTATACAACTGTACAGCTAGAGATTGTGCAAAAATGAAATGGGTTATGAGCTATGAAATGGGTTATGGGTTATGAGCCTGCTCAGTGACCCTCACAGAACACAACTGTGTAGAGTTAACACAAATATTGGCTTCTTTGCGCATATTGCAGGACTTTGACTGTAGGAAATCACCTTTCAGTCAGCTATTTGTGTGCATTAGACATTCATATTGCACTGTACAGACTAACCTATGGATTATGCACTCATGAAATGGGGTATCAGCCTGCTCAGTGACCCTCACAGAACACAACTGTGTAGAGTTAACACAAATATTGGCTTCTTTGCGCATATTGCAGGACTTTGACTGTAGGAAATCACCTTTCAGTCAGCTATTTGTGTGCATTAGACATTCATATTGCACTGTACAGACTAACCTATGGATTATGCACTCATGAAATGGGGTATCAGCCTGCTCAGTGACATTCACAGAATACAACTGTGTAGAGTTTAAACAAATATGAGGGTTTTAGCTCTTATTGCAGGAGTTTTTTTATGGGTGCACAATCCATAGGGTAGGGTGTCTTTTCTTTAATTTGAATAACATTCCAAACTTGTTTATCATTATCTAATCCAAATATGTATTGTTTCCAATATTTGTAACCATTTGCATCACTTTCAATGAGTGATATGTATTTTGAAGGCTAATCGCTCGCCGATACCCCCTAGGCACTTGTGGAGATGTGAGAGAATTGCACAGGTGTTTATTCCACCTAGCCTATCAGAGGGCAAGGTAGAGCTATCAGCATATCCTCTCAGATCTTCAAGTGTCTAGGGTGGAGGAGGGCTAGGGGTTGTTTCTGAGCGCCGATGGACATTGGTAGTAGCTTCAATGATGTTAAGCACCCTTCCCTCACTACTGAACAGAATGGGCTTCCCTGCAGAGAGGATGCCAGGGCCAACTTAATAAGACTAACACAGAGCTTCCTATATATCAGGAGGAAGTGAGCAGCCAGTCCAGATTAACTGTCTGTAGTGATGATCTTCTCAATGTTTATGTCCATATGCAAACTACTGCATTTATTTTCCTTTTTTTTTTTACGAGGTCCATTCTCCCTTTCCTACCTGAACGGTATCATACTCTGGTATGTTCAGTCATGTCAGTGTGATATTAGCTCTGAGAGAAACAGAGATTCTATGGAGTCATGTTTTCATAACAGAAGGCTAGAGTCAAACTGTTGCTCCCAGTCTCCCAAGGATTAACAGTCTAATGGTTGTGCATACAAAGCACTCCAGGCAGATTGCAAACAAAGTGTCTGCATCCCAAATGGCACCCTATTCTCTATATGTGCTCTACTTTTCACTAGGGTCTATAGGGCTCTGGTTAGTATACTATGTAGGGAAAATGTTGCCATTTTTGAGGCCTTTTTCATAGAAGGGAGAAATGGTGTTCCAGGGCATAGCATTAATAGTCAGTAGCCTACATACTATACATGTTTCTATGATTTGCTATTGGATTATTTGCAAGGTAATTTTCATGTAGGGCCAACCATAAAATTATATAATGAGAACTGCTATTTAGTATTTGCTATTCATTCTCACTCTACAGTAGCATAAACCAGCTAACCATGCCTATCAGATCAAATTAGCCAGTTCAGGGTTCTCGACTGTAATGACTTGCTTTCAACATTATGCATGGGGCC
This sequence comes from Brachymystax lenok tsinlingensis, assembly GCA_030435695.1. Taxonomy (NCBI): domain Eukaryota; kingdom Metazoa; phylum Chordata; class Actinopteri; order Salmoniformes; family Salmonidae; genus Brachymystax; species Brachymystax lenok. Next base: position 39,100,698 of record CM059814.1, read on the forward strand.
TGGGTGTTTAAGTGTGATCACCCGCATCTAGGGAGAGCGAAAAGAGTACATAGATAAGCTGACACAAGGCCTTCATAATACTATGACAACCACGGTTTAACCCAGGCATTCACTTCAAAGGAAAGTGGGGAAAAGACTTGAGGACTTGAGTCTTTCACACTGCTAAAATACTTTCTTAAGATTTTCTTTTCTAGGGTTAGATTGTGTTCTTTGACGTATGTGGTAAGATTTGCCTGTCATAACAGCCGCATTAAGGGCTCAAAACTATAATGCAGTACTAAATTATCAACATGGCCAATGTAGATAATGTGTAAATTGTTGAAATATGAAATGTAATATCTCCAGTGATTCCGCTGATATGGCTGAAAACATAACTGGTGATTTTAGCCACTGCATATTTTTGTTCTTGCATGCTTTTCTCCTGTACTTAGTGATTTTATGTAAACAAGTTTTGAGTATAAGCTAGATGTGGTGTCAGTGGAGTGATGCTGAGCTTCTTACACAGCACTCGGCAGGAGGATCAAAAGACACACATGTTCTTTACATAACCTGCTTGCATAACGAAATCCTGCTGCGGCATGAGTCACACTAATACTTACCCATATTTGTGGATAAACCCATATGACATACAGTATGACGTTTTTACACACGGTGCAAACCTGTATATTCAAAACAGAATAAAATATTGAGGACAGAGAAAAAAGAGTAAAATAACGTTTAGGAGAAAGAATAAAACAAAAGTAAATTGTAAATTATGCAGTTTTGTGTTTTAGCATTGTTTTTGGTGTTTTATTACTTGCTGAAAAGTTGCAATTTTGCACCTGATGCAAACGCTTAGTAAATCTTAATAAATCTTGCCTTGACATTTTTGTCAAGCAAATAGGACAAAAGGGGAAAAATAGGACCAATCATCCAATTTTGTGTTCCATTGCACCTGACAAGAGGATAACAATGATGGTAGTTTAATTGATAATCTCCTCCCATTCACAATAGCCTACATTTCTGAAACACAGTTTGGTTTGGTTAACGCACCATATTAAAACCCATGGACCCATAGATAGGCACAGTGCCTTCAGAAATGATTCTCACACACTTTGATTTTTCCCAAATTGTGTTGTGTTACAGACAGAATTTAAAATAGATGACATTTGTCACTGGCCTACATACTATATCCATAATGTCAAAGTGAATTTATGTTTTTAGAGCTTTTTACAAAAAAAATGAAAATGCTGAAATGTACTGAGTCAATAAGTATTCAACCCCTTTGTAATGGACTACCTCATCTCTGTACCCCACACATACAATTATCTGTAAGATCCCTCAGTCAGGGATTTAATTTCAAACACAGATTCATCCACAAAGACCAGGGAGGTTTTCCAATGCCTCACAAAGAAGGGCACCTATTGGCAGACATTGAATATCCCTTTGAGCATGGTGAAGTTATTAATTACACTTTCAATGGTGTATCAATACACCCAGTCTCTACAAAGAAACAGACGTCCTTCCTAACTCAGTTGCCGAAAAGGAAGGAAACCACTCAAGGATTTCATCATGACGCCAATGGTCACTTTAAAACAGTTTCAGAGTTTAATGGCTGTGATAGGAGAAAACTGAGGATGGATTAACATTGTAGTTACTCCACAATACTAAGGAAGCCAGTACAGAATATAAATCTTCCAAAACATGCATCCTGTTTACAATACGGCACTAAAGTAAACCTGCAAAAAATGTGGCAAAGCAATTCACTTTTTGTCCTGAATACAAAGCGTTACATACATCCTGTGGCGGACAGCTATAGCATCGAATAGCCCCCGCGATATGCAGCTGTTCAGGGAAGTCAGGAACCAATACACGCAGTCAGTCAGGAAAGCAAAGGCTAGCTTTTTCAAACTGAAATTTGCATCCTGTAGCTCTAACTCCAAAAAGTTCTGGGATACTGTCAAGTCCATGGAGAACAATAGCACCTCCTCCCAGCTGCCCACTGCACTGAGGCTAGGTCACACGGTCACCACCGATAAATCCATGATAATCGAAAATTTCAACAAGCATTTCTCTACGGCTGGCCATGCTTTCCTCCTGGCTAACCAAACCACGGCCAATAGCTCGGCAAAACCTGGACTCGTACAAATCAGCTGGGCTAGACAATCTGGACCCTCTCTTTCTAAAACTATCTTCCGCCATTGTTGCAACTCCTATTACCAGTCTGCTCAACCTCTCTTTCGTGTCGCCCGAGATCCCTAAAGATTGGAAGGCTGCTGCGGTCATCCCCCTCTTCAAAGGGGGTGACACCCTAGACCCAAATTGCTATAGACCTATATCCATCCTGCCCTGCCTCTCTGAAGTCTTCGAAAGCCTAGTTAATAAACAGATCATTGACCACTTCGAATCCCACCGTACCTTCTCCACTGTGCAATCCGGTTTCCGAGCTGGTCACGGGTGCACCTCAGCCATGCTCAAGGTACTAAACGATATCATAACCGCCATCTATAAGAGACATTACTGTGCAGCCGTATTCATTGACCTGGCCAAGGCTTTCGACTCTGTCAATCACATCCTTATCGGCAGACTCAACAGCCTTAGTTTTTTCAAATGATTGCCTCGCCTGGTTCACCAATTACTTTGCAGACAGAGTTCAGTGTGTTAAATCGGAGGGCCTGTTGTCCGGGCCTCTGGCAGTCTCTATGGGGGTGCCACAGGGTTCAATTCTTGGGCCGACTCTCTCTTCTCTGTATACATCAATGATGTCGCTCTTGCTGCCGGTGAATCTCTGATCCACCTCTATGCAGACGACACCATTCTGTATACTTTTTTGGACACTGTGTTAACTAACCTCCAAACACGTTTCAATGCCATACAACACTCCTTCCGTGGCCTCCAACTGTTCTTAAACGCTAGTAAAACCAAATGCATGCTTCCGCCCGCCCGACTAGCATCACTACCCTGGACGGCTCTGACCTAGAATATGTGGACAACTACAAATACCTAGGTGTCTGGCTAGACTGTAAACTCTTCTTCCAGACTCACATCAAACATCTCCAATCCAAAATTACATCTAGAATCGGCTTTCTATTTCGCAACAAAGCCGCCTTCACTCATGCTGCCAAACTTGCACTAGTAAAACTGCCTATCCTACCGATCCTCGACTTCGGCGATGCCATCTACAAAACAGCTTCCAATACGCTACTCAGCTAACTGGATGCAGTCTATCACAGTGCCATCCGCTTTGTCACCAAAGCCCCTTATACTACCCACCACTGCGATCTGTATGCCCTAGTCGGCTGGTCCTCGCTACATAATTGTCGCCAGACCCACTGGCTCCAGGTCATCTACAAGTCCCTGCTAGGTAAAGCCCCGCCTTATCTCAGCTCGCTGGTAACCATAGCAGCACCCACCCGTAGCATGCGCTCCAGCAGGTATATCTCACTGATCACCCCCAAAGCCAATTCCTCCTTTGGCTGCTTTTCCTTCCAGTTCTCTGCTGCCAATGACTGGAACGAACTACAAAAATCACTGAAACTGGAGACACTTATCTCCCTCACTAGCTTTAAGCACCAGCTGTCAGAGCAGCTCACAGATCACTGCACCTGTACATAGCCCATCTGTTAATAGCCCAACCAACTACCTCTTCCCCTACCATATTCATTTATTTATCTTGCTCCTTTGCACCCCAGTATTTTTACTTTGCACATTCATCTACTGCACATCTACCATTCCAGTGTTAAATTGCTATACTGTAATTACTTCGCCACCATGGTCTATTCATTGACTTTACGTTCCTTATCTTACCTCATTTGCACACATTGTACATAGATTTGTTGACTGTATGTTTGTTTACTCCAATGTGTAACTCTGTGTTGTTGTATGTGTCGAACTGCTTTGCTTTTTCTTGGCCAGGTCGCAATTGTAAATGAGAACTTGTTCTCAACTTGCCTACCTGGTTAAATAAAGATGATATAAAATAAAATAAAAAAAGTTTTTTTGGGGGGGGGAATTCAATACAACTCATCACTGAGTACCACTCTTCAAATTGTCAAGCAAAGTGGTGCCTGCATCATGTTATGGGTATGCTTGACATCGGCGAGGACTAGGGAGTTTTTGGGATAAAAATAAATGGAATAGAGCTTAGATCAGGCACAATTCTAGAGGAAAACCAGGTTCAGTTTGATTTCCAACAGACACTGGGAACAAATTCACCTTTCAGCAAGACAATAACCTAAAACACAAGGTCAAATATACACTAGAGTTGCTTACCAACTTTTCCTGTGGCCTAGTTACAGTTATGACTTAAAAATACTTGAACATGGCTGTCTAGCAATGATCAACAACCAACTTGACAGAGCTTGAAAACAAATGTAAATAATAATGTGCAAAAATGTTACAATCCAGGTGTGCAAAGCTCAGAAAGACTCAGTAATTGCTGTCAAAGGTGATTCTAACATGTATTGACACAGGAGGTTGAATACTAATCTAATCAAGATAGTATTTTATTTTTCATTAATTGTTTTTACAGATATTTAAAATAAAGTCCACTTTCACATTACATTTTGTGTAGATTGTTGTCAAAAATTACAATTAAGTCAATTTTAACACAACAACATGTGGAAATAGTCAAATACTTTCTGAAGGCATACCTTCAAAGAATTCCTGTGGATAAAAAATTGAGCCACCTTTTATTGTAATCAACTCTGTTTGATGGTGTCCATATTAGGCCAGCCTAAGTCCTGCTTTGAAACAAGTCCTACTGAGACTGAGGGGGTTGTAATATTAACACCATACAGGTTCAATCTTGCTGTTGTTGCCGCGGTTAAAACCGCACACAATGTGAAGACAATGGTTAATCAACTTCTTGCATAGCAAAGGACATCACTGTATCATCCAGAGATGGCAGTTTTTAGATTTTCTTGATTTAAAACTCTGTACATTATTGCATTAAGAGGTCACAATACAGTGCCCTGACAAAAACATTGGCATCACATAGAATTCAAAGGTCCATGACATCCCTGCCAGACAACAGGCAGGTCAACATTAATGTGCAATTCTCCATTTTGTCTTTGGAAAAAACAAACAGTTGTTTAACTTATAATAACACTGAAATCGAAGGACCAGAGCAAAACATCCCAGATTTTGCAGGGATATTTATTGTGGCTTTGAAAGAGTTAATCGCAGCTGGTGTCAGTTGTCCAGCCTACAAGAGTTCGAAACAAAGTTGAGGTCAATCATGGCACTGTATCCCCATAGCTATCTCCACCATACAAACACTGGAGAGAAGCTAGCCCCCATCATCGGTCTAAAACAACACAGCACTTCCTCTGCTGTCCAGCACTACCACAAATTCACGCCGACCATGTGTAAGGTGAGATTGAAAGTCCTAATATGGACACCGTACACGTGACTGGGGTTGACCTTACATTGTGCAGAGAGACTGCGGTAATTCAAGTCAATCAGGGTGTAGGCAGTTCGACGCTCCCCTCGGTTAAGGTTCAGCAGGTTTAGGAGAAACTAAATGTTGTCAGGTCAAGGTTCGTAATCCCGACTGCCCCAGTGTGAACGTTGCCATGATAACACCTCTCATACACATCTCAGAGCTCTCTGAGGAACAGTCTGACACCAACTACTTGTGACTCTGGAATTGTCATAATATGGACACCTTACACACGGAGCTGGACCTCCCTCTGTGCTCGGGTGGTCGGGATGAGGGGTTCAAAGGTCAATAGGGGGCAAAGAGGATGGACCCTCCCGTTGGCCGGATAGAGCCAGGAGCCGTTCGCAGGAAAGAGGGCGGGAGGGCGGCTGTCTGGAAGATGGAGGTGTTGGGCTTCACCAGGTCCTTCTGGAATGCCAGTTTAGCCTGAGGGGAAGAGAACAACTCCATGAGACACAACAATTCACATGGGGTGTGTGTAATGCTATCCAATTCTATAATTGACTGATTAGTCAACAAATAAATCAGTAAACTAATCCATCAGAGAAACTATTCTACCCTCTCTGCTCAAACAGACAACCCATACCCAATGTATAACGTCAATTAAAAGATACACTTTGAAATTTATATACATATTATCTCAGGATACTGGATATTATTTCATTGAGTTGCTATTCTCTTTCCGTCTGGAAACAGTGTATATACACTGAGTGTACAAAACATTAAGAACACCAGCTCTTTCCATGACAGGTTAAAGAAGGATTTTTAAGCCTTGAGACTATTGAGAAATGGATTGTGTATGTGTGCCACTCAGAGGGTGAACAAGACAAAATATTTAAGTGTTTTTGGTGTATGGTAGTACGTGCCAGACGCACCAATTTGAGTGTTAAGAACTGCAACGCTGCTGGGTTTTTCACACTCAACAGTTTCCCATGTGTATCAAGAATGGTCCACCACCCAAAGGACATCCAGCTAACCTGACACAACTGTCAAAGCATTGGAGTCAACATGGGCCAGCATCCCTATGGAACGCTTTCGACACCTTTCGACTCCATGCCCTGACGAATTGAGGTTGTTCTGAGGGCAAAAGGGTATGCAACTCAATATTAGGAAGGAAATGTGTCTTCCGCATTTAACGGAACCCCTCTGAATCAGAGAGGTGCAGGGGGCTACCTTAATCAACATCCACGTCAACGGCGCCTGGGGAACAGTGAATTAATCATGGTACAGCTAGACAGACACTCATGTTACTTTTCAATGGTACGTTTACAAATAGAACTGAAACTTGTGTCTCATTATGGTAATTCGTGAAATAAGTATAGTCAGTTATAATAGTAATGGCTTAGCAGATAAGAAAAGACAATCAATATTTACCTGGCTAAAAGAGAAGGAATATAATATCTGTTGTTTACAGGAAACTCATTTCAACAATTGTAGATTCAGTTTGGTGGAAAAAGGACTGATGAAATTCAAAAGGAGTGATGATATTAGTTAACCTCTTGGGGATAATTAAGGAGTGGTGGGGCGCCAAACTTAAAATGCAAACGTAGTATTATAAAACATTCCTAAAAATGCAAGTGTTGCACACTCTTCTAAAGCTTAGACTCTTGGCAATCTCACAGCATTGTTAGATTTCAAAAAGGCTTTACGGCGAAAGCACAACATTTGATTGTCTGAGGACAGCACCCCGTGTACTTCCCCCGTTTTTAAACACCTCTATGGACCATAAAGGAAATAACACTACAAACTCACCCTCAGACACTTAAGGAAATCATGAATGTCATGGATATATTGGAATTAGTGGGTATATGGAGGCTTAAATACCCTGACCTAGTGAGATATACATGGTGGAGCTTAATCAAGCTCGTCGTCTTGATTATTTTCTTATGTCATTCTCTCTGGCACCAAAAGTTTAAAAAGTGTTGATAGGGGACAGAATGCGGTCAGACCATCACATAATTGGCATATATATTACTCTTACAGAATTCCACGTGGGCAAGGATTTGGAAATGTAATCAAAGCCTACTGGATGATAACTTTTATATAACTAGGACAGAATTATTTATAACTGACTTTTTCCAACATAACATAGGTACAGCAGATCCCCTTATTGTATGGGACACTTTTAAATGTCCCTATAGAGGCCATGCAATTCAGTACTCATCTCTAAAACAAAAGAAATTTAGGTCAAAAGAGTCCACATTAACAAAGGAAATTGAAGGACTAACAGTACAGATAGATAGCAATAAAAACTGTATTACTAAATTAGATCCAACAATAAAATTAAGGGATTAGAAATCCATGGCTTAAAAACAAAGGTGTCATTGTACACTGATGATTCATGCTTTCTTCTAAAACCACAATTAGAATCTCTCCACAGCCTCATAGATGATCTAGATACTTTTTCTAACCTCTCCGGATTACAAGTGTACTATATTATGTATTGGATCACAAAGAAATCTAACTAGTAGTGTAGTTTACCAATAAAATGTCTGATGGGGATGTGGACATACTCGGTATACGTATCCTGAAAGAAAGAAATTATCTCACTCCAATACATTTGGAGCAAAAATAGATATGATCTTGCTACCATGGAAAGGAAAATACCTGTCTATTTCAGGAAAAATCACCCTGATGAACTCTTTAGTCAAATCACACTATTTGCTTATAGTTTTGCCTACACTTAGTGACCTGCTTTTTAAATTATATAAGCAAAAAATATTCGTTTTTTTATTTGGAATGGCAAGCCAGACAAAATTAAAATGACATATTTATATAATGAATATGAATTCGGGGGGCAGAAATGACTAAATATTAAAGCATTAGACATCTCACTAAAGGCATCAGTCATACAAAAGTTTAAAGGACCTATTTATATAATGAATATGAATTCGGAGGGCTTAAATGATTAAATATTAAAGTATTAGACCTCTCACTAAAGGCATCAGTCATAAAAAAGTTATACTTAAATCCGAAATGGTTCTCTGGTAAATTAGTAAGAACGTCTCACACCATGTTCAAGAATTGCCTTTTCCCCTTTATTCAGATGTTAGACCAAAAAGGGTTAAAGAAAATTGAAGGACCAAAAATTTGACCGCTGTGCCATATAAATTGCAAAATAGTTGGGAAGAAATTTTCGATGTACCCATTCCATGGCACATGGTTAATGAATTGACATGCAAAATGACGCCGGATTCAAAACTTATATTGAACTTATTATACAAAATTCTTTTAACCAATAGAATGTTATATATACATATGGGGGACACAAACTTCCCAGCTCTGCAGATTTTGCTGCGAGGAAGCAGGGTCATTAGATCAATTATTTTGGTACTGTCCATTATGTAGCTCGTTTTTGGTCACAGGTCCAGGAATGGCTGAAGAATTGAAACATTTACCTAGATCTAACGCTGCAGATAGCAATACTGGGTGATTTGAAAAGTCATGGTCGATCAATAATATAATAATTATTTTAGCAAAAATGTTTCTTAAATTTACAATCTGAAGAAACTATGAGAATAGAAAGGTTTAGTACTTTTGTGAAGCATCACAGCACAGTTAAAAAATATATGGCAAATAGAAATCCAAAATGGATGGTGTTAAGAGATAGATGGTAGGTGTTGAATGGAGCTGAAGGGTGGGACTAATAACAACAAGATAACAAATATAAAACATACAGGGTCTGTAAAATGTATATAGGTTCAGAAATAGCACAGTTACAAATAGAAATCAAACTGATTGGACATCAGAAATGAAGGAAGGCCAGGACTAAAAACAAACTAAATATAACTATTGTAAAATAGATTGTGTCTGTAAAATGTGTATGGTATGTATAAACTGAAGGTAGAAGCCTAAGTGTAATTGTTTATTAGTTTACTCCAAGAGGGGTGATAGAGTTTGCGAGGAATAATAAAGGTACATTTAAAAGAAAGTGTGTATATGTGTATATGTATGCATGGAAGTACAGTTGAAGTCAGAAGTTTACATACACCTTAGCCAAATACATTAAAACTCAGTTTGACAATTCCTGACATTTAATCCTAGTAAAAATTCCCTGTCTTAGGTCAGTTTGGATCACCACTTTATTTTAAGAATGTGAAATGTCAGAATAATAGTAGAGAGAATTATTTATTTCATCACATTCCCAGTGGGTAAGAAGTTCACATACACTCAATTAGTATTTTATAGAACTGCCTTTAAATTGTTTAACTTGGGTCAAACGTTTCAGGTAGCCATCCACAAGCTTCCCACAATAAGTTGGGTGAATTTTGGCCCATACCTTCTGACAGAGCTGGTTTACTGAATCAGGTTTTGTAGGCCTCGCTCGCACACGCTTTTTCAGTTCTGCCCGCACATTTCTATAGGATTGAGGTCAGGGCTTTATGATGGCCACTCCAATACATTGACTTTGTTGTCCTTAAGCCATTTTGCCACAGCTTTGGAAGTATGCTTGGGGTCATTGTCCATTTGGAAGACCCATTTGGGACCAAGCTTTAACTTCCTGACTGATGTCTTGAGATGTTGCTTCAATATATCCACATAATTTTCTTACCTCATGATGTCATCTATTTTGTGAAGTGCACCAGTTCCTCCTGCAGCAAAGCACCCCCACAACATGATGCTTCTACCCCCGTGCTTCACGGTTGGGATTGTGTTCTTCGGCTTGCAAGCCTCCCCCTTTTTCCTCCAAACATAATGATGGTCATTATTGCCAAACAGTTCTATTTTTGTTTCATCAGACCAGAGGACATTTCTCCAAAATATACAATCTTTGTCCCCATGTGTAGTTGCAAACCGTATTCTGGATTTTTTGTGGCGGTTTTGGAGCAGTGGCTTTTTCTTTGCTGATCGGCCTTTCAGGTGTTGGAATCGGCTAAACTTTGAACATTGAGATATTAAATAAATTATTGATCAGAAGCATAAAATATAAGGAGTGAAAGAGACTGGGTTTTATGTCCGAAGTGAATGTTCTTTGTAGAAAGACAGATTGCTTTGGAATGTGTTGGGTGGACGGGAGGAGATCAAAGGATTGCTATAGAGGAAGCAGATGGACATCTGTGGATTAGGCGAAGGTCAGGAGGTCAGGAGGTCAGGACAGATCCCCTGAAGGAAGTAATAAGGGTTTACTACCCTCTTCCTGTGGAACCATAAGATGTAAGGATTGGAGGGAAGGAGGAGTGTCTTAAGTGTGAAATATATACCTGGGATTGTGAGAAATGTTTTTTTGGTCTGAATACAGGTGTGTCCACCCTTTGGGAAGAATTTTACTTGGTTAAGCTTCTCAAGCGTCCGTGAGTTATTTACTCTGAAAAATAAGAACCTAACAGAGGTTATGTCGATATAGGACTCATTTTACAGTGGATATAGATACTTTTGTACCTGTTTCCTCCAGCATCTTCACAAGGTCCTTTGTTGTTGTTCTGGAACTGATTTGCACTTTTCGCACCAAAGTACGTTCATCTCTAGGAGACAGAACACGTCTCCTTCCTGAGCGGTACGATGGCTGCGTGGTCCCATGGTGTTTATACTTGCGTACTATTGTTTGTACAGATGAACGTGGTACCTTCTGGCATTTGGAAATTGCTCCCAAGGATGACCCAGACTTGTGGAGGTCTACAATAATTTTTCTGAGGTATTGGCTGATTTCTTTTGATTTTCCCATGATGTCAAGCAAAGAGGCACTGAGTTTGAAGGTAGGCCTTGAAATACATCCACAGGTACACCTCCAATTGACTCAAATGATGTCAATTAGCCTATCAGAAGCTTCTAAAGCCATGACATCATTTTCTGATAGTTTGTTAACAAGAAATTTGTGGAGTGGTTGAAAAGTTTTACTGACTCCAACCGTAAGTGTATGCAAACTTCCGACTTCAACTGTATATGGATATGGGTTTGTGTATGTATGTATATACATAGATATATATATGTTTACCCCAAAAATATATGGGGGATTGGAAATGATGCAGACAATTACATTGATGGAAGCAACAATCTATTTGCAGTATTAAAGCTGATCCACCCCTTTAAAAAAGAAAAACAATGAATAAATAAATAATAGCAAACAAATAAACTGTGGTTTAACTGCCTTGCTCAGGGGCAGAACGACAAATGTTTACCTTGTCAGCTTGGGGATTTGATCCAGCAACCTTTCGGATACTGGCCCAACTCTCGTATCCACCAGGCTACCTGCCGTGTTCCTAATGCTTTGTGCATTCCGTGTAGATTGGACTGACTATCTCCACCAAAACTGAGGAAAATGACTGATGATAATACTGCCTTACTGCTAGGGTGGTGGTGGTGCTGTGTTGCTGCTTGCTGTAAGGACTGTATTTGGGCTTGAAGGGTTTCCCGGCCACTCGGTCTTTGTGCCTCTTACTGGAGATGTGCTGAAACAAGTACAAAAAAGGGTTGACATTAGTCTTGTAAGCGCATTAAATATTATATTTCAAAGTCGTTCATACTCAAAGATTGAGTTGGATCACAACCTCAATATGTCCGCCGTAAGCGGTCACTAAACTGACACTGATTTCGTATTTCTTCTGAGATAATCAGTTTGATCCAGTTGTAACCTTTCATTGTACAACATATCTCAGGGATGGGGAGCTTTGGTCTTTACAGGGTCGCAGTATGTGCAGGCTTTTGTTCCAGCCCAAAAGCCACCCACCTAGTTGACTCATGGAGGACATATTCTATGAATTAGAGACTTCCTATGATAAACTTTGCAAGATGACATATCATACTACAGACATTTCAAATGTAATTTGACTTCACAGGCAATGGCATGGCACATACTCAAAACTTGTAGAAATAAAATACCGCGGTACAGGATTTTGTGACAAAGACAAGAGTGTTGTGTTGCACACACACACTGAGGCGATTGTTCTGCCAAGTCTAACTCAATCCACTTGTTGTACTGAAGTAAAATGTATTATTTTGGATTTGTTATCCCTTGAATGAATAAATGTCTGTAATTGTCTATTTCTTTACCTGTTTGAGCTGGATCTCTGAGTTGACATGGACATCACAGATTTCGCAGTGGAACGTCTTGTTCTGCAGGCCTGAGCCTTTGGTGATGGTGGCCTGGACCTTGAGCTTAGCCCCTGGCCTGGGATAGGCTTTGATGGGCCCTGCTCCGTCCCTCGCCTCCAGCATCGTTTTGTGCTTGGAACCTGGTTAAGGATGTCGAATACCAAGCAAGCAAATTAAAGAGGCTATACGTCACGTTTAAAGGGTGCTCTTGAGCCAAAAGGGGTACATCCCATAGATGGACAGAAATTACACCTCCTCAGGCAATACATTTATTATTACATTATATATACAGTATAGGAACCATACCCAAAGTTTTACATAAACAATTAGCAACCAGTAGATGCCATTTAGCCGACCTGTGTTGTGAGCCTCGAGCTGGGAGAGGGAGTTGACGGCCACTTTGCATAACGAACAGTAGAGGAGCTTCTTGGCCTTCTCCTCCTCTGATTCGTCAGAGGGCTCGCACAGGGTGGGAGCAGCAGGCACAACAGGCACTGTTGGTTTAGTGTTGGTTTAGTGAGGGCGGGCTTTGGTTTAGTGAGGTTTAGTGTTGGTTTAGTGAGGGCGGGCTTTGGCATCTCTGGGACCCGTGTTAACATTTTGTCTGTGAGTATAACAGAACACGCATATGGCAGGCGAAAACCCGAGGAATTTCTGTCCTGGAAAAAGTGATTTTGACAAATTGCCTCATTTAGAACCCCTCCCTTATGAAAATGCCCATATAAGGGCATATGAATGCAGTACCTATCGCTTCCTCTGGATGTCAACAGTCTCGAGAAAGTGTTCTGATTCTTTTTAGATGCTTTTGGAGCAGAGAAGAAGACGAATAAGGAAGTGTACACACAGATAAAACGCGCGTTCACGGCTGGCATGCTCTGTGGTTTTGTCCTTTCTTATCGCCCAGTTTATATTATACTATTTATACATAAAAGTGTTCCTAAGGATACATTTAAAATGATGTTTGATTGTTCTTGGACAAGTTTATAGCTTTAAGTTGAACAAGTTCTCTTCACGTTTCAATAGATAATTGGAGGCTCTATTTTCTCATTATAACGCGCCAACCAAACTGAGATTTATGGACATAATACATTACTTTTTCTAACAAAAGAACCATGGATTGTCTTTGTTGGACACTTGGGAAGCCCTCAGCAGAAGTTCATCAAAAGGTAATTGATTTGTTTTCGCTGTGAAATGTGTTATGTGTGAACCGTGATGGCTTATGAATTCATGGTAATGGGAAAAATATGTTAGGTGCTACCCTCAAACAATCAAATGTGGTGCTTTCGCCGTAAAGCCTTTTTGAAATCTGATAACGCTGTGATTTTGCCAAGAAGCAGAGCTTTTGATGAAAATGAAACACTTGTATATTGATGCATGTTTAAAAATTCAACTTTTGGATTTTGAATTTGGCGCCTTGCATTTCACCTGGTAGTGTCGGGAGTAACGCCCCACCGCTCCCTAAGAAGTTAAACCATAAGATTTAAGGATTGGAGAGAAGGAGGAGTGTCTTAAGTGGGATATACATCTGGTTGGGAGAAATGTTGGGTTGTCTGAATTACAGCTGTGCAGAACCTTTGGAAGAATTGAACTTGGTTAAAGCTTCTCTAGTGTCTGTGAGTTTTTTACTCTGAAAAATAAGAACCTAACACTCCCCATTTCGGACCGATTTATTCAATTTTGTGCCTATGAATTAGCCAGTATATTTGAGCTGACCTGCCGAGGAACAGGCCGTATACATGATGATGGAGCTTTTTTAAAATATTTTTTTTATGGGCAATCTGCAATTGGTACATAAATATACCCATTGATTCTTGAAGAATATAACTTATGAATGCCACATGAGCTTAATTCAACTGTCGTAACCCATCAGAACCCAAAATATAAGCTTGTTTTACTCCATTGTTTGTAAACAATGTAATTAGCCTATAATGTTGATATCATGGATGGTCATTCCTTGCATCCATAGCTTTGTCTATGAATTTGCACGTGCTTACATTTCTCCAGCCCCATCCCTAAACTGTGGTGGGGTTAAACTAATTCACAATATTCCTTGCTCATATCAATATCATAACAAATTATTGATATTGGGACCCATCACTACTTATCCAGCATGAATACATCAACCACTAAACCATGCAACAGCCCAGGTGGTAGCGTAGCCTACCAATTCCAACTCAGATCAATGGGTATGCAATCCAACACCACTTTCAAAGGTCAGTGACTTTAGCAATCCAACTCAGCACATTGATGTAGGCACTAAATTCAAATTACCCTGCCACATGTTTACAAGCTCCTCTGAGCTGAGGTATAACAATAACACACAGAGAAGCACACACACATACACACACACACAAACACACACACACAAACACACACACACACTTAACATCATCACTAGTCCAAACGCTTAAGACAAAGACCAATAAGACAACGGCTGTATATAGCATGCTGCACAAATGTTCGTAGCAGACAATTTCCTGTCCCAAATGGTACCATATTCCCTATATAGTGCACTACCTTTGACCAGAGCCCACATAGTGCATTACTTTTGACTAGAGCCCTATGTAGGGAATAGGATGTCATTTGGGACTCATCCTTAAACAAGAAGAGCTATTAACCTGGTTGCTCAGAGCTGCAGGCAGTGACAGCGATACTGGAGGAGAAAGAGGAGGTGGTGGAGGATGTGATACTCTTTCCTCTGTCCTGGCTGGGTGTGCTGTTGTTTTTCAGGGTTTTATGTTTAGGGGTCTCCTGCGCTTTGAGCTTCTTGGCATGTTTGCTGCCTTTGTAGTGCGCCTCGGCTTGGCTCTACAAAGGAGAACAAATTAACTGTTCCGTCAGGCTCATTTCTGACACAGAGATCACCGCCTCAAACACACACACGCACACACACACACACACGCACACACACACGCACACACACACACACACACACACACACACACACACACACACACACACACACACACACACACACACACGCACACGCACATGCTTGCAGACCTAGGGCTGTTACTGTGACCTTATTACCGCCACACCAGCAGTCAAATTCCACATGACAGTACCTAGGCTTCTTTAAGCTCTGATGGTCATTAGTAGCCTACCAAACTTGCTAACTGCCTGGTACTCAGAACTCTATTGTTCCACTCATCACTCGAAAATAAAATCAAAGCCCATGAGCTCATGTTGTACAACAATTCTATAGGCTATGCAATTGTGTGAGAAAATAGAGTTTTGATGGCCTCTATCAAAAAGAGGATGATCCCATCAGCTTTCTATAGGCTAGGCCTACTATATTTATTTATCAACTGTCCTAATATTAAACACATTGCTTCACTTTACAACAGGAGTATAGCCTCCCTGGCTGGCATGAAAATGAAACACGGGAAAAGTATCCTCCATTTGCTATTTAAGTGCATAGATTATGTATTCTTTTCCCCCTTGCCAGGTTCCGAGACAGGTGCATGATAATGGTCCATTCTATATCAAAACTCATTACAAACATATATTTTTTTGTATATGTAAAGAAAACATTTACATTAAGAATAGTCTGATGGGTGACAATATTGGCCAATCATGAATGATGAATGATGCCCAGTGTCACGGTCGTTCTCAGAAATTGACCAAGGGTGTCACGGTTGTTCCCATTTCTGAGAGGCAAGAAACAGTGCATGCCTTTTTGTTGCGACTTTTTCAAATCATAGTCGCACACTTCATGTAGCCTAGCCCATAGGCTTATATGTTTTGATAAGGTTTGTATCACAACTAATGTGGCCAAATAACTTTTTTAAATTAAGCACATTAATCTGCTTTATAACCGGTGGAGAACCTAACTGGCATATTGTACATAGACTGCATGTGAGTTTCAAGTTTGGGGAAGATCATTTTCACCATAAAAATGCACCTTTATAATAAAGCATTACATGCATTATTGCATTTGCTGTCACTTTCGAGAACAGTGCTTTACCTACCGCTAATTGATTTTATTTAGGAATATTTGCACTTATAGCCTACTGCCATGTGCGCATTGCTGTGCTTATAATGTGAAGAAATAGCCGAATAGTTTATCAACATTTTAAGCTAAATGTTCTGATCTGTTGCATCAGCCTTAATGCTTTTAAATATGTATTTATTGCACAGAAGGACAAGTTGACCAATAGAACAGGTCAACTTTTTGTCCTATGGGGAATAGTAGATTGACATAGGCTAGTGCTTTTGCTGTTCCTTATGCCTACTCATCTTGTTGGCTGAAGAAAAGTAAGATAAATGTGGACACTTAACATCTTCAATACGCCCATCGGAATTTGATAAGAGGGACACACGCATTCACTTGTAGCCTACTTAGCTGAAATTCCTCTGAGAAGGACCCGATCATGTGACTGGCATTGGTTAATAAGAATTGAGATATCTGAGAGAGCCATGTGAGTGAGAGGTGCTTTGGAGCATTGCAGCCAGAAGAAGGGAATTAAATTTATTATATTCAGCCCAAGGGCAGCCATAAAAGGCATTGATTTTTAGGGGGCATTACGCCACACAAGGGTAATGCCGCCAGGATATTTGAAGCCTGTTGAGAATATTATCAAGTGCTTGTCATATTGTGAATGAGAGACTGAGGAAGTGCGGCTGCACAATAAACAAATCAGAGCTCATGCCTTTCATGCAACTTTTTACAAATCACCAGAGTCCCATCATGCAGCCATAGAATGTATTAAAAATCAAACATATAGACTAACATTTGTATCACAGTTAAAGTTGCATAAATACCTAAATTAAGCATATACTGTTGGAGGACAAGTTTCTTTGTTAACCGCTCAACACATAACAGCAGCATCTGCACACTTCCTTTGAAATCATTTGGAGAAAATATCCTTTCTATTTTATTAAGTTATGTTCAATTGTATTCTTCATACTATTATAATAATACAAAATAATGCAACAAAATTCTAAGCAAATCTTGTCTGCTAAATGCACTAGTGTAGCCCACATCCATATGGCATTGCCATATCAGGGCCTAACATAATGACAACTCACAGTATGCTATTCTCTTCTTCTGAAATAGACAACATTTTCTTAATTTCATGTTTCTTTAGACCTGTCTAAAATAAATAATGGATTTATTGTGATGGTGTAGGCTATAATAAATTGATCTATTAGACTTTTTAAAATGTAAATGTTCCAAAGCGGCATCAGTGGTTCTAGGAGATGCTAAACCTGTTTCTGTTAATTAATGGGCAATTACCATGAGACCGGCAGATATTTTCTTGACAATCACCAGCAGACAAAATGTCATGACCGCCACAGACCCTTACAAAAACAACACGTTCATTTTGAAGTTAAAATCGCATTTTCTCATGTATTAAATTTGCGGTTTCACATGTTTAAAATGTTCACATGTGAAAATTGGATATGCAGTTTCACATGTGGAATTGGCAAGTTCACATTTGAAAATGTGGGTTCACGTGTAAGAAAACTCCACGTGAAAAACATTCACATGTGAAAATCACATTTGCAGTTTCAAGCGAAAAACTTCAATTCCACTGCAATTCCAAATCTGAAAGTGAGATTTATTTCCACCAGTGGAATTAGTTTGACCAATTGAGGGACAAGGAAACAGTTTTGCAGGACATTCACAGAACATTTATTTGGGGCAGGTTAATGGATCACGTTGAAATGGCAACATAGTTCTGCTGTATTAAGGTAAATTACTGTTAAAGGGGCAATTGTTAGTTGCTGCATAAATGTTTTGACTTATAAATGGTTGATTCTTGAAAAACATAATGTATTTATTAATGGCACAAAAGTAACAAACGTATATTTGGGGACAAGAGCTTAGTTCAACTATCGTACCCCATCAGAACCCCAAATATACGTTTGTTTTACACTGTTTGTAAACAAAATAAATGTAAACATCCTAAAAACATGGGTTTTATCCATAGTTTCCATAGCGTAGTCTATGGATTTGAGAGAGGTTGCATTTCTCCAGACCCATCCTTCAGCTTTTTACTGAAACTGTGGTGGGGAGTACACTTTGTTAATGTTTCAATTAAGGATTGCCACTATAAATACCTTCAATAGAGATATAGTTTTATAATATTATGCAATCCTCTAGACTGAGTTACTTTTGTGCCATTAATATAAAGCAAAACTTCTTAGTATTGCAAACAAAAACAATGACCTTGAAAGCTAAACTTAAACCCAAAAGTATTGATATCATGTGATTTGTTCATGTGTCTTTTTTGTAAGGGGACACACACACACGCACACACACACCGGAGCAGTGCGGCTTGGCAGGGTTGTGTTTTGGAGGACGCATGGCTCTAGACCTTCGCCTCTCCTGAGTCCAGCGATGGGACAAAACTGTAACTACCAATTGGCTATCACGGAAAAGGGGTAAAAAGTACAACAACAAAAAAGAGAGAGGGGCTGTCAACAGTTTAATGACATATGTTTTGTGGGGATTTTTTTTTTTTACTATCGACACGGTTTGACAGCCCATGGCATACAGAGTTTGAGCGGAATATCACCTGTGGTGCAGCAAGAGGCTGCATGCTCCTCAAACAGAAGTGTGAAGGAAAATAACCGGAGTAGCCTTCCACAAGCTTCCCACAATAATTTGGGTGAATTTTGGCCCATTCGTTCTGACAGAGCTGGTGTAACTGAGTCAGGTTTGTAGGATATATCCACATGTTTCTTGAATATATCCACATCATTTTCCTTCCTCATGATGCCATATATTTTGTGAAGTGCACCACTCCTTCCTGCAGCAAAGCACAACATGATGTGCCACCCCTGTGCTTCACTGTTGGGATGGTGTTCTTCGACTTGCAAGCCTCCCCCTTTTTCCTCCAAACATAACGATGGTCATTATGGCCAAACAGTTCTATTTTTGTTTCATCAGACCAGAGGTAATTTCTCCTAAAAGTACGATCTTTGTCCCCATGTGCAGTTGCAAACCGTAGTCTGGCTTTTTTATGGCGGTTTTGGAGCAGTGGTTTCTTTCTTGCTGAGCTGCCTGTCAGGTTATGTCAATATAGGACTTATTTTACCGTGGAAATAGATACTTTTGTACCTGTTTCCTCCAGAATTTTCACAAGGTCCTTTGCTGTTGTTCTAGGATTGATTTGCACTTTTAGCACCAAAATACGTTAATCTCTAGGAGACAGAGACAGTAAAATTCTATTAAAATGTATGGAAATGTATGGCCAAATTCTTTAAAAAGTATGTTCATTCATTCTTGAGTGGTATGATGGCTGCGTGGTCCCATTGTGTTCATACTTGTGTACTATTGTTTGTACAGATGAACGTGGTACCTTCAAGCATTTGTAAATTGCTCCCAAGGATGAACCAGACTTGCGGAGGTCTACAATAAGGTCTTGGCTGATTTCTTTTGATTTTCCCATGATGTCAAGAGGCACTGAGTAGTCCTTGAAATACATCCACAGGTACACCTCCAATTGACTCAAATTATGTCAATTAACCTGTCAGAAGCTTCTAAAGCCATGACATAATTTTCTGGAATTTTCCAAGCAGTGTAAAGGCACAGTCAACTTAGTGTAAAAAAACTTCTGACCAACTGGAATTGTGATACTGTCTGTAAACAATTGTTGGAAAAATTACTTGTGTCATGCACAAAGTAGATGTCCTAACCGACTTGCCAAAACTATAGTTTGTTAACAAGAAATTTGTGGAGTGGTTGAAAAACGAGTTTAAATGACTCCAACCTAAGTGTATGTAAACTTCCGACTTCAACTGTGGGTTGCGTCCCAAATGCCACCCTATTCTCTATAAAGTGCCCTACTTTTGACCAGAACCCATAGGACATGCAGTAAATAGGGAATAGAGTGCCATGTTGGACTCAAACATAGGAGTAAAACATCTAAGTGTTCGTCGTTATCTTATTCCTTTTCAATCCACTAATGCTTCCCCCAAAAAATACAATAACAGTGGCAGCCGATTTAATTTGGTAAATTGCTGTCTAACTTTACTAACTTGATTAGGGAAATATTCTTGGGGTTAGATCTTCACTCAGAGTACGTGCCTTGAGGGAAACATACATGGAACCGGACTATATCAATCACGTTTTTATCTGTGGTGCCAAACACAGACGCGCACGTACGCACCAGACACCTGGGTTCAAACACTATTTGAAATCATTCAAATACTTTTAGCATTTGCTTTAGCCTACCTCAAGTGCAGAAGATGCAGTTTACACTTTTGTGACTATTCTATTGGTTCCATTGCGCCAGGCAAGCTCAAACCCCAGCTAACGTATTTATAATGATTTAAAAAGTATTTAACCCAGGTTGGCATGCACACACACGAGCACGCGCACACGCACACAGTGTCACACATCAGTGTCAAAGGTAACTATATTCAGTCCTAATCAAAGCACATGAGGCAAACGTTTGTTTTCCATTGTGTGTCCTAATGAAAATGACCCTAATCACCTGTCAGTCCACTTCAACGGAAAGATGACAATACAGTGCATTCGGAAAGTATTCAGACCCCTTGACTTTTTCCACATTTTGTTACGTTACAGCCTTCTTCTAAAACTGATTAAATAAAACATTTTGATCATCAATCTACACACAATAACCCATTATGACAAAGTGAAAACAGGCTTTTTGGCTTTGTCATTATGGGGTATTGCATGTAGATTGATGATGAAAAAAACAATTTAATCTATTTTAGAATAAGGCTGTAATGTAACAAAATGTGGAAAAAGTCAAGGGGTCTGAATACTTTCCGAATGCACTATACCTCTGCTTTTCTACCTGCCTCCCAGAGGCTACTACACGGCCTGTGGGGTTAGAATCGGCTGACAAATGGGGCGAGGGAATATTAAATGACAGGAGAAAGATGAAAAGCAATATAACATTGACAAATCCAATGATTAAAGACTTCATACAGAAACTGACAAGGCCCATTGTGAGTGACACTGAGAGCCTTGAAGACTTATAATTTTTTATTAGATGGTTTTATATTTCCAGCCTTTTTTTTTTTTATTCTCTCTGATCAATACTGCAGGGCAATTGCATGCCGGTTTGGCCCAATGATAATCATGATGTTTTGAATATTCTTTAAAATCCGTAGAATGGTCCTTGGAGAGAAGGGTGTTTGGCATTCATTTGAAATCTGTCTTCAAAATAATTTTTAGGAAATTTGTGACATTTTGGCCTTTCTCAGGACACCATCTGTAATATGAGTTTGAGTATTGGATAGGATCAAATTGAAATGTTTCTACCAAAATAAATATGAGAAGCATATGCATAAACATGGTAGCAATTGAAAGGGATCACTTTGGAGATTATGGAAAAATTATCAGACCAAAGGTGAGGACACAACAGTTCACATGACACAAGACTGAATCCAAACATTACATTGTTGATTTTATGTGCATTTTACATTTACTGTACTTTTCGCAGCATTTGTCGATAACGAAATCTGAAAATACTCTGGATACATTCAGTAATATAATAAGAATTCATGGAAATGTAGGGTAGGTGCAACAGAAGACTGCGGTTTGAGTGAGAGGTCTCACTGGTGTCTCCAAGTTGCCACACAACTCACCAAAGTGTGCATATTTCTTAAGTAATTTCATTAATAGGTGATTCTTTTAGATCGCCTAGTTGTGCCGTTGAGGAACTGAAGCAAGCACACTTGTAGTTTTTTGTTTGGAACACAGCCCTGCATCCCCACCTTCACACAATTACTGTTGTTTACGCAATCCAAAAGCAGCCCATTATAAATTGCAATCTGGGTCAGGTGGGCATCATTTGAAAGCTTATTCTATTGCCCACATGACTAGCTATAAAATACGATCTTACAGTGATAGGCTTTCACAAGGCACTTCAGAGATAACAATTTTGGTGCTCACAGAATGGAGTCATGAGTGCATTCAAGTGCATGTTCCATGGCAAACATAGGCTCATTCTGTTCAGAACAACACAGGGTATAATGCCATGTCATTCTTGTAACTGTACATCAAACATAGCGATCATCAACATTGATACTGTAAATTACATGAGTTTTATAATATGGAAATGTGAAGTGCACATTTGAACTCCAAATCTGAGCATTCCCCTCACTCAGACAACAAAACATTTTCAAAAGTAGCCCAATTAACTGCGAGGATGGGGGCATCTTCTTGTTGCACTTGCTGCTCAAGTTTAGAACAACTGGCAGTTGAATTGTATAGAGAGCTGTAAAGTGGAGACCCTGGTTCCCGACGCTATGTACTGTATAGAATGTTACTGTACTGCCACTACGTTCCAATTTAGGCCCTTATTAGTAACCAAATCTGCCATATGCTGCATTTACTGTGAATTTGGTCTCTGCGAACACAGGAACACTGGCTTTAAAACGTACATTGTGGACAAAGCTTGATCGAATTGAATCCCGGACCTTTCTATGAGTTTAATTTGGGGAAGACGCAAAACATAATAATTATCTTTTGGGCAGTCTGGCGTGGATTGTCGCTGCAATGTTGATATTGTATCAGCTATGCTCTCAATCACACAGTAACCATGGCATATATTAACCACCTTTTTCATAAAGCGTTTCAGAGTAGGAGTCCTAATCTAGAAGCACGTCCTCCCATGTCCATGTAATCTTATTCATTATAATCGAAAATACAAAACTGATCCTAGATCAGCACTCTTTCGCCGAAACGCTGATGAGTCCAGGAATAGGAGTCCAGCACTACAGTTCAGTAGAAACTGAAATGTCACTGTAGATTATTGGATAACCATTGAAACACACTGATAAGAAAGAACCTCCCCTGATACCAATCAATCAATCAAATGTATTTATAAAACCCTTCTTACATCAGCTGATGTCACAGAGTGCTGTACAGAAACCCAGCCTAAAACCCCAAACAGCAAGCGATGCAGGTGTAGAAGCACGGTGGCTAGGAAAAACTCCCTAGAAAGGCCAGAAGCTAGGAAGAAAGGGGTGGGGTTGCCAGTCCTCTTCTGGCTGTGCCGGGTGGAGATTATAACAGAACATGGCCAAGATGTTAAAATGTTCATTGATAACCAGCAGGGTCAAATAATAATAAACATCCATTAAGTCCCAAAGGAGTTAGTAAGGAAACTTAAAAGTCAATGTTCCAAGTCCTGTTTCGCCCACAGTGCTGTGGTTTGTTTGATTTTATGATCATGATGAGTGGTGGACAGTGAAACTCTCCTCTTCCACACTAGGGCTCATTTCACAAAATCCCGCTCTTTTTTCCTCCTCTCTCTATCACTGTCTCTCTCTCTCTCTCTTTGACTGCATCTCTTTGATGAGTCTTTCAGAGTCAATAACTACTACCTAATTACACAGGGCAGAGAATGTCAACTCCACAATACTTAAATACAACAACACTTAAGCTCTTCCCTAGACTGTCTAGGGAACACACACTTCACACAACTTAATATAGCTACCTGAAGACGAATGACAATGCAAACTGATGTCTTAATATGTCCCATAGTTCAGAAAGCTGAGAGAGAGAGAGATCCCCATATACTCACATCTGAGTTGAAGCGCAGCTGGCAGATGTTGCAGGAAATAACTAATGTGGCCACAACTAATGTGGCCAAATAACTTTTTTAAATTAAGCACATTAATCTGCTTTATAACCGGTGGAGAACCTAACTGGCATATTGTACATAGACTGCATGTGAGTTTCAAGTTTGGGGAAGATCATTTTCACCATAAAAATGCACCTTTATAATAAAGCATTACATGCATTATTGCATTTGCTGTCACTTTCGAGAACAGTGCTTTACCTACCGCTAATTGATTTTATTTAGGAATATTTGCACTTATAGCCTACTGCCATGTGCGCATTGCTGTGCTTATAATGTGAAGAAATAGCCGAATAGTTTATCAACATTTTAAGCTAAATGTTCTGATCTGTTGCATCAGCCTTAATGCTTTTAAATATGTATTTATTGCACAGAAGGACAAGTTGACCAATAGAACAGGTCAACTTTTGTCCTATGGGGGAATAGTAGATTGACATAGGCTAGTGCTTTTGCTGTTCCTTATGCCTACTCATCTTGTTGGCTGAAGAAAAGTAAGATAAATGTGGACACTTAACATCTTCAATACGCCCATCGGAATTTGATAAGAGGGACACACGCATTCACTTGTAGCCTACTTAGCTGAAATTCCTCTGAGAAGGACCCGATCATGTGACTGGCATTGGTTAATAAGAATTGAGATATCTGAGAGAGCCATGTGAGTGAGAGGTGCTTTGGAGCATTGCAGCCAGAAGAAGGGAATTAAATTTATTATATTCAGCCCAAGGGCGGCCATAAAAGGCATTGATTTTTAGGGGGCATTACGCCACACAAGGGTAATGCCGCCAGGATATTTGAAGCCTGTTGAGAATATTATCAAGTGCTTGTCATATTGTGAATGAGAGACTGAGGAAGTGCGGCTGCACAATAAACAAATCAGAGCTCATGCCTTTCATGCAACTTTTTTACAAATCACCAGAGTCCCATCATGCAGCCATAGAATGTATTAAAAATCAAACATATAGACTAACATTTGTATCACAGTTAAAGTTGCATAAATACCTAAATTAAGCATATACTGTTGGAGGACAAGTTTCTTTGTTAACCGCTCAACACATAACAGCAGCATCTGCACACTTCCTTTGAAATCATTTGGAGAAAATATCCTTTCTATTTTATTAAGTTATGTTCAATTGTATTCTTCATACTATTATAATAATACAAAATAATGCAACAAAATTCTAAGCAAATCTTGTCTGCTAAATGCACTAGTGTAGCCCACATCCATATGGCATTGCCATATCAGGGCCTAACATAATGACAACTCACAGTATGCTATTCTCTTCTTCTGAAATAGACAACATTTTCTTAATTTCATGTTTCTTTAGACCTGTCTAAAATAAATAATGGATTTATTGTGATGGTGTAGGCTATAATAAATTGATCTATTAGACTTTTTAAAATGTAAATGTTCCAAAGCGGCATCAGTGGTTCTAGGAGATGCTAAACCTGTTTCTGTTAATTAATGGGCAATTACCATGAGACCGGCAGATATTTTCTTGACAATCACCAGCAGACAAAATGTCATGACCGCCACAGACCCTTACAAAAACAACACGTTCATTTTGAAGTTAAAATCGCATTTTCTCATGTATTAAATTTGCGGTTTCACATGTTTAAAATGTTCACATGTGAAAATTGGATATGCAGTTTCACATGTGGAATTGGCAAGTTCACATTTGAAAATGTGGGTTCACGTGTAAGAAAACTCCACGTGAAAAACATTCACATGTGAAAATCACATTTGCAGTTTCAAGCAAAAACTTCAATTCCACTGCAATTCCAAATCTGAAAGTGAGATTTATTTCCACCAGTGGAATTAGTTTGACCAATTGAGGGACAAGGAAACAGTTTTGCAGGACATTCACAGAACATTTATTTGGGGCAGGTTAATGGATCACGTTGAAATGGCAACATAGTTCTGCTGTATTAAGGTAAATTACTGTTAAAGGGGCAATTGTTAGTTGCTGCATAAATGTTTTGACTTATAAATGGTTGATTCTTGAAAAACATAATGTATTTATTAATGGCACAAAAGTAACAAACGTATATTTGGGGACAAGAGCTTAGTTCAACTATCGTACCCATCAGAACCCCAAATATACGTTTGTTTTACACTGTTTGTAAACAAAATAAATGTAAACATCCTAAAAACATGGGTTTTATCCATAGTTTCCATAGCGTAGTCTATGGATTTGAGAGAGGTTGCATTTCTCCAGACCCATCCTTCAGCTTTTTACTGAAACTGTGGTGGGGAGTACACTTTGTTAATGTTTCAATTAAGGATTGCCACTATAAATACCTTCAATAGAGATATAGTTTTATAATATTATGCAATCCTCTAGACTGAGTTACTTTTGTGCCATTAATATAAAGCAAAACTTCTTAGTATTGCAAACAAAAACAATGACCTTGAAAGCTAAACTTAAACCCAAAAGTATTGATATCATGTGATTTGTTCATGTGTCTTTTTGTAAGGGGACACACACACACGCACACACACACCGGAGCAGTGCGGCTTGGCAGGGTTGTGTTTTGGAGGGCGATGGCTCTAGACCTTCGCCTCTCCTGAGTCCAGCGATGGGACAAAACTGTAACTACCAATTGGCTATCACGGAAAAGGGGTAAAAAGTACAACAACAAAAAAGAGAGAGGGGCTGTCAACAGTTTAATGACATATGTTTTGTGGGGATTTTTTTTTACTATCGACACGGTTTGACAGCCCATGGCATACAGAGTTTGAGCGGAATATCACCTGTGGTGCAGCAAGAGGCTGCATGCTCCTCAAACAGAAGTGTGAAGGAAAATAACCGGAGTAGCCTTCCACAAGCTTCCCACAATAATTTGGGTGAATTTTGGCCCATTCGTTCTGACAGAGCTGGTGTAACTGAGTCAGGTTTGTAGGATATATCCACATGTTTCTTGAATATATCCACATCATTTTCCTTCCTCATGATGCCATATATTTTGTGAAGTGCACCACTCCTTCCTGCAGCAAAGCACAACATGATGTGCCACCCCTGTGCTTCACTGTTGGGATGGTGTTCTTCGACTTGCAAGCCTCCCCCTTTTTCCTCCAAACATAACGATGGTCATTATGGCCAAACAGTTCTATTTTTGTTTCATCAGACCAGAGGTAATTTCTCCTAAAAGTACGATCTTTGTCCCCATGTGCAGTTGCAAACCGTAGTCTGGCTTTTTATGGCGGTTTTGGAGCAGTGGTTTCTTTCTTGCTGAGCTGCCTGTCAGGTTATGTCAATATAGGACTTATTTTACCGTGGAAATAGATACTTTTGTACCTGTTTCCTCCAGAATTTTCACAAGGTCCTTTGCTGTTGTTCTAGGATTGATTTGCACTTTTAGCACCAAAATACGTTAATCTCTAGGAGACAGAGACAGTAAAATTCTATTAAAATGTATGGAAATGTATGGCCAAATTCTTTAAAAAGTATGTTCATTCATTCTTGAGTGGTATGATGGCTGCGTGGTCCCATTGTGTTCATACTTGTGTACTATTGTTTGTACAGATGAACGTGGTACCTTCAAGCATTTGTAAATTGCTCCCAAGGATGAACCAGACTTAGGAGGTCTACAATAAGGTCTTGGCTGATTTCTTTTGATTTTCCCATGATGTCAAGAGGCACTGAGTAGTCCTTGAAATACATCCACAGGTACACCTCCAATTGACTCAAATTATGTCAATTAACCTGTCAGAAGCTTCTAAAGCCATGACATAATTTTCTGGAATTTTCCAAGCAGTGTAAAGGCACAGTCAACTTAGTGTAAAAAAACTTCTGACCAACTGGAATTGTGATACTGTCTGTAAACAATTGTTGGAAAAATTACTTGTGTCATGCACAAAGTAGATGTCCTAACCGACTTGCCAAAACTATAGTTTGTTAACAAGAAATTTGTGGAGTGGTTGAAAAACGAGTTTAAATGACTCCAACCTAAGTGTATGTAAACTTCCGACTTCAACTGTGGGTTCGTCCCAAATGCCACCCTATTCTCTATAAAGTGCCCTACTTTTGACCAGAACCCATAGGACATGCAGTAAATAGGGAATAGAGTGCCATGTTGGACTCAAACATAGGAGTAAAACATCTAAGTGTTCGTCGTTATCTTATTCCTTTTCAATCCACTAATGCTTCCCCCAAAAAATACAATAACAGTGGCAGCCGATTTAATTTGGTAAATTGCTGTCTAACTTTACTAACTTGATTAGGGAAATATTCTTGGGGTTAGATCTTCACTCAGAGTACGTGCCTTGAGGGAAACATACATGGAACCGGACTATATCAATCACGTTTTTATCTGTGGTGCCAAACACAGACGCCGCACGCATGCACCAGACACCTGGGTTCAAACACTATTTGAAATCATTCAAATACTTTTAGCATTTGCTTTAGCCTACCTCAAGTGCAGAAGATGCAGTTTACACTTTTGTGACTATTCTATTGGTTCCATTGCGCCAGGCAAGCTCAAACCCCAGCTAACGATTTATAATGATTTAAAAAGTATTTAACCCAGGTTGGCATGCACACACACGAGCACGCGCACACGCACACAGTGTCACACATCAGTGTCAAAGGTAACTATATTCAGTCCTAATCAAAGCACATGAGGCAAACGTTTGTTTTCCATTGTGTGTCCTAATGAAAATGACCCTAATCACCTGTCAGTCCACTTCAACGGAAAGATGACAATACAGTGCATTCGGAAAGTATTCAGACCCTTGACTTTTTCCACATTTTGTTCACGTTACAGCCTTCTTCTAAAACTGATTAAATAAAACATTTTGATCATCAATCTACACACAATAACCCATTATGACAAAGTGAAAACAGGCTTTTTGGCTTTGTCATTATGGGGTATTGCATGTAGATTGATGATGAAAAAAACAATTTAATCTATTTTAGAATAAGGCTGTAATGTAACAAAATGTGGAAAAAGTCAAGGGTCTGAATACTTTCCGAATGCACTATACCTCTGCTTTTCTACCTGCCTCCCAGAGGCTACTACACGGCCTGTGGGGTTAGAATCGGCTGACAAATGGGGCGAGGGAATATTAAATGACAGGAGAAAGATGAAAAGCAATATAACATTGACAAATCCAATGATTAAAGACTTCATACAGAAACTGACAAGGCCCATTGTGAGTGACACTGAGAGCCTTGAAGACTTATAATTTTTTATTAGATGGTTTTATATTTCCAGCCTTTTTTTTTTTTATTCTCTCTGATCAATACTGCAGGGCAATTGCATGCCGGTTTGGCCCAATGATAATCATGATGTTTTGAATATTCTTTAAAATCCGTAGAATGGTCCTTGGAGAGAAGGGTGTTTGGCATTCATTTGAAATCTGTCTTCAAAATAATTTTTAGGAAATTTGTGACATTTTGGCCTTTCTCAGGACACCATCTGTAATATGAGTTTGAGTATTGGATAGGATCAAATTGAAATGTTTCTACCAAAATAAATATGAGAAGCATATGCATAAACATGGTAGCAATTGAAAGGGATCACTTTGGAGATTATGGAAAAATTATCAGACCAAAGGTGAGGACACAACAGTTCACATGACACAAGACTGAATCCAAACATTACATTGTTGATTTTATGTGCATTTTACATTTACTGTACTTTTCGCAGCATTTGTCGATAACTTGAAATCTGAAAATACTCTGGATACATTCAGTAATATAATAAGAATTCATGGAAATGTAGGGTAGGTGCAACAGAAGACTGCGGTTTGAGTGAGAGGTCTCACTGGTGTCTCCAAGTTGCCACACAACTCACCAAAGTGTGCATATTTCTTAAGTAATTTCATTAATAGGTGATTCTTTTAGATCGCCTAGTTGTGCCGTTGAGGAACTGAAGCAAGCACACTTGTAGTTTTTTGTTTGGAACACAGCCCTGCATCCCCACCTTCACACAATTACTGTTGTTTACGCAATCCAAAAGCAGCCCATTATAAATTGCAATCTGGGTCAGGTGGGCATCATTTGAAAGCTTATTCTATTGCCCACATGACTAGCTATAAAATACGATCTTACAGTGATAGGCTTTCACAAGGCACTTCAGAGATAACAATTTTGGTGCTCACAGAATGGAGTCATGAGTGCATTCAAGTGCATGTTCCATGGCAAACATAGGCTCATTCTGTTCAGAACAACACAGGGTATAATGCCATGTCATTCTTGTAACTGTACATCAAACATAGCGATCATCAACATTGATACTGTAAATTACATGAGTTTTATAATATGGAAATGTGAAGTGCACATTTGAACTCCAAATCTGAGCATTCCCCTCACTCAGACAACAAAACATTTTCAAAAGTAGCCCAATTAACTGCGAGGATGGGGGCATCTTCTTGTTGCACTTGCTGCTCAAGTTTAGAACAACTGGCAGTTGAATTGTATAGAGAGCTGTAAAGTGGAGACCCTGGTTCCCGACGCTATGTACTGTATAGAATGTTACTGTACTGCCACTACGTTCCAATTTAGGCCCTTATTAGTAACCAAATCTGCCATATGCTGCATTTACTGTGAATTTGGTCTCTGCGAACACAGGAACACTGGCTTTAAAACGTACATTGTGGACAAAGCTTGATCGAATTGAATCCCGGACCTTTCTATGAGTTTAATTTGGGGAAGACGCATAAAAACATAATAATTATCTTTTGGGCAGTCTGGCGTGGATTGTCGCTGCAATGTTGATATTGTATCAGCTATGCTCTCAATCACACAGTAACCATGGCATATATTAACCACCTTTTTCATAAAGCGTTTCAGAGTAGGAGTCCTAATCTAGAAGCACGTCCTCCCATGTCCATGTAATCTTATTCATTATAATCGAAAATACAAAACTGATCCTAGATCAGCACTCTTTCGCCGAAACGCTGATGAGTCCAGGAATAGGAGTCCAGCACTACAGTTCAGTAGAAACTGAAATGTCACTGTAGATTATTGGATAACCATTGAAACACACTGATAAGAAAGAACCTCCCCTGATACCAATCAATCAATCAAATGTATTTATAAAACCCTTCTTACATCAGCTGATGTCACAGAGTGCTGTACAGAAACCCAGCCTAAAACCCCAAACAGCAAGCGATGCAGGTGTAGAAGCACGGTGGCTAGGAAAAACTCCTAGAAAGGCCAGAAGCTAGGAAGAAAGGGGTGGGGTTGCCAGTCCTCTTCTGGCTGTGCCGGGTGGAGATTATAACAGAACATGGCCAAGATGTTAAAATGTTCATTGATAACCAGCAGGGTCAAATAATAATAAACATCCATTAAGTCCCAAAGGAGTTAGTAAGGAAACTTAAAAGTCAATGTTCCAAGTCCTGTTTCGCCCACAGTGCTGTGGTTTGTTTGATTTTATGATCATGATGAGTGGTGGACAGTGAAACTCTCCTCTTCCACACTAGGGCTCATTTCACAAAATCCCGCTCTTTTTTCCTCCTCTCTCTATCACTGTCTCTCTCTCTCTCTCTTTGACTGCATCTCTTTGATGAGTCTTTCAGAGTCAATAACTACTACCTAATTACACAGGGCAGAGAATGTCAACTCCACAATACTTAAATACAACAACACTTAAGCTCTTCCCTAGACTGTCTAGGGAACACACACTTCACACAACTTAATATAGCTACCTGAAGACGAATGACAATGCAAACTGATGTCTTAATATGTCCCATAGTTCAGAAAGCTGAGAGAGAGAGAGATCCCCATATACTCACATCTGAGTTGAAGCGCAGCTGGCAGATGTTGCAGGAAATAACTTGCTTTCTCTTCGGAGCAATGGAGGCTTCAAATGTGTGATTAATTACGGCCTTCTGCACAAGATCCATCTGGAACACAAGCAGAGCACAGAGAGAGTGAGAGACAAGATTAAAAAGAAAGAGGGAGAGAGAGAGAGAAAAAAATAGAGAGTATGTGTGTGTGAGAGCAGGGGCACAACTTTGACTGGGGACATGTGGGAATTGTCTGTCCCCAAATTCTGAAATTTCATTTCTGTCCCCCTCAGTTTGATCACTGGAATGTGATACTAAAACGCCTCTGAGTGGTCAAGTAGGCTGTTTTGGAGTGTTTACTTGACCAACAGAGCAGGCTGACAGGCTGTATGAAGGCAAAGCTTCTGGAAGGCTGGTTGGACCTGCACGGGAGAGCATAGTTTAGTGTGTACTGGCTACTCTTTAGTTGACTGATGTAGCTGGCATGGTAACTGCTGAGGAAAAAAAACTATAGTTTTTTCACATTGCTGAGCTAGTATTGTAACTGACATGTAACTGACATGTAACTGATAATGTTTCATCCCCTCTCGACTGGGGTGAATGAACAAGATACAGTAGCCACCACAGCCAGGTCAGCTTTAGCCTCTTGTTATCTGTCAGATAGCGATATGAGGTGGCTATAATTACTATTTAACAGCAGTTGTTTGTATGGCAAAGTTTTGTAGCCTTTGTTACGTCATGTCTCAGAAGTAAATTAACTTGGCAAGCTTTCGCCAGTTAGAGAGAGAGCTGGCCAAATGTTGGTTTACATTATATATTATATATTATTAATAATATATATTAATTTTTTCCTCAAATCAAACTAGACCTGAATGAAATGATGAAACTATCAGCCAAACAATTGGAACTATCAGCCAGACGTTTTTTCAGTGCAATGTGAATTGTATTAGTCAGTATGTCAATGTAGCGTTAATGACTTGTCTGTTTCCCAAACTAAGTCCCTACTTTTCACACTGACACAGTAAAAACAGCTTTAATGTTACAGGCTTCACTGTCATGGTTCACAGTAGAGGTCTGGGCTTGAACAATTTCTTAATCTTGCTCCCGGCCGCAACTGCTGGCTTTCTGACTCCCACCCCCTACTGCAAGAACTGGTTCCAAACCCAACCGCGGTCCCGCAATGTTATTTTAGGCATATGTGACCCGGCACACTTGCCAGCCACTTGCCACCCACTTTCTTCTGAAACTCGTCAGTCTATTCTTGTTCTGAGAAATGAAGGCTATTCCATGCGAGAAATTGCCAAAAAACTGAAGATCTCGTACAACGCTGTGTACAACTCCTTTCACAGAACAGCGCAAACCATCTCTAACCAGAATAGAAAGAGGAGTGTGAGGCCCCGGTACACAACTGAGCAAGAGGACAAGTACATTAGAGTGTCTAGTTTGAGAAACAGATGCCTCACAAGTCCTCAACTGGCAGCTTCATTAAATAGTACCCGCAAAACCTCAGTCTCAACGCCAACAGTGAAGAGGGGACTCCAGAATGCCCACCTTCTAGGCAGAACTGCAAATAAAAAGCCATATCCAAGACTGGCCAATAAAAAGAAAAGATTAAGATGGTCAAAAGAGCACAGACACTGGACAGAGGAAGATTGGAAAAAAGTGTTATGGACAGATGAAGTTTGAGGTGTTCGGATCACAAAGAAGAACATTTGTGAGACACAGAAAAAATGAAAAGATGTTGGAGGAGTGCTTGACGCCATCTGTCAAGCATGGTAGGGGCAATGTGATGGTCTGGGGGTGCATGGTGGAGGTAAAGTGGGAGACTTGGACAGGGTAAAAGGGATCTTGAAGAAGGAAGGCTATCACTCCATTTTGCAACGCCATGCCATACCCTGTGGACGGCGCTTAATTGGAGCCAATTTCCTCCTACAACAGGACAATGACCCAAAGCACAGCTCCAAACTATGAAATAACTATTTTAGGGAAGAAGTCAGCTGGTATTCTGTCTACAATAGAGTGGACAGCACAGAGAAGAAGAATTAGGAAGTGTCCACACAGAAGTCAACAGAAGAGAATGCATGTTCCCGGCTTGCGCGCTCTGTGTTTTTTTCCTTTCCTATATATATTCCGGTTGAAATATTATACTGAATATACATTAAAGTGTTCCTAAGGATACATTATCAATGATGCTAGCGCCCCACCGCTCCTTAAGAAGTTAATAAAGCTGCCAGTTGAGGACTTGTGAGGCGTCTGTTTATCAAACTAGATACTCTATTGTACTTGTCCTCTTGCTCAGTTGTGCACTGTGGCCTCCCACTCTCTATTCTGGTTAGAGACAGTTTGCGCTGTTCTGTGAAGGGAGTAGCACACAGCGTTGGACGAGATCTTCAGTTTATTGGCAATTTCTCGCATGGAATAGCCTTCATATTTCACAACAAGAATAGACTGA
This sequence comes from Brachymystax lenok tsinlingensis, assembly GCA_030435695.1. Classification (NCBI taxonomy): domain Eukaryota; kingdom Metazoa; phylum Chordata; class Actinopteri; order Salmoniformes; family Salmonidae; genus Brachymystax; species Brachymystax lenok. The sequence continues at coordinate 39,134,906 of CM059814.1, forward strand.
CGAGTTTCAGAAGAAAGTTTCTTTCTGGCCATTTTGAGCCTGTAATTGAACCCACAAATGCTGATGCTCCAGATACTCAACTAGTCTAAAGAAGGCCAGTTTTATTGCTTCTTTAATCAGAACAACCATTTTCAGCTGTGCTAACATAATTGCAAAAGGGGTTTCTAATGATTAAAATGATAAACTTGGATTAGCTAACACAACGTGCCATTGGAAAACAGGAGGGATGGTTGCTGATAATGGGCCTCTGTACGCCTATGTTGATATTCCATAAACAATAAGCCGTTTCCAGCTACAATTGTCATGTACAACATTAACAGTCTCTTAACAATGTTTAATCAACCAAAAATTAGTTTTTCTTTCAAAAACAAGGAACTTTCGAAGTCACCCCAAACTTTCGAATGGTAGTGTACATGTTCGTGAGAGTCTCACCTTTCCACAGAAATATTAGTGTGTAGCCCAAACTGTTTGGACGCTACAAACAGAAGTTAGCAGATCGGCTGTACCGACGTCAGACGAGTCCCACGAACTTGTGGGGGTCGTAGAGCAAAACATGTTCGTGAGAGTCTCATTTTTCCATAGAGGGGTCATAATAGTGTGTAGGCCAAACCGTTCGGATGCTACAGACGATTTTGTGAGAAGATTGAAGGTTCCCTCCTATTAGAAGCACCCGATGCAGGCTGGGTGATGTGAAATCAGGGCTTGTCACAAGCTTGGGTCCGCATGCCAGGAAGGACTGATTCAATTGCAGAGGCAGATGACCTGGTGGGAGCAGATGCTAATAAGTAGAGACCTGCCAGTCATAAGGCTTGCATTTGGCTTTGGTTGACTGAATTTGTCGATGCAGAGTTGGGTTGGAGCAGTGAACAGGGTCACTAAACAGAAAATATGTCCCACTTCTTTAAAACATTTAAACTTCAGAGCATCTGTGCATAACACCCACCCACATAATTAAGTCATAATTAAATATTGCTTGCTAGTATGGACAAATGCAAAGACAAATCCAACATGTTGGCATAAAATGAAAGGAGAGTGGTGGATCTCAATGTGGGAGCTATTAGTAATTTCTAGTGTGAACGAAACCATAAATTCAGGTCCACCTGGGATCTCTCTCTACAGCAGCGTTTCTAAGGGGTGCAGATTTATTTTTTTGCCCTAGCAATACACAGCTGATTCAAATAATTAAAGCTTGATAATGAGTGTATTATTTAAATCAGCTGTATAGTTCTTGGGCAAAAACCAAAACATGCAAACTTTGGGGTCCCCAGGACCGAGCTTGGGAAACGCTGCTCTACAGATTTTTTTTTTTTCTCCAGATTCCACATTGGAAATAAACATAGACAGCCTTTATAAGTCAAAGCCAGAGGCAGAACAATTGGAAAACAGGCTACAGTATTGCTTTTATAAGATATAGAATCTACCATTTCAATTAGGCCTAACTTAAAACCTCTTGAGGATCATTAAGGAGCGCTGGGGCGCTAGCGCCCCGTTCCCGACACTACCCGGAAAAATGTAAGGCCCCAAATTCAAAATCCAAAAGTATAATTATAAAACATTCATCAATATACAAGTGTTGCATAGTCTTCAAAAGCTTAGACTCTTGGCAATATCACAGCCGTGTCAGATTTCAAAAAGGCTTTACGGCGAAAGCACAAAATTGGATTGTTTGAGGATAGCACCTCACATATTTTCTGCATTAGCATAAAATCATAACCAGCGTGGGTCTCACAAAACACATAAAAGAGTTCAAATAAATTGCCTACCTTTGATGATCTTCTGCTGAAGGCAAACCGTAGTGTCCAAGCAAAACAATTAATGTTTATTTTGTTAGAAAAAGTCATTGTTTATATCCATAAATCTCCGTTTGGTTGTCACGTTCTGTTCAGAAAAACCACCGTCCACTCGCCCCATTATACAAGACATATAGAGCGTTCAAATTATACCTATAAACTTTTTCCAAACAAATCAAACATAGTTTATAATCGATCCTTAGCTACACTATTATGTATATTAATGATTATATTGTCACTCCTCTGATATAAACATCCTGTATGAGGCTATTACTCAAGACAAACTCTTGAAACACTGTCTAAAGACGGTTGACATCTAGTGGAAGCCATAGGTACTGCAACCTGGGTTCTAGAATCCACCATGCTCTATACCAGCCTATGGTAATAGAAGGCATGTAAAAAAACACATAAAAGAGCTAAAATAAAATAATGGATTTTGCTCGGGTTTTCGCCTGCCATATCAGTTCTGTTATACTCACAGACATTATTTTAACAGTTTTAGAAACTTCAGAGTGTTTTCTATCAAATAGTACTAATGTGCATATTCTAGTTTCTGGGCCTGAGTGGCAGGCATTTTACTTTGGGCACGCCAGACTCTCCAAAACCCACACCACTGCTGCTGATCCCCTAAGAGGTTTTAAAGAACACAGGTGGTAGAGAGCCAGTCAGTGCGCGTCTGTGTAGTACACACCTGCTCGAAAAATGTTGAATAATAAAAAAAGTATTGGGTTGTTATTCTACTATTATTTCCTAGTATCATTGTTACCAATCTGTCATGCCTGCTCCCGCTCTTCCCCCCTGGCGCTCGAGGGCGCCAGGCTGCCCTGCATCACGCACTCCTCTCATCATCTATTACGCACACCTGCCTTCCCTCGTCACACGCATCAGCGATATTGGACTCACCTGGACTCACTCATCACCTGTTTATTACCTCCCCCTATATTTGTCAGTTCTCCTGCTTTGTTCCCCGCTGCTGCACTACTCTGGACGGTTCTGTCTTAGATTATGTGGACAACTACAAATACCTAGGTGTCTGGTTAGACTGTAAACTCTCCTTCCAGACTCACATCAAACATCTCCAATCTAAAATTAAATCTAGAATTGGCTTCCTACATCGCAACAAAGCTTCCTTCACTCATGCTGCCAAACATACCCTCGTAAAACTGACCATCCTACCAATCCTCGACTTCGGTGATGTCATTTACAAAATAGCCTCCGATACTTTACTCAACAAATTGGATGCAGTCTATCACAGTGCCATCCGTTTTGTTACCAAAGCCCCATATACCACCCACCACTGCGACCTGTACGCTCTCGTAGGCTGGCTTTCGCTTTACACTCGTCGCCATATCCACTGCCTCCTGGTCATCTACAAGTCCCTGCTAGGTAAAGTCCCGCCTTATCTCAGCTCGCTGGTCACCTTAGCAGCACCAACCTGTAGCACGTATATCTCACTGGTCACCCCCAAAGCCAATTGCTCCTTTGGTCGACTCTCCTTCCAGTTCTCTGCTGCCAATGACTGGAATGAACTACAAAAATCCCTAAAATTGGAGACACTTATCTCCCTCACCAGATTTAAGCACCAGCTGTCAGAACAGCTCACAGACCACTGTACCTGTTTATAGCCCATCTGTAAATAGTCCAACCAACTACCTCATCCCCTACCGTATTTATTTATTTATCTTGTTCCTTTGCACCCCAGTTTTTTCTACATTGCACATTCATCTACTGCACATTTACCATTCCAGTGTTAAATTGCTATATTGTAATTACTTTGCCACCATGGCCTATTTATTGTCTTACCTTCCTTATCCTACCTCATTTGCACATTATTTTTGACTGTATGTTTGTTTTACTCCATGTGTAACTCTGTGTTGTTGTATGTGTCAAACTGCTTTGCTTTATCTTGGCCAGGTCGCAGTTGTAAATGAGAACTTGTTCTCAACTTGCCTAACTGGTTAAATAAAGGTGAAATAAAAAAATAAAAAATAAAAATATGGATTGTTATTTGTCTGTATTACCCGTGTGCTGACGCTGTCCTGTCTCGTTCCATGTCCGTTCTATATTAAATGTTTGACTCCCCATACCTGCTTCGCCTCCCCAGCGTCATTCCTGTGACACAATCATTGCATTAAAAACTTCTTAGGGAGTGGTGGGGCGCTACCATGAATTCATTAGCCAGCGCGGTCCATAGAAAATGCATTTCACAGGGAAAACCTGTGCCTTATCTTTTGTAGAACTTCTGCTGAGGGCTTCCCAAGTGTCCAACGAAGACAATCCATGGGTATTTGGTTAAAAAAAGTAATTTATTATATCCATAAATCTCAGTTTGGTTGGCGCCTTGTGTTCAGAAAATCCAACGTGAAGAGAACGCGTTCAACTAAACCTTTAAACTTTTCCTCAACAAAACAAAAACCAATTAACTTCTTAGGGATGGGCGCATGAGGTGACCGTTTTGGAGAGCCTGGCGTGCCCAAAGTAAAATGCCTCCCATTCAGGCCCAGAAAATAGGATATGCACATATTTGGTACCATTGGATAGGAAACACTCTGAATTTTCTATTTTTTTTGTGAGTAAAACAGAACGGATATGGCAGGCGAAACCCCGAGGAATTTCTGTCCTGGAAAAAGTGGTTTTCACAGAGTGCCTCATTTGGAACCCCTCCCTTATGAAAATGCCCATATAAGGGCATATGAATGCAGTACCGATCGCTTCCTCTGGATGTCAACAGTCTCGAGACAGTGTTCATTTTCGTTTTGGATGCATTAGAGCAGAGTATAAGAGGAAACAAGGAAGTGTCCCATTTATGTCAACAGTAGGCAGCGCTCGCTCCCGACAAAGCGCGCTTTGTGTTTTTTACCGTCTTTATCGATCAGTTTATATTCCGGTTGATTTATAATAGTAAATATACATAAAAGTGTTCCTAAGGATACATTTAAAACTATGTTTGATTGTTCTTGGACAAGTTTATAGGTATAAGATGAACGAGTTCTCGTCACGTTTCAATGGAGTAGTGGAAGCTGTCGTTTCTGATTATAACGCGCGAACCAAATGGAGATTTATGGATAAAATACAATACTTTTTCTAACAAAAGAACCATTGATTGTCTTCGTTGGACACTTAGGATGACCTCAGCAGAAGTTCTTCAACAGGTAATTGATTTGTTTTCGCTGTGAAATGTGTTATGTGTGTGCCGTGATGGATTATGAATTCATGGCTATGGGAAAAATATGTGAGGTGCTACCCTCAAACAATCAAATGTGCTGCTTTCGCCGTAAAGCCTTTTTATTGCCTAGAAACAGAGCTTTTGATGAGTATGGAACACTTGTATATTGGTGGATGTTTAATAATTCAACTTTTGGATTTTGAATTTGGCGCCTTGCATTTCACCTGGTAGTGTCGGGATTGGGGTGCTAGCACCCCAGCAATCCCCAAGAAGTTAAAATGTATCCTTAGCTATCCTTTTATGAATAAAAGTGATCATATTTAACTTGGATGGTCACCTAAACGTTATATAAGTCAAATAAAGTGGACCGCTCAGCCAAACGTGCGCCCAAAAACAAGCGTGCAACCGAAAAAGAGCTCCTCTCACCAAAACCCCTTCCTATTCAACACATTAGTTTCGATTGCTTTGAAACTTTATATATAGACTGCTGACATCCAGGGGAAGCCATAGGTACTACATTCAGTGTCCTGATATAAGGGGTTTTCAATAGGCAGTCTCTCAAAGTGGGCCATAAGCCACCAGAATGACATTTCCGGATGGAATTTTCTCTTGTTTTTGCCTGCCAAATGAGTTCTGTTATACTCACAGACATTATGTTAACACTTTTGGAAACCTCAGAGTGTTTCCTATCCAATAGTACTAATTATGTGCATATCTTATTTTCTGAGCCTGAGTGGCAAGCATTTTACTTTGGGCACGCCAGACGCTCCAAAACCGTCACCCCAGCAGCCGCTCCTAGAGAGGTTAAACAGTGACAAATACAATGAAATACAGTACATGAAAATGTAATGCTTAGATGTGAAGTTCACAAGAAAAGGACAGGAAGAGGCGACGATGCCCAATGAAACAAACATGCAGGTAAACCACTGCAGACACCAACCCAGGCACATCTGTAGCTAAACCATAACCCGTCTCCAATTCAGCAGCCAATAATGCTATTAGTCTCACATACACAGAATGCATCTCAGATTTCTTGTGAAATCATTCATTTGGATGAATATCAAGGCACTTTATGCACTTCAAAAGTCCACTAAACAGGGGAAAAAAAGGAGACAAAACACAAAACAGTTGTATGACTCTGTAAATGAGATGCTGAATATAGTAGCATACACAATAAAATCGATCAAATGAAATTGCCTTCCATTGCATTCTCTTCACTTTGAGACCACATATTACCAGAAGGAATAAAATACCCAAGATGATCTTCTCATAAGCTGTCATGAAGCATAATGTAAAGATATAAAGCACAATGCCATAGCCTACCATTGCATTAATTTAATGAACAAAGGGGTTTGACACAGAAAACAAAATGGTCAAGCTCATGCTCACAGCCATCAATGAATTCTCATCACAAAACATCACCCTCGCTGTGAAAAAATATATACTTTAATAGGGGCATGTTCTTGTTGTTTCAGCTTTACCCACACATTGGTATGCATGCATGTGCACAAGCAGAGACACAAACACACGCTCACGTACAAACAACACAACCACGGACACACACGCACACACACACACTTAATGCATTCTTTCGCTGTTAGCAGTGAGAACAGGTCTACTCGGACAGCAGTGCAGTATGTTACACCAGCTATTCGATTTCGGCGCGAATGCCATTTCATCGAGTGACAGTTCAGTCATTCAGTCAGTGTGATATTTAAGATGTTCGCTGCTATATTCAGAGTGGTGCATTGTTATCATTCAATTTAAGTTGACAGGAAGACACGGGTTTCCACAATAACAACAGATGTACTCTCCTCTCTGGGATTGTCAGCATGAGGGGGATTTCTCAGCTTGATAACTAGTGTGCCATCCCCTAGAATTTGAAGCAGAAGTATGATCATCATCAACGCTCTTTCAAACACCTTCACAATTCACTTCAACATCCTTCTGCTGTTCACTTAAGGAACACTGTCAGATACAGTAGGAGCACAGCGCATATTTAAAAGACATGGGAATGCAACAACAACTATATATTGTATTATTAATTTATAATTAATTTATATCCTGTAAGTTATGCAACAACTTGGTGACTTGAGGGCATATCGAAAGTAATCAAAGGCCCCTTACACACTCAAGTTATTCAACTGATGTACAACTGTTATAGAAATTTTGTTCTCAATGTTCATAAACTGAACTTCAATTAAACAAACTCTGTCTGTTACCCAGTATTTGTAAGATACTGGTTGAAATGAGACAAACAGAGGCCCAATCTATAATTGTCAAATGTAGATTGTTTATTCATGGGAGAGCTCTGAGCTCCAAAAGGTGTACACAGTCTTTTATATGGTACAATGTTGAAATACAAAGATACAAAATTCCCACCACTTTAACCTGCTAAACAACTCCATTCTCCAGTTTGCAAAGGTCATACAATGCTGTTTGTCCTTTATTTCACAAACAGATATGGCTTTCCTTCACAAACAACTCTTGAAATGAGTCAGATTTTCACAAAGGCCCCATGCAAACGTATAGGTTATATACGATCTCACACAAACTAAAGCAGGCTTATATCGTTTAAATGTGTAGTTGGATTGGAGAACCCATGTCAGGTGTGGCAAAAACGCCATCCTGTGTTACCAACCTAGCCTGTAACACCATCGTAATGCCATGGGTATGCCACAGCGACGACAGCAGCTGTCTTTGCTCTCCCAAGGTCATAAAAATATAAAACTTGACCAAGGTGCTCCTTTCTCGTCTTCTGTAAAACTGGTTATGTCACACACCCTGATCTGTTTCACCTGTCTTTGTGCTTGTCTCCACCCCCCTCCATGGGTCGCCCATCTTCTTCATTATCCCAAGTGTATTTATACTAGTGTTCTCTGTTTGTCGGTTGCCAGTTTTCTTGTCTTGTCAAGCTTACCAGCTTGTTTTTCTGTGCTCCTGTTTTCCTAGTCCTCCCGGTTCTGACCCGTTCTGCCTGCCCTGACACGGAGCCTGCCTACCTGACCATTCAGCCTGCCTTGACCTCGAGCCTGCCTGCCCCCACTGTACCTTTCAGACTCTGACCTGGTTTATGAACTTCTGCCTGTCCCCGACCTGCCCATTGCTTGCCCCTTGAATTTCAATAAATATCAGAGACTCGAACCATCTGCCTCCTGTGTCTGCATCTTGGTCTCGCCCGGTGTCGTTATAGGTATGTTTCTCCATTGGCAACCTATTACCTACACTACTTTTGACCAGAGTCAAATGGGCCCTGGTTAAAATAGAAGTGCACAAAATAGGGAATATGGTGCCATCTGGGATACAGCTGAGATCCAATCCATGGTATCAATTTCCAAGGCCTAGAAAGATGCTTTTACACTACAACCATGCAGCGTCAAATAGAAAGCATGTGTTGTTGTTGGTTCCGGTTACATGCATATCCTTATTTTACACATCCCCACCCCAGCCCTAATCTCCTCCACGTGTGACAGGTAATGTAAGGAGAGGATAGAAAGGGTTTAGGGTCTGAATGCGATGGAGTGAGCTCCTGTTCCAAACACTCTGGCTCATAGCGAGGAGACAGAGACCATAGGTTTTCACTGTGATCATTCAACAGAACAACACTCTCACCAAATGGATTCCAGACCACACTGGGCAAGGTTTGCCAAATTAAACTATTCTTGTTCTTGTTTATCAATGAATATTCATAAGTGAATTTCCTGCTGAGCTTTTGCACGTGGGTAGGAGAGTCTGATCTAATGTAAGGTCCTATAGAAGCATGAACAAGATGGACAAGTAGAGGGGGCAAGGGAAACTATTTCTGAATTATGTGACTGAACTTCACAAGTACCAGCAGCAGAGGTGACTGTTTTGGAGAGCCTGGCGTGCCCAAAGTAAAATGCCTCCCATTTAGGCCCAGAAAATGTACCATTGGTACCATTGGATAGGAAACACTCTGAATTTTCCAAAACTGTTAACCATTTGTCTGTGGGTCAATCAGAACGCATATAGCAGGCAAAACCCTGAGGAATCTCTGTCCTGGAAAAAGTCATTTTGACACATTGCTCATTTTGGAACCCCTCCCTATCGAAAATGACCATATATAGGCATATGAATGCAGTGCACGTCGCTTCCTTATGATGTCATCAACCACGAGACGGTGTTTTACTCCATCTTGGATGTATTTAGACCATTGATACACAGCATGGCATGGGGACACCACGTTCTGAAAACTCTTCAGATTGCGCGCGCACGAGAAGGCGCGCAGTGCCTTATTTATCGTGGTTTAGCGTTCAGTTTATATTCGGCTGATTTATAATAGTAAATATACGTAAAAGTGTTCCTAAGGATACATTTAAAACTATGTTTGATTGTTTTTGGACAAGTTTATAGGTATAATTTGAACGAGTTGGCGCCGCGTTTCAAAGGAGGAGTGGAGGCTGTCGTTTCTGATTATAACGCGCAAACCAAATGGAGGATTTATGGATAAAAGACGCGTTACTTTTCTAACAAAAGAACCATGGATTGTCTTCGTTGGACACTTAGGATGACCTCAGCAGAAGTTCTTCAACAGGTAATTGATTTGTTTTCGCTGTGAAATGTGTTATGTGTGTGCCATGATGGCTAATCGATACATGGCTATTGGAAAATATGTGAGGTGATAGCCTCAAACAAATGAATGTGCTGCTTTCGCCGTAAAGCCTTTTTGAAATCTGACAACGCTGTGATATTGCCAAGAAACAGAGCTTTTGATGAGTATGGAACACTTGTATATTGCTGGATGTTTAATAATTCAACTTTCGGAATTTGAATTTGGCGCTTTAGATTTTCGCTGGTAGTGTCGGGATGAGCCTGCTAGCGACCCACTGGTACTTGAGATAATCACCTAAATAAAATCTATAATCAGCGAGCATCGAAAGTTTAAAAAAATGACGAACACAGGAGCATTTTTTGGGGGGGGCAAGGCATTATACCCAAATTTGCAGTGTGTGCCCACATTCGGGGGGAGACTGAAATTCATATGACACCCCTGACTTAGCCCTCTTGAATTTAAGCATATACATGCACCTTATTTATTCACACCATCATACCATTAACCTCTCCAGGCACCGGGGCAGTATTCAGAAGTTTGGAGAGTCTGGCGTGCCCAAAGTAAAATGCCTGCCACTCAGGCCGAGAAACTAGGATATGCACATAATTGAATTTGGCGCCTTACATTTCTCCAGGTAGTGTCGGGAATGGGGCGCTAGCGCCCCAATGATCATTAAGAGGTTGTTTAACCAGAGCTGAAGCATTATGCTACAGAAGCCATATGCTCTCTACACCATTTCCAGTATTGTCTTAGATGTTCTGAGGCTAACATAATGCTGTCCTGTCTCCTTACCAATACAAAAGCTTGAGTTTTCCCCTCAACACAACTACAGTAGCGTGGTGCTGTGTGTAGACTAAGCTAGTAGACAGAGGTAACAGAGCTCCCAGTGAAATCCAACCATGTCATGATCTATAATTGTATCTCCCAGTGGCCTTCCATCCCAAACAGCTGACTCACTCATCAATCACAGATCATACACTCCAGCCTGAGCCCAGCATTTATTCCCACAATGTTTACAACATCATATTAATGTTAATGAGTAGAACAGGACAGACCTTCCAGATAATCTGTGTGCTGAAATACCTCTTTAGCATTGGTGAGGGTGCTGTATGTGTGACAGTGTGAATGAGGCAATGGAGTCATCGCTCTCTAACTGTCACTGTCGTTTGAGCTGACGGAACATACTACTGAAAGAGGTTGGTAAAGCGCGGTTTTTGCTTTGCTTCATATAGTGCCAAATAAGGATAGACGAACGGAAAGACAAACCGGCAGGCTGACAGGTAGACAGGTTGACAGACAGGTAGACATACAGGTAGACCAACAATAGGTGTGCTATGCACTGCAACTAAACCCAAACCACACAAAAAGTCAGGATTTATCAAACAAAGAAATGTGTTTGGGTCCAATGCTTTCAAAGCCACATGTTCTGTGACAAACAATCAATTTGAAGGCATTTTCACAATGCTGTGTGTTTTGACTTATAGTGCTGTATAATTACAAAGAGTTCAAAGAGTAACAAGTCCATGATTTCATTATTTTTATTGGCACCATTCACAACAAAAATTCCCCTCAACGTCTCTACAGTCTAACCAGTCAAAGGTGGGAACTTCTGAGGGCTTCAAATTAACATCAAACAACATATGCACCGTTTTGTAAGAATAGGGTGAGGGGGTTCTAAACTGACATATCAGATAGTTTTAAGGTGGCCACACTATGGATCATTTAGCTATTTGATTTCGAATCTTAGGACCACTTTTGGGCAAATTTTTGGGGGGATAATATATTGAATTTGGCCTTTACTACTAAAGACCAAAGAAACGCACTGAATAACACATTCATAAATGGCAATAAGCAACAAGGTTGAGGTGTTTGTTCTATATCTAGGAGATATAAGAAAGCTCAGGAAATATATGTGTGTGTGTGTATATATATATATATATATATATATATATATATATATATATATATATATATATGTGTGTGTGTGTGTGTGTGTGTGTGTGTGTGTGTGTGTGTGTGTGTGTGTGTGTGTATATATATATATATATATATATATATATATATATATATATATATACATACAGTACCAGTCCAAAGTTGACACACCTACTCATTCCAGGGTTTTTCTTTATTTTTACTATTTTACACATTGTAGAATAATAGTGAAGACATCAAAACTATGAAATAACACATATGGAATCATGTAGTAACCAAACAAGTTAACACTTGTTTGGTTACTACATGATTCCATATGGGTTATCAAAATATATTTTATATTTGAGATTCCTCAAAGTAGCCACCCATTGCATTGATGAGCGCTTTGCACACTACTGGTATTCTCTCAACCAGCTTTATGAGGTAGTCACCTGGAATGCATTTAAATTAACAGGTGTGCCTTGTTAAAAAGTTAATTTGTGGAATTTATTTCCTTCTTAATGCATTTGAGCCAATAAGTTGTGTTGTGACAAGGTAGGGGTGGTATACAGAAGATATCCCTATTCGGTAAAATACCAAGTCCATATTATGGCAAGAACAGCTCAAATAAGCAAAGAAAAACTACAGTCCATCATTACTGTAAGACATGAAGGTCAGTGAATTCAGAAAATGTCAAGAACTTTGAAAGTTTCTTCAAGTGCAGTTGCAAAAACCATCAAGCGCTATGATGAAACTGGATCTCATTAGGACCGCCATAGGAAAGGAAGACCCAAAGTTACCCCAACCGCAGAGGATAAATTCATTAGAGTTACCTGCACCTCAGATTGCAGCCCAAATAAATGCTTCAGAGTTCAAGTAAAAAACACATCAACATCAACTGTTCAGAGGAGATTGCTTGAATCAGGCTTCATGGTCAAATTGCTGCAAAGAAATCACTACTAAAGGACACCAATAAGAAAAGACTTTGCTTGGGCCAAGAAACACCAGCAATGGACATTAGACTGGTGGAAGTCTGTCCTTTGGTCTGATAACTCCAAATTTGAGATTTTTGATACCAACCGCCATGTCTTTGTGAGACGCAGAATAGGTCAACGGATTATCTCTCCATGTGTAGTTCCCACCGTGAAGCTTGGAGGAGGTGATGTGATGGTGCTTTGCTGGTGACAGTCAGTGATTTATTTAGAAGTCAAGGCACACTTAACCAGCATGGCTACCACAGCATTATGCAGCGATGTTATTCTTATTGTGTTACTTCTTATTTTACTTTTTATTTTAGCCTACTTGGTAAATATTTACTTCTTCTTGAACTGCACTGTTGGGGCTTGTAAGTAAGCATTTCACGGTAAAGTCTACACTTATTGTATTCGGCGCATGTGGCAAATGTTTGATTTGATTTGATGCTGTAACCAAGGCAAAGGGTGGCTACTTTGAAGAATCTCAAATATAAAATATTGGCTTTTTTATGGCGGTTTTGGAGCAGTGGCTTCTTCCTTGCTGAGCGGCCTTTCAGGTTATGTCGATATAGGACTCGTTTACTGTGGATCTAGATAATTTTGTACCTGTTTCCTCCAGCATCTTCACAAGGTCCTTTGCGGTTGTTCTGGGATTGATTTGCTCTTTTCGCTCCAAAGTACATTAATCTCTAGGAGACAGAACGAGTCTCCTTCCTGAGCGGTATGAAGGCTGTGTGGTACAATGGTGTTTATACTTCTGGAATTTTCCAAGCTGTTTAAAGACACAGTCAACTTAGTGTATGTAAACTTCTGACCCACTGGAATTGTGATACAGTGAATTATAAGTGAAATAATCTGTCTGTAAACAATTGTTGAAAAAATTACTTGTGTCATGTTGAAAAACTAGTTTTAATGATTCCAACCTAAGTGTATGTAAACTTCTGACTTCAACTGTAGGTTGTTATATGGCTTTTTATTCAGGCTTGGCTTCCCTATTGATTTTACCCACGCACCGCTACCGGTAATACCGAAGCTACTATTTGATCTCTAAAGACATTCCTCACGTTATTCATCCAATATCTGATCTTGGTACATCACTAAAATCAGTAGTGTGTCGGTTGTTAGAGTTGATTAAAATGTAATTAAATTGCATTGAACTCTCATATTAAAGCGCAAAGACACACACATTTTCAAAAGGCACTTACTTCAGTTGTACTGAAATTGCAATCTGGGATTGGTACATACAATTTTTGACTTATAAAGTAATGATATATAGCCAATGATCCTTGCATCCATAGCTCCATCTATGATTATGAGAGAGTTACTTATTTCCCGCCCCAACCCCTTAGTTGTTTACCAGAAAAAGTGGCGGGGTGGATGCTTTGTTGTTGTTTGAGTCCCAGATTTCACCTTTAATATAATTCTACCTGTCCCTCCTCCATCTCCATCTCACAAAACCCCAGTAATTTCCATGGTACAAGGGGGGCTTAATGGACTTCATTGTTAAGCCCTGAGAATGAATACATCACCGAAGAGACTTCAGAGCATCTGACAAAGAATAAATTAACTCAGCAGAGAGAGCAAATAAAAATTATCCAGAGGAACTCACATGTACATAAAAATATATATTTTTGTATTAATTCCAGCCAGCCTGTCTGAGGGCAAACGTCTGAGAAACCATTTCTCCATGGTTCCTCCAGGCTATGAACTGGAGTAATACTTAAAGCATCACACCAACAGTGTTCATTAAGCATGAAATGTAAGAAAGTGGTCCGAAATAAAGGGACATTTAGTGAAACAGGTAGGTACTGCCTGGATTTGTCCAATAAAAATGTAAATTTTCGTTTACCCTTGCAAAATGTTCTAAAATATTTTTTGTTGCGTATCCTAATGAACGCAACTCAATATAAGGGGGCCTAGGGGCGAGTATTAAGCAGACTGACACTACTTTTCAGCCCCCCATAAAAGTGACATGGTGTGAGAAGGAGTTCCCCCCGTCACTGCAAAGCAGATTTAAAGCTATTCTCTACATTATTACTGTCTATTAAGCTACAGTAATCGAACTACATAAGCTTGAAGTGCATAATGTGTAATGCTGGACATACATTCAAATCCAGACAGCATCAATAAATACAATCAATGGGCATTAGAATTGACCAATATACTGGGTGCAAGGCAGCCACACTAATTTCTGATGGCCAATGCTCGAGACAGACAGGCAGACATGCAGACAGAGAGACTGACGGTGTGATGTTGACCTCTTGAATGAGCATTCTGCATAATGACCGAGGAGAAAACTCCAAATAGCTCTTTCAGCAAACAAACACACACAGTCACGCATGCACACACACAACCAAAGAAAATACACACACAGTCACAAACCCTCTCTCTCACACCCACACAGTCATGATTGACTGTTACAGAATAAAACAGCCATCACTCTCATATCAACAATCTACAGTCACACGCTGTATGCATACACACACGCCTTCTGATTCCCAAGTAGATGAGTAGAGTACATACACAGACACACTGTAATGGAAAACTGTAATTTATATGGTAATTTGGGGTATTATCAGCAGTAAAATAGTGTGAAACGATTTACTGAAGCATACAGTAATTTATGGTGCATTGTGGGAAAGGTTTGTGGCCAGGGAAATAATTTTGAATGGTACTGTAATTCCATCCCACAGAATACAGTACAGTACCATATTTATGGAGTGCCAAAAACATTTACATATTTAAACAATGCTGTACCAATTTAGCTGGTGTGTAGTAGTAGTGCCCCATGAAATTAAAATGTATAGGGGACTTACCACTAGCTGCCTGTAAGTTATTGTCAAACTCACGGCAACCCCTTTACAGCTATAGAGAGTTGTGTAATCAAAATACTATATCCCACTTAAAAAAAATATACTTCTCAAATGTCAATACAAAAAGACAAGAAATCTAGAAATCTGTTGGCATACTGTAACCTAACAGAGACACTGTACATCACACACGTATTCACTCAAAGCAGGGACAATTACAATGAAATCAATAAACTGAAAGAAATGTCGAAGTCTTGCATTTGCTGTACTGTTACCAGCTACGAGTTCTATCAAACACAGCAGTACTGAAAGAAAACCAGCAACAACGGAACAGCATCGCTCACCTCGGCTCAGTAGACTGGTCCACATATTCACACACACAATTCCTCCCTCCCAATGCTGAATAGAATCTGTGTCCTCCTATGTTAAGAGATAGAGAGAGAGGTATGTGTGTGTGTGTGTGTGGAGGTTAGAGGGACAGAGAGAAGGAGATCGAGCGAGACAAATAAAGAGAGAGATAGAGGGAGAGAGAATAGGGGAAAAGGGAGAGGAACAGAGAGAGAGAGAGAGAGAGAGAGAGAGATGCTGCACTGTGTTGAGCGGTGGAGAACTAGCGCACCTTGCCTCTGAGCCTTATTGTCCGTGTGAAAACACACTAAGATCAGCACACCTCCGCTGCTCCCTAGACACTGGCTCATTTCCCCCTGAGCAAAACCCCTCACTCTGTGGGAGGAAAGAGAGAGAGACACGCACACACACACAAACACACATGCGCAAGCTGGCACACACACACGCACGCACATACACACAAAACGTACACACACAGATAAGCCATGCCATTAGAGATAACAAATGAGGTGAGGAGAGACTTGTTCACAGTGACACTTCTGAGTAAGTTGGAAATAAGTGTGTGTGTGTGTTTGATGTTCAGATCATGTTATTCCTCTCACTATCTGACCAAGCAGCTAACAACCCAATGGCCTGTCTACTCCTGTTAGTCTCTGTCACGGCGTTTTTCTCACATGCACACACGCCTGCACGCACACATGTACACACCAGAATGTATGCACACACAGCATAAAGTGAGAGAAATCAATGACACACACGTACACATAGTTTCGCAGGGCGGTATGTGGGGTACGCCAGTGACACACATATTTTTAAAGAGTAAGAAGACATTTCCTTCAAATTTCAACTGACAATTCCCTTTTGACATCTCCTTTTAATTCTCTGAACCGTTAGTGCCTGTGAGTCCCTATGAGTGGTTGCCCAGTTTAATCCCTGTATGAGGGGGTGGGAGGTCTTCCTGGCATCAGTAGGGCAAGGCACGGTCCAAGCATGGAATAATTAAAGCAGGACTGGCATGGAGAGCCAGGCACACAGCAGCAGGGAGCCTGGCCATGGCCCCAGTGTGATGGCATGGCCTGTGCCAAGAGAGAAAGGGAGAGAGAGAGAACCTCCTGCCAAATGTATGACCATATTAGAGACACATATTTCCCTCAGATTACACAGACCCACAAAGAATTCAAAAACAAATCCAATTTTGATAAACTCCCATATCTATTGGGTGAAAGACCACAGTGTGCAATCACAGCCGCAATATTTGTGACCTGTTGCCACAAGAAAAGGGAAACCAGTGAAGAACAAACACCATTGTAAATACAACCCATATTTATATTTATTTATTTTCCCTTTTGTACTTTAACTATTTGCACATCATTACAACACTGTATATAGACATAATATGACAATGGAAATGTCTTTATTCTTTTGAAACTTTGTGAGTGTAATGTTTACTGTTCATTTCACTTTTTTATTATCTATTTCACTTGCTTTGGCAATGTAAACATGTGTTTCCCATGCCAATAAAGCCTCTTAAATTGAAGAGTGAGAGAGAGTGAGAGAGAGAGAGAGAGAGAACTAGAACTGCAAACACTGAGTACCGACAGAGACAGAGCATGTGTTCTCACTGACACAGAGTGAGAGCATCAACATGTGCCAAACACCACAAATGTTCCACCTTCTGAAATATCAAACATAAGTCTCGAGCCTTGGGGAAAAACATATGGGTAATACTGAGAATGATGAAATGCAAGGACATTAGCCACAGGGGCTGTCGCTGATTCAAACAACTTTTTTTTATGTGGGATATATTTCAATCTTTCTCTCATGTCACTCTACAAGGGCAGACAATAGCGTGCTACATAAAGAGTGTGAAAATGACCTTGGAGTGTGAAAGCAATGCATGCACAGCAGTCCGCCACAACCCCCGACACTACACCATGCTACGCTACACTACACAACAAGCTCCCAATTCGATCCCTATCACTTTACTTGGACATAATCCTTGCAGGAAGCAATATGGTGGAAGATTTACTACTACACTGCTTAAACCTATCCAGACTCTTCAGACATCCTAACCACATTGAGGGGTTATAGGGAGCATTTGGGACCACCCTGTTCTAATGAGAACGACCTTGGTGTTCCAAGTGGAGTCTGTTGAGACAGAGGGAGGAAGGGGCTTGGTGGACAGGAGCAACAGAAATGCCAGTCAATCATCTGGCTCTCTCAAGGTTGTTCTCGCCCCTCACCTCCCCCTAACCTGGTGGTAGCAGTAGCCCTACTCTGCTTCTGTTGACAGGAGGCTGTTGGACAGTGCCTGAATACCAACATTTGATCACTTTTCATGTGTATAATTTCTCTAACCCAAACAGAAGTTGTCCTTAATGGAAAGTAAATAGAGAGATCCCACAAGACAGCCCGGGATGCTGCACTGCTCTTGCCGCCATCTGTATGTTGTGTGTGTGTGCGCACATGTGCATGCACACAAGTGTGTGTGTGTGTCTGAGTGAGTGCCACAATGTCCTCTGTGCAATCTGTCCCAATAGCATCTTGATGCTCCCCAATGGCGTGTCAGCAGTTTCCCTGACCTAGCTAGCAGCTCATTCCTCCAGCGACCGTGCCAAGTATAGAAACAAATTAAGCCTTTCTGATTGCCCTCACTGGTGATTAAATCAATTAAAGTCTGTGTTCCAAATGGCACCCTATTCCCTACATAGTGTACTACTTTTGACGAGAGCACCATGGGCCATTTATGACTCTGCCATAGCATCTGGAACAATGCTTCAATTATCACCAAGAGAGGGCCAACTTGGCATCTTGCCAATGTCTTATCAAGCTCAAAGGGCGATTTCAAATTGTGTCCGTTACAATTGTAAATAAAAAGACGAACAAATTAGTTTGAATTATACAGTACCTGTACCATGTGATTGCAGCATTGGTTGGGAAATACAATTGGGGAATAATGAATTAGTTACTGATGGTGCGATTCAGAGAGTCTTTTCAATGACTATATCAGAAGAGAAGGACTAAGCTGTGGAAATACTCTCTTCAGGGACAGGCAGAGGGATGTGTTTGTGCGTGTGTTTTGTTCTGTTTCTTTGTCAACAATGTTGGGAGATGTATAGACGAGCATGCACGCATGCGCACGCACAAACACACACACACACACTGTACAGTATATAGCGCAGATCCCATTACATTATTATATTTACAGCATGGCCCAAGAGACACAAAACATGAATTAATAAAGTAATTAATATCATTAAGTTTCCAAACAGTTATGCTCCCAGTATATTCTAATTAGTAGACAAAATGTGTTGATGAGGTCATTGTTTCTGTCATACAAATCTCAAGGTGATGCAAATCGACTATGGATGAAAATATGTGTTGTTGCTCACTCATGGCTCTTTTACATTTTACTTTTACAATAGCTTCAGAGCTCAAGAACCTACCAAAGCACCAGAACAGGCACCAGCTGCTGTCAGAACAGTTTTTACCCCAGTTTTTACCCCAGTGCTGTGTGTAAATAACATGCACATTATACAATTGCATGTGTACTTTCAGATACTATTTTTGTATATACTGATGATGTTGTCCACCATTTGCACTTCCTATGTTTTTATTATTGAGCTCTCAAAGAGACATTTCAATGTTGTATTTCCAAATGAAATATATAAATGCTGTGTTGAAACTGAAAGGTCAACTACATTTCAGTTCCTGTAATTATTCTATATTGAGAAAAGAATTGCTAGAATTTCAATGAAACCACATAGCAATTGTTTTTTGTACAAATTATTGTTATTCTGATCACTGGAAGCATATACCTGTGAGGGGAGTCTACCTGTTGGTGGTAGCAGTATCAGTATTAGTAGTAGTAGTATTATTTAAAGTACCCACAACAATTCTTTGGTTTTTAATTCCACCATGGGAAAAAAAGAGATACAGTGCAAATACAGCAAAAAGTCTTTATTTTATATTCATATATGCTCTTTGGTGCAGTGTATTGGCTACTGATTTTTGTCAGCACTGCCATCTAGTGGTGAGCCCAGTGTTATCTCGATACTGTAGGCTGGGTAGTTAGTACTGTTTAGGCTACCTACACTACATGACCAAAAGTATGTAAACACCTGCTCGTCGAACATCTCATTCCAAAATCATGGCCATTAATAGAGTTGGTCCCCACTTTAGTGCTATAACACCCTCCACTCATCTGGGAAGGCTTTCCACTGGATGTTGGAACATTGCTGCGGAGACTTGTTTCCATTCAGCCACAAGAGAATTAAAAGCTGACCAGCCCGGACCGCTCGTGTGCGCATTATGATTTTGTCCACCCACACCAGATGCGATCAGGACATATCAAAATATCAAAACAATCTCTGAACCAACTATATTAATTTAGGGACAGGTCGAAAAGCATTAAACATTTATGTCAGTTAGCTAGCTAACTTGCTGTTGCTAGCAAATTTGTCCTGGGATATAAACATTGGGTTGTTATTTTACCTGAAATGCACAAGGTCCTCTACTCTGACAATTTATACACAGATAAAAGGATAAACCGAGTTTGTTTCCAGTAATCTCTCCTCCTTCAGGCTTCTTGTTCTTCTTTGGACTTTATATGGCGGTTGGCAACCAACTTTAAGGTGCATTACCACCACCAACTGGACTGGAGTGTGGACCTCAGTTCATCTTTCAAATCACCCACGTTGGTATATGCTCCTAAAAACCAATGAGGAGATGGGAGAGGCGGGACTTGCAGTGTGTCAAGTGTCACAAATAGAACCAAGTTCTATTTTAGAGCCTGGCTACATAGACGCTCGTTGACGCGCGCAATCAGTGTGGGTGCAATGATTGAATAACATGTGTACATGTATTTTGCAACGCTTGCCGTCATGACGCGAGAGGTGTGAGATTGGGCACTGATGTTTTACAATTAGGCCTGGCTTGCAGTCAGCGTTCCAATTCATCCCAAAGGCATTTGATGGGGTTGACGTCAGGGTTGTACAGGCCAGTCAAGTTCTTCCACACCAAACTCGACAAACCATTTCTGTATGGACCTTGCTTTTTTGCACGGGGGCATTGTCATACTGAAACAAGAAAGGGCCATCCCCAAACTGTTGCCACAAAGTTGGAAGCACAGATTCATCTAGAATGTCATTGTATGCTGTAGCGTAAAGATGTTGCTTCACTGGAACTAAGGGGCCTAGCCTGAACCATGAAAAACAGCCCCAGACCATTATTCCTCCTCCACCAAACTTTACAGTTGGCACTATGCATTGGGGCAGGTAGCATTTCCGCCAAACCAGATTTGTCCGTTGGACTGCCAGATGGTGAAGCGTGATTCATCACTCCAGGGAACCCGTTTTCACTGCTTCAGAGTCCAATGGCGGCAAGCTTTTCACCATTCCAGCCGAAGCTTGGCTTTGCGCATGGTGATCTTAGGCTTGTGTGCGGCTGCTCTGCCATGGAAACCCATTTAATGAAGCCCCCGACGAACAGTTATTGTGCTGACGTTGCTTCCAGAGGCAGTTTGGAACTCAGTAGTGAGTGTTGCAACCGAGGAAAGACCAATCGGCGGTTCTGTTCTGTGAGCTTGTGTGGCCTACCACTTCGTGGCTGAGTCGTTGTTGCTCCACTTCACAATAACAGCACTTACAGTTGACCGGGGCAGCTATAGTAGGGAAATTTGACAAACTAACTTGTTGGTGGCATCCTATGATGGTGCCATGTTGAAAGTCACTGAGCTCTTCAGTAAGGCCATTCTACTACCAATGTTTGGAATGAGGGGGTGCAATTGTGAACCATAGCCATATCAGACATCAATACATCCAATTGGCACAATCATTGGTTCACTGCAGGTCAAGGACTAATTTATTTATAATGTGTGTGGTGAATTTAGATGTCCAGGCACTCTGCATTTGAAGGCCTGAAGACCTTCCCTTCCTGACTAGGATGATATAGTATTACTGAGGATGATCTCTAGTCCTAGCCTGAGTCTGCTGTAATTACATATGTTCGGCTCAGATAGCTCTTCTAAGACACAGCAGCAGTGTGGACCTCCTGACTGAAAGGAGAGCTTTGAACAGACTGTAAACAGACCAGGGTTCAAAATAGCATAGCTTGTTTTCTTTATGGTGTGGCAGATGGATGGGATTAGCATTTTTTGGGACTATTCTATTGGTTCATAATCTGAAAGAAAATAAATAATACTTTAACCTAGTTCTGCTGGATGGTCGCAGTCATTTTCTTCCAAAACTCTGTTACTGTTTAGCCATTGGTGTTCCATTTAAATGTTTCTGCAAATCGCTTCAATGTTTTTTAATAACATCTAACCATACCTACTCTACTTGTAAGTAGGGTTTAATATTGTTTCCCCAATGCATCCCTCTACAACATCAGTGTTACTAAATGGTGTTTCATCCACAAGTGCTCTTTCTATGCTGTTTACAGTACATCTGCCCTGGTAACTGTGATTACATTCCTCTGCCTCAACCCACCTGACCTATGTAATCCTCTCGCTCTCTCTTCCCTGCTCTCTCACCAATAATACATTGAGAGTGGTGTTTGAGCTGCAGCTATGCCATTAGCAAGCAACAATCAACTTCCAACCCCAGCCCAAGCCGACCCACAATCCCAGCCCCAGCCTCAGCCCGACTTCGGGCTCCAACCTCAGCAATAAGTTGTTTGTGTCTGGGGCGGCAGGTAGCCTAGTGGTTAAAGCGTTGGGCCAGTAACTGAAAGGTTTCTGGATTGAATCCCTGAGCTGACAAGGTAAAAATCAGTCGTTGTGCCCCTGAACAAGGTAGTTAACTTCTTAGGGAGCGGCCGCAGAGGTGACGGTTTTGGAGAGTCTGGAGTGCCCAAAGTAAAATGCCTGCCACTCAGGCTCAGAAAATAGCATATGCACATAATTAGTACTATTGGATAGGGAACACTCTGAAGTTTCTAAAAGTGTTAACATAATGTCTGTGAGTATAACAGAATTGATATAGCAGGCGAAAACCCGAGGACAATCCATCCGGAAATGCAGTTTTTGGTGACCTTTGCTCTGTTTGACACTCTCCCCATTGACTTCAAGGCAATCCAGCTCCTGGATTGCAGTACCTAAGGCTTCCACTAGATGTCAACAGTCTATATACAAGAGTGATTGGAGTAAGAGGAACGGATAGAAACAGGAAATGGTAAGGGGACCTGAAATGTCAACAAGTTTTCTCAGGCGCGAGTCTGGGTGCGCGCCCCACTTTATTTTAATTATATAACGTTTAGGTGACCATCCGAGTGAAATATTATCGCTAATATTCATAAAAGCATAGCTAAGGACGCATTATAACTGGTATTTGATTTGTTTAGGAAAAGTTTATAGGTATATTTGAACGCGTTCTCTTCACGTTTCAATGGGCGATTCGAAGTTAGATTTACTGAACATAACGGGCCAACCAAACTGAGATTTATGGATATAATAACAACAAAAGAACCATTGGATGTCTTCGTTGGACACTTGGGAAGCCCTCAGCAGAAGTTCTTCAAAAGGTAAGGGATTTGTTTATAAAGGTTAAATAAAAAATGTAACTAATAAAAAATAAAACCCTCACAAACTTTTACAGATGCACAACTGTCGGTCTGTAATCACCGCCCACAACCGCAGGGCTCTCCAGAGGGAGGGTGCGGTCTGCACAACGCATCACCGTTGGCAAACTACTTGCCCTACAGGCCACCTACAGCACCTGATGCCAAAGGAAGGCCAAAAAGATAATTAAGGACAACAACCACCTGAGCCACTGCCTGTTAACCATGCTACCATCCAGAAGGCGGGGTCAGTATAGGTGCATCAAAGCTGGGACTGAGAGACTGAAAAATAGCTTCTATCTCAAGGCTATCAGACAGTTAAACAGCCATCACTAACACAGAGATGCTGCTGCCTACTTACAGACTATAAATCATTGGCCACTTTAATAAATGGATCACTAGTCACTTTAATAATGCCACTTTAATAATGTTTACATATGTTGCATTACTCATCTGTGTATATATTGTATTTTATAGAGATACCAGGCTGAAACACTGTGATCCCTGTATAATCTCTAAGAGAAATTATAAACATTTCTCACAGCAAGCTTTTATCCTTGACTTAGATCACTCTGAGCTTTTATCCACTTGCTGCATTCTGGACCCTGTTTTAGCCTTTGCTTTTTTCTCTTCTATTGTTACCTCTATGTCTGATAAACATGCCCCACTTAAGAATCACAGAGTAAGAAACCGAACCAGTTCTTGGTTCTCTCCTGAATTGTCAGGTCTTTTCCTGCAAAAGAATCGGGCCTGGGCCTTGGCGAGGAAAACAGGTACTCCAGCTGATTGGCTGTTTTTTTAGGCAATTGAGAAATAAATGTACTGCAGCTGTCAAAAGGGCAAAATCTAATTACTTCCTTAACGCTATGACAGATTCTGCAGGAGATCCTGCAAAATTCTGGAAAACCGTTAATTCACTGAAACAGGGAAATTCTGCTGTTTCTCTTCCTAAGCAAATTATCTCAGACTCCTGTATTTTAAGTGGTAAAAATGATATTTGTGATGCTTTTAATAAGCATTTTATCTCTGCTGGTTTTTTATTTGAAAGGACAAGTGGCCATTGTGGTACTGGCCAGTTAGTTGATTTTTCGTCTTGCTTTTCAACCGTTACTCTGAAAAATGGTAACCCTGTTTTTAGTTTCCAGAAAATAACTGAAGCAGAGGTTCTAGCTGCCCTGTGTGCCATTGATACTAAGAAATCTCTGGGCGCGGACAATTTAGACCAGATACTTACTTAAGTGTGCTGCACCTATCATTGCTGGTTCAGTGACACACATTTTTAATCTAACATTAAGCACAGGAAATATCCCTAAGGTGTGGAAAGCAGCTTTTATTCTGCCATTACATAAGGGAGGTGACGGTATTGATTTGGATAACTATCGACCCATCTCTAGGCTCCCTTGTCTGGCAAAGATCCTAGAATCTTTAGTTAACAAACAGTTACAATCTTTTCTTTCTGCTAACAGTATTCTTAGCACCAATCAATCTGGTTTTAGATCTAAACACAGTACCACATCGGCCACTATGCTTGTTGCAAATGATATTGCAAATGCCTTAGATGATAGAAAGCATTGTGCTGCGTTGTTTATAGATTTGTCTAAAGCTTTCGACACTGTAGACCATGCCATACTTTTGAGTAAGCTGTCATCTATAGGACTGGGCACTGATGCCTGCCGATGGTTTTATGACTATCTTAAAGATAGAACTCAGGCCGTCATGGTCGACGGGGTCAAGTCTGACCCCTTACAGTTACTTAAAGGGGTCCCTCAGGGTTCAATAATTGGCCCACTATTGTTCTCAATATATATAAACAACATTGGTGATGATGTCAGATATTGTAATTTCCATTTATATGCAGATGACACAGTGATGTACTCTATTGCTCCAACAGCGGACCAAGCTTTAATGCAGTTGGAGTCTGATTTTAGGATATTACAGGAGTCTCTTTTACAGCTTAAACTTGTTTTAAACGCTAAGAAAACAAATGTCATGCTTTTTTCTAGGTTTTTTCTAGGTTTTTTCTAGTTTTTTTCTCAGTTAGAAACACTTTTGTAATCACTAGCTTGGATGGTGCTCAAATCAAACAGCTCTCTGCATATAAATATTTAGGGGTATGGTTAGATGATAGGCTCTCTTTTAAAAAACATGTTACTGAATTGGGAAAAAAGCTCAAATTCAAGATGGGGTTCCTTTACAGAAACAGGGCTTGTCTGTCCTCCGTAAATAGGAAACAAAATTGTGCAGGCTACTTTTATGTCCGTTTTAGATTATGGTGATATTATTTATATGCATGCATCGGCAAATATATTAAAACCACTGGATGCTATTTACCATTGTGCACTCAGGTTTATCACCGGTGATAGTTACAAAACTCATCACTGTATCCTATATCAACATGTGGGTTGGGCCTCTCTATCTGTGAGGCGAGAGCAACATGCTCTTTTATTTATTTATAAAGCACTTCTTTTAAAACTACCTCCATATCATCATTAATTTTAATTAGATATACAAATTTTATGACCAGATCACAGATGTGGATTACATTAGAAACTCCTGCGGTCTCCACAGAGTTGGGAAGGACTGCCTTCAGTTCCTTTGCACCTTATTTATGGAACAAACTGCAGATCAAACTTAAGCTTGCCACTCTGGTGTCCCTTGCCCATTTTAAAAATATGATGGAGGATCAATATGATGTTGTCTGTGATTGTTTCTGTTGAATTGTCTTTGTTTTGAAATGTTCTTGTCTGTATGCCTAGAACTGTACATGTCAACATGTTTACACAGGGCACAGCCGTAAAATAGATCCAGGTCTGAGTCTGTTTTCCCTGTTAAAATAAAGATGGAAAAAAAAAAAAAAAAATACCATCTATTGCATCTTGTCTATGCTGCTCGGTCATTGCTCATCCATATATTTATATGTATATATTCTCATTCCATCCCTTTAATTAGATCGGTGTGTATTAGGTAGTTGTTGTGGAATTGTTAGATTACTTGTTAGATATTGCTGCACTGTCAAGACTAGAAGCACAAGCATTTCGCTATTCTCGCAATAACATCTGCTAACCATGTGTATGTTACCAATAACATTTGATTTGATTTGATTTGAAAGAAATGTGAGTTAATGTCTAGATGCTTTTTGTAGTGGAGATCAAGTTTATAAATTGCCTGGCTGGGCTGATGAGACAGTGGATTGCGCGGTCAGATGGAACAGAGTAAATAGGCATTTTAAGTCATAGATTTAGCCGGTGGTAACTTGTGGAATAGACACCGTCCGGAATGCGATTTTAACCAATCAGCATTCAGGATTAGAACCACTCGTATAATTTGATGCATTGATCTTTATGGTATTTTGTATTTGTGTTTTGTAATTGTATTTAGTCATTTTTGCCCATTGCTGACAGTTGAATAAACACAGTACCATGCCTTAGAATAAAGCTTATTTTGCTAACCTATAATCAGAATATTAAAGTTGTATTATATTTGTTTTTAAATTCCTTAAATATGTTTTATTGTTTTAAAATGTTCTCAAATTTATAATGGAGGTACATTCTTCCTTTCCTACCTGGACTGACCTCCACTCAATCAGATTAAATATCAGACAATGTCAGCCCAAAATGTATCCACCGTGTGTCATCTAAGGTATCTGAGGTCAGTGAAGTCTGCAAACATTGGCTTGGTCCATGCCAACACTTTTTGTTTACTTTGTATGTACATAGATTGTAGGTCAGTTAACAAACATGTGTGGCCTCACTGCTCTGAATGCTCAAGGAAGACATAACATGCTTGGCTCAGTAAATAGGCTAATCTGTATTAGTCTGAAAATCTTAACTGAAATGACGGGCTAAAATTGGATTGAAAAGTAAATCCCTAGAAGGTAACTAGGATTATGGGCACACTGCTCCCGTTTGGTGCCTTACGAACACAACCCTGTCATGCCATTACATGGCTCGACCTTGACCATCTGATCCAGTGACTTGTTCCAAGCCCCAGGATTACCCTCTTCAATCAGGGTTAAATGAGCACCTGTGAACCCACCCCACCCGAGCATGGGCTGATTCTCAGAAGGGGTTAACCCAATCTCTGGAGCTGACCCTAAAGTAGATCACTGAGAGATCACTGAGAGACACACTAACTGGCAACACACGCACACACACACACAGATTGGCATGTATTTGAGAGCTCGGAGAGATGACCAATCAAGTTCAAGTTAAGTTTTGTTTCATATCCACTTTTAAATCCACTGTACCAGCCGGTTGAGGGTTCATTTAGTTATCATACAGTTTACAGTTAATAGTCTTTATTTAGTCAGGTAATAAGTCATGGAGTGGAACATTTACTCAGAAACTTCTGAAACCTAAAAATATTTTGGGCTAGTGCCGGTAGACATATTTGTTAGGAACATATACAATTTTGGACATACTGAATTTTTTTGTCGGGGTCATGATAGAGTTGGTAGCACTGGAGTCATGCAGCACCCTCCACTCTGGCATTCCTTGTTTGGTCCCTCTGTCTTTCCACATTACCATGGTATTCAATATAAGATAACATATACGAAAATACTTAAACATTCAGGTATGATGCTTTCTGCGTATTATTTGAAAGGGTAACTATCTTAGCGGATAATAGTTACAACAGTCTGTCTAATGGGGGTGGGGGTTGCTGCAATATAGGCAGAATCTCATTCACATGATGGTTTTGCCCTCTTTATAGAACAAGAAGGCCGCACACTGCTAAAGCTCCCTATTCACCGCTTAATTGTCACGACTTCCACCGGCGGTGGCTCCTATGCCTGTTCGGGCGGCGTTCGGCGGTCGTCGTCACCGGGCCTATTAGCTTCCACCGATTCTTTCTATTGATTTTTCTTATTGTTTGCACCTGTTTTTGGTTTTGGCATTTCTAGGGCTATTTAAGCCAGTCAAGCCCGCCTCCTTTCGTGCGGGCTTGTTTCTCTGTTGTTTGGTGGACGTTCGGCTGACGTGTATGTTGGCATGTTCTCTCGTCCTGTTTGGGCCGCCTTTGTTTTTGTGTGCGCCTGTTGAGTTTGGGGCGTTGTATTTACGTGCCGCAGTAAATAAGGATTAATTTTCCCTACACCCTGCTCTCTGCGCCTGACTCCACACCCACCACTCCTAGCTGTCTTGACATTAATTGACAATGTTTCGATCCGAAACGGATCTTTGTCAGGTCAAACACGCTGAGTGTCCACCACCCCCAAAATATACACATTTGCCCTCTTTACACACAACGACTTCAGTAAATAGTTTTGAAGTTGTTTTCCAGTTAAAAGAGTCTTCTCCTCATTTAATCTCATGACACCTAAATCGGTTGGCCCTTAATACTTAGCTAGCCTTGTCAAGCTTGGCTTTGTATCATTAGGGTGTAACCAACACACAAATAGGTTGTCACTGTTTGTGTTTGCATTATACTGTATATACTGTATGTGGTGTGAATTATATTTTTTATGAGCCCCCTGATAATTTCAAATCAAAACCACAGTATAGGCTACTACCTTGTAAATTGTGTATTGTGTAAATAATGTGGACAACAAGGATGCCACCTCATTAACCTTGGAGACTACAGTGGCATTTCTAATGCAGAGGTGGATAAAGGACTTAATGATCTCATAAAATGGCCGTAGATGAGGAATATGGTTTCATAACATCTGCACAACAATAACAGGGATTATATCATTAAGTCTTATTACAGGGCATAGTAAGCTTTTCCTTAGCCAGCAAAAGCATTATAGACTACGTCAGCACTCGGAGAGACACTCTTCTTTATCAATCTATTTGTCCTAGGTTCAGGTCTAATAGTGTTTCACACATTCAGAATATATAGCTTCAGAGTCTATAGCATACTCATACTATGTACTGCATATTACTATACTGTATAGTAGCGTGTAATGTTTGTATTTGTATTTGTATTTATTAAGGATCCCCTTTAGCTGCTGCCAAGGCAGCAGTTATTCTTCCTGGGGTCCAGCAACATTAAGGCAGATATATACAATTTAAAATATTACTTTACATTTCATAACACTTTCACAACACATTAAGTGGGTGCCCTCAGGCCACTACTCTATTACCACATATCTACAATACAAAACGTTCGGCAGCAGTTTGTGCTGATTGTTTTATGTCCATATTTCAGTTCAAATAGTATTTGCTTTATTTAAAATACTTTGTGGTATAATTTAACCTTCCTGGAGTGCCAGATGGGTGGGGTTTGCAATTCTGGCACTATTGCATTAGTTCCATTACGCCTGGCAAGCTCAATCAAGCGCAGCTAAAGTATTTGAAAGAAAACAAATACTATTTGAACCCATGATCGGATGTCTACTGACTCTGTCTGAAGCTTGAATGGTGGAGGAAGGCCACATGTTGCATCTTGTTGTGTTCAGTCTCCTGTTGTGTTTTGACTACCAATTGATAGGCAAACATCAGAGGCTAATGACAAATGGAATAATAACTGTGTTATTGACTAATAATCATATGTATGAGAGTCCAACAACTTCAGAGCAGCTAGAGTATTGACCCATTGAAAGGAGAAAGACATGATGATGAATATTGCCATCTTTTTTTCCTTCGAACAGTGCAGTCAGCTGGACTTATCCCATTTTGGCACGTTTTGTACCAGCGCAAAGCTGGATGTCCATTATCGTTGGTTAGCCTACATCTTATTCCAGGTTCTAATTTAAGCACTGGACAGAACATACAGTGTTCTTGTTTGCAGGCTAATGCTTGGGTAAAAGAGCGAGTAGCCTAATTAATGGTATACATTGATAGCATAATCCTTACAAAGAGGGATAAGTAATTGCTTGAGAAATACACAAAGTCATACACATAGAAACGCTTTTATTTCCATTATTGTTTGTTGTAACAGTTATTTGATGAATCCAAACTATTGCTCTTGGTATATGATTAGGTTGGGCAATACACATTCATTTGCTCTTTCTATCAAGAAGTTTGCATAGAAGAATGAACAATATAATTGTATGTCATACAAAAAAAGAAAATCTACCCCTAAAGGTAGTAACGAATAAATAAATACATAAATAATTTACAAGTGCATTCATTGTCCATGTGTAATCAAACACAAAATGTTATACACTTCCGGGTTTCATGTTTTCTGGACTATGGCATTGTGCTAAGCGTTCAGCATCCTCTCGTGATGAGTCTCGTACGACATAAAGTTGTCAATGGGAATATCAAAGCGCTGTGATGAGCTTGCATAAAACGGAAGAAGACATTGTACTCCCGCCAGACCTTGAGTTGCATATTGTATCGAAAGGGCATAGCTCTTGTCGAACTCCGCCGTTGACTTGTGCTTGTAGGAAAAGTTCCCATTCACACTCAATGGTGGACTTAGTGGTCCCTCGAACCGGGGGCTGGTGCTGGTACAGTCTGTGAATGTAGTTTCAAAGAGCGGCTCAAGTGCATTGTCGACAGTGTGGGGGTTGGCGTGGTGGATATGAGAGCTGTCCATGGTACCATACGGCGGGCTAGGGTAAGGGTAGGAGGGGTGCAAAGAGAAGGATGCAGTCGATGTTTGGTGCACCTGAGACGGGATGTCCTGGGCCTGCTCCGGTAAAAACGTCCTGGGGTTGAGCTGCAGACATCCTGACACTAGATTGGTGGTGGGCTGGGACAGTCCTTGGCATAGAGCCTGCCCAAACAACATCAAGTCTGGACTTTCATCCGATTGCAAGATCTCAGAGAGAGCCCATATGTAATTTTTTGCCAACCTCAATGTTTCTATTTTGGATAGTTTCTGAGTATTCGAGTAGCAAGGTACAACTTTACGCAAACTCTCAAGCGCGTCATTGAGCCCGTGCATACGGTTTCTCTCTCGCTCGTTGGCCTTCATGCGCCGGACCTTAAACCTCTGTTGTCGGGCTTTTGTCATTTTCTTTCTCTTGGTCCCACACCTCTTAGGACTCTCCTCAAGGCTCTCTTCTTCCCCCGACCCTCCTTCTTCCCCCTGCTCCTCATCGTCGTTATTCTCTTCCATTATGTTGAATCCATCATCGTTGTCATTGTCGCCGTCCCTACTCATGGTCTTGTGCGCAACGTTTACTGTTTCCATGTTCTGAGTGGCGCAGCATTCCTCTGTACATTTGGAAACATCCTGCTGTGACACCGGCATGGCGCTGTCCTCTGTGTTAGACGGTCTGTCAGGGCAGAGAAGGAGAAAGTTACTTACACAGTTCAAAACTGCTGATACAAAGAAACCTGCGGCAAATGTGTGTGACTCTATGTAATCCTAACACCCATGAATGATTATGTAACTGCGTGATCTGAGCTTAAACAGATGAAACTATTAATACCTGCCAAATAGCCATGCAGGCAATTAATCATGTTATGAGGCACTGAATGAGGCACTGATACATTCATCATTATCATCCTTATGCATCATCCCAGCAGAGTAATGTTTAAACCCAACACAAATAGCAGTCTACAGACAAGAAAAAGCTAAGACATGAGACATTCTTAAAACTGAAACTGTAAATAATTACCTTTTAATGCAGTGTATGTTGTTATAAGAGTTCCATATCCTTTGAATAGTCCTGATTCAATCTGTCTGCAAACCTCGGATGCTGCAGTTTTATAGTATTAATGCTGAGGCTGACTGATGGTGTAGTGCACCTATGGATGCACTTTGTAAAATCCCTGCGTGGACAATGGTGGGATCAATGACCGCCCCTTTCTCCGACACGTGCCATATGGCGGGCCAAGACTCCGGCAAAGGGCCTCAAGCCTCACGTGATGTTTCTAATTTAGATTCACCGGACCTCCGGGTGCCTTCCCTATCGTGGCTGAAAAGAAAACTACCATCTGTCACCAGTCAGAGACTGCAAGAACCTGTTTGCACCAGCAGGATAAATTAACTCTTCCGATTAGCAGACGTGTGCCATGAAAGAAGCGTCCTCACGTGCACCCTAACCTATTTCACACAGCAGCATAGGCCTGCATTTTGTTTCCATTGAGGCCTAGAGTTATGACAGAGAGAGAGAGAGATTAGGTTGGTTATAGGCCTACAGTTATGTTTAGTGTGACAGTGTGAATTTATTTTGGTCAAATGTTGGATTTGATTGTTGGATTAGCCTAGGCAATTGGTATAGGCCTATTATTATTAGAAATGTTGGGTAGTAGAAGACCTATAACTTTTCATCAACACTTGTAGCCTATTCTAGGCCTACAGGAAAAGGCTTGTAGCCCTAAAGAGTGCCCTTCAACAAAAATGTTCCAGGCCTAAATGCACAATAAGAGAGGTAGGCCAGTGGGTCAAACAACTCTAAACATGGATTTAATTGGGTTATAAAACATTCTGCTTTCAGAGTGTAATCTCTCTAACTATGCGTGCCTTGGCCGGTGGCTCGAGAGATGGTCGATGCAAGGTCTGAGCAAATAGTCCTTCTCAACCAGGATTGGGCACGCGAGCCGAACACACAATAACAATATATCAGTGTTTTCCACTTCACTGACTTGGTCGGACGTTTAACAGCTTCAACGTAATCCAAAAAGTAATTGACGTTTTGACCGTTGCTCTGCTGATATCACTTTGGGATTAGGTTTGTGTCATGTGTCATGATGAGTTATATGCCTAAATGCTTGCTTGACCGAATAGGTTAGCCAGCAGGTTGCTGTAGACTGTGGTAAGACCATCCATGCCAATTTTAAAACAAACACTGGAAAGTTATTTGGTAAAGTCTTAGTTGATTGTTCAATAGCCTAATGTCCTTATGTCCCCATAGGGAACATTTTCAGGACCACCGACAACTACCTAGTTTCAAGTGCGTGCATGTGTGTGTAGGTACTCAAATACAAACCAGACATGATTTCCCACTTAACTTGGTTGTAATTTATTCATGCACACAGTTTATATATTCACATCTCTTTTGTTTTGTTTGTATTGTGCCCCATTCATTGAGAAAAATATGTCTGTCTAAAACACTCATTCAACTCCTTATGCCTGTTATTCTCTTGAGAAAACAGTGGTTGCACTACATTTTTTAAATACATCGTATAATATCCCAATTTTACATTGTGTTGTTGTAATGTTTGAAGCTTTTGTTGTTTGAGATGTGAGGCAACCCAACAGTAGGCCTACTATTGGCCTAAGTTTTAAGCTTTGAAGAGGATCTTTTTACACCTCTCCCCTTACCCTGTAGTCTACATTGAATGGTCTTAGAACTGTGTGTGTAAAAATGTGACATGATGGGAGAATATACAGTCTGTTCAACTCAATTACACACCTTCTCATGGCTGACTTCAGTATTGTGATAACATAGTTACTCTTAGTCATTTAGACACCTACTCTGACATAGCAAAAGGCCATGTTTGTGTGTGCTGGACACATTGTGGGCTTCATGTCCTTTTTGTCCTTACCTACAAATGCTACATTGTCAATGAGAAAAATAATCTGTATCTCAATCGGTAAGAATTGAGAAGAACCTTCCAAGGACATTTCTAATTGACCCCAAACGTTTGAACAGTATTGTATATACAATCGGTCAAAAGTTGTAGAACACCTACTCATTCAAGGGTTTTTCTTTATTTTTGCTATTTTCTAAATTGTAGAATAATAGTGAAGACATCAAAACTATGAAATAACACTTATGGAATCATGTAGTAACCAAAAAAGTGTTGAACAAATGAAAATATATTTTATAATTGAGATTCTTCAAATAGCCACCCTTTGCCTTGATGACAGCTTTACACACGCTTGGCATTCTTCACGCGCGCTTACTAATTTTGCTTTCCTATTGAACATACTACTTTCCGTATGAAATATTATAGTTTATTTACATTTTAGGGTACCTGAGGATTAAATCGAAATGTTGTTTGACTTGTTTGGACAAAGTTTTGCAGTAGCTTTTTGGATTCCTTTGTCTGCATGTTGAACGAGTGGATTACTGAAATCGATGGCGCCAACTAAACAGACTTTTCGGGATATAAAGAAGGATTTTATCTAACAAAATGATCATTTATGTTGTAGCTGGGACCCTTGGGATTGCAAACCGAGGAAGATTTTCAAAAGTAAGTGATTTATTTTATCGCTATTTGTGATTTTGTGACGCCTGTGCTGGTTGACAAATATGTTGATATGGGGCGCTGTCTTCAGACAATCGCATGGTATGCTTTCGCTGTAAAGCGTATTGTAAATCTGACAACGCAGTTAGATTAACTTCTTAGGGAGCGGCAGCAGAGGTGACGGTTTTGGAGAGTCTGGCATACCCAAAGTAAAATGCCTGCCACTCAGGCCCAGAAAATAGGATATGCACATAATTAGTACTATTGGATAGGAAACACTCCGAAGTTTCTAAAAGTGTTAAAATAATGTATGTGAGTATAACAGAACTGATATAGCAGGCAAAAACCAGAGGAAAATCCATCCGGATTTGCAGTTTCTTTTGTAGATGACCTTTTTCTCCAAGCTGCCTATTGCATACAATGTTATGTAGACCTGAGACTGCAGTACCTATGGCTTCCACTAGATGTCAACAGTCTTTATACAAAGTCTGGAAGGTCTAGCTCTAAGCAGAAGAGGAAGTAGTCAGGGGACCACTTTTGTTTACAACGTTTGACGGGCGCGAGATTGTGAGCGCGCACCACTTTATTTTCATTTCCTATTGTTCACATTATCGTCCGGTTGAAATATTACAGTAAATATACATAAAAGGATACCTAAGGATACATTAAAAATTATGTTTGATTTGTTTGTAGAACGTTTATAGGAATAGTTTGAACGTGTTCCCTTCACAGTTCAATGGGCGACTCAACGGTGGATTTTCTGATCATAACGCGCCAACCAAACTGAGATTTATGGATATAATAAATGAATTTTTCTAACAAAAGAACCATTGGATGTCTTGGGAAGCCCTCAGCAGAAGTTCTTTGACAGGTAAGTGATATTCTTTAACTCTTATATGGGTTTTGTGTGACCCGCGCTGGATAGTAATTCATGCTAATGTGCTATCCTCAAACAATCAAATGTTGTGCTTTCGCCGTAAAGCCTTTTTGAAATCTGACAACGCTGTGATATTGCCAAGAATCAGAGCTTTTGATGACTATGCAACATATTGATGAATGTTTAATAATTCAACTTTTGGATTTTGAATTTGGTGCCTTACATTTCACCGGGTAGTGTCGGGAGTGGCCCGCTAGCACGCTGCTACTCTCTATGTAGTTAACAAGATTTTTAAGCTTTTAAATGATATAAGACACTTGTATGTTCATGAATGTTTAATATTATGATTATTTATTTGAATTGCGCGCTGGATGTTGTCGACTGGTGTCCCGCTAGCGGGACGCCTAGCCTTAAGATTAATAAAGTTAGGAAGTTAGGAACTCCCCTCACCTCATTTCAAAGGAGATAACAAAAACTAGCAGAAACACAGACCTCCAAAAATGTAGTTTGATACCCCTGGAGTGATGGCTCAGGATGCAAGGTCAAACAAATTGTATTACTTGTATTTTTTACATTGTATGTTCTTACTAATGTTACTATTTGATATGTATCAGATGCTAAACAATGAAACGACCCTTATGATAATGATTGTTTCCTACAATACTCCTACAGTATTTTCTACACTATACAGACTGATGACAGTGGCTATTTCACCCTGCTCTTTCCCTGAAGGTTTTTTCCATTAGGCCGCAGGAATGGACAGCATCTTCTCCCTCTAAGGACAAGTCTCAGGCCTCGATGTCCATCTGACTGACTCCTCTCTCTTGCAAGAGGCAGCCAGGGGCATAAGCAAGCCAAACTGACATGGGCTCAGGACCACACTCACAGCCCAGGGTCTGTGTACAAAGAGAGGCTATGGCAAGGGAGAAACCCACATGACAAGGTATATAGATAAGGACAAAAATCATGGCTGGAGGGAAAGTCTCACATCTGGGAGTATGTTTGTAGAGAGAGGGGAAGAGGGCTTATGTGCTGGCCTTACATCTATGTACTCTGACACCAAGAGGGGGAGTGGGGAGAGGGCGAGCCCCACTGATGGTCTGTTATCTGGAGGAAGGGGAGATGATTTAGAGCTCTGGCTGGAGGTATATGGGTCAGAGGTGGATGTCGGGTCCAAAGTTGATCTGAATGAGGACTGGAGCTGTCACAACCAGGCTGATCCAGAGAGAGGATCAGAAATGGAAATTCCTTTGACATCTATCCCAGGTTCTGAGCCCCCGAGGTGGCCACCAAAGCTCCTCATCACCTATCTCATCTCCCAAACCCAAACCCATACAGGCTCCGTTGATATGGATGAGGTAATGTTTAGAGAATCTATTGTGGAGTAATTTAGTGCTTTGATGATTGTGACAGCTTGGAAGCATGTTGACAGCATATTGACAGTGGAAAATATTTAATGATGTTCATGTTCCTTTAATTAATTCACATTGCAGAAAACAAATTAATTGTGTGATGAATAAAATGATTTATCTGAATATTATTAACCATTTTAAGTGTATTTTATAACTATTTGTACACCACAGTGTCGAATCTGACGCTTGTCGGATGTGGCAGGGATTGCAAACCATTACAGACTACAAAAGGAAGCACAGCCGAGAGCAGCCCAGTGACATGAGCCTACCAGACAAGCTATACTACTTCAATGCTTGCTTCGAGGCAAATAACACTGAAACATGTATGAGAGCACCAGCTGTTCCGGAAGACTGTGTGATCATGCTCTCCGCAGACGATGTGAGTAAGACCTTTAAGTTTGCCAATGACGCAACAGTGGTAGACCTGATCACCAACAATGACAAGACAGCCTATAGGGAGGAGGTCAGAGATCTGGCCGTGTGGTGCCAGGACAACAACCTCTACCTCAATGTGATCAAGAGATGATTGTGGAGATGATTGTGGACTACAGGAAAAAGAGGACCGAGCTTGTTCCCATTCTCATCGACAGGGCTACAGTGGAGCAGGTTGAGAGCTTCAAATTCCTTGGTGTCCACATCACCAACAAACTAACATGGTCCAAGCACACCAAGACAGTCGTGAAGAGGGCACGACAAAACCTATTCCCCCTCAGGAGACTGAAAAGATTTGGCATGGGTCCTCAGATCCTCAAAAGGTTCTACAACTGCACCATCGAGGGCATCCTGACTGGTTGCATCACTGCCTGGTATGGCAACTGCTCGGCCTCCGACCGCAAGGCACTACAGAAGGTAGTGCAAACGGCCCAGTACATCTCTGGGGCAAAGCTTCCTGCCATCCACGACCTCAGAGGAAGGCACTAAAAATTGTCAAAGACTCCAGCCACCCTAGTCAGAGACTGTTCTCTCTTCTACCGCATGGCAAGTGGTACCGGAGTGCCAAGTCTAGGCCCAAGAAGCTTCAAAACAGCTTCTGCCCCAAAGCCATAAGACTCATGAACACCAAATGAAATGGATACCCAGACTATTTGCATTGCCCCCCACCCTTTCACACTGCTGCTACTCTCTGTTGTTATCATCTATGCATAGTCACTTTAATAACTCTACATTCATTCATGTAAATATTACCTCTACTAACCGGTGCCCCCGCACATTGACTCTGTACCGGTACCTTCTTGAATATAATCTCGCTATTGTTATTTTACTGCTGCTTTAATTACTTTTTTCTTATTCTAATCTGTATTTTTTTTAAACTGCATTGTTGGTTAGGGGCTCGTAAGTAAACATTTCACTGTAAGGTCTACACCTGTTGAATTCGACGCATGTGACTAATAAAATTTGATTTGACATTGTTTTTTTATTTGTTTTTAGATATCTATCTCTGAGATTGATGGTACTTTTCCACTTTTGATAAAAGCTGTATTCTATACATTATTAATTGCATCAGGGAAAGCCACATATTATACATAATAATCAGTATAATACTTTTCCCTTCTCCATCATGTGCAGAGTGATGAAGGAAGTAATGAAGGTGAAAATCTTGAGGACATTAGAGGGACTTCTAGATCCTTATTTTCATTTAAAGGCAAGTTTACACCAACTGTCATCAGTTCTATTTGTAAAAGCAGTGTGTATCTCAGTTGGTGTTTTTTTTAAACCACATAACCGGAAAGTGAGGAAAGCCTACCCTCTAATGGTGAAAAGATTTACAATGACTCCAAAATGAAATTGTTACTGTAAGACTCTGCCTTAGGCCGGAATCCTCACTTGAAATGATGTGTAAATGCATAAGTCATGCATTGAAGTCAGATCTCAAGTTAGGATTCGGCCCAAAATGTTCTCCCTTTCTCTCAATTATTCAGTTTTTTTCTCCCGATCACAGGGCTTGTAAGAGGATCCAGCCAGAAGTCAGATGGCAGTTGCTTTGCAGAAGACTCCCCAGTAAAGAACTCCACCCACCCTAAGGTAATGACCTTTATCATGGGCTTTGTGAGCACACCCTCATGTCCATGTAACAGCTGGGGATGGGGAACCTGTGAATTAATGATTGATTAAATGATTAAGTGTCAAGTTGGGGACATGCAAATATTTATGATGCTGTTTTAAATGTTTTTGTCTACTTGCTCAGGGACTAGAGCTAAAAACTACCTAGCTGGATAAATCTGGCACACTTACAGAATTGTTGATTGAAATGCATTGTCGGATTGGATACCCCCCCAAAGAAATCAGCTGGTGGGTGGAATGAAAACAGTATTCAAATCAAATTGTATTGGTCACATACTGTTATAGATTTTATGTTTAATGACTAAATGTTTGTACTTAATACTAAGAACATTCCATTCTGAAAATGTATGCAATTTTGTATTGGGTTACAAGACAAATGGCAGTCTAATTAATGTGTGTGTGTGCCTAGATATTAACTTGGTGGGCAGAAGTATGACTTCATTTAGGGGGTGTCTGGGAGAACAAAGAATTATTTGATTCTACCAGACACATGTGAGAGGCCCGTCCTTGAGAAGAACCTCCCAACACCTTCCAAGTTTGACTTATTTGCAAAGATTGTGATGAGGAATGAATGGGTACTGTGGGAAGACACTATGTTCTTGGAGAGGGTGGGGGAAGAGGTGGGAATTTTGTATCTTTGTGTTTCAACATTGTACCATATAAAAGACTGTGTACACCTTTTAGAGCTCAGAGCTCTCCCATGAATAAATAATCCACATTTGACCATTATAGATTGGGCCTCTGTTTGTCTCATTTCAACCAGTATCTTACAAATACTGGGTAACAGACAGAGTTTGTTTAATTGAAGTTCAGTTTATGAACATAGAGAACGAAATTTCTATAACACATACACATAGTTAGCAGATGTTAACTTCAAAGGGAGCAGCTCCCGAGGTAACGGTTTTGGAGAGTCTGGCGTGCCCAAAGTAAAATGCCTCCCACTCAGGCCAAGGAAATACGATATGCACATGATATGTTTTGTGTGAACCGTGATGGTTTATGAATTTATGCTAATGGTAAAATATTGGAGGTGCTACCCTCAAACAATCAAATGTAGTGCCTTCGCCGTAAAGATATCTACTTAGGGAGTGGTGGGGCGCTTCTTGGCAATATCACAGCGTTGTCAGATTTCAAAAAGACTTTATGGTGAAAGCACTACATTTGATTGTTTGAGGGTAGCACCTCCAATATTTTTTCCATTGGCATAAATTCATAAACCATCGCGGTTCACACAAAACACATTTCACAGCGAAAACAAATCCCTTACCTTTTGAAGAACTTCTGCTGAGGGCTTCCCAAGTGTCCAACGAAGACAATCCATGGTTCTTTTGTTAGAAAAAGTAATTTATTATGTCCATAAATCTCCATTTGGTTGGTGCGTTATGATCAGAAAATACAGCGTCCACTCGCCCATTGAACCGTGAAGAGAACTCGTTCAACCTATACACTTGTCCAATAACAATCAAACATCATTGATAATGTATCCTTGGGAACACTTTTATGTATATTTAGTATAATATTTCAACCTGGTTATAAACCGGGCGATAGGAAAGGAAAAAAACACAGCGCGCGCAAGCCCGTGAATGCGCATCCTCTTCTGTTTACATCTGGTGACCACTTCCCAATTCTTCTTCTATTACCATCCAGAGCAACTAAACATAGTAAAAACACTGTCTAGAGACTGTTGACATCCAGTGGAAGCAATAGGTACTGAAATCTTACTCCTTTATATGGTCATTTTCAATAGGGAGGGGTTCAAAATGAGGCAATGTGTCAAATACACTTTTTGGTATATCCGTTCTGTTATACTCACAGACATTATTTTAACACTTTTAGAAACTTCAGAGTGTTTCCTATCCAATAGTACTAATTATGTGCATATCCTATTTTCTGGGCCTGGCAGGTATTTTACTTTGGGCACGCCAGACTCTCCAAAACCGTCACCTATGCTAAGAAGTAAAAAAATATAGAGATTAGTAATGGTGCCTTTGGGACACATAACTGTACATATCTGATGTTGGAGAAGCTTCCATTGAAGAACACACACTATTGGATAAATAACTCCCCAACTATGTGATGGCAGATGATGTAAAGCCATAACAAGCAAGTATTTTAAGAGAAAGAGTATTGGTTAAAAAACATGACCTGGTGAAAATATGTAAGTTGTGGGTAGAAATATGCATCAGATAGAGACAAAGAGCGAATACATTTAGTTGATCAGTTTAAGCACAACTGCAAATAGTACAAATGCTTGGTTTTAAGGTGATGACTATGATCCTTCGTAGGATAGGCCTAAGACACTGACCATTTCACTTAACTTATGTTTGAGAAATGTGTTTCTTTGTCAATTGGGCACATGATGAAACATTGTCGATGAGAATTACCTGCCAGATCTTTATGGGTGGCCACCACACAGTCAGAGCAAAATATTGTCTCAGCCCCACAGTCAGTGCACTGCCATATTATCTCTGGCTGGATCCCACACATGGAGAAGATGCATTTTACTGGGGGCATGTTCTCCACAAGAATGTTGTGCAGCTGCTCCCTCATTTCTCTCCATGCAGCAACTGTTTCCCCTTTCCTCCTCTGAGTACAGGTAGTCTGGCTGTTACTTGTAGCTGGACTATGGTCTTCCCACTGGTCCTCCCTTTGGGCCTGTGGAGATTCCGAGCTGGAGGTGCAGCACTGAGGGACAATGTGCCTCTTTTGCCGCAGAGCCTTGCCTCTCAATGGAATTTCCTTTCCCAGGGTAAAGATTTTTGTTTTTCCAAATTGGGCATTGTTGCACAATTCTGAAACAAAGACAGTTATGAAGAATGAGATAAAATACATATAATTGATCACAAACTCAAGGAAGGCAAGAAGCCAGCAAATTCCTGTCCACTTTCGAAAGGTATTCTCCATATCTCTCTGATGTTTCACAAATCATTTGACAAGGATTATGCAACATTTAGGACAAGGATCATCAGCTAGATTCAGCCTCAGGCCATTTTTTTTCTTGAGCAGTTGGGGCAGGAACATAATTTGCAATCTACAAATATTTATTTTAACTTCAAGAATCTTTAACATATATCATATTTGACAAAAAAAGGGGACATTTCCCTGCATAGGGTTACGTCTTTCGAATGGATGTTAAAACAGGTGTCCTGACTCTGTGGTCATTCAAAATCCCGTTCCACTTATTGTAT
Organism: Brachymystax lenok tsinlingensis; assembly: GCA_030435695.1. Lineage (NCBI taxonomy): Eukaryota > Metazoa > Chordata > Actinopteri > Salmoniformes > Salmonidae > Brachymystax > Brachymystax lenok. The sequence continues at coordinate 39,176,606 of CM059814.1, forward strand.
GAGTAGGGGGGTTCACCCTGGTGTCATGGATAAATTACCAAACTGGTCAGTACATTATACTGTGCAATAGAAACTCTCGTTTTCGTTGCAAAAAAAATATATAATAAATGCATCCAAACCCCTTACCCCATGTCGCCAAGACAGCAAATGGAAGCCTAGTGATGCCAATTGGTGGGGCAGCTAACACACGCTTGTTCTACGCTGCTACTGATGGGAAAATACTTTATTTACCGAAAAATGAACATGCAGTCTTAGTGGAAGATGTCCAACATCATCATTGAAAGGGTCGCGTATCACACAGTACAATATGTGGTTCTGAATCACTATTTAAAGGTAACGCGCACCACACACGTGGCGTGTGCGATACCACATTCCCTATATGATTGGTAAGATATTTTAATTGGGTGATTGGAGGCTAATCGGGTGCACCGTCATACAAATTGGAAATATGAACGGAATTGTGTCACGTGAACAGAGTCGTGTTGCAGGAAGCAGCCTCGTTCTGAGCGTGGGCAACACCTAGGTAGCGAGAAAGAAAAACAGGGAGATAACGGAGTGGAGTGTGGGTTTGTTAGCCTTGCTGTTTTCCTTGGAAATTGACGAATTGTAACACTATAACACGATTTGTTTTTATTATAGCAAGTATTTGTTATTTACCAACACTATACTGCGAAGATACAGGACACATTTTGGTTTGAGGAACATCTTGAACAAGTAAAATGTCACGGGGGGTAATGCAGCCGAGCCAGCAAAAGCTGGCAGAGAAATTTACCATCCTTAACGACAGGGGAATCGGGATGCTCACCCGGATCTATAACATCAAAAAGGTAACTAAGATATGTCTGTGTTATATTTATTGAACTTAAAGTATGCACACGTGCCTTGGTAGAGAGTGAGAGAGAGTGTCCGTCCATTATTAGGTAAGTAAATAGAAACCTGTCTTTTGTTCTAATAATATACAATGACTGTGGTGGTCAGGAATCGTGCGAGGGCCTTGATGTTAGCTAGCCTGCTTGTAATGGTAGGCAGACTGCAAGCTTCTCGTCCTCAACTTGTAGTAGCTAGCTAGTTAGTCAGAGAGCTCGGGTGAGGGCATAGCCAGAAACGGCATTCTGCACGGTCTACTATCTAGCTATCATTATAGATAATAGGTAAGATTTCAAGAATCCATACATCTTTTAACACACAACATTAATCAGCCAACGTTATCTAGCTAATTATCTAGCTAAAACTATGCCGGTCAGCCCCCAAACACTTCAGTTGATAGTAAGATGTTGAGTGTGATTATGTGTGAACGTGTTTGACAGCAATTTAAGTAGCCAGCTAGTAGTGATGAGGGAGGAAAATGTTTACAGTTACATATCGGGATATTATTTTAGACGATATATCGTTTCGACTATCGCAATATGGTTTCAGGACTTTTCATTCGATTATTGATCAAAACCTAGTTTTCTCATTGCTCTCTCGTGTCCCTCTGCAGCAGACATGGTGAGCAATATGTTTGGAACATCGAATCACAAAAAAATCACATTATCAACTCACAATACTGGGTGTGCAGCTACTGGGTGTGCAGCAAAGTAAAATACTGCACTGATAGACTACTGTATAAAACCGTCCTTCTGGAGAGCTACTGGGTGTGCATGATTTTGATCCAATTCTTATCGAGGTCTTGTTGAGCAGCTTACTTTTTTTTTTTTTTTAAGTGTGTTGTGTTGGCGCAGAGCTTGAGCAAAAGCCTGCACACCCAGTAGCTCTCCTGGACTCCTCTGGAGGATTGTTGGCCAGCATGCAACATTACAATTACAACCAAATACTGTCTTTCTAAAATAATTCTCTCATTCAATGATCTAGGGACCAAATGGCTAAGGCGGTGACTAACTAAGACATGTTTATTAGGGCCGGGACAATACTAGTATGGCATTATTTTTTTTAATGGAAAAAATTTAAGCACGAAGCAGCCCAAACTTTTTGTTCCTTTAAAAACATTCTGTATGTAAAATATTGTCTGCTATAGCTTTGAAAGTAGCCTAAATGTGGATGACAACATAAAGATATTTGTTTCCAACATTAGGACTGTTTTCCTAAAGAAGTAAAATCCACTTAGTGTTTTCTTTCCATGATACTACGGAGTATTGCAATACTCAATTTTGAGCGCTTCGGAGACTATTTTACAACCCGGAGTATGCATCATTGGTTTCATCACCTGTGGATTGTATCAACTTCGTGTCGGCCATTTGCCGTTATACACGAGTGCCGGTGGAAAGTTTTATATATATATATATATATATATATATATTTTTTTTTTTTTTTTTTTTTTGTGGGGCGGACCTCACACGCCAATTATATTAATACATGCTAATAGTTAACTAGAGAGAGAACCAGCCAAACTACACAATTTGCATTGAATTGAATCTAGCTAGGGAAGTTGCTAGCTAGCATTAAACTTATCTTATAAAAAAACAATCTTAACATAATCACTAGTTAACTACACATGGTTTATGATATTACTATTTTTAACTAGCTTGTCCTGTGTTGCAAATATTAAATGCGGTGCCTGTTAATTTATCATTGAATCACAGCCTACTTCGCCAAACGGGTGATGATTTAACAAGCACATTTGCAAAAAAAGCACTGTCGTTGCACCAATGTACCTAACCATAAACATCAATGCCTTTCTTAAAATCAATACACAAGTATACATTTTATTATTTAGTTCAAAGAAATTCATGTTAGCAGGCAATATTAATTAGGGAAATTGTCACTTCTCTTGCATTCTGTGCAAGCAGAGTCCGGGTATATGCAGCAGTTTGGGCCGCCTGTCTCGTTGCGAACTGTGTGAACACCGTAATTAATTTGCCAGAATTTTACATACTTATGACATAACATTGAAGGTTGTGCAATGTAACAGTAATATTTATATTAATGGTTGCCACCCTTTCGATAAAATATGGAACGATTCCATATTTCACTGAAAGAATAAACGTTTTGTTTTCGAAATGATCGTTTCCGGATTTGACCATATTAATGACCTAAGGCTCGTATTTCTGTGTTTTATTATAATTAAGTCTGATTTGATAGAGCAGTCTGACTGAGCAGTGGTAGGCAGCAGCAGGCTCGTAAGCATTCCTTAAAACAGCACTTTCCTGTGTTTTGCCAGCAGCTCTTTGCAATGCTTGAAGCACAGTGCTGTTCAAGCCTATCAACTCCCGAGATTATGCTGTCAATAATATAGTGCCTATAAGAACATCCAATTGTCAAAGGAATATGAAATACAAATGGAATAGAGAGAAATAGTCCTATAATAACTAAAACCTAACTGGGAATATTTATTTTATTTATTTAAGAGATAAGATGTGAACCAGTCTTAACGGAGTGTGGCTAATGCCGATAACCTGTTGGAGGACGGTGTGACTGATTGTATCAAAGGCTGCACTCAGATCGAGGAGGATGAGGATAGTAAGAAGTCCAGAATCAGCTGCCATAAGGAGGTCATTGGTGATTTTGATAAGTGCTGTTTCGGTGCTATGAAGTGGACGGAAACCGGACTGGAACTGTTCAAGTTATTGTGGGATAGATGAGAATGGAGTTGAGAGGAAACTGTTTTTTCAAGAATTTTGGAAATGAATGGTAAATTGGATACAGGACGGAAGTTGTTGAAGTCGGAGGGATCCGCACCAATTTTTTTTCAGAATTGGGGTAATAGCAGCAGTTTTGAAAGATGTAGGAACAGTTCCAGTAGTGAGCGAGGAGTGGATGATAGCAGAAATGAGGGGAACCAGGGAGGAAAGGTAGGCTTTAACAAGTTGTGTGGGAAAGGGGTCAAGTTGACAAGTGGAAGGCTTGGATTTCCTGATAAGTTCTGTGATTTCTGAAATAGCGGGTAGCTGGAAGGAAGAAAATGAATGTGTGGATGGGTGAAAGTCGACTGAGATGCTGAGGTGAGGGATAGATCCAAGGTGCTGGTGGATGTTTTTGATTTTTTTAGTAAAAAATGACATAATGGAGTTTCAGAAGGAGGTTGTATACAAGTGAGGGGGGAGAAAGTTCTGGGGTTGGGTGATATTGTTAAGTAGGGAAAACGGTGACTTGGAGTTTCCTTTATTAGCAATGATTATACTGGAGTAATAGTGGGTTTTAGTGCTTTAGCAACAGAGTCCTTATTATGTAAGATGTGGTTATTGTACATTTCTTTGTGAATAGTGAGACCAGTTTTTCTATAGAGACGTTCAAGTTGCCGACCTTTGGCTTTCAAGAGACGAAGATCGGGGGTGAACCAAGGGGCGGAGACAGAAAAATAAACAGATCAGGTTTTTAACGGAGCAAGGGAATTTAGAATATTATGGAGTCCAGTGTTGTAGTGAGACCCCAGATCATCAGGGGTGGATAGATTGTGAGTGTCAGGGAGGCAGAAGTGGATACTTGAAGTGAGTGTGGCGAGATTGATATTCTTTATATTCCGAAATGAAATGAGGTGTGATATTTTAGAGATGGGGAGAGTTCCACTGTAAATGAGAGGAAAAAAATGGTCAGTTATGGGGAGTTCAACAGCTGTAAGGTCAGAAGGGGTGACACCAGAGAAGCAGATTAAATCCAGAGTATGTCCTTTGGAATGTGTGGGAAAATTAATGTTGCTGGCATCCAAAACTCTTTAAGCAGGAAGTGAAGTCTTTAGTAAGAGGCAGATTGATATTGTCCATGTGAATATTAAAATCACCCAGCAGTATTATGTTTGGTGAGAGAGAAGATAACTGAGTGAGAAAAGCAGAAAAATCTTTTAAAAATTCACTATTTGGTTTAGGGGGACGGTAGACAGTAGCAATGATGGTTGGAGTGGGACCAGACAATTTACAGACAGCAGATTCAAACGAGCTAGAGACAGGCACTGACACCGGCGAGACTTTCCACTTCTCACGATAAATTATTGCGAGACCTCCTCCCCGGCCAGGGCCACAGGGTTGACAGATGTAAACAAACCCACTGGGAGTGGATTCATTCAGCTGAGAAAAGTCGTTGGGCTGTTGCCATGTCTCAGTTAAACAAAGAACGTCTAGGTGACGATCAGAGATGAGGTCCTGGATGAAATGTCCCTTGTCTGTCAGTGAGCGGATGTTGATCAGAGTGAAGTTGAGTGCGGTGTTGTCACAGCTGGTGGGTGTGCTAGCCGACCGAGCTAGGCGGGCTAACACACTGTGGTCAACAGCCCGGTTGGTGGAACGTAGAGGGCGACGAGAGCTGGACCAGATGGACTTTATTGCTGTTGTGGTGGAAATTCCGGCGCGGCCCTTGGTGGATATATCTCGGACGAGGCTGGAAGGCGATGTCCGGATGAAGATGGAAAGCCTCATTTCTGATTTCATTTCTGGTAATGCCGGTAGATCGTAAAAGTATTCCCAATGAAGGCAATTACACTGTCCAATTAGATCATAGAACCATAAAGTGAGTCTGTAAAGTAAAAAAAAATAGGTTTCCGGCAGCGAGCAGCGGCAACTAGGTGCGCCAGCGTTCACTTGACTTACCGGATGTTCATTTTAATCCAGTTCTGATCGAAGTAGCCTAATTGTTTGCCTGTGTTAGTATTTTTTTTTTTTTTTTTTTTTTTACTTGTCCATATGGGCAATCTATAATCTGCTTTTTATTTTGACTTGCGAAGCAGACAAGCATTAATATCAAGCTCTGATTCTTGAGGAATATAACAAAAAATTCCCTCATGAGCTTTGTTCAACTCAACTGTTGTACCCTATCAGAACCCAATATATATATATATATATATATATATAAGCTTGTTTTACTCCACTATTTGTAAACAATGTAATTGTAAAGAAACACTGTAGGCCTATAGCCTCAACATGGTTAAAACTAATACATTTGATATCATGAATGGTCAGTTACACTACCGTTCAAAAGTTTGGTGTCACTTAGAAATGTCCTTGTTTTTGAAAGAAAAGCATTTTTTTTTTTTGTCCATTTAAAATATAATCAAATTGATCAGAAATACAGTGTAGACATTGTTAATGTTGTAAATGACTATTGTAGCTGTAAATGGCAGATTTGTAAAAAAAATTATGTAGTGTGTGTGTGTGTGTGTGTTCCATATAAAATATCTACATAGGCGTACAGAGGCCCATTGTCAGCAACCATCACTCCTGTGTTCCTCCTGTCTTCCAACCCACAAATGCTGATGCTCCAGATACTCAACTAGTCTAAAGAAGGCCAGTTTTATTGCTTCTTTAATTAGAACAACAGTTTTCAGCTGTGCTAGTGTAATTACAAAAGGGTTTTCTAATGATCAATTAGCCTTTTAAAATGATAAACTTGGATTAGCTAACACAACGTGCCATTGGAACATAGGAGTAATGGTTGCTGATAATGGTCCTCTGTACGCCTATGTAGATATTCCATTAAAAATCAGCTGTTTCCAGCTACAATAGTCATTTACAACATTACCAATGTCTGCACTGTATTTCTGATCAATTTTGTTATTTTAATATGCTTTTCTTTCAAATACAAGGAAAGTTCTAAGTGGTTACATACTGTATCTCATGGGACAAAACATAAGATCTTATAAACCTGTGTTTACCACAGACCTTATTTTCGCCGTTCATCCATAAAACATTTATTTCCCCATAAGCTTTGGCCAATGAGCCTTCGTGGAGTAGTGCCTACAAAAATACACCATTATTATTGCTCTCTGTTGAATGGCAGGAAATGTTATGTATTGTATCTGTAAAATCAAAACTAAAGTAACGTATCAAATATTAATTTGGCAGTCACTCAAGTGATCGAATACTAACGTCCATTCGGATATCCAGATAAGTGTCCATCCCTACACACTATAGTGCCTACCCGAACTGTACTGTGTTGGCTCTGATATGAAAATAAAATATTGTTGTTTCCGTCACAGTTCTAGAAATGGTGGATTTGTAACCAGGCAAGCTCAATACAGGCCTACAGTTCAGCTTGGCTTGGTTTGGCTGTAGGCCTATAGTGTGAATGAGGCATAGTGAGCTGTTGGCCCACCCGGCCAGTCTCTGTCCTTCTGAACCATAGCGACAGGACTGTGTCAGACCCCGGTGTCAGCCATGTGATGCTTCTATTCTATTCACGCTCCTGGCTGCGAAGTGTAGGCCATAATACAATTTACTGAGTCAGGCAAACTGTCTTAGCCACAAAATCATGCACTAGTTTCGCTAGGATACTATCACCGTTCTGTGATGTGAAAATGTAGCTAACAGGTAACCCTAATTTACATTGGGAAGCTGTAATATTTAGGCCCTTAGACTTATATATTGTCTTGAGAGTTGTTTGACTCTGGCTGAATAAGGAATGTTCAGTGTCTTCACCTGAGTGGTGCAGAGGTCTAAGGCACTGCATCTCATTGCAAGAGGCGTCACTACAGTCCCTCAAATCCAGGCTGTATCACATCCGGCCGTGATTGGGAGTCCCATAGGGAGGCGCACAATTGGCCCAGCATTGTCTGCGTTTGACCGGGGTAGGCCGTTATTGTAAATAAGAATTTGTTCTTAATAGCATTAGTGAGAATTAATGACAGTTTGGGACAGTCACATAGGCCTAGATAATATAGGGCCAGTTAGAAGGTTAACTTCCCCCACTATGTGGCATAACAGGCCTAAGTCCTAGGCCTGTATAATTCTACATTCTGATATGTTAGTTTTCAATTGGATATGCATGTTAGATACTTTAGAGTCTGTGTTGATGTGTACCTTTCTCTCTTTCTGTTACAATGCTTCTCCCCCAGCCATGACAAGTTTGGAAGGTTTGCACAGCTTTTTGCCTTCCCTTAAATTTCAACCTTCCTTTTCTTATCACCTTCTGCCTAGTTTCATGACCGCCCTCTTTAATGCATAATGTTGTACAGCTGCTATAAGAGGTCTGTGTTGCCAAATCGGAACGGTTTTGTCTCATTGAGCTATTGCCAGAAAAATAGTGTCGTGAAAGGCAGATACATTTTTCTTCCCATTCCAGCGGTAGAGGAAACATTGGCAGAATTCTATTAAAGGCTTGACAGCTACTTTGTGTTGTTTGTGTTTTTTTTTTCCTCCCAGTCTTAAATCCTTGCCCTTGTGTTGCAAACCACCTAGCCAACATGTGTAGTATAGTCTAGTTACTTGCATGCTATTCCTGTTGTAGCTTTTTAGCCTATTTGTTGAACAAAAAAAAACCCTAATGGCACTCTTTTAGACCTACATGCTCTGTTTTTTCTCAGATCTTTGTGTCGCCCCTCTTTCTCAAATAAAGACTGCCTTTTATGTAGATTGCAACATCATCCATACAAACTGCTACTGTAGGCTAGGGTTGACACAATACCAGTGTCACGATACTACTATGCTACATTTTCTATGGAAAACTCAAAGCAGACTTAACTCTTTGGTCCTTTAAGAGCTTGCTGTGCTATGTCTTGGGAAATAAACAAATGTGACTCTGGGTGACAAAATAAGGCTGCTTGTTTCCAACATTAGGACTGTTTCTCATTAACGTAAAGCATGAAATACACAGAGAATCTAACTGCCGATAGTGACTTAATTAGAAGGCTTGATGCCCCACAGAGCCACATTAGCCAGTTCAAACCAGTTAATCAAATCACTGTTAAGTATGAAGCGAGAGCTTAACTGTCTGCTTGAATGCGTGTTACTTTTTAAAGGTGTGATGTAATTGGCATTTAAATGTTGACCAACGATGACTGGCTTTATAGTGGATGGAGACACGTCACATACAGAGGCTAGTGTGTATCATTCGGTGTATTTTAATTTTGACGTGGCAAATTGTTTGCAACACCATGCAAAATGAAAGCAAACAGTGCATGGTTGTCATGATGTACTGTTAGGTTATTCAGGCTTGATAAGGCGAGACATGGTGAAAGTCTGACATTTTAATTCATTAAGGTTGTGTAAGTTAAAATTAGGGTCATATGTTCTTTAGGCATCAAACGGAAGAAACCCGACTGAAACAAGGAGGGACTTCCTGGATGCAAATTTTCGCTTTCCACGGGCAAACACTTTCAACTTGTTAAAAAAAACGTTTTCATATATAAGCCTACTTCATCCAATGATTGTGGTATAGTATTTCAGTGAGTTACTAAACCCTGTGGAGTGTGGACACTATCATTATTGACCTATGTGATGATAACACATGCATGTAGAGCATCCTGTTCACCTTATGACACGTGAACCCCAAATGCATGCCAGCTTTTCATGTTAAAGGGGAAGTTGACCTAAAATCCCAAATGTTCCAGTAATTCTATACATTGAAACTGGTGGAGTATTCCTTCTCCCTCTCTCTCTCTCCCTGCAGTCTAGAACTGGAAAGCAGCTAAAACGGGTCACGTGACGTGTCTTTGTGCACTGCTAGCTATGCTGTCAATCAAAGACAGACAAATTGTTTGGAAATTTAAAAAAATCTAAAGTACTATCATATATTTTTTTTATAAAAATTGCACCAAAAGAAATGTCATTGGCCTACACACATTATCCCGGTATGTCCGTGAAATTGTTTTTTGAAGTCAAGTTTTCAACACCTTTAAGGCAAGCCTAAATAAGTTCAGGAGTAAAAATTTGCTTAACTTCTTAGGGAGTGGCATCAGAGGTGACGGATTTGGAGAGTCTGGCGTGCCCAATGTAAAATGCCTGCCACTCAGGCCCAGAAAATAGGATATGCACATAATTAGTACTATTGGATAGGAAACACTGAAGTTTCTAAAAGTGTTAAAATAATAGCGCGGGAGTGGCGCGCTAGCGGGCCACTCCCGACACTACCCGGTGAAATGTAAGGCGCCAAATTCAAAATCCAAAAGTTGAATTATTAAACATTCATCAATATACAAGTGTTGCATAGTCATCAAAAGCTCTGCTTCTTGGCAATATCACAGCGTTGTCAAAAAGGCTTTACGGCGAAAGCACAACATTTGATTGTTTGAGGATAGCACCCCACATATTTTCCACGTTAGCATAAATTCATATCCAGCGCGGGTCTCACACAACCCATATAAGAGCTAAAAAATATCACTTCCCTTTCGAAGAACTTCTGCTGAGGGCTTCCCAAGTGTCCAACGAAGACATCCAATGGTTCTTTTGTTAGAAAAGGTAATTTATTACATCCATAAATCTCAGTTTGGTTGGCGCGTTATGTCAGAAAATCCACTTTTGAGTCGCCCATTGAACCGTGAAGAGAGCACTTTTTTTATGTGCATATCCTATTTTCTGGTACCCTTCCCCAGATCTGTGCCTTGACACATCCTGTCTCGGAGCTCTACGGACAATTCCTTCGACCTCATGGCTTGGTTTTTGCTCTGACATGCATTGTCAACTGTGGGACCTTCTATATAGACAGGTGTGTGCCTTTCCAAATCATGTCCAATCATCAATTCAATTTATCACAGGTAGACTACAATGAAGTTGTAGTAACATCTCAAGGATGATCAATGGAAACAGGATGCACCTGAGCTCAATTTTGAGTCTCATAGCAAAGGGTCTGCATACTTATGCAAATAAGGTATTTTTTACTTGGCAAAAAAATCAACTACAAAAAATCTAAAAACCTGTTTTCGCTTTGTCATTATGGTGAGGAACAAAAAATAAGGCTGTAACTTAAAAAAAATGTGGATAAAGTGAAGGGGTCTGAATACTTTCCAAATGCACTGTGCATCAGTTTGCCCCACGAGCGCACATGCGCAGATGTTACCCATCCCTGCTGTTGCAGTCAGTCACATAAAACATCTGTGATTATTTTAAGTGGAAAAGGAGGCATTTCCTCACTCAAAACCGATACTACTTTTGATCAAAATGGCTCAGCTTAACTGCGTCAGTTTTTATTGAACATGTCATACAAATAGGCATTTTAATTATATGAAGAGTCCCTTGGTCCTCCTTTCTTTTTGATAGCTCATTTGGCCATATGCCTTCAATTAACTTCTCAGGGATCACTGGGGCGCTAGCGGGCTGCTCCCGACACTACCAGGTAAAATGTAAGGCGCCAAATTCAAAATCCAAAAGTTGAATTATTAAACATCCACCAATATACAAGTGTTCCATACTCATCAAAAGCTCTGCTTCTTGGCAATATCACAGCGTTGTCAGATTTCAAAAAGGCTTTATGGCGAAAGCACCACATTTGATTGTTTGAGAGTAGCACCTCACATATTTTTCCCATAGCCATGAATCGATTAGCCATCATGGCACACACAACAGATTTCACAGCGAAAACAAATCAATTACTTGTTGAAGAACTTCTGCTGAGGTCATCCTAAGTGTCCAACGAAGACAATCCATGGTTCTTTTGTTAGAAAAAGTAACGTATTTTATCCATAAATCCTCCATTTGGTTCGCGCGTTATAATCAAAAACGACAGCCTCCACTACTCCATTGAAACGTGACGCAAACTCGTTCATCTTATACCTATAAACTTGTCCAAGAACAATCAAACATAGTTTTAAATGTATCCTTAGGAACACTTTTACATATATTTACTATTATAAATCAATCGGAATATAAACTGATCGATAATCGACGGTAAAAAAGACACTGCGTGCCTTGTCGGGCGCGCGCACTGGGTACTGTTTACATGACAGAGTGACTTCCTTGTTTGCTCTTCTTCTCTGGTCTAATTCATCCAAAATGAAAAAAATACACTGTCTTGAGACTGTTGACATCTAAAGGAAGCGTACTGCATTCATATGCCCTTATATGGTCATTTTCATGAGGAAGGGGTGCCCAAATGAGCAATGTGTCTCACTTTTTCCAGGACAGAAATTCCTCGGTTTCGCCTGCTATATGCGTTCTGTTTTACTCACAGACAAATGGTTAACAGTTTTGGAAATTTCAGAGTGTTTCCTATCTAATGGTACCAAATATATGCATATCCTATTTTCAGGGCCTGAATGGGAGGCATTTTACTTTGGGCACGCCAGGCTCTCCAAAACCGACCACTCAGCTGCCACTCCCTAACAAGTTAAACAGTATTTGTTTACAATGGCTCTTTGAATGACAACAGAGCAGAGCTAGTAGTGCACAAAGAAACGTCATGAAACACGTGACTTTTTTTTTTTTTTTTTCAGGTTTCCATTTCTAGACTGCAGGGAGAGAGGTGGAGTAAAGAATTCACCCACTCTAACTAGTTTCAATGTATGGAATCACTTGGGAAATGTTTGATTTTAGGTATACTTCCTTTATGCACAATGAAAAATGGATCATAATTTAGGACAAAACAAACTATTTAACCTATTGATTCCAGATGGCGGTATAGAATTACGAGACCTAAACCGGAGACCTTGTGTAGAATGTTTTCTCTTCCTCTCTCTGCTCACTCAGTTTTTCAGATAAATTTAAACCCTTTTCACTCTGCCTGTTCGTCCTGTCAATCATGAACTTAATTAACAACCTTCTTATTTGACTAACAATGCCGCTAAATGAGAATCAGCCAGTATTCAAGTTGCAGCATTTTTATCCGTTACTGTTCTCTTCCCTTTACACTTTAGGCATGCGGGGACCCCAAAGCAAAGCCGTCATACCTGGTAGACAAAAACTTGGAGTCTGCGGTTAAGTTTATCGTACGGAAATTCCCTGCAATAGAGACGCGAAACAATAATGTAAGTTTTGTTTATTCAAATGACCTTCCAACTGTAAGTAAGGAAGTCGGAAGTTTACATACACTTTAGCCAAATACATTTAAACTCAGTTTTTCACAATTCCTTACATTTAATCCTAGTAAATATTCCCTGTCTTAGGTCAGTTAGGATCACTACTTTATTTTAAGAATAATAGTAGAGTGATTTATTTCAGCTTTTATTTCTTTCATCACATTCCCAGTGAGTCAGAAGTTTACATGCACTCAATTTGTATTTGGTAATATTGATTTTAAATTGTTTAACTTGGGTCAAACTTTTCGGGTAGCCTTCCACAAGCTTCCCACAGTAAGTTGGGTGAATTTTGGCCCAGTCCCCTGACAGAGCTGGTGTAACTGAGTCAAGTTTGTAGGCCTCCTTGCTCCCACACGCTTTTTCAGTTCTGCCCACAAATTTTCTATAGGATTGAGGTCAGGGCTTTGTGATGACAACTGCAATACCTTGACTTTGTTGTCCTTAAGCCATTTTGCCACAACTTTGGAAGTATGCTTGGGGTCGTTGTCTATCTGGAAGACCCATTTGCAACCAAGCTTTAACTTCCTGACTGATGTTGCATCAATATATCCACATAATTATGCTTTCTCATGATGCCATCTATTCTGTGAAGTGCACCAGTCCCTCTTGCAGCAAAGCACCACCACAACATGATGCTGCCACCCCCATGCTTCACGGTTGGGATGGTGTTCTTCGGCTTGCAGGCCGAGGTCCTAGGTGATTTCTTTTGATTTTCCCATGATGTCAAGAAAAGAGACACTGAGTTTGAAGGTAGGCCTTGAAATTCATCCACGGGTACACCTCTAATTGATTCAAATTATGTAAATTAGCCTATCAGAAGATGCTAAAGCTATGACATAATTTTCTGGAATTTTCCAAGCTGTTTAAAGGCACAGTCAACTTAGTGTATGTAAACTTCTGACCCACTGGAATTGTGATACAGTGAAATCTGTCTGTAAACAATTGTTGGAAAAATTACTTGTCATGCACAAAGTAGATGTCCTATCCGACTTGCCAAAACTATAGTTTGTTAACAAGAAATGTGTGGAGTGGTTGAAAAACAAGTTTTACATACACTTATGTCATTAAGTGTATGTAAACCTCTGACTTCAACTGTATGTAGTAGGCCTAGTTGGTGTATCAAGATATTGTATTAACCTCTCAGGGATTGCTGGGGCGCTAGCGGGCTGCTCCCGACACTACCAGGTGAAATGTAAGGCGCCAAATTCAAAATCCCAAAGTTGAATTATTAAACCTCCACCAATATACAAGTGTTCCATACTCATCAAAAGCTCTGTTTCTTGGCAATATCACAGCGTTGTCAGATTTCAAAAAGGCTTTACGGCGAAAGCAGCACATTTGATTGTTTGAGGGTAGCACCTCACATATTTTTCCAATAGCCATGAATCGATTAGCCATCATGGCACACACAACAGATTTCACAGCGAAAACAAATCAATTACTTGTTGAAGAACTTCTGCTGAGGTCATCCTAAGTGTCCAACGAAGACAATCCATGGTTCTTTTGTTAGAAAAAGTAACGTATTTTATCCATAAATCCTCCATTTGGTTCGCGCGTTATAATCAGAAACGACAGCCTCCACTACTCCATTGAAACGTGACGCAAACTCGTTCATCTTATACCTATAAACTTGTCCAAGAACAATCAAACATAGTTTTAAATGTATCCTTAGGAACACTTTTACGTATATTTACTATTATAAATCAACCGGAATATAAACTGATCGGTAAAAAAGACACTGCGCGCCTTCTCGGGAACGCGCACTGGGTACTGTTGACATAAAAGAGACACTTCCTGGTTTGCTCTTCTTCTCTGGTCTAATTCATCCAAATTGAAAATTTACACTGTCTCGAGACTGTTGACATCTAAAGGAAGCGATGGGTACTACATTCATATGCCCTTATATGGTCATTTTCATGAGGGGAGGGGTTCCCAAATAAGCAATGTGTCAAAATCACTTTTTCCAGGACAGAAATTCATCGGGGTTTCGCCTGCTATATCCGTTCTGTTTTACTCACAGACAAATGGTTAACAGTTTTGGAAAATTCAGTGTTTCCTATCCAATGGTACCAAATATGTGCATATCCTATTTTCTGGGCCTGAATGGGAGGCATTTTACTTTGGGCACGCCAGGCTCTCCAAAACCGACCCCTCAGCTGCCACTCCCTAACAAGTTAATCTTATTAATTTTGTCAGAGGCAGTAACTGCCTGGCAGTAACTGCCATGTAGTCAGTTGGTAGAGCATGGCGCTTACAATGCCAGGGTTGTGGGTTCAATTCTCACGGGTGAACAGTATGGAAATGTATCCACTCACTACTGTAAGTCGCTCTGGATAAGAGTCTGTTAAATGACTAAAATGTAATTTATTTATTTTTTAAATACACTGAGTGCACAAAATATTAAGAACACCTTGATTCACTCAGGACACTGTTGACTGTGAAAAACCCAGCAGCGTTGCAGTTCTTGACACAAACCGGTGTGCATGGCACCTGCTACCATACCCCGTTCACCCTCTGAATGGCAAACATTACACAATCCATGTCTCAATTGTCGCAAGACTTAAAAATCATTCTTTAACCTGTCTCCTCACCTGGGTACCCGAGTGGCGCAGCGGTCTAACAGACACTGATGGCAGCATTCATGCAAAACTGAAAGCGTGAACCACTGCTTTTAACCAGGGTAAGGTGACCGGAAACATGACTGAATACAAACAGTGTAGCTATTCCCTCCGCAAGGCAATCAAACAAGCTAAGCGTCACTATAGAGACGAAGTAGAGTCACAATTCAACGGCTCAGACACGTGAGGAATGTGGCAGGGTCTACAGTCAATCATGGACTACAAAAAGAAAACCCAGCCCGTCGCAGACCACAATGTCCTGCTCCCAGACAAACTAAACAACTTCTTTGCTCGCTTTGAGGACAATACAGTGCCACCAACACGGCCCGCTACCAAAACCTGCGGGCTCACCTTCACCGCAGCCAACGTGAGTAAAACATTTAAGCGTGTTAACCCTCGCAAGGCTGCCGGCCCAGATGGCATCCCTGGCCGTGTCCTCAGAGCATGCGCAGACCAGCTGGCTGGTGTGTTTACGGACATATTTAATCAATCCTTATCCCAGTCTGCTGTTCCCACATGCTTCAAGAGGGCCACCATTGTTCCTGTTCCCAAGGAAGCTAAGGTAACTGAGCTAAATGACTATCGCCCCGTAGCACTCACCTCCGTCATCATGAAGTGCTTTGAGAGACTAGTCAAGGATCATATCACCTCCATCCTACCAGACACCCTAGACCCACTCCAATTTGCTTACCGTCCCAATAGGTCCACAAATGACGCAATCACACTGCATACTGCCCTAACCCATCTGGACCAGAGGAATACCTATGTAAGAATGCTGTTCATCGACTACAGCTCAGCATTTAACACCATAGTACCCTCCAAGCTCGTCATTAAGCTCGAGACCCTAGGTCTCGACCCAGCCCTGTGCAACTGGGTCCTGGACTTCCTGACGGGCTGGCCCCAGGTGGTGAGAGTAGGAAACATCTCCACCCCGATGATCCTCAACACTGGGGCCCAACAAGGGTGCGTTCTCAGCCCTCTCCTGTACTCCCTGTTCACCCATGACTGCGTGGCCAAGCACGCCTCCAACTCAATTCTCAAGTTTGCTGACGACACTACAGTGGTAGGCTTGATTACCAACAACGATGAGACTGCCTACAGGGAGGAGGTAAGGGCCCTCGGAGTGTGGTGTCAAGAAAATAACCTCTCACTCAACAAAACTAAGGAGATGATCGTGGACTTCAGGAAACAGGAGAGGGAGCACCCCCCCTATCCACATCGACGGGACAGTAGTGGAGAAGGTGGAAAGTTTTAAGTTCCTCGTTGTACACATCACGGACAAACTGAAATGGTCCACCCACACAGACGGCGTGGTGAAAAAGTGGAACAGCGCCTATTCAACCTCAGGAGGCTGAAGAAATTCGGCTTGTCACCAAAATCACTCACAAACGTCTGCAGATGCACAATCGAGAGCATCCTGTCGGGCTGTATCACCGCCTGGTACGGCAACTGCTCCACCCACAACCGTAAGGCTCTCCAGAGGGTAGTGAGGACTGCACAACCCATCACCGGGGGGGTAAACTACCTGCCCTCCAGGACACCTACAGCACTCGATGTCACAGGAAGGCCAAAAAGATCAAGGACAACAACCACCCGAGCCACTGCCTGTTCACCCTGCTATCATCCAGAAGGTGAGGTCAGTACAGGTGCGTCAAAGCTGAGACAGAAGCTGTTTTTCAGTCTCTCGATCTCCAGGCCATCAGACTGTTAAACAGCCATCACTAACATTGAGTGGCTGCTGCCAACATACTGACTTAAATCTCTAGCCACTTTAAATAATAGGAATTGGATGTAACAAATGTATCACTAGCCACTTTAAACAATTTTGTATATAATGTTTACATATCCGACATTACTCATCTCATATGTATACACTGTACTCTATACCATCTACTGAATCTTGTTAATGCCGTTCGGCCATTGACTCAAATCTCTAGCCACTTTAATAATTAAAAGGGGATGTAATAAATGTATCACTAGCCACTTTAAATGATGACACTCATAATGTTTACATGTCCCACATTACTCATCTCATATGTATGTACTGTACTCTATACCATCTACTGCATCTTGCCTATGCCGTTCGGCCATCGCTCATCCATATATTTATATGAACATACTCTTATTCATTCCTTTACACGTGTGTGTATAAGGTAGTTGTGAAATTGTTAGATTACTTGTTAGATACTATTGCATGGTTGAAACTAGAAGCACAAGCAAATCGCTACACTCCCATTAACATTTGCTGACCATGTGTATGTGACAAATAAAATTTGATTTGATTCCAGGCTGTATCACAACCGGCCGTGATTGGGAGTCCCATAGGGCGGTGCAAATTGGCCTAGCGTCATCCGGGTTTGGCCGGTGTAGGCCGTCATTGTAAATAAGAATTTGTTCTTAACTGACTTGCCTTGGTAAATAAAGGTTACATTTTAAAATAAAAAAAAATCTACACTGATTTAACAAATGACATCATATATTTCACCTGGATTCCCATTGTCGGTCAATGTCATGGAAAGAGCAGGTATTCATAATGTATTGTACACTGTATTGAAATTCTGTCATAAAAAAAAATGGAAACTTCTAAATTCATGATCACATAGTCATACCGTATGTACATTTGTGTTGTCATATATGCTACTTTTTACTATTTGCCTTAGCTACATATTTTAAAAACACAGCAAACTGCCTATCTTTGTTTTTGTTCAATGTTTTGCATGGTTAACTTGGCTTTTTCTGGATTGTTCTTTTTTGTAAGTTTGTGCTGTTTGGAGTCCCGCTTTGCTTTGTAAAGGAATCGAAGTTTAATTTTACCCACCCCATCTAGGTTAAGGGGGAAATTAGTTTAATGTAGTTTAATTCTGCTTCAGCTCTTGGATTCCTCTGTATAGCCTAGTACTGCATCTTGTCATGTACTGCATCTTGTCATAACTAGGTTATCTGGTCATTAAACCATTCTATTTGAATTGAATCATCTCTGTCATTATTCTTACCAATTACACTACACATATCTAGGCCAATATGGCTGGGTTTACACAGTTATCCCAATTCTGATATTTTGCCCAAAGATCCGATCGGATTGGTCAAAGACCAATTAGTGTCAAAAATATCAGAATTGAGCAGCCTGTTTAACCCTAAGGCTCCATTTACATAGGAAGCTCAATTCTGATATGTAAAAATAAGACAAAAGATTTGAATTAATAATGCAATTTTTATTGTATTGGTCTTCTTCTATGAAATCTATTCTGGTAACCTAACCGCCTGAAATGACTTACTAACTTCAGAGCAAACATGTACTTATCGGTGCATTAACATAACATTTTACTGACATACAAGACAGTCCTATAATATATGTAAGAGAATACAATTAATAATTCTATATAGCTACAGCTGATTTAGATAAACATATAGCTAGACCAATATTTAGTCTCCAATTTGGCAATAATGCGTAGCTCATGGTGTTAGTCATACAGACCACAACTGCAAACCATCCTTTAGAAAATACTGGCTAGTCACTAAGTGCATTTTTGTCATGAAGTCATTAGCTAATAAGATCTGGGAGATTGGTGTAGTAAAACTAACTTTGCATTAAGTTTAGACAGATTTCATGTACAATTGGTTTACTCAAGAAGTTATAGGTCATTGGCCAAATTCCAAAGTTAGATATGAAATATAGAAATCAGTGGGAAACCTTTTGTTCACTGTTCTTTTGCCTAGGAACAGTGGGTTAACTGCCTTGTTCAGTGGCAGAACGACAGATTTTTACTTTGTCAGCTCAGGGATTCGATCTTGCAACCTTTTGGTTACTGGCCCAACACTAACCACTAGGCTACCTGCCAACATGACTACTTTGACATGCTCCTTGAGAGCCCTAACATTGTTTCTTCTATATTTACAGCAACAGCTTACACAGCTTCAAAAAGAAAAGTCTGAAATACTAAAGAATCTATCTTTATATTACTTCACATTTGTGGATGTCATGGAATTCAAAGTAAGGAAATTCATTTTTTTAACTCAATTCTAAACTACTTTATGTATATTCATGTAATAATAAGCATAATGTAATATGCCTTAGATGTGTTTAATTATGTTGTTCTTGTACAATCCAGGCATGACTGTTACAGTATGTTTTATTTTTCTCCTAGGACAATGTTTCTGAATTGCTGAACACTATTGACGCTTTCCAGGTTTTCTTTGATGTTGTAAGTTCATCTTTCTGCAGTTCCCTTTATTTGGTATAAAATTAATATATATCTCCTCAGATTATACCTTTTCTATAATCCTAATCAAAACTAACTAAAGTTTTTCATTCTGTCTTTATAGACGGTTAACTTTGACCTCACCAAGAACTACCTTGACTTAGTTGTCACCTACACTACACTAATGATGCTACTGTCCCGTATTGAAGAGCGGAAAGCAATCATTGGACTATACAACTACGCCCATGAAATGACACACGGGGCCAGGTACAGCTAGAGATATGAGCAAGACTATCCTCTGAAATGTATTATGTGATGTCTTTTGACTTTTTTTTCTCTCCTCCGCGCCCAGTGACAGGGAATACCCAAGGCTGGGCCAAATGATTGTGGACTATGAGAATCCTCTGAAAAAGATGATGGAAGAGTTTGTCCCTCATGGGAAGGTGAGACATTAGACATCTGTGAATATATAACTCAGTAACACTAACATACAAACACTAACATACAAACTACCAAGTAAATACCTGTAGAAACAGTTATGCGCCCAGAAATACCTCCAATTAATATCCTTCTCTTTCTGTTCCAATGGTGATGCAGTCTTTGTCAGATGCACTCATCTCGCTGCAGATGGTCTACCCCAGGAGGAACCTGTCCGCAGACCAGTGGAGGAACGCCCAGCTTCTGAGCCTGATTAGCACCCCCAGTACCATGCTCAACCCAGCCCAGTCAGACACAGTCAGTGCCTACTGCCCAGTCACCTCCCTAAGCCCCTACTACTACTAAACTGCTACATAACCCACCTTCACACCAATCAGTTAACACCTCTCATCCATCCAGCACCTTATCTGGTTGACATGCCATGAGTTCTCCAATTTTATTCTACTCATTCTGTAAATGTAGTAGCCAGCTCTGCCGTTTGGAAAATTGTGTTCATAGATGTTTTGGACAAGCTGTTTTTATAGTCCACATTATTAGCAGGCCAATAATATATTTTTAGTTCAAACTTAATCTGTGAATTAATTTGAACTGCATTCATCCTGACAAATCTCTGGTCTCTGTTCTAGATGCCCTGTGAATACCTCTCCTTAGACTGTATGGAGAAATGGATTGTGTGTAAGTTTACTGCTCAAGTTATTGTGATAACGCAATGTTTCGCATTGGTCAGGGAAGATTCATTTTGGGTCCTGGAATTAAACTAGACCAATTTAGTGGTCTTATGCTTAGTGTCTGCCCTGAGATTGGATGGTTGGGGGTTTGATCCCCGGTCAAGTCGTACCAAAACATGGGACTTCATGCCTCTGCTTGGCACTCCTCAATAAGGATTGGGGGTAAGGCCCTACGACAGACTAGTGTACTGTCCAGGGGTTGTACTTCAATCTGCCTCGTGCTACATTAACAGAAGTTAGTCTTTACTTGTCCAAGGATTTACTTACTTAAAACACAATCTTGTTTTATACCAGTCACAAGAAATATTAAAATGCTTCAGGTGGGTGTCAGTGAAAAAAAAGTATGGGAAACAATGTTACTATATTTCCAATTTTAGAGCAATTTTTACTCTACTAACCTCCCATCCCTCCACTAGTCGGGTTTGTCCTGTGCCACGCGGTGCTGAATACTGACCCAGCAGCGCTGAGCCTGTGGAAGCTGGCTCTCCAGAGCAGCACCTGCCTCTGTCTCTTCAGGGATGAGGTCTTTCACATCCACAAGGCCTGTGAGGACCTGTTTGTCAACATCCGTGGGTAAGCCGCTCGCCAACACACCACTCAGAATACACCACTCTCAGTGCCTTTCTTTCTTATGAGGAGCTGCAGGAGGATTCATGAACTATGTATTGTAATTGTTTTGTTTTATAGGACTGATACAAGAAGTAAATACCATTGAAACCCTTATTCTTTTTGTTTCATTCCAAAGTCATCTGTACCAAGGTTATTATACTATTTTCACTTTTAGTTTTCAGTCCTGTTTGTTAGTTTTGATTTAGTTTTTACACTGGAGACCCATTTCTTTTTAGTTTTTTGTAGTTTTAGGTTAAGTTTTAGTTGACCATTTGGTCCAGCGTTAAATGACGTTCAGCTTAAAGGCTTCATAAAGTCTTCATAAATCCTTCATGAGCACGGCATAAATGTGTTAAAGTATAAATGTGGCATAACTGTGTGACATAATCACCAATGTCAAATATGACATAACCCACTATGTCGAATATGATAAACATTTGCTTTCTAAAGCGTGACATGTTGGGTCAAAGGTTATAATACGCTCTAAAGTCAAATCAAATTGTATTGGTCACATACACATATTTAGCAGATGTTATTGTGGGTGTAGCGAAGTCAAATCAATAAAGTTTTTTTTTGTCACGCGCGCCGAATACAACAGGTGTAGACCTTACAGTGAAATGCTTACTTACAGGCTCTAACCAATAGTGCAAAAAAAAGGTATTCGGTGAACAGTAGGTAAGTAAAGAAAAAAAAAAAAAGAAAAGACTATATACAGTAGCGAGGCTACATACAGACACCGGTTAGTCAGACTGATTGAGGTAGCATATGTACATGTAGTTATGGTTAAAGTGACTATGCATATATGATGAACAGAGTAGCAGTAGCGTAAAAAAGGGGTTGGTGGGTGGCGGGACACAATGCAGATAGCCCGGTTAGCCAATGTGCGGGTGCACTTGAGGTAGTATGTACATGAATGTATAGTTAAAGTGACTATGCATATATGATAAACAGAAAGTAGCAGCGGGGGGGTGGCACAATGCAAAAAGTCCGGATAGCCATTTGATTACCTGTTCAGGAGCCTTATGGCTTGGGGGTTAAAACTGTTGAGAAGCCTTTTTGTCCTAGACTTCGTACTCCGGTACCGCTTGCTATGCGGTAGTAGAGAGAACAGTCTATGACTGGGGTGGCTGGGGTCTTTGACAATATTTAGGGCCTTCATCTGACACCGCCTGGTGTAGAGGTTCTGATTGGCAGGCAGCTTAGCCCCAGTGATGTACTGGGCCGTACGCACTACCCTCTGTAGTGCCTTGCAGTCAGAGGCGGAGCAATTGCCGTACCAGGCAGTGATGCAACCAGTCAGGATGCTCTCGATGTTGCAGCTGTAGAACCTTTTGAGGATCTCAGGACCCATGCCAAATCTTTTTAGTCTCCTGAGGTGGAATAGGCTTTGTTGTGCCCTCTTCACGACTGTCTTGGTGTGTTTGGACCATTCTAGCTTGTTGTTGATGTGGACACCAAGGAACTTGAGGCTCTCAACCTGCTTCACTACAGCCCCGTCGATGAGAATGGGGGCGTGCTCGGTCCTCCTTTTCCTGTATTCCACAATCATCTCCTTAGTCTTGGTTAAGTTGAGGGATAGGTTGTTATTCTTGCACCACACGGCCAGGTCTCTGACCTCCCTATAGGCTGTCTCGTCGTTGTCGGTGATCAGGCCTACCACTGTTGTGTCGTCTGCAAACTTAATGATGGTGTTTGAGTCGTGCCTGGCCATGCAGTCGTGGGTGAACAGGGAGTACAGGAGGGGACTGAGCACGCACCCCTGGGGAGCTCCACTGTTGAAGATCAGCGTGGCAGATGTGTTGCTACCTACCCTCACCACCTGGGGGCGGCCTGTCAGGAAGTCCAGGATCCAGTTGCAGAGGGAGGTGTTTAGTCCCAGGATCCTTAGCTTGGTGATGAGCTTGTGAAGTCATGTTAGTCATATTACACTTAATCTCATTCCCAGAAACTTCCGCTTAAATCAAACTTGGCCTTCATTCGTTTTAAATAAAATGTGAAAAAGATAAATTGTGGAAATGGGCAGGGTTTAGCCATAATTGTTGTTAACTAGTGACGATGACACATTTTTTTTTTCAGTAAGGTCACTCCTATAGAATTCTATGGTCACTTCCACAAAAGCCAGCTTTGAATGGTTGATATTATTTTTATTTATTTATTTCACCTTTATTTAACCAGGTAGGCCAGTTGAGAACAAGTTCTCATTTACAACTGCGACCTGGCCAAGATAAAGCAAAGCAGTGCGACAAAAACACAGTTACTCATAAACAAACATACAGTCAATAACACAATAGAAAATAATATATAAAAATCTATGTGCAGTGTGTGCAAATGTAGAAGTATGGAGGTAGGCAATAAATAGGCCATAGAGGCGAAATAATATCAATTTAGCATTAATACTGGAGTGATAGATGTGCAGATGATGCAAGTAGAGATACTGGGGTGCAAGAGGGGAAGTAATAATATGGGGATGAGGTAGTTGGGTGTGCTATTTACACATTGGCTGTGTACAGGTACAGTGATCGGTAAGCTGCTCTGACAGCTGATGTTTACAGTTAGAGAGGGAGCTATAAGACTCAAGCTTCAGTGATTTCAAAAAATATTATTGTTCTAGTCATTGGCAGCAGAAAACTGGAAGGAAAGGCAGCCAAAGGAAGTGTTTGCTTTGGGGATGACCAGTGAAATATGCCTACTGGAGCGCGTGCTACGAGTGGGTGTTGCTATGGTGACCAGTGAGCGGAGATAAGGCGGGGCTTTACATAGCAAAGACATACAGTTGAAGTCGGAAGATTACATACACCTTAGCTAAATACATTTAAACTCCGTTTTTCACAATTCCTGACATTTAATCCTAGTAAAAATGCCCAGTCTTAGGTCAGTTAGGATCACCACTTTATTTTAAGAATGTGAAATGTCAGAATAATAGTACAGAGTGATTTATTTCAGCTTTTATTTCTTTCATCACATTCCCAGTGGGTCAGAAGTTTACATACTAATTGAGTGTATTTGGTAGCATTGCCTTTAAATTATTTAACTTGGGTCAAACGTTTCGGGTAGCCTTCCACAAGCTTCCCACAATAAGTTGGGTGAATTTTGGCCCAGTCTTCCTGACAGAGCTGGTGTAATGGAGTCAGGTTTGTAGGCCTCTTAGCTCGCACATGCTTTGTCAGTTCTGTCCACAGATTTTCTATAGGATTAAGGTCAGATTTTTGTGATGGCCACTCCAATACCTTGACTTTGATGTCCTTAAGCCAATTTGCAACAACTTTGGAAGTATGCTTGGGTCATTGTCCATTTGGAAAACCCATTTGCGACCAAGCTTTAACTTCCTGACTGATGTCTTGAGATGTTGCTTCAATATATCCACATAATTTTGCTTCCTCATGATGCCATCTTTTTTGTGAAGTGCACCAGTCCCTCCTGCAGCAAAGCACCCCCACAACATGATGCTGCCAGCCCCGTGCTTTACGTTTGGGATTTGTTCTTCCGCTTGCAAGCCTCCCCCTTTTTCCTCCAAACATAACGATGGTCATTATGGCCGAACAGTTCTATTTTTGTTTCATCAGACCAGAGGACATTTCTCCAAAAAGTACAGTCTTTGTCCCCATGTGCAGTTACAACCCGTAGTCTGGCTTTATGATGACGATTTTGGAGCAGTGGCTTCTTCCTTGCTGAGCGGCCTTTCAGGTTATGTCGTTATAGTACTCGTTTTACTGTAGATATAGATACTTTGTACCTGTTTCCTCCAGCATTTTCACAAGGTCCTATAGCTGTTGTTCTGGGATTGATTTGCACTTTTCGCACCAAGGTTCGTTTGTCTCTAGGAGACAGAACACGTCTCCTTCCTTTTTTTAGGTCTTGGCTGATTTCTTTTGATTTTCCCATGATGTCAAGCAACGAGGAACTGAGTTTGAAGGTAGGCTTTGAAATACATCCACAGGTACACCTCAAATTGACTCAAATGATTGTAAATTAGCCTATCAGAAGCTTCTAAAGCCATGACATTTTCTGGAATTTCCCAAACTGTTTAAAGGCACAGTCAACTTAGTGTATGTAAACGTCTGACTCACTAGAATTGTGATACTGTCTGTAAACAATTGTTGGAAACATTACTTGTCATTCACACAATCCATGGTTCTTTTGTTAGAAAAAGTAATTAGCGCCCCACCACTCCCTAAATAGTTAACAAGAAATTTGTGGAGTGGTTGAAAAATGAGTTTTAATGACTCCAACCTATGTGTATGTAAACTTCTGACTTCAACTGTAGATGACCTGGAGCCAGTGGGTTTGGCGATGAATATGTAGTGAGGGCCAGCCAACGAGAGCATACTGGTTGCAGTGGTGGGTAGTGTATGGGCCTTTGGTGACAAATTGGATGGCACTGTGATGGACTACATCAAATTTGCTGAGTTGAGTTTTGGAGGCTCTTTTGTAAATGACATCGCCGAAGTCAAGGATTGGTAGGATTGTCAGTTTTATGAGGGTATGTTTGGCAGCATGAGTGAAGGAGGCTTTGTTGTGAAATAGGAAGCCAAATCTAGATTTCATTTTTGGATTGGAGATTCTTAATGTGAGTCTGGAAGGAGTGTTTAGTCTAACCAGACACCTAGATATTTGTAGTTGTCCACATATTCTAGGTCCGATCAGTCCAGAGTAGTGATGCTAGTCCGGCGGGAGGTTGTGGGCAGCAATCGGTTGAAGAGCATGCACTTAGTTTTACTAGCATTTTAAAGCAGTTGGAGGCCATGGAGGGAGTGTTTCGCGTTGAAGCTTGTTTGTTGGTTTGTTAGCACAGTGTCCAAGGAATGGCCAGATGTATGCAGAATAGTGAAGCCTCAATTTAATGATTCATAAGTCCTTTATTAAGCAGTACTTATGCCACCCTTCATAAAGCACAGGTTTGTCATTTTTGTCAGTGGGTTACGTCACATTTGACATAGGTGGTTGTCACAGTCATCCAACATTTATGAACCATTTATAAAGCATAACATATGGTTACAGATGATTTGTAACACATTTATGTAGCTACGTTTAAAGCGGGACCAGAATGGTCAACTAAAACGTGACAAAAGATGACGTTGATAGAACATTGATTCAACATGTTTTTTCCTGGTGGGTTGACCCTTGATTTTGTAATCTGCTCAACCACTACTGGCGGTGAACCTGCCAGATATGTCATCTAACTAGCACAAATGACAGGACTGTTATAAGTCAAGTGTCAACTCACTGCTGTGTAAATCCAAACTTGTTCTTCTGAAAGCTCAGTGTGGATAGACTGCTAGCTGCAACTTTGAACTCGGGCATTAGTTTCAAGGGCAGAGTGTATTTTCGATCATAGCTGAGTAACTAGTCCATGTAAGAACCAAGTACATTTACAGAGAGAGAGACATAATACATTAATTCAGACACATTTGGTGGTTGTACTGTAATTGGAGCCTTGAGAGCATTGTTTGTGTGAGACATTTTTACAAAATAAAAGTACCGTAGTAAATGTGTACCGAAGTCTCTCCCTTCACCTTCCAGCATTTGAACAATGTCCATTGTTTTCCAGCTACAATAAACGTCTAAATGACATCAAAGAATGCAAAGAACAAGCACTATCGCAAGCGTAAGTATATCCTCTTCATTGTCCCCAGTAGTTTTTTTTTATACTGCCTTGCAATAGAATGTTCATAATGCTAAATCAAGAAAACGTTAATTTTGCATTCATTGCAGTGGATCCATGCACAGAGAAAGGCGTAAGTTTCTTAGGTCTGCCCTGAAAGAGTTGGCCACAGTTCTGTCTGACCAGCCTGGACTGCTGGGCCCGAAGGTAAAACCAACCCCACAAAATGATCCCCTTTTTTTATTTATTGATGGATATGTATTGTCAAATACTTATCTTCAATAAGTAACAAATGTTATCTATGTCTTGTGTGATAGTCTGAAGAGGAAATTCAGCAAATCTTGGAAGATAGTGGAAGTTGATAATAGGCTTATTTTTATCAACTTTATCAACCAAGAGTTGCTGAATTTCCTCGTCACTTCAGTTTGCTCCTCAATTCATGCATTTGAGTCTGTTCTCTTCCCTTTTTGTGTGATAGTGTAATAGGTTGTCTTTGAGTCTAAAGGCCGGGTTGTTTTTCCACAGGCTCTGTTTGTGTTCATGGCTCTCTCTTTCGCCCGGGACGAGATCATCTGGCTCCTCCGCCACGCAGACAACATACATAAAAAATGCACAGATGACTTAATTGACAAGTAAGCTGTATTCTTAACTGTACAAGCCATCTGTGGGGTAAAATGCATAATTTTTGCTTCAAATTAGGAGTGGTTTAGTTTATGAAATCCTCACCTGGGATGTATTCATTTGGAACCAAACGGAAGCAAACAGACAAAATGGGGATGGACTAACGTAGGGCTGGGCGATAAATTGTGTTTTGGCAATTAATTTGCAAATGTTTTGAGTGTAATAGGAAACACTATGTATCAAGTTTTAAAGGTTTTTATGAGAGTTTGTTATAATATCGGCATTTGTGGCATCTGACACCTCTGGATTAAGTCTCAGCCCATAATCAACCAATGCACACCTCAACTGCGTCACAGCACGTGCACCATGTTTCAAAAAGGTATCTACCAAACAATCCTGATCTACAACTACATGTTGTAACCGCACCCATCAAGTGAAGTATCAACAGCAGCAGACCAGTGTGCTCATGGCGCTGAAGTGCTAAGAGGTTGGTTCCATCATCACAGACAGCAGAAAAGTTGATCAAATTTACTTGATATACTTCTCTACTCAAACTATGGAACATCTTAAGATAATGTTTCGTTAGTATGCTAGAACTGTTCTGTAACTGGTTGTTTTTGTTATTATTATCTTGCTAGCCAGTGAGATCGCTAATCTGCTTGTTTTGATGAGCTCGTTCCAATACTCTAGTCTTAAACACCACCGTGATGACGTTTGGTTTGGGCCTTGTTTCAATAGATATAAAAGTAGTGTTATGGTATTACAACAGTGCCACCTAGTGGTGGGTCTTTCATAATATAACAATCTCATCTGTCAGTGGCTGGATAACCTCTCTTTCTTATCACCTTATTGCCATCATCAATTTAACATTGCCAGATCAGTCATTACTGCAAAAATGCAAGTTAAACTATTTTTGAGAAAATAATAGAATTTAATATCAGTGGGTCTTGTGGTTGTGGAATGCTTATAATTAGCCTACAGTGGTTCCTCCTTTAAATGTTGCAGTGTACTGCGGCGCAGCTTGCATGTTGCCGCAGAATTCTATGGCACCTTATTTAATGTGTGAACCACTGGTACCATTAGTGCTAGTTTGACCACCAGAGGGCATCTTTGAGAAGCAATTTATAGCCTTCAATAGTGGCTGTACTAGAGAATTTAAAACCTTTTTTTGTAAGAACATAGTATATGGGACTGGTTTTAACCTCTTACAGCTAGGGGGGCAGAATTCCTAGTTTCCGCCTGTCTGACATGCCCAAAGTAAACGAGATGTCACTCAGGCCCAGAAGCTAGGATATGCATATCATTTAGTAGCTTTGGATAGAAAAGACTCTGAATTTTCCAAAACCATTAAAATTATGTCTGTGGCTATAAAAGAACTGATTTGGCAGGTGAAAACCCGAAGGAAATTCGACCACAAAAAAAAAATTGTGATTTTGTGTCGCCAGTGCTGGTTGAAAAAGCTATTTTTGTGAGGTGCTGACCTCCGATAATAAAATATTTAGCTTTCGCCAAAAAGCCTTTTTGAGATCTGACAACAGATTTAGATTACGAAGACGCTAAGCTTTGTAACCATGTGCAACACTTGTATTTCCATGAATGTTAAATATTACGGATTCTTATTTTGAATTTGGCGTGCTTTGTTTTTATCGAAAATGATCCCGCTCACGGGATCCGTACGGCAAGAAGATAAGAAATGTTGCTTAATTCCATTGATTAATTGTGCTTCTATTCAAAGAAAAACAAAAAACCCTCTGGGTTTCCGTTACGATGGAATGGAAAATATGGCGCTGTACAATGTGACGGTCGGGAGTAGGCTACAGTACTGGGCTATTTAGCTAAAGAATCCCTGTGTTGTGCGGGCACGTGGGAGACCGGGGTTCAATTCCCCGACGGGGAGGAAGGAGTAGGCTGTCCTTGTAAATAAGAATTTGTTCTTAACTGACTTGCCTAGTTAAATAAAGGTTACACTGTAAATATATATATTTTTTTAGGCATAACATTTCTACACCCTAATTGTATAATTGTAGTCTAGCCAATACCCAAACAGAGATTCATTGAAAATAAAAATCTCATTGATTTATCAAGACCAGTCCCCATGCTTGTCTCAGAGCAGCGTGAAACAGTGCTAAAATAGTTGTGGGCTATCGCTTCAAATCCTATTGCTTCGAACTTCAGTATGCTCTTTAAATAAGACCTACACCACTTTTAAAAGCACATTACTCAAGACTAGTGATACTCATGTCGCCTACGGTAGGCCAACAGTATATCGAAAAATATGTGACTCTCCGCCAAAAATTACATATAGAGGATTGGAGGATTCTAAATTAAAACTAAAAGCCGCCTCATGGGTCTCCCTGTGGGGCGAGCACAGGTATCGAACCTGCATCTGTAGCAACACATTTTGCACTGCGGGAGCCCCCATCCACAAAGTATCAAAATACAGAAAGGTGTTGGTAAAGGTATATTGTCCTGCTAATAGCCCATAATGGGCTATTATAATACAGGTCAGGATAACAAAACATGTATTTTTTAAAGACTATCAGAAAGAATGTTGGTACTTATTTATTTTGATCCGTTGCCATGAATGAGTGAGTCAATCAGCGTTATGTAGGCGCCGGCTATATGACTGTGCCATCAACTTGATAATATATAACGATATTTTGGAGGTTATTTCATTTTCAAAAAAATGGAAGTGAGCGATAGTAATCTGAATAAAGGCCAAAATAATACTTGAAAAGGCCAAAACATTTATTTCTGTTCTTAGAGGGAGAGAAACGCTGGGCCAATCGTGCGCCGCCCAAAAATGCCAAAATATAGTCCTTCTAATAGCCATAATTGCGCTGTACATCGTGACCGTTTGTGTTTGAAAGAGCATTTTCCTGTAAGCAACAATTTTACCTTTATTAGACAACTTTGTTCCAATATTTCTGTAATTCAGTGATATTTATTCCCACAGTAATTCGTTATGGATCCATAACTAAATAAACAAAGGCATTTTGAAAGAGTATTGTCATTCTTTTATTAACGAAAGCATAAAGATGCTGATGAATAAATATGGTACTGTACAATATATGCTTTTACATTTGGATAATAAAGCATTTAAAGCATTTTGAAGAGCTAAGCCACCTGCATTTGTTTATTAGGCTATAGCAGAACAGTAGAAGAAGAAGAAGAAGTTTTATTTATATAGCGCCTTTCCATAGCTCAAGGTCGCTTTACATTGCACATTACAATACATTCAGAACACACACACATACATCGCAGTCACATAGGATACACACTACCCAAAATGCAACAGTATAAAGGTCCGGACAGCCCCTGCTGTGCCTTATGAGCAGTTAGTCAAGTTCTGTTGTCAGAATAGGAATGGAAATGTCAGGGTGAACTGACATGATAAACCCGCCAGGTATGTTGACTCTGCCTGTCGGAGGTGGAGTTACAGAGCTCACAAGTGTGCCTGGCATGGATTGTGACTCCATCTCGTTCCTCGCCCTCTTAAACACGTCATTCTCCGCCTGTCTCCACCAATGCCGCCTGGCTCCGGACCAATGTCAGCTGTCGCATGTATCTCTGCCCTACGATAATGTTTCTCTTTCTGCTGGTCTGCCTTCAATGACTCAAAGTTTGAATCTGGTCCATGTGCACCTTCATCAGATGAGCAGAATGGCACCGCCCTGAGCCCCCATCCATTAGTGGCCTATGATAGAAACGGTAGATCAATTAAGAATTAAAAGTGACTCCAACACACACATTCTGCGTACACATTTTAAGAATCTAGGAAAACTAACCACTTTCTTGGCAACCTTGCGTTTTTTCGGTCTGGCCTGTTGTCCAGCCTTTTGTCCACTGATCTCCATGGATGGTTGTCTGCATGTTTGGATGCTCTGCAAAAACACCTTTGTTTTTAGTACACAATCATTTATAGTTTTTTATTTAATATTTATTTAATTCTGGATTATATCTCACAGTATGCCTACACATTGAAAGGCTGTATACTTTTTATATATATATATATATATATATATATATATATATATATATATATATATATATATATATATGCACTGAAACCAAAAATACCTTTTAGTTTTGGTGATCCTCTCAGGTCCGACTTATTTTCAAATCCTCTCGTGGTTACGGTCCTAACCCTGTAACGGGTAGCACCATCGAAAGAAGCTGGCTTGATAAAACAATGTCCATTTCGTTTGTTCTCTTTGGTCGCAATGTAATTTTTTTGCAGGTAGGGGGATGTTCACACCTACAGTAGTCGGGCTATAAGGAGTCTATTGTCCTGCTAATCGGGCTACAAGTGTTTGAAAACCTGTTTTGCCACCAGCTGTCCATCGCTACTGTAAATAAAAACACTGCATCTTGTTTACATCTCATTTACATTCTTTATTGTAACCACTATGTCACAAATTATTTGTATCTACCTTTCCAATTACTTTTAGAGTTTGGTACTAATTTGATTAATATTATGGTGTTTCTATTCCAAGGAAAACAAAAAATTGGATCGAACGGAAAAATGGCGCTGTACAACGTGATGGTCGGGAGTACAGTACTGGGCTATTTAGCTAAAGAATCCAGTGTCCTGCGGGAGACTGGGTTTCAATTCCCTGACGGGTTCTACACTCTAATTTTCTAATTCTAGTCTAACCAAAAGGAAATTCAGTGAAAATAAAAATCTCAATGATTTATGAAGACCAGTCCCCATGCTTGTCTCAGAGCACTGTGAAACGGTGCTAAAATAGTTGTAGGCTTTTGCTTCAAACTTCAAAATGCTCTTTAAATAAATAAGACCTACACCACTTTTAATTGCACAGTACTCAACACTAGTGAGACTCATGTCGCCTGTGGTAGGCTTACAGTATATAGAAAATGTGACTCTCCGCCAATAATTGAGGATTGGAGGATATTTCTGTAATTCAGTGATATTTATTCCCATAGTAATTCGTTATGGATCCATAACTAACTAAACATCGGCTTTTTGAAAGTATTTGTATCAATTTTTTTTCATGGAAGCATAAATATGCCATTATTAGTTACATTGTTTTAGTTTGAACGTGCAGACTGGCACTAAGTACAAACAGCGGGAACGTTTCCCTAGTCTGCTCCATAAATATTTTGGAGATTATTTTGTTTTCAAATAACATAAAATGAGCGAGGAAAAAGGCCATTCTTAGTTACTAATTTGTAAATAAAGCCAGTTTATTTAGAATTATTTATTTCTGTTCTTAGAGGGAGAAAAACCAAAAACTACAATCATCTCATGGGTCTCCCAGTCGAGGCCAGCACGGGTATTGAACCAGCATCTGTAGCAACACAGCTTGCACTGCTATGCAATTTCTTAGACCGTTGCGTCACTCAGGCACTGTACAACATGACCGGTCGGGATTGGCCAACAGTACTACAGTAAGAGCAAAATAATCCTAACAAAATAAAATTATAAAATGTGAAATGTCAGAATAATAGTAGAGTGAGTTATTTCAGCCTTTATTTCTTTCATCACATTCCCAGTGGGTCAGAAGTTTACATACACTCAATTAGTATTTGGTAGCATTGCCTTTAATTTTTTTTACTTGGGTCAAAGGTTTCCGGTAGCCTTCCACAAGCTTCCCACAATAAGTTGGGTGAATTTTGGCCCAGTCTTCCTGACAGAGCTGGTGTAACGGAGTCAGGTTTGTAGGCCTCTTTCCTCGCACACGCTTTTTCAGTTCTGCCCACACATTTTCTATAGGATTGAGGTCAGGGCTTTGTGATGGCCACTCCAATACCTTGACTTTGTTGTCCTTAAGACATTTTGCCACAACTTTGGAAGTATGCTTGGGGTCATTGTCCATTTGGAAGACCCATTTGCGACCAAGCTTTAACTTCCTGACTGATGTCTTGATGTTGCTTCAATATGTCCACATTTTCCTTCCTCATGATGACATTTATTTTGTGAAGTGCACCAGTCCCTCCTGCAGCAATGCACACCCACAAGATGATGCTGCCACCCCTGTGCTTCACGGTTGGGATGGTGTTCCTTGGCTTGCAAGTCTCCCGGTTTTTCCTCCAAACATAACGATGGTCATTATGGCCAAACAGTTATATTTTTGTTTCATCAGACCAGAGGACATTTCTCCAAAAAGTACGATCTTTGTCCCCATGTGCAGTTGCAAACCGTAGTCTGGCTTTTTTATGGTTTTGGAGCAGTGGCTTCTTTCTTGCTGAGCGGCCTTTCAGGTAATGTCGATATAGGACTCGTTTTACTGTGGATATAGATACTTTTGTACCTGTTTTCTCCAGCATCTTCACAAGGTCCTTTGCTGTTGTTCTGGGATTGATTTGCACTTTTCGCACCATAGTACGTTCAGTTCTAGGAGACAGAACGCTTCTCCTTCCTGTGCGGTATGACTGCTGCGTTGTCCCGTGGTGTTTATACTTGCGTACTATTGTTTGTACAGATGAACGTGGTACCTTCAGGAGTTTGAAATGGCTCCCAAGGATGAACCAGACTTGTAGAGGTCTACAATAATCTTTTTAGGTCTTGGCTGATTTCTTTTGATTTTCCCATGATGTCCAGCAAAGAGGTACTGAGTTTGAAGGTAGGCCTTAAAATACATCCACACTTGCACCTCCAATTGACTCAAATGATGTCAATTAGCCTATCAGAAGCTTCTAAAGCCATGACATAATTTTCTGGAATTTTCCAAGCTGTTTAAAGGCACAGTCAACTTAGTGTATGTAAACTTCTGACCCACTGGAATTGTGATACTGTCTGTAAACAATTGTTGGAAAAATTACTTGTCATGCACAAAGTAGATGTCCTAACTAACTTGCCAAAACTATAGTTAACAAGAAATTTGTGGAGTGCTTGAAAACGAGCGAGTTTTAATGACACCAACCTAAGTTGAAACTTCCGACTTCAACTGTAGGTTTATGTCGCCCATTCATTGTCAGTTAGAGACACAGTAGGACCCAAAAGTATAATCAGTGCTCTAACTCCCCCCTTGCACTGGTCTGGAGCAATGAAGTGGTGACACAGGGCACTGTACTAACCACAAATTACCTCTAAGTCCCGCGGCGTAAGCTCGCAACTTTTAAAGGAGGAACCACTTTAGGTTTAATTTTACATGCCCTGAGCTCATTAGATTATAGCTGGCTCTTTTGAAATGTTTCATTGTACAGCAAAGCTTATTTGGAGAACACAAATATCGAAAAACACTACATGATCAAAAGTATCATTGAACATCACATTTTAAAGTCATGGGCATTAATTTGGAGTTTGTCCCCCCCCCTTTGCTGCTCCAACACCCTCCACTCATCTGGGAAGGCTTTCCACTAAACGCTGCCGCTGGGACTTGCTTCCGTTCAGCCAAAAGCATTAGTGTGGTCGGGCACTGATGTTGGGCGATTAGGCCTGGCTTGCAGTTGGCATTCCAATTCATCGATGGGGTTGGGGTCAGGACTCTGTGCAGGTCAATCAAGTTCTTCCACACCGATCTAGACAAACCATTTCTTTATGGTCCTCACTTTGTGCACAGGGGCGCTGTCATGCTGAAACAGGAAAGGGCCTTCTCCAAAATGTTGCCACAAAGTTGAAAGCACAGAATCATCTAGAATGTCATTCTATGCTGTAGAGTTAAGATGCATTAAAGCGTGTAGCGCTCTCCTGGCATCCGCCAAACCTAGATTTGTCCAATGGCAGCAAGCTTTACCACACTCCAGCCGACGCTTGGTATTGTGCATGGTGATCCTAGGCTTGTGTGCGGCTGCACGGCCATGGAAACCCATTTCCTGAAACACTCGACATACAGTTTTTGTGTTAACTTTGCTTCCAGAGGCAGTTGGAACTTGGTAGTGAGTTTTGAGACCGGCAGATGATTTTTACACGCTAAGCGCTTCAGCACTCTGCTGTTCCATTCTGTGAGCTTGTGTGGTCTACCACTTCGCGGCTGAGCTGTTGTTGCTCCTAGACTTTTCCACTTCACAATAACAGCACTTATAGTTGAACGGGACAGCTCTAGCAGGGCAGAAATGTGATTAGCTTACTTTTTAGATTGTCACTTCAATGTAATTGTCTGCCTCATTTCCAATCCCCCATATATTTTTGGGGTGTATGTATAACACCTACTCATTGAAGTTTTTTATTTTTACTATTTTCTACATTGTAGAACAATAGTGAAGACATCAAAACTATGAAATAACACATGGAATCATGTAGTAACCAAAAAGGTGTTAAATAAATCAAAATATATTTTATATTTGAGATTCTTCAAATAACAACCCTTTGGCTTGATGACATCCCACTCTTGGCATTCTCTCTTTGCCCTCTCTTGGCATTCTCTCAACAAGCACTTGTTGGCTGCTTTTCCTTCAATTTGCAGTCCTCTCTACTACCGCATGGCAAGCAGTACCGGAGTGCCAAGTCTAGGACAGAAAGGCTTAACAGTTTTTACCACCAAGCCATAAGACTCCTGAACAGGTGGCTACCTGGACTTTTTGCATTGTGTGCCCCCCAAACCCCTCTTTTTACACTGCTGCTACTCTCTGTTTATCATATATGCATAGTCACGTTAACTATACATTCATGTACATACTACCTCAATTGGGCCGACCAACCAGTGCTCCCGCACATTGGCTAACCGGGCTATCTATCTGCATTGTGTCCCACCACCCACCAACCCCTTTTTTACGCTACTGCTACTCTCTGTTCATCATATATGCATAGTCACTTTAACCATATCTACATGTACATACTAGCTCAATCAGCCTGACTAAACGGTGTCTGTAAATAGCCTCGCTACTGTATATAGCCTGTCTTTTTTTTACTGTTTTATTTCTTTACTTACCTATTGTTCACCTAATACCTTTTTTTGCACTATTGGTTAGAGCCTGTAAGTAAGCATTTCACTGTAAGGCCTTTACCTGTTGTATTTGGGGCACGTGACAAACTTTGATTTGACTCATCTCGTAGTCCAGTTTGAGAAACAGATGCCTCACAAGTCCTCAACTGCCAGCTTCATTAAATAGTACCAGCAAAACACCAGCCTCAACAGTGAAGAGGTGACTCCGGGATGCTGGCCTTCTAGGCAGAGTTGCAAAGAAAAAGCCATGTCTGACTGGCCAATAAAAATAACACTGACACTGGACAGAGGAACATCCTGGAGTCGCCTCTTTACTGTTGACTTTGAGACTGGTGTTTTGCGGTACTATTTAATGAAGCTGCCAGTTGAGGACTTGTGAGGCGTCTGTTTCTCAAACTGGACTATTCCATGCAAGAAAAGCAGCCAACAAGTGCTCAGCATATGTGGGAACTCCTTCAAGACTGTTGGAAAAGCATTCCATGTGAAGCTGGTTTAGAATGTCAAGAGTGTGCAAAGCTCATCAAGGCAAAGGTGGCTACTTTGAAGAATCTCAAATATATTTTGGTTACTACATGATTCCTTATGTGTTATTATATAGTTTTGATATCTTCACTATTATTCTACAATGTATAAAATAGTTCAAAAATAAAGAAATACCCTTGAATGAGTAGGTGTGTCCAAACCTTTTGACTGGTACTGTATATCGTGTATAGGTAAATAAAAAAAAAAAAAAGTATGGATTTTTTTGGCGGGGCAATATCGATAACCCCTAGTCAAGGGGTACTCCAATACTATTTGAGTAAGTCCAGTCACACACATTTCCTAGGTTGTAGAATGTATATTGTTATTTATCGGCATAGTAACAAACCCCCACCTCGTAACACATGTACCCCAAACTCTTCTCACCCTTCTTGTTGACATTTTGCATTTTTAAGCTAAAATCCTGCAATTCTACACATTTTGCAATGTCTTATGTGTGTTCATAATGATACCTGAGTGACTGCAAAATCATAGTTACCTTTTGAGTTTG
This sequence comes from Brachymystax lenok tsinlingensis, assembly GCA_030435695.1. Classification (NCBI taxonomy): domain Eukaryota; kingdom Metazoa; phylum Chordata; class Actinopteri; order Salmoniformes; family Salmonidae; genus Brachymystax; species Brachymystax lenok. The sequence goes on from CM059814.1 coordinate 39,213,949, forward strand.
GATCCCGCGATGCGGTTGGCGTCAGTTGCTGGGACCTCTACTATCTGTCCAGTAATCCTGCCGACAAAGGCCGGGTCTGAGGAGCTGTTTGGCCTGGCTGCTAGCTAGCTGCCTATCAAGCTTCTTGAGGGCTTGAATGTGACGCATTTAGTCGTTGTGGCTGGGACTGCGGATTGTCCCTGGCTTGTGGCTGTCTAGACCCCTGCTGTTTGTTATTATTTTCAATATTCTCTGCGACCTGCCCTGTCTGGAACTATGAATATTTACAGCATAACCTACGTTGTTACCATGACAAAGACCAAAGCCGGCAGGAGTACCGTTGAGGACAGTGGTGTGTCGTCTCTATCACAGGTGAAAAATCTTTTAAACAAACAGTTCTACAAGCAGTTGTTACAACAAGAAAATAGCTTTGAGTGCGTTGTCCAAATACTGGTGGAGTCAACTAATAAAATAATTGACAACCTGACGAGAGATCCAGGACCTGAAGAACAGTTTGCAATTCTCCAAGGGTGCGCTCAATGAATTTAAACAGGAGCACGGCAAGATGACAGCAATCTTTAAGTCATTGAGAGAGGACATCAGTTCTGTATGTGAATGACGGAGAAATCTGATTATCTCGAGGGAAAATCAAGGCGGAACAGAATTGTTGTGGACAGAATTGCAGAATCTCACAATTAACCTGGACGGAGTAAGGATAAAGTCAGGGAAATGATCTCGGAGGAACTGAAGATGGACTACAGGAAGACCTGAAGTGGAGCGCGCCCACTGTACTGAAAAACCCACCACCGGCCCAGGTGACAGACCCAGGCCGATAGTAGGCAAGTTCCTGAGGTTCAAGGACAAGGTAGCTGTTCTGGAAAGAGCCAAGAACTTGATGGGAACGTATATCTTCCTCAACAAGGACTATCCTGAAGCTGTGCGCCAGAAGAGGAAAGAACTTATCCCAGCCATGAGAGCTGCCAGAGCGCATGGGGATATTGCTTGCATCCGCTATGACAGGCTCATTGTCCACCTTTCCACTCAAAGGCTTGGAAGGGATGCGAGAGCCAAGCCTGTTGGTTCGTAGATTCAACTCCACAGCACACACTCTTACACACACCAACTGATTAATGGATAACTTGCTAACATCAGATAACATTCATATATTAGCCCTTTCTGAGACTCACTTAGTTACAGCAGTAGCAATACAAGGATATAACATCTATAGAAGACAGAAATGCTTATGGGGCAGATGTTGCTGTATATATTCAGAGCCATATCCCTGCAATGCTTAGAGAATGTCTTATGTCAAGTGTTTAGTATAGTATTGTGGTTGCAGGTTCACCTGGCACATCTAAAGCCTTCTATTTTTGGGTGTTGCTATAGGCCACTAATTGCTAACAGTCCGTATCTAAATAATGTGTGAAATGCTTGATAGTGTATGTGATGTAAACATAGATGTCTACTTTCTTAGGGACCTGAATATTGACTGGTTTTCATCAAGCTTTCCACTCAAGAGGTTGTATCTGTACCCATTGGATGCAGTGATCACAATATAGTGGCTATATCCAGGAAAGCCAACGTTCCAAAAGCTGCGTCTAAAATAGTGTGTAAGAGGTCATACAAAATATTTTCCTGTGACTCAGATATGGATGGTGTTTTTGTTGGTCCGATGTGATTTTATAAGGATCTTCCAGGTGCTGCACTTGATGAATTTATGAAATTGCTTCTTCCAATTATTGATAAACATGCACCTGTTAAGAAACTGACTGTTACAACTGTGTTGTGGAAATTCAGTACTGAGAGAGACTTGGTCTTTATTTAATATCTATTAATTATTGCAATAATGAGACCGTCGGCCCACCAGTCTTGACTGACTGTTAGGCTGAGAGTCTAGCCTTTACAGACGATGCACAGTTTTTATATAGCTGATACCAAGATTGCTTAGTCAGTCACTTTTAACCTTCCCATAAGCCACCTTGGTTATTTACCCAGGATGGTCTTCTACTTAGTTTCCCAGATGCCAGGAAGATGAGACAATGAGGCATTGTTCTTAACTCTTCCAGGCTTTCTCTATCTCGAGTCACACACACCACATCTTGTTTATAGAATGCTAGCTTTTAGGTTTTCATCACCAACACAAATCAATTGTCAGCTTCAATCTATCTCTAGTAGAAATATCTTACTGTTCGTTAAGTAAATAATTGTTACATATCCAACAAATTAGGTGAATACAATTTTTCCCTCACAACTGTTAAGTCTCCATGGATTGATGAGGAATTGAAAGCTGCATGGCTTAAAGAAATGGAGTAAAAGGAGTGGCTAGTAAGTCTGGCTGCACCTCTGACTTACTGCAAATTGAGAAAGAATGTGACTAACCTGAACAAAAATAAGAAACTGTACTTTTGTTTTGTATTCATTACAAAACCATTTGATGTTGCCAATTATTTTTATGATTTCTTCATTGGCAAAGTGAGCAAATGTAGGCAGGAAATGCCAACAATGAACAGTGAGACATTGTACTCTTGTATAAAAAATATGTATATAACAATGAAAGAAAAGCATTGCAACCTGGTTCAGGTTGTCAGTCAACCTACCAGGGTATTTACAAACAGCACAGGAATGCAATCTTCAAATTGTATTCATCACATCTTTACTAATGCTGCAGAAATTTTAAAGCAGTATCCAAATACATAGGATGTAGTGATCACAATATAATAGCCATATCTAGGAAAACCAAAGTTCCAAAGGCTGGGCCTAATATAGTGTATAAGAGGTCATGCAATAAGTTTTGTAGTGATTCATATGTTGATGTAAAGAATATTTGCTGGTCTGTGGTGTGTAATGAGGAACAACAATTGACACATTTATGAAATTGCTTATTCCAGTTAAGAAAATGACTAAAAACTGTTAAATCCCCTTGGATTGATGAGGATTTGAAACATTGTATGGTTGAGAGGGATGCGGCAAAAGGTATGGCAAATAAGTCTGGCAGCCTAACTGATTGGCAAACATATATGCAATTTAAGAAATAATCTGACTAAGCTACATAAAATTAAACTATACTATGAAACAAAGATGAATAATAGTAAAAAGCTTTGGAGCACCTTCAATAAAAGAAATTGGGGAAAAAAGCCAACTCAGCGCTATCATTCATTGAATCAGATGGCTAATTTATCACAAAACCCACTGATATTGCCAATTATTTGAATTATTTTTTTCATTGGCAAGATTAGCAAATTTAGGCATGACATGTCAGCAACAAACGCTGACACTACACATCCAAGTATATCTGACCAAATTATGAAAGACAATTGTACTTTTGAATTACGTAAAGTCAGTGTGGAAGAGGTGAAATTGTTGTCCATCAACAATGACAAGCCACAGGGGTCTGAAAATCTGGATGGAAAATTAGAGGATAATAGCGGACAATATTGCCGCTCCTATTTGCCACATCTTCAATTTAAGCCTACTATAAAGTGTGTGCCTGCCCTCAGGCCTGGAGGTCATTCCACTACCCAAGAAAAGTAAAGCCCAAGTAGCCGATCAATCAGCCTGTTACAAACCCTTAGTAAACGTCTGGAAAAAATGGTGTTTGACCAGATACAATGCTAGAGGGAGGGACATTCAATAAGCACAGCACTTACACAAATGACTGATGAATGGCTGAGAGAAATTGATAATAAAATGATTGTGGGGACCGTCTTGTTAGACTTCAGTGCAGCTGAATATTTGATATTGTTTACGATTTCCTATTGAGAACTTATGTATTATGGCTTTTCAACCTCTGCCATATCGTGGATTCAGAGCTACAGTTGAAGTCGGAAGTTTACATACACCTTAGCCAAATACATTTTAACTCCGTTTAAAAAAAATCCTGACATTTAATTATTGAAAAAATTCCCTGTCTTAGGTCATTTAGGATCACCACTTTATTTTAAGAATGTGTAATGTCAGAATAATAGTTGAGAGAGGTGATTTTGTTTCAGCTTTATTTCTTTCATCACATTCCCAGTGGGTCAGAAGTTTACGTACACTCAATTAGTATTTGGTAGCATTGCCTTGAAATAGTTTAACTTGGGTCAAACGTTTTGGGAAGCCTTCCACAAGCTTCCCACAATAAGTTGGGTGAATTCTGGCCCATTCCTCCTGACAGAGCTGGTGTAACGGAGTCCGGTTTGTAGGCCTCCTTGCTCGCACACGTTTTTTCAGTTCTTCCCACAAATGTTCTATAGGATTGAGGTCAGGGCTTTGTGATGGCCACTCCAATACCTTGACTTTGTTGTCCTTAAGCCATTTTGCCACAACTTTGGAAGTGTGCTTGGGGTCATTGTCCATGGAAGACCCATTTGTGACCAAGCTTTAACTTCCTGACTGATGTCTTGAGATATCCACATAATTTTCCTTCTCATGATGCCATCTATTTTGTGAAGTGCACCAGGCCCTCCTGCAGCAAACACCCCCACAACATGATGCTGCCACCCCCATGCTTCACGGTTGTGATGGTGTTCTTCGGCTTGCAAGCCTCCCCCTTTTTCCTCCAAACATAGCGATGTTCATTATGGCCAAACAGTTCTATTATTTCTCCAAAAAGTAAGATCTTTGTCCCCATGTGCAGTTGCAAACTGTAGTCTGGCTTTTTTTTATGGCGGTTTTGGAGCAGGGGCTTCTTCTTTGCTGAGCGGCCTTTCAGGTTATGTCGATATAGGACTTGTTTTACTGTGTATATAGATAATTTTGTTTCCCCATCATCTTCACAGGGTCCTTTGCTGTTGTTCTGGGATTGATTTGCACGTTTCGCACCAAAGTATGTTCATCTCTAGGAGACAGAACGGGTCTCCTTCCTGAGCGGTATGATGGCTGCATGTTCCCATGGTGTTTATACTTGCTTACTATTGTTTGTACAGATGAACATGGTACCTTCAGGCGTTTGGAAATTGCTCCCAAGGATGAACCAATTTTTTTCTGAGGTCTTGGCTGATTTCTTTTGAATTTCCCATGATGTCAAGCAAAGAGGCACTGGGTTTAAAGGTAGGCCTTGAAATGCATCCACAGGTATACCTCCAATTGACTCAAATTATGTAAATTAGCCTGTCAGAAGCTTCTAAAGCCATGACATAATTTCCCAAGCTGTTTAAAGGCACTTAGTGTATGTAAACTTCTGACTCACTGGAATTGTGATACAGTGAATTATAAGTTAAATAATCTGTCTGTAAACAATTGTTGGGAAAATTACTTGTCTTACCTAAATGTCCTAACCGACTTGCCAAAACTATAGTTTGTTAACAAGAAATTTGTGGAGTGGTTGAAAAACGAGTTTTAATGACACCAACCTAAGTGTGTGTAAACTTCTGACTTCAACTGTATCTATTTAATACAACTCAGAGGGTTTTCTTTAATGGAAGCTTCTCTAATGTCAAACATGTAAATTGTGGTGTACCGTAGGGCAGCTCTCAAGGCCTTCTACTCTTTTCTATTTTTACCAAACACCTGCTGCTGGCATTAACCAAAGCATGCGTGTCCATGTATGCTGATGATTTAACCATATACGCATCAGCAACCATCTAATGAAGTGTACTCTGTTTTGGAATTACTTGTTAGCTTAGATTAAAAACTGTCATGGTCAAAACATAGATTCAATGATTGTAAAGATGGTAGAGGTCTGTTCGTAATAAAGATGCTCTACTTTTTTGACACCACAATCCACAAAGCAAGTCCTGCAGGCTCTGGTTTGATCTTATCTTGATTATTTAGATCATGAGTGGCGCAGTGGAGGCATCACTACAGACCTGGGTTTAGTCCCGGGGTGTATCACAATCGGCCGTGATCGGGAGTCCCATAGGGCAGCGCACAATTAGCCCAGCGTTGTCCGGGGTAGGCCGTCATTGTAAATAGGAATTTGTTCTTAAACCTCTTGGGGATAATTAAGGAGCAGTGGGGCGCTAGCGCCCCAACCTTGACAACATCCGGGAAAATGTAGAGCGCTAAATTCAAAATGCAAATGTAGTATTATAAAACATTTGTAAAAATACAAGTGTTGCACACTCTGCCAAGAGTCAGGGCTTTTGAAATCTCACAGCGTTGTCAGATTTCAAAAAGTCTTAACGGCGAAAGCACATTTGATTGTCTGAGGACAGCACCCCATGTACTTCCCATATTAGCATAATAATAAAACCAACGTGGGTGTCACAAAACACATAAAAAGAGCTAAAATAAATCGCTTACCTTTTGATGATCTTCTGCTGAGGGCAAGCCGAAGAGTCCAAGCAAGACATCCAATATTCATTTTGTTAGAAAAAGTCCCTATTTATATCCATAAATCTCAGTTTGGTTGATGCATTCTGTTCAGAAAATCCACCGTTCACTCGCCCAATATAGAAGACACAGAGACCGGTAAAAATATACCTATAAACTGTGCCCAAACAAATCGATCCATGTTTCTAATCGATTCTTAGCTACACTATTATGTTTATTAACGATTATATTTCACACAGATAATATCCTGAACGATAGTCTTGCTCGTCTTGCTCTTCATTGTAATCAGAGGGCTAATATTAATATTATGCATGACAGTAAGGGTTGAGGAAAGACTGACTGAGTCACTTCTTGTTTTTATAATAAACAATGTGTTGGAAATTCCAAATTTGAGTAGTGTTTAGGTTCTAATTCTCAGAGTAAATAACTCAACGGACACTAGAAAAGCTTAACCAAGTTTAATTCTTCCCAGAGGGAAGCTCTGTCAATACAGCTTCATTCAGACAACACATGATTCCACCACCACAAGTATATATACTCCAATTTAGGCACTCCTCCTTCTCTCCAATCCTTACATCTTTTATGGTCCGGCAGGAAGACGAAGTGATAAGGGACAAACAATGGTTTATTTTGCTAAGGGAATCTGACCTGACCTCCACCCCCTTGACGCCTAATCCAAAGATATCAGCCCGTCTCCCCTAACACATTCCAAAGACAACTGGCTCCTACAGATTACAACCATTAACCTCCTACAACCATTAACTTCTGATGTAAAAGACAGTCTCTAGCACTCCTTAGATACTATACTTCTGACTATAACAATGTTCCAAGTTTAACCCAGACTCACACATACACTTACCCCACCAGACATACAATCAGGGGTCTTTTCACAGTCCCCAGATCCAGAACAAATTCACGGAAACGTACAGTATTATACAGAGCCCTGAGAGCATGGAACTAATGGGGATCCTAATAACTAAAAAAAAGAAATGGGGGCCCCAAGGCACGTAATCTGGCCACAATTACTACAATACTTAGATGGCTGGTTAGCCTTCCTTACCTACCTAGCTAACATGGGCTAGTAGTTGATCAACTGAACATTTCTGCCAGGTTATAAATAGCTCTGTCAGTAACTAAGGTCTGTCAGTAACTAATGTAACGAGGAAAACTGCCCATGCAATACCATGTTTCGAAATTGCAGCTGTGCCTTCTACTATTACAACTCTCAACAGCAGTAAGATAAAAACACGACTGATTTCCTAAAGTTTAAATACTGTTGAGTATGGCTTGGCTGCCGTAGACTAACCTGAACTTGTTCCATAAGAAACACTTTTGCTACAGTGTGCACCAATCAATACACCCCTGACTTCTCATTTTCTCTTGTTGCTTCTCAGGCATGTTGCAGAGCTCATCTTCTACATGGAGGAGCTAAGGGCACACGTCAGGAAGTACGGTCCCGTAATGCAACGATACTATGTGCAGTACCTCTCCGGCTTTGATGCTGTGGTGCTCAACGAGCTTGTGCAGGTGAGACACCCCCATACACACATTAACACGTGCACGCTGACACACACACATAGTAGTTCCTTGCATTCAACAACATTTTGCAACAACAAGACAGTGGCACGTATATCTCCCCTTCTAGAACCTTTCCGTCTGCCCTGAGGATGAGTCCATCATCATGTCCTCCTTTGTGAACACCATGACCTCCCTCAGCGTGAAGCAAGGTATTCAGCCTGACACTACCTCCTTCCCAAGTGTTGCTTTATGTATAGGCAGTGTGGTGGGTGCGGATGTTGACAACAGGATATGAGAAGTGTTTGTGCTTGTGTTGTAGTGGAGGACGGAGACGTGTTTGATTTCCGGGGCACGAGGCTTGACTGGTTCCGTCTGCAGGTAAGCCACAAACAGCCCAGGTCTAGTTACGGTAGTCATATCAAAAACAGTCCTCGTATTACAAAAGCTCAATAACTCTATGCTACCCGTGTTATACCCTTATGGGCCAGTTTTATGGACCCAGATTAGAATTAGAATTTGTATTTGTCACAGTCGCCGAATACAACAGGTGTAGGCCTTACAGTGAAATGTCTAACTTACAAGCCCTTAACCAACAAAGCAGTTTTAAGAAAAATACCTAAAGAAAATAATAATAATAAAAATAATAATAATTAAACGGCAGCAGTAAAATAACAATAGCAAGGCTACATACAGGGGGTACCGGTACAGAGTCAATGTGCGGTGGCACCGGTTAGTTGAGGCAATATGTACATGTAGGTAGAGTTATTAAAGTGACTGCGTAGATAAGAACAGAGAGTAGCAGCAGTGTAAAAGGGGGCAATGCAAATAGTCTGGGTAGCCATTTGATTAGATGTTCAGGAGTCTTATGGCTTGGGGGTAGAAGCTGTTTAGAAGCCTCTTTGAACTAGACTTGGTGCTCCAGTACCGCTTGCCGTGTGGTAGCAGAGAGAACAGTGTGGCTGGAGTCTGACACTGCCTGGTGTAGAGATCCTGGATGGCAAGCAATTGCCGTACCAGGCAGTGATGCAATTCGTCAAAATGCTCTCAATGGTGCAGCTGTAGAGCCTTCTGAGGACCCATGCCAAATGTTTTCAGTCTCCTGAGGGGGAATAGGTTTTGTCGTGCCCTTTTCAAGACTCTTGGTGTGCTTGGACCATGTTCGTTTGTTGTTGATGTGGACGCCAAGGAATTTGAAGCTCTCAACCTGCTCCACCATCGATGAGAATGGGGGCGTGCTCTTTCCTCCTTTTCCTGTAGTCCACAATCATCTCCTTTGTCTTGATCACGTTGAGGGAGAGGTTGTTGTCCTTGCACCAAATGGTCAGGTCTCTGACCTCTCTTGTTGTTGTCGGTGATCAGGCCTACCACTGTTGTCATAAATCGCTTACCTTTGAAGATCTTCATCTGATGGCAATCCCAAGGGTCCCAGCTACACAATAAATGGTCCTTTTGTTCGATAAAGTCCCTCTTTATATCCATAAAGTTCAGTTTGGTTGGCGCGTTTTGTTCTGTAACCCACCTGCTCAAAGCCGTTCATCCATGCAGACAAACAATATCCCAAAAGTACCGGCAAAGTTCGTCGAAACAAGTCAAACAGCGTTTCTAATCAATACTCCGATACCCTAATATGAATATAAATGATAATATTTCAGATGGAATATAGCCTGTTGAATAGAAAATAAAAATAGTTAGGAGCGTGCTCACTGTCACGTGCGTAAACCATAACAGTACACTTCACGAGACCCCAGAAGGAGTAGCTCTTACTCCTTGGTTATTCAAGATAAAACCCTGAAACCTTTTCTAAAGACTGTTGACATCTAGTGGAAGCCATAGGAACTGCAATCTGGGAGCTAAATTTCCCTGATTTGAATAGCATGCCAATTGAAAAAGTGTGACATCACAGATTCTTATTTTCCGGATGGATTTTCCTCTCGGTTTCACCTGCCAAATCAACTCTGAACACTGCCCCCTAGCCCGAAGAGGTTAATAGCATTCTCACATAGGTGGTCCTTTTGTCCAGGTGTGGAGTGCAATAGAGATGATTCATCTGTGGATCTGTTGGGGCGGTATGGAAATTTGAGTGGGTCTAGGGTTTCTGGGAAAATGGTGTTGATGTAAGCCTCAGACCTGTGCTACGGGTCAGCAGTCATTTAGGCAGGTACCTTAGTGTTCTTGGGCACAGGGACTATGGTGGTCTGCTTGAAACATGTTGGTATTACAGACAGGGAGAGGTTGAAAATGTCATTGAAGACACTTGCCAGTTGGTCAGCGCATGCTCAAAGTACATGTCATGGTAATCCGTCTGGCCCTACGGCCTTGTGAATGTTAACCTGTCTTACTCACATCGGCTGCGGAGAGCGTGATCACACAGTCGTCCGGAACAGCTGATGCTCTCATGCATGTTTCAGTGTTACTTGCCTCGAAGCGAGCATAGAAGTAATTTAGCTCATCTGGTTGGCTTGTGGGCAGCTCTGGGCAGCTCTTGGCTGTGCTTCCCTTTTGTAGTTAGCAAGTCCTGCCACATCTGACGAGCGTCCGAGCCGGTGTAGTACTGTATTGGCGCTTTGCCTGTTTGATGGTTCGTCGGAGGGCATAGCGGGATTTCTTATAAACTTCTGGGTTAGAGTCCCGCTCCTTGAAAGCGGCAGCTCTACCCTTTTAGCTCAGTGCGGATGTTGCCTGTAATCCTTGGCTGCTGGTTGGGGAATGTACAGTTTTAAGTCGGAAGTTTACATACACTTAGGTTGTAGTCATTAACTTGTTTTTCAACCACTCCACAAATTTCTTGTTAACAAACTATAGTTTTGGCAAGTTGGTTAGGACATCTATTTTGTGCATGACACTAGTAATTTTTCCAATAATTGTTTACAGACAGATTATTTCACTTATAATTCACTATCACAATTCCAGTGGGTCAGAAGTTTACATACACTAAGTTGACTGTGCCTTTTAAACAGCTTGGAAAATTCCAGAAAATTATGTCATGGCTTTAGAAGCTTCTGATAGGCTAATTGACATAATTTGAGTCAATTGGACGTGTACCTGTGGATGTATTTTAAGGCCTACCTTCAAAAACAATCTGCCAAGACCTCAGACAAATAAATTGTAGACCTATGGTTCATCTTTGGGAGCAATTTCCAAACGTCTGAAGGTACCACATTCATCTGTACAAACAATAGTACGCAAGTATAATCACCATGGGACCACGTACCCGTCATACCGCTCAGGAAAGAGATGCGTTCTGTCCCCTAGAGATGAACGTAGTTTGGTTCGAGAAGTGCAAATCAATCCCAGAACAACAGCTATAGGACCTTGTGAAGATGCTGGAGGAAACAGGTATCTATAGCCACAGTAAAACAAGTCCTATATCGACATAACCTGAAAGGCCGGTCAGCAAGGAAGAAGCCACTGTTCCAAAACTGCCATAAAAAAGTCAGACTACGGTTTGTAACTGCACATGGGGACAAAGATCATACTTTTTGGAGAAATGTCCTCTAGTCTGATGAAACCAAATGAGAACAGTAGGGCCATGATGACCATCGTTATGTTTGGAGGATAAAGGGGTAGGCTTGCAAGCCGAAGAACACCATCCCAACCGTGAAGCACGGAGGTGGCAGCATCATGTTGTGGGGTGCTTTGCCACAGGAGGGACTGGTGCACTTCATAAAATAGATGGCGTCATGAGGATGGAAAATGATGGGATATATTGAAGCTACATCTCAAGACATCAGTCAGGAAGTTAAAGCTTGGTTGCAAATGGGTCTTCCAAATGGACAATGACCCAAGAATACTTCCAAAGTTGTGGCAAAAATGGCTTAAGGACAACAAAGTCAAGGTATTGGAGTCGCCATCACAAAGCCCTGACCTCAATCCTATAGAAAGTTTGTGGGCCGAACTGAAAAAGTATGTGCGAGCATGGAGGCCTACAAACATGACTGTTATACCAGCTCTGTCAGGAGGAATGGGCCAAAATTCACCCAACTTATTGCGGGAAGCTTGTGGAAGGCTACCCAAAACGTTTGACCCTATTTAACTTCTTAGGGATCGGATCCCGTTAGCGGGCTCGTTTTCAGAGCAAACACAGCGGCAAATTCAAAATAAAAATTCGTAATATTTAACATTTATCAATATACAAGTGTTGCATAGTCATCAAAATGCTCTGCTTCTTGGCAATATCACAGCGTTGTCAGATTTAAAAAAGGCTTTACGGCGAAAGCACAACATTTGATTGTTTGAGGATAGCACCTCACATTTTCCACATTAGCATATATTCATATAAAGCGCGGGTCTCACAAAGAGCTAAGAAATATCACTTACCTTTCGAAGAACTTCTGCTGAGTGCTTCCCAAGTGTCCAAACAAGAGATTCCATGGTTCTTTTGTTGGAAAAAGTCACTTATTATATCCATAAATCTCAGTTTGGTTGGCGCGTTTTGTTCAGTTAGTCCACCAAGCATTTCCATTCTACTCGCCCTTTGTACCGTGAAGAGAAAGCGTTCAAATTATACCTCTCAACTTTTCCAAAACAAACATCATTAATAATTTATCCTTAGGCATCCATTTATCTATATTGGCTATTATATTTCACTCTGATAATAACCTACACGATACAGAAGGTTCTTCTGCTTTAATCAGGAGGATAGAATTATGGTCAGATTTGCCAAATGGAGGGTGAGAGGGAGCTTTGTACAAGTCTCTGTATGTGGAGTAAAGGTGGTCTAGAGTTTTTTTTGCCTTTGGTTGCACATTTATCATGCTGGTAAAAATTTGGTAAAACGGATTTGAGTTTGCAAGTCCCCGGCCACTAGGAGTGCCGCCTCTGGATGAGCGTTTTCCTGTTTGCATATGGCGCTATTCAGCTCATTGAATGCAGTCTTAGTGCCAGCAGCGGTCTGTGGTGGTGTGTAGACTGCTTCGAAAAATACAGATGAAAACTGTCTAGGTAGATAGTGTGGTCTACAGCTTTTCATGAGATACTCTACCTCAGGCGAGCAAAACCTTCCTTAGATATCGTGCACCAGCTGTTGTTTACAAATATACATAGACCGCACCCCTTGTCTTACCAGAGGCTGCTGTTCTATCCTGCCGATACAGTGTATAACCCGCCAGCTGTATGTTATTCATGTTGTCGTTCAGCCACGACTCAGTGAAACATGAGATATTAGTTTTTAATGTCCCGTTGGTAGGATATACATGCTTTTAGTTGGTCCAATTTATTTTCCAGCGATCGTACGTTGGCCAATAGTACCAATGGCAAAGGCAGATTAGCCACTCGTCGGCGGATCCTCACAAGGCACCTCGATCTCTTTCCGCGATACCTCTGTCTCTTTCTCCTGCGAATGACGGGGATGAAGGCCTGTTCAGGTGTCTGGAGTAAATCCCTCTCGTCCAACTCATTAAAGAAAAATTCTTTGTCCAATTCAAGGTGAGTAATCGCTGTTCTGATATCCAGAAGCTCTTTTCGGTCATAAGAGACGGTAGCAGCAACATTATGTACAAATTAAGTTACAAGCAATGCGAAAAAACAAACAAAATAGTATGGTTGGTTAAGAGTCCATAAAGCGGCAGTCACCCCCTCCGGCGCCATTATACCATTATAATTGGAAGTGCTTTTTAGACTGGAATTAGGCTTAATTTGTGTCTGGTCCCTATGTTTACAAATGGACATAATATTCAATGTGCTGCATGCCGTATTCAATAGGGGGGTACAGCTAGCGATTTGGCCGCTATTTAGTGAGTGCTATGTCGCGGCAGTAAATTATAGACATTTTAGAATCAGAGCAACATAAATGGAAGAAAACAGTTAAGTTTTGGCATTGTATCCTGTTCAACTTTACTAGTTTCAGCATTTACAGCACATAAACGGGGTGTTTACCCCTCTTAATTCTTTAAAATCTAAGACGTTGGGGAAGGAGGGAGTGCTAAGCGGACATGGAATTGTTTTAAGCTGGTCATACTATGGATCATTTAGCTATTTGGTTTAGAATTTTAGGATCCTTTTAGGTATAAAAAAAAAAATCTACAGTACCAGTCACAAGTTTGGACACACCTACTCATTCAAGGGTTTTTCATTATTTCTACTATTTTCTACATTGTATAATAATAGTGAAGACATCAAAACTATTAAATAACACATGGGATCGTGTAGTAACCAAAAAAGTGTTAAACAAACAGGGTTTTGAAGGGTGTGTCCTAAATCTAGGAGCTATAAAAATCTCAGGAAATATACTGTTAATTCGGACAGTATTCAGACCCCTTGACATTTTCCACATTTTGTTACGTTACAGCCTTATTCTAAAATGGATTAAATACATTTTCTCTTTTTAATCTACACACAATACCCAATAATGACAAATTATTTTTTTTGCATATTAGTTCAAATAAAAAACAGATACCTTATTTACATAAGTATTCAGACTGCTATGAGACTCGAAATTGAGCTCAGGTCCATCCTGTTTTCATTCTACAACTTGATTGAATTTACCACAGGTGGACTCCAATCTACTGGACACGATTTGGAAAGGCACACACATGTCTATATAAGGTCCCACAGTTGACAGTGCATGTCAGAGCAGAAACCAAGCCTTGAGGTTGAAGGAATTGTCAGAGACAGGATTGTGTTGAGACCCAGATCTGGGGAAGGGTACCAAAAAATGTGTGCAGCATTGAAGGTCCCCAAGACGGTGGCCCCTCCATCATTCTTAAATGCAAGAAGTTTGGAACCACCAAGACTCGTCCTAGAGCTGGCCGCCCGGCCAAACTGAGCAATCGGGTGACCAAGAAGCCGATGGTCACTCTGACAGCGTTCCAGAGTTCCTCTGTGGAGATGGGAGAATCTTTCAGAAGGACAACCATCTCTGCAGCACTCCACCAATCAGGACTTTATGGTAGAGTGGCCAGACGGAAGCCACTCTTCAGTAAAAGGTATATGACAGCCTAATTGGAGTTTGCCAAAAGGCCGCTAAAGGACTCTCAGACCATGAGAAACAAGATTCTCTGGTCTGATGAAACCAAGATTGAACTCTTTGGCCTGAATGCAAAGCGTCACGTCTGAAAGATAATGGGAGAAAAGTACAAAGAGATCCTTTTTGAAAACCTGCTCTTGAGCCCTCAGGACCTCATTATGGTGTATTGTGTGTAGATTGATGAGGGGGAAAAAACGATTTAATACATTTTAGAATAAGGCTATAACGTAACAAAAGGTGTAGGGGTCTGAATACTTTCCGAATGCACTGTTTATACAGTATATATATTTAACCCCTTTTTTTGAATAGGCGGAAAACTACCTTCATACTTTGTTTTTTTTTAAGTTAATTCGTGTTCCATGACACTCTGGGGGTTGAAGAGCACAATGAAGAACACCATGGTGTTTGTGAGAGTCTACCCTTTCCATACACTGAACAAAAATATAAACGCCACATGCAATTTCGTACTGTCAAAAACATCTGTGGCATTGTGTTGTGTGACAAAACTGCACGCTTTAAATTGGGCTTTTATTGTCCCCAGCACAAGGTGCACCTGTGTAATGATCATGCTGTTTAATCAGCTTCTTGATTTTCCACACCTGTCAGGTAGATGGATTATCTTGTCTAAGGAGAATTGCTTACTTCAGGGATGCAACACAAATTGTGCAGAGAATTTGGGAGAAATAATTATTTTGTGCATATGGAAGATTTCTGAGATTTGTTTTATTTCAAGTCATGAAACATGGTACCAAGAAGCGGAAGTGCGACACTGGCTGATGCGGTGACTCATTCAATGCAAAAAAGACTTATATCCCTCTTTTTTTGTAATGTAACTTAGATTGATGTGTCTATCAATTCTAGGGGGGTTAAACACCAGTTGTAAGAGAGACTGTAATATGATGCTAGCTGAAAGGGAGAATGGTTTTGATTGAAATTCAAGGTATTTTGATTGATGTGATGAAATTGTTTCTCGCTCTCTCTCTCTTTCTCTCTTCTCTCTCTCCTCTCTCTAGGCCTACACTAGTGTGTCCAAAGCCTCTCTGGGCATCGTTGACCACCGGGAGCTGGGCAAGATGATGAACACCATCATATTCCACACCAAGATGGTGGACTCCCTGGTGGAGATGTTGGTGGAAACCTCGGACATCTCCATCTTCTGGTAATACATAACCCAACAGACAGAAGACATTTTTTTTATCATTTTTTGTATAAAACAATTTCATACAGGGTAGGTAATCGTTGATACCAGGGTCTCATTTTACAAGGGAGCCGTGTAAACATGTACATACACAATAACATGTAATACAATATAATGTAAAAACAATATCTATACAACAAGATTAATCAAAACAGTCACAAGTCTCGCATATCACCGCCCTTATACTTGATCTAATCTGTCCAATGGAGACCAGCGATGGCCTCAAGGCTATTCCATGAGCTGGGGGTATAAAAACTAAAAGCATTTTTCCCACTCTGTGGAGACCCGTGGGACCTCCAGAACCAGCCAGTCCAGAGAGCAGGTCTGAATATTGCTCGATCTCCAATTATTACGTGAGATGGGGGAGTCTGAAGAACTGCTTTATATTAAAAAGTATCCAATGCTGGACCCTTCTGGTAGTCAGAGACTCCCAGCCAACAAAACTATACAAAATGCAGTAATGTGTATGGAAATTGTCCCCAGTAAGATTTTAAAACAGGCTGCCACGTGCATGTCGATTATATCACAACAATCAAGTACTGGGAGAAGAGTTGCTTGAACAATCTTCCTCCTTTCAAAATTGAGGCAGGATGTATTTCTATAAAATAAACCAATCTTAATTCTCTGCTTTTCAATGTGTGTTTTAAAATATATTTTATCGTAAATCCAAATACTTATAATGGGGAACTTGCTCAATTTGGGTTCCCTTCAATGTGCAAATACGCAGGTCCTCAGGGTCAGTATTACGAGACCTAGAGAACAACATAAACCTGGATTTTTTAGGATTCAGCACTATTTTAAGATCAGTAAGCAATAATTTTATTTTCTTGTCAAAATAATGCTGAAAGTTATGAATGGTCTGCTGTACTGAGGGGGCAAAGGAGTAAATAACTATAATCTGCTTATAGATATGAATGTTACAGGTTTTAAGATAGACAAATATTATTTATATAAATAGTGAAAAGAACGGAGCCCAAAATGTACCTTTCTTAATTAGGAATAGCCCTCTTTTTTTCAATTTTCGCCTAAAATGACATACCCAAATCTAACTGCCTGTAGCTCAGGCCCTGAAGCAGGGATATGCATATTATTGGTACCATTTGAAAGGCAACACTTTGAAGTTTGTGGAAATGTGAATTGAATGTAGGAGACTATAACACAATAGATCTGGTAGAAGAAAATACAAAGAGAAAACCAACCGCTTTTTTTCTACCACCATATTTGAAATGCAACAGAAAGATCCCAGTTCTAGCCATCACTCTGGTTGTAATTCAGATGCTCTCCACAAGATGACAGCAGTGTATGTGCAAAGTTTCAGTACTTGACATTTAGTGTGAAGTCACCAAGGTACATTTGGAAAAATGGAGACATTTGCATTCATATATTTTTCTGCCAGAATTTCGTCAAATCTGTATACTTGGACTTGGCTTTTCCAGTATTAGTAGCCATATTATAAGTTCAACATTTGCAAAACAACCAGTTTTCATAACTTCATAACGCTGAATATTCTTATAATTTTTTTCCAAAAGGAAAAGGCATGCTGTCGCACAAGGTTAGCAGCAACATTTTACTACAGATACAGGGTTTCCGGATACTCCCGTAAAGCCCGGCTCATTCCCTATCTACCTAGCTTTGTTTGACCTCGTTTGGTGCTTATTTGACGAAGTTACAGTCAATCAAGTGAAGACCGCCCACGTCATCGGCGTGCCATGAATGTGTCGCTCTCTGACCAAATTTGGTGACCTATAGGATATACTACACCTCTAATGATATAGTGAAGTCTGGTTACGTTCTAGGATCTCTGAGGAATACATACGAATGTGATTTGACTGGTTGAAACAACGTTTAGTGTTAGATTATAAGTACACATTTCACCTTCAGAGGTGAATTTATCAAACCTATGCCGGTGATTTTTTTTTGTTGTTGTTAGGAACTCTCCTCAAACAATAGCATGGCATTTTTTTTTGCAGTTAAGGCTACTGTAAATTGGACAGTGCAGTTATATTAACATGATTTTAAGCTTTCAGCCGATATAAGACACTTATATGTACCAACGTTTGTTTCTCTAAAATCTGCAATCTTGACACAAGAAGCTGCTTGATTTACAACTGTCTATCCCTAAGAATTATTAATATTGAGGAAACTACGTTTGATACTGTCAGTAAGCACACATTGTGTCCTGTTATAGGTATAAGATTGTATAAAACTGTACCATTTGGGTATGGTAGCGAGGATGTGGAAAAACATGCGTGTCAATGAGGGTTACCTTACATGTTCTTCCTCGAGTAAGCCTAACAGCTCTTAGCACTGAGCAAATGTTGGTGGATAGCAGTCTGGATACTTTTTCATTAGGATGAAATACATCTACAGTGGTTTCTCAGCCAAACATGTAGAGACCACATACCGCTGAATTTCTCACAGTTCCAACGCGCAGAAGGAATAGGACCGGAGATTATGGGTTGTTTACCCAAGTGCTGTATGGTCTCGATAAGCTGTTTGAAAATGGATTTGAGCTTTTCTGCTTTCACTCGCATGACATAATTTGATCCGATGCGAACAACAATTTGTTTTGTGTCAGGGAGTTGTTTTTTGATGGTTGGGAACAGTTCTTGTAAATCCATCATGCGTGTCCCCAGGTAATAAAGAGTACTTGCATCTGGGACGGCAACATGATGAACCATGGAGGTTTCAGCAATGATGCTACACCAGGGGTCTCCAACCTTGTTCCTGGAGAGCTTACCCTCCTGTAGGTTTTTTCTCCAATGCCAGAGTGAAACACTACAGGACGGTAGCTCTACAGGAACAGGGT
Organism: Brachymystax lenok tsinlingensis; assembly: GCA_030435695.1. NCBI lineage: Eukaryota > Metazoa > Chordata > Actinopteri > Salmoniformes > Salmonidae > Brachymystax > Brachymystax lenok. Next base: position 39,232,672 of record CM059814.1, read on the forward strand.
TGCAGAGCCCTGTGCTACATGGAGGACGATTCCTTCCATCTGAAAGGAAGCAGGGCACCTTGAACTCACATCGGGTGTTCTCAAAGCCCTCAGCGGACTACTTATACTAGGGTTTCCGGACGTCCTTTTTGCAAATCCTGCTGTGGGAGTGGAGATTCCAGGCTGAAATTGATTGGCCAGAAACAGCCCAGATCGCGCTTGTGGTCAGTGGCTTGTTCTTATACCTTTCCCTCAGTTTATACCGGCGAATGTCACACAGTGCTGGGACTGGGTAGATGGCATCGGGGTAGAGCTGTTCGGAACGTGTTGTGTTGCCGTATGTTTGGGAAGTCGACCTCATAGTTTTTGTCCCGGTCTTTCTCAATGGTAGATCTGCCCCAAAGGAGTGTATATTTGTAGGCTACATCCACTCTTGAAGCCTCTTGGTGATAATTCAGTCTACTCTTCAGTCTCCTCTTGAAGCGTGATCATCTGATCCTTCAGCTCAGCATTTTGATTGCACTTTAAATAGACATAGACCTGGGTAAATTCTTCCACTTTCACACTAGTACTGCCAGGCTTTTCAGCATATAAGTATCTGCTAGAGAATGTTGTCAGGAGCCCTATTAGCATATGCATGGCCTCCAGCCAATGACGGGTCATTATTCTAACAGTCTAATAAATACATGTATTTTTTATTTTATTATTATTTTACCTTTATTTAACTAGGCAAGTCCGTTAAGAACAAATTCTTATTTTCAATGACGGGCTAGGAACAGTGGGTTAACAGTGGGCAGAACGACAGATTTTTTTACCTTGTCAGCTCGGGGATTTGATCTTGCAACCTTTCGGTATATGCAATCGGAAGAATAATAATTTGGTTGTGTCTTAAGGTAACATTAGAATATGAAAAAACGTATTTCAAAGAACATATCATTTTCATTAGTTTGTTACTGTAGGCTATAAGTAAAAATGAATAAAATCCATAACACAGAAATCCATTATTTCATTTTGGCAGATCTAAACAATTTTTTTAAATAAATGTATATTTTAAGCTTATTATGTTACTAGTCTTTGCCTAGTAGCCTGAGCAATGTTGCCACGCGAGTGCTCATGTGCTGAACGCATGGACAGCACAGTTATTTTAGAAAGTGATATTTGGAGAGCTATTTGACAGAGGTAAGTGTTTTAGAAACTGCAGAATATGCTCATTCTAATAAATCAAAGCGTTTTACCTGCATGTGACTGAAGGAAGATTTGATAAAGTGGTGCTCCTTTCCCTGCCTCGTTCAATTAATTCCAAGCTGTGCCCATCTCTTCATGTACAATTTGACAACTGATTATATTGTCGCTTTAATTTTGTCTTTAGGCTAACTCTTGTGTGAAATTAGTTTCGGTATAGTTTAGGTGTAGTTCGCTTCCCCTCACTCACTCATATTTACATTATAATAAATGCAATTAGTAAGAGTTAGAGTAAATAATACAGTCCAGTAACAGCTTATTTTTTTACGTAAAATATAATGATATCAACTCGCAAGGCTATAAAAATGAGCGCTAACGATAATAAATAGGCATAACACAAACAATATTTGTGAAAATATATATTAATGGCGAGATATGAAAACAAAATTCATTTATTTATTGTTTTGGGATATGAATTGGATTTTGGATTTTGAGTTTCTGACTTTCTTTGTGTCTCCGTCTCATTGGTGGTGATAGCTTCTACAGCCGAGCATTTGAGAAGATGTTTCAGCAGTGTTTGGAGCTGCCCTCACAGTCGCGCCACTCTATCTCGTTCCCCCTGCTGTGCACACACTTCATGAGCTGCACCCATGAGCTCTGTCCCGAAGAGGTAAGGCCCCACAACCAAAGCAACCAATGGTTGAAAGAAAACCTTATGAAGCATAAAAATAGCATCCATATCTAGAATTCTTTGTAAGGCTATGTCTGCAAAATTCTGGAAACCTTTCTAAAGTTCCTGGGTTTTTCCAGAAATCCTGGTTGCAGGTTTCCCAGTTGGAGTATTCCCTCCCTGCATTTTCCCTTCTGATTCCGGGAATCCTCTAACTGGGATTTTTTTTTAAACATGGGAACTTTGGGAAGGTTTCTGGAATTTTGGTGCCCAACTTGAGATCCTCATAAAACACAAAGGGCAGCATTTTTTGTGGTGCAAAATAATTGTGCAAAGTGCAAAACTTACTATGAATGTCATTATCTGTCAGTGTGATACAATTTGAAACTTTTCTTCAACAATGTGCATTACAAAGTGATTATGTATTGATCAGTTTACTAAACTCAAGTAAAAAAATGTACCTGCGAATAAAGCACATTGTTCAAGAAACAGTTTCAAATTATATTACTGTGAGATTATAATGAGGTTTATTGTCAGTTTTTCACTTTGCATAATTATTTTGCACTACAAAAATGTCGCCCTAAGATTCCCATCTCACACTGTTCCTGAGTGGTTAACTACCTGTCCCTTCCCTGCATTCTCCCAGCGGCATCACATTGGCGACCGCAGTCTGTCGCTCTGCAACATGTTCCTGGACGAGATGGCCAAGCAGGCGCGCAACCTCATCACCGACATCTGCACAGAGCACTGCACGCTCAGTGACCAGGTGAGGGGTCATCGCCATGGAGACCAGTGTCCTTGTGGAATAGGGTATATAATGTCACTTTAGCGGTCACTTTTCCATAGTATTTTTGTATTTTGTATTTATTATGAATTCATTACAGAATTCACAACACACTAAGTGTGTGCCTTCAGGCCCATACTCCACTACCACATTTCTACAACACACAATCCGTGTGTGTGTGTGTGTGTGTGTGGATAGGCACAGACACATGCATACACGCACTATGTTTGTGTTGCTTCACAGTCCCTGCTGTTCAATAAGGTGTATTTTTACCTGCTTTTTTAAATCTGATTCTAATGCTTGCATCAGTTACCTGATGTGGAATAGAGTTCCATGTATTCATGTCTCTATGTAGTACTGCGCGCCTCCCATAGACTGTTCTGGACTTGGGGACTGTGAAGAGACCTCTGGTGGCATGTGTTGTGGGGTATGCATGGGCTTGTCAGCACCTCTTACAAAAAGTAATGATGAAGTCAATCTCTCTTCCACTTTGAGCCATGAGAGATTGACATGCATGTCATTAATGTTAGCTCTCCGTGTACTTTTAAGGGCCAGCCATGATGCCCTTTACTGAACCAACTGCAATTTTTCCAAGTCCCTCTTTGAACTTCAAAACACTCTCCTGCAACCCGCCTCACCCAATGTGGTACGGATCAGTTTTTTTTTTATCCAACTATTATCCACCTCGACTCCGGAATTCCCTAACAGAAGCTAGCTCACTAGCTAACGTTAGTATTTAGCTTACCACTGCTAACAGACAGTAGCAGCTAACCTTTAGCTCGGAAAAGCTCTCTCCGTTTGTATAACGCGACTCAAACCAGAGCATTCCGAACCTATTTTCTCTCCATATCCCCGGATTCCTACCGCAAGCTCTGGATATTTCACCTGGATCTTGCAGCTAGCTAGCTGCTATCCGTGTAACTATTGGCTAACGTTGGTCCCGGAGCAATGCACCAATTAGCCTGAAGCTAGTCCATGCTTGGCCCATCTCCCGGCTGGCTGAAGAATCCAATCAGCCACTCCTGGGCTACAACACCTATCCGGACCTGTTTTTACTGTCGGTGCGGAGCCTCACCGGGCCTTCACGACTGGACCACTGACGTTATCTGCCCGAGGGGGTTATTCAACCGGCCCTCCGTCGCGACGTCACCTGAACGCCCATCAGCTAACTGCGGCCTGCTAACGTTTGCTGTCTAGAACATTTCGGCTGCTAGCTAAACAGGTACATCGGACAATTTCTTGGGCCACTATTACCTATTTTGCCAATTGGCCTGATCCCCTTCACCACACGGAACCCCACTAACCCATCACGACTGGTCTACCGACGGCTATAAACAGACTTCCTCCGTCTTTGTTAGCCGGCCTGATAGCCTTTGCTAGGTTGCTGTCCCCGGCTAGCTGTCTGAATCGCTTTGTCCCCAACCAGCCTCACTACTAACTGAACCCTTATGATCACTCGGCTAAGCATGCCTCTCCTCAATGTCAATATGCCTTGTTCATTGCTGTTCTGGTTAGTGTTTATTGTCTTATTTCACTGGAGAGCCTCTAGCCCTGCTCAATATACCTATTCCAACCCTTCAGTTCCACCACCCACACATGCGATGACATCACCTGGTTTAAATGTTTCTAATGTTTCTAGAGACAATATCTCTTTCATCACCGCTCAATGCCTAGGTTTACCTCCACTGTATTTACATCCTACCATACCTTTGTCTGTACATTATGCCTTTAATCTATTTTATCGCCCCCTGAAACCTGTTATTTTTACGTCCTAGACGACCAGTCATTATAGCCTTTAGCCGTACTCTTATCCTACTCCTCCTCTGTTCCTCTGGTGATATAGAGGTTAATCCAGGCCCTGCAGTGCCTAGCTCCACTCCTATTCCCCAGGTGCTCTCATTTGTTGACTTCTGCAACTGTAAAAGCCTTGGTTTCATGCATGTTAACATTAGAAGCCTCCTCCCTAAGTTTGATTTATTCGGCCTGCTTATTCACTGCCCTAGCACACTCTTCCAACCCGGATGTCCTAGCCGTGTCCTGGCTCAGGAAGACCACCAATAACGCTGAAATTTCCATCCCTAACTACAACATTTTCAGACAAGATAGAACGGCCAAAGCTTGCAGAGTTCTTACTATCCAGGTCTGTACCCAAACAATTTGAACTTTTACTTTTAAAAATCCACCTTTCTAGAAACAAGTCTCTCACTGTTGCCGCTTGCTATAGACCACCCTCTGCCCCCAGCTGTGCTATGGACACCATATGTGAACTGATTGCCCCCCATCTATCTTCAGAGTTCGTGCTGCTAGGTTACCTAAAGTGGGACATGCTTAACACCCCGGCCATCCTACAATCTAAGCTTGATGCCCTAAACCTCACACAAATCATAATTGAACCTACTAGGTACAACCCCAAAGCCGTAAACACGGGCACCCTCATAGATGTCATCCTAACGAACTTGCCCTCCAAATACACCTCTGCTGTTTTCAACCATGATCTCAGTGATCACTGTCTCATTGCCTGCATCCGTAATGGGTTTGCAGTCAAACGATCTCCCCTCATTACTGTTAAACGTTCCCTAAAACACTTCAGCGAGCAGGCATTTCTAATCAACCTGGCCCGGGTATCCTGGAAGGATATTGACCTCATCCCGTCAGTAGAGGATGCCTGGTTATTCTTTAAAAGTGCCTTCCTCACCATTTTAAATAAGCATGCCCCATTCAAGAAATGTAGAACCAGGAACAGATATAGCCCTTGGTTCTCTCCAGACCTGACTGCCCTTGACCAGCACAAAAACATCCTGTGGCATTCTGCATTAGCATCAAACAGCCCCTGTGATATGCAACTTTTCAGGGAAGTCAGGAACCAATATACACTGGCAGTTAGGAAAGCCAAGGCTAGCTTTTTCAAGCAGAAATTTGCTTCCTGTATCACAAACTCAAAAAAGTTCTGGGACACTGTAAAGTCTATGGAGAATAAGAGCACCTCCTCCCAGCTGCCCACTGCACTGAGGATAGGAAACGCTGTCACCACCGATAAACCCACAATAATGGAGAATTTCAATAAGCAATTTTCTACGGCTGGCCTTGCTTTCCACCTGGCTACCCCTACCCCGGTCAACAGCTCTGCACCCCCCTCAGTAACTCGCCAAAGCCTCCCCCATTTCTCCTTCTCCCAAAACCAGTCAGCTGATGTTCTGAAAGAGCTGCAAAATCTGGACCCCTACAAATCAGCCGGGCTAGACAATCTGGACCCTTTCTAAAATTGTTGCAACCCCTATTACTAGCCTGTTGAACCTCTCTTTCGTGTCGTCTGAGATTCCCAAAGACTGGAAAGCAGCTGCGGTCATCCCCCTCTTCAAAGGGGGAGACACTCTTGACCCAAACTGCTACAGACCTATATCTATCCTACCCTGCCTTTCTAAGGTCTTTGAAAGCAAAGTTAGCAAACCGATTACCGACCATTTCGTATCCCACCGTACCTTCTCCGCTATGCAATCTGGTTTCAGAGCTGGTCATGGGTGCACCTCAGCCACGCTCAAGGTCCTAAATGACATCATAACCGCCATCGATAAGAGACATTACTGTGCAGCCATATTCATTGATCTGGCCAAGGCTTTCAACTCTGTCAATCACCACATCCTTATCGGCAGACTCGACAGCCTTGGTTTGTCAAATGATTGCCTCGCATGGTTCACCAACTACTTCTCCGATAGAGTTCAGTGTGTCAAATCAGAGGACCTGTTGTCCCGGCCTCTGGCTGTCTCTATGGGGATGCCACAGGGTTCAATTCTTGGGCCGACTCTCTCTTCTCTGTATACATCAATGATGTCGCTCTTGCTGCAGGTGAGTCTCTGATCCACCTCTACGCAGACGACACCATTCTGTATACTTCTGGCCCCTCTTTGGACACTGTGTTAACTACCATCCAGACGAGCATCAATGCCATACAACTCTCCTTCCGTGGCCTACAACTGCTCTTAAACGCAAGTAAAACTAAATGCATGCTCTTCAACCGATCGCTGCCCGCACCTGTCACCCCCGTCCAGCATCACTACTCTGGACGGTTCTGTCTTAGATTATGTGGACTACAAATATCTAGGTGTCTGGTTAGACTGTAAACTCTCCTTCCAGACTCACATCAAACATCTCCAATCTAGAATTGCCTTCCTATTTTGCAACAAAGCCTCCTTCACTTATGCTGCCAAACATACCCTCGTAAAACTGACCATCCTACCGATCCTCGACTTCGGTGATGTCATTTACAAAATAGCCTCCAATACTCTGCTCAACAAATTGGATGCAGTCTATCACAGTGCCATCCATTTTGTTACCAAAGCCCCATATACCACCCACCACTGCGACCTGTACGCTCTCGCTGGCTGGCCCTCGCTTACACTCGCCGCCATACCCACTGGCTCCAGGTCATCTACAAGTCCCTGCTAGGTAAAGTCCCGCCTTATCTCAGCTCGCTGGTCACCATAGCAGCACCAACCCATAGCACGCGCTCCAGCAGGTATATCTCACTGGTCACCCCCAAAGCCAATTCCTCCTTTGGCCAACTCCCCTTCCAGTTCTCTGCTGCCAATGACTGGAACGAACTTCAAAAATCTCTGAAACTGGAGACTCTTATCTCCCTCACCATATTTAAGCACCAGCTGTCAGAGCAGTTCACAGACCCCTGCACCTGTATATAGCCCATCTGTAAATAGTCCAACCAACTACCTCATCCCCTACCGTATTTATTTATTTATCTTGCTCCTTTGCACCCCAGTTTTTCTACATTGCACATTCATCTACTGCACATCTACCATTCCAGTGTTTAAATGCTATATTGTAATTTACTTCGCCACCATGGCCTATTTATTGCCTTACCTTCCTTATCCTACCTCATTTGCACTCTTTGTATATAGATTTGTTTTTTTTCTACTGTATTATTGACTGTATGTTTGTTTTACTCCAAGCGTAACTCTGTGTTGTTGTATGTGTCGAACTGCTTTGCTTTATCTTGGCCAGGTCGCAGTTGTAAATGAGAACTTGTTCTCAACTTGCCTACCTTGCTACTGTTGTATCAATATTTTTTGACCATGAGAGTTTTACAATCCAGGCTTACTCCAAGCAGTTTCATCACCTCAACTTGCTCAATTTCCACATTATTCATTACGAGATGTAGTTGAGGTTTAGGGTTTAGTGAATGATTTGTCCCAAATACAATGCTTTTAGTTTAGAAAATATTTAGGACAAACTTATTCCTTGCTACCCATTCCAAAACTTACTTCAGCGATTTTAAATGTTGCAGTCATTTCAGTCGCTGTAGTAGCTGACGTGTATAGTGTTGAGTCATCCGTGTACATAAACATGCTGGCCTTACTCAAAGTCAGTGGCATGTCGTTAGTAAAGATTGAAAAAAGCAAAGGGCCTAAACAGCTACCCTGGGGAATTTCTGCTTCTCCCTGGTTAATGTTTGAGAGGCTTCCATTAAGGAACACATTATAGCAGGGGGTCGAAAGCCATACGTTTTTCCAGTAGCAAACTATGATCGATAATGTCAAGCTGCACTGAGGTCTAACAAGACAGCCCCCACAATAATTGTATCATAAATGTCTGACATTCAGTACAGTGAATGCCTATATTTTTAGTATGTGTATGTGATTCAGTGTAGGAGTGCTGATTCTAGGATCAGTCTTGCCTTTTATAATGAATGGGCATGGGCCATATTGCTGTAAGCCTTATTGATAATATGACAGTTTCATGGAACCCTATGATAACTTATCAAAGTATAGATGCAATTATTGCACGTTAATTTTAATTTAGATTTTATCTCTCTGCAGCTGCTCCCTAAACACTGTGCCAAAACCATCGGTCAGGCAGTGAACAAGAAGTCCAAAAAGCAGACTGGGAAGAAAGGCGAGCCAGAGCGAGAGAAGCCAGGTGTTGAGAGCATGAGGAAGAACAGGCTCCTGGTCACAAAGTGAGTTGCTTGTGTCTGTTTCTTGGTGCATATGTGTATGACTGTTTTGTGTGCGTGCGTGCGCGTGTGTCTGTGTGTGTATGTTAATAGTTGCTGATGTTAATTTCTATCTCATTGTGTCTTCCAGCCTGGACAAGCTGCACACAGCGCTGTCGGAGCTATGCTTCTCCATCAACTACGTGCCCAACATGGTGGTGTGGGAACACACCTTTACCCCCCCGCGAGTACCTCACCTCCCACCTGGAGATCCGCTTCACCAAGTGAGTCCACCCACCCACACATAGGATACCTCCCAAATGGTGCGCTTTTCCCTATTTAGTGCACTACTTTTGACCAGGGCCCTAAGTGCACTATATAATGTATAGGCTTCCATTTGGGACACATACATATTTTAATTAACTTCTTAGGGATTACTGGGGCGCTAGCTGGGGCGCAGGAGATCTGCATGGAGGAATGGGCCAAAATACCAGCAACAGTGTGTGAAAACCTTGTGAAGACTTACAGAAAACGTTTGACCTCTGCCATTGCCAACAAAGGGTATATAACAAAGTATTGAGATAAACTTTTGTTATTGACCAAATACTTATTTTCCACCATAATTTGCAAAAAAAATCATAAAAAATCCTACAATGTGATTTTCTGGATTTTTTTTCCTCATTTTGTCTGTCATAGTTGAAGTGTACCTATGATGAAAATTACAGGCCTCTCATCTTTTTAAGTGAGAGAACTTGCACAATTGGTGGCTGACTAAATACTTTTTTTTTGTAGATATGATACATTACGAAATATATGATACATTACCATGGATTGAAGCGATACGATCGATAGATACGATCGATAGGTACGATCTATAGATCGATCCAAGACTCATGATGCTCCCTCTTCTCTCAGGTCCATTGTGGGGATGACCATGTACAACCAGGCCACGCTAGAGATCGCCAAGCCCTCCGAGCTGCTCACCAGCGTGCGTTCCTACATGACTGTGCTGCAGTCCATCGAGAATTATGTGCAGATCGACATCACGCGGGTGTTCAACAATGTGCTGCTGCAGCAGACCCAGCACCTGGACAGCCATGGGGAGCCCACCATCACCAGCCTCTACACCAACTGGTGAGTCCCACCCAACCAACACATCAGTCCTCAGTTCACATATTATGTAATTTAGGTAATTCCTCACAAAACTAGGACCCCCAAAAAATCCAATGAGTGGATGGAGATTTGGGCTGTATGTATTAAGCGTCTCAGAGTAGGAGTGTGGATTTTAGGATCAATTTAGCCTTTTAGATCACAATGAATAAGATAACATGAACAGGGGGGACCTGATCCTAGATCAGTTCTCTTGAGACATATGTTGAAATCCGTTCTATCGTGTCACCCAGTGAGATTGAGTCTGCTTGTGTGTCCATAGGTATCTGGAGACCTTGCTCCGGCAGGTAAGCAACGGCCACATTGCCTACTTCCCTGCCATGAAGGCCTTTGTCAACCTGCCCACGGAGAATGAACTCACCTTTAATGCTGAGGAGTACTCGGATATATCCGGTGAGACCATCAGAATAATTTATTAGACATAAGAGGCTTGCAATACTTTAAGCAGGAATTTGTAGCATAATGTGATGTGATGGGTATAGTGTATACTGAGGCTGCTGTATAGTGAATCTAGTTTTGTGAATATTCCACCACTAGGACAACACAGTTTTGGGGGGGAAAGCCTTGTAGCCTTTATCGGGTCAAATATGTGTACATTTTAATTATGACCACCTATATACTTAAATCCCAAAAGCATTGGGGATAAGCGAGAGGAGTATGAATAGTGACCAATTGACACAAAGCATTTCTGACATCCCCCTGCTCTGTCTTTCCCACAGAGATGAGGTCACTGTCGGAGCTGCTGGGACCTTATGGCATGAAGTTCCTCAGCGAGAGCCTCATGTGGCACATATCCTCCCAGGTAGCAGAACTCAAGGTGTGGTCACTGACTGAATCAGAGGTGTTTTTTGTTTTAGTTTTTCTTGATCTTTTTGTACTCATGTTGATGCCCCTTGGCTCTATATCTATGTTGAATCTCATTAATAGTACCACTCTTTCCTTTCTGTTCTTTGTTTGTTTGTTTGTTTGTTTGTTTGTCTGTCTCTCTCTCCACCTTCCTCTCACTTCCAAAGAAACTGGTGTTGGACAATGTGGAAGTTCTGAACCAGATGAGGACCAGCTTTGATAAACCAGAGCAGATGGCTGCCCTCTTTAAGAAGCTTTCATGTACGTCTCTCTCTTGCCCATGTCTTAGTCTCGTAGCCCCAAAACAGAAAAAGCAGTGTGACTATCAGTGTGCTTGTTGCCATATTACGCCCATCCTGTATATGTTAATGAGACCTGTATATCGTAATGAGTTTTAGCATATTTCTAAATGTTTTTCCCTCAGATCAGCACTGGGCATTGAACTGTCTTTAATTATAATATAATGTTTTGAAACACTTTTACAGGAGTTTATTTGTGTCTTTGTCTGTGGTCTGTAGCTGTTGACAGCGTCCTGAAAAGGATGACCATTATTGGAGTCATCTTGTCATTCCGATCACTGGCCCAGGAAGCACTCCGCGATGTAAGTCCAGTCACAACACTTATCCTGGCCAATACTGTATCACTGTCACAAACTGGGCCTCTGTATCATACCTGAAGTCTGGATTCAAATAAGATCAAGTCAAAATTGCCATAACTACTTAGGGAGTGGTGTGGTGCTAGCGCTTCTTGGCAATATCACAGCATTGTCAGATTTGAAAAAGGCTTTACGGCGAAAGCACTACATTTGATTGTTTGAGGGTAGCACCTCCAATATTTTCCATTAGCATAAATTCATAAACCATCGCGGTTCACACAAAACACATTTCACAGCTAAAACAAATCCCTTACCTTTTGAAGAACTTATACTGAGGGCTTCCCAAGTGTCCAACAAAGACATCCAATGGTTCTTTTGTTAGAAAAAGTAATTTATTATATCCATAAATCTCAGTTTGGTTGGCGGGTTATGTTCATAAAATACAGCGTCCACTCGCCCATTGAACCGTGAAGAGAACTCGTTCAACCTATACCTATACACTTGTCCAAGAACAATCAAACATCATTGATAATGTATCCTTAGGAACACTTTTATGTATATTTAGTATAATACTTCAACCGGATTATAAACTGGGCGATAGGAAAGGAAAAAACCACAGCGCGCGCGAGCCTGTGAACGCGCATCCTCTTCTGTTTACATCCGATGACCAGTTCAAAATTCTTCTTCTATTACCATCCAGAGCAACTATACATCATCAAACACTGTCTAGAGACTGTTGACATCCAGTGGAAGCAATAGGTACTGCAATCTTACTCCTATATATGGTCATTTTCAATAGGGAGGGGTTCAAAATGAGGCAATGTGTCAAAAACACTTTTTCCAGGACAGAAATTCCTCAGGTTTTCGCCTGCTATATCCGTTCTGTTATACTCAGACAATATTTTAACACTCTTGTTTCCTATCCAATAGTACTAATTATGTGCATATCCTATTCTCTGGGCCTGAGTGGCAGGCATTTTACTTTGGGCACGCCAGACTCTCCAAAACCGTCACCTCTGCTGCCGCTCCCTAAGAAGTTAATGTGGCCTGGGTGGTATAGCGGTTAGTGCCACTGCCTACAGCACTTGTATACCAGTGTCGACATGGGTTTGAAAACGCACTCTTGTCCTATTATTCCCCACTTTCTCTGTCTCTGTCCAATAAAATATATAAAAATACAAAAGTAATGAAAGGAAGATGCCAGTAACTAGATTTAACATGACAACATCCTGGCACTCAAATGTGACCCCTTTTTCTGTCCCATCACCCCTCGTCAGGTGCTGTCCTGCCACATTCCTTTCCTGGTAAGCTCCGTCAAGGATTTCAAGGACCACATTCCCAGAGAGACGGACATGAAGGTAGGATGCAACAGATAAAGGGGGGAAAACAGTCTAGAGCAGTGTTTCCCAAACCTCTCAAGTACCCCCAGACAGTTTGACTTATTATTTGTGTTCCAGTACAAGCACACCTGATTCAATTGGTTAACCAATCACCAAGCCCTTCATTAGTTGAATCAGGTGTGCTAGTTCTGAAATACATAAAATAGGTGGAACTGGTATCCCCTGTACTGGAGGATAGATTTTTGCAGATGATGATCTGTTTGTATGGCTGAGTCTGATTTCCTCTTCCTGTCAGGTGGCCATGAATGTGTATGAGCTGTCGTCTGCAGCAGGCCTGTCCTGTGAGATAGACCCAGCCTTAGTGGTAGCCCTTTCTTCACAGAAATCAGGTGAGTGCCAAAACTAGGCCCCTGCAAAAGGTCTGACAAAGTTTGCCAATGGAAATAAACGCATTTCAGGAAGATGTTCGTTTTGTGTGTACAGTCGTGGCCAAAGGTTTGGAGAATGACACAAATATAAATTTTCACAAAGTCTGCTGCCTCTGTTTGTATGATGGCAATTTGCATATACTCCAGAATGTCATAGTGATCAGATGAATTGCAATTAATTGCAAAGTCCCTCTTTGCCATGCAAATGAACTGAATCCCCCAAAAACATTTCCACTGCATTTCAGCCCTGCCACAAAAGGACCAGCGGACATCATGTCAGTGATTCTCTCGTTAACACAGGTGTGAGTGTTGACGAGGACAAGGCTGGAGATCACTCTGTCATGCTGATTGAGTTCGAATAACAGACTTGAAGTTTGGAATCATTGTTCTTCCTCTGTCAACCATGGATTTCTTGCAAGGAAACGTGCCGTCATCATTGCATTGCACATAGACCCAGGCTTCACAGGCAAGGATATTTCTGCCAGTAAGATTGCACCTAAATAAACCATTTATCGGATCATCAAGAACTTCAAGGAGAGCGGTTCAATTGTTGTGAGGAAGGCTTCAGGGCGCCCAAGAAAGTCCAGCAAGCGCCAGGACCGTCTCCTGAAGTTGATTCAGCTGCAGGATCGGGGCACCACCAGTACAGAGCTTGCTCAGGAATGGCAGCAGGCAGGTGTGAGTGCATCTGCACGCACAGTGAGGCAAAGACTTTTGGAGGATGGCCTGGTGTCAAGAAGGACAGCAAAAAAGCCTCTTCTCTCCAGGAAAAACATCAGGGACAGATTGATATTCTGCAAAAGGTACAGGGATTGGACTGCTGAGGACTGGGGTAAAGTCATTTTCTCTGAATCCCCTTTCTGATTTTTTGGGGCACCCGGAAAAAGCTTGTCCGGAGAAGACAAGGTGAGCGCTACCATCAGTCCTGTGTCATGCCAACAGTAAAGCATCCTGAGACCATTCATGTGTGGGGTTGCTTCTCAGCCACAATTTTGCCTAAGAACACAGTCATGAATAAAGAATGGTACCAACACATCCTCCGAGAGCAACTTCTCCCAACCATCCAGGAACAGTTTGGTGACGAACAATACCTTTTCCAGCATGATGGAGCACCTTGCCATAAGGCATAAGTGATAACTAAGTGGCTCGGGGAACGAAACATAGATATTTTGGGTCCATGGCCAGGAAACTCCCCTGACCTTAATCCCATTGAGAACTTGTGGTCAATCCTCAAGAGGCGGGTGCAAAAACAAAAACCCACACATTCTGACAAACTCCAAGCATTGATTATGCAAGAATGGGCTGCCATCAGTCAGGATGTGGCCCAGAAGTTAATTGACAGCATGCCAGGGCAGATTGCAGAGGTGTCGAAAAAGAAGGGTCAACACTGCAAATATTGACTCTTTGCAACAACTTCATGTAATTGTCAATAAAATCCTTTGACACTTATGAAATGCTTGTAATTATACTTCAGTATTCCATAGTAACATCTGACAAAAATATCTAAAGACACTGAAGCAGCAAACTTTGTGGAAATTTATATTTGTGTCATTCTCAAAACTTTTGGCCACAACTATGTTCAAAATTCAATAAGCACTCGTACATCTCAGCTATCTTTTTTGCAGGTGCATGGTAAGAAACCCAGTGTGCAGGTTTCTTATTTTTCTCATGTGTATCTTTAAAATATTACAAAAGGACAGCTGGCTGTACTGAATACTGCTACCTGGAAAAACAGAAAGATTATGGTGTAGTTGGCAGAACTGTACATAATACCACTGTTTCCAGAAAACATCAGCCCAGAGGAGGAGTATAAGATTGCCTGTCTGCTCATGGTCTTCGTTGCCGTTTCCATGCCAACTCTGGCCAGCAACGTCATGTCTCAATATAGCCCTGCAATTGAAGGTATTTTTATCATTTCTATGTGTCAATGGGCGTTTGGGTAATAGTGGCCATGTATGATTACCCATAGAACCCACAAGGCACAGATATAGATCTGTCTGAGTACTATTTAGAACAAAAGTAGGGGTATTCGGACAGGCCCTATATCCTTAATAGTATGTAGTATGGTTAGTACACAGTGGCCATGTCCGAATACCCTTTCTAAATAGTAAGTACTCTGATAGGCCTAGTAAAAAGTATTATATTTTCGCAAACCCTATGTGAAATATGGAACATTTGGTATGCTTTATAGAGAAACGTCTTTTCAGATCCACGTGTGTTCGAAAATAGCTGATCATCAGATAAGGTGACATGCGCTACCAAAATGAATAAATGCCGGTGAACAAGCGCGATTGCACATTATATGATGCCTTCGCAGTATGAATGAGCCTAGTATATTGATATGTGTTGCTTGCTGCTGTTGGGTTAAACATTCTGAACATTGAGATATTAAATAAATGATAGGAAAGAAGCATAGAATCAAAGGAGAAAGAGATTGGGCCCCTGTAGAAAGACAGATAGCTGTGGAATGTGTTGGGGGACAGAAGCAGAGCACCGTGTTGATACAGGAGAGACAGATGGACATCTGTGGACTAGAGGAAGGAGGGGTTGAGGTCAGGAGGTGAGGTCAGTTCCCCTTAAGGGAGTAATCAGGATTTAGTATCTGGTTACATTCTTCCTGTTGAGCATAAGATGTAAGGATTGGAGAGAGGGGGAGGTTTTTAAGTGGGATATAAATGTCTGGATGGGACAAATGTTGGGTTGTCTGAATTACAGCTGTACAGAACCTTTGGGAAGAATTAAACTTGGTTAAAGCTTCTCTAGTGTCCGTGGGTTATTTACTCTGAAAAATAAGAACCTAACACTGCATATGTTTTTATTAAACAGTACTTTCTATAGTAGTACGTATTATGATTAGTACACCGTATGTAGTTTTAGTTAGTAGTAGCTAATAACTATTTCAGACAAATCCAGTGTCTTATTGCCTGAGATTATTTTGTATATAACTAGAGAGAGATTGAGGTAGCCAAGGTAAACAGTCTAGAGCATTTGTTGTTGGACTATGATAAATGAAGTAAATGTTTTTTTCAATCTTTCTAAGGGCACTGCAACAATATTCACTGTCTGGCAAAAGCTGTCAACCAGATAGCTGCTGCCTTGTTCACAATTCACAAGGGAAGCATTGAAGATCGTCTTAAAGAATTTCTGGCTGTAAGTACAACATGTCGCTCTCCCTATGGAATGAGTTATTGCATATTGATATATTAAATGCATATTTTCCTCTCCCTCCCTGTGATTTAATCACCATTAAATGGGCAATCTGGGATTGGTACATACATTTTTCACTTTTACATAAATTATACACTGCTCCAAAAAATAAAGGGAACACTTAAACAACACAATGTAACTCCAAGTCAATCACACTTCTGTAAAATCAAACTGTCCACTTAGGAAGCAACACTGATTGACAATAAATTTCACATGCTGTTGTGCAAATGGAATAGACAACAGGTGGAAATTATAGGCAATTAGCAAGACACCCCCAATAAAGGAGTGGTTCTGAAGGTGGTGACCACAGACCACTTCTCAGTTCCTATGCTTCCTGGCTGATGTTTTGGTCACTTTTGAATGCTGGCGGTGCTTTCACTCTAGTGGTAGCATGAGACGGAGTCTACAACCCACACAAGTGGCTCAGGTAGTGCAGGTCATCCAGGATGGCACGAAGGTTTGCTGTGTCTGTCAGCGTAGTGTCCAGAGCATGGAGGCGCTACCAGGAGACAGGCCAGTACATCAGGAGACGTGGAGGAGGCCGTAGGAGGGCAACAACCCAGCAGCAGGACCACTACCTCCGCCTTTGTGCAAGGAGGAGCACTGCCAGAGCCCTGCAAAATGACCTCCAGCAGGCCACAAATGTGCATGTGTCTGCTCAAACGGTCAGAAACAGACTCCATGAGGGTGGTATGAGGGCCCGACGTCCACAGGTGGGGGTTGTGCTTACAGCCCAACACCGTGCAGGACGCTTGGCATTTGCCAGAGAACACCAAGATTGGCAAATTCGCCACTGGCGCCCTGTGCTCTTCACAGATGAAAGCAGGTTCACACTGAGCACGTGACAGACGTGACAGAGTCTGGAGACGCCGTGGACAACGTTCTGCTGCCTGCAATATCCTCCAGCATGACCGGTTTGGCGGTGGGTCAGTCATGGTGTGGGGTGGCATTTCTTTGGGGGGCCGCACAGCCCTCCATGTGCTCGCCAGAGGTAGCCTGACTGCCATTAGGTACCGAGATGAGATCCTCAGACCCCTTGAGACCATATGCTGGTGCGGTTGGCCCTGGGTTCCTCCTAATGCAAGACGATGCTAGACCTCATGTGGCTGGAGTGTGTCAGCAGTTCCTGCAAGAGGAAGGCATTGATGCTAAGGACTGGCCCGCCCGTTCCCCAGACCTGAATCCAATTGAGCACATCTGGGACATCATGTCTCGCTCCATCCACCAACGCCACGTTGCACCACAGACTGTCCAGGAGTTGGCGGATGCTTTAGTCCAGGTCTGGGAGGAGATCCCTCAGGAGACCATCCGCCACCTCATCAGGAGCATGCCCAGGCGTTGTAGGGAGGTCATTCAGGCACGTGGAGGCCACACACACTACTGAGCCTCATTTTGACTTGTTTTAAGGACATTACATCAAAGTTGGATCAGCCTGTAGTGTGGTTTTCCACTTTAATTTTGAGTGTGACTCCAAATCCAGACCTCCATGGGTTGATAAATTTGATTTCCATTGATCATTTTTGTGTGATTTTGTTGTCAGCACATTCAACTATGTAAAGAAAAAAGTATTTAATAAGATTATTTCATTCATTCAGATCTATGATGTGTTATTTTAGTGTTCCCTTTATTTTTTTGAGCAGTGTATTTTGCCATTGATTATTGGATATACAGTTGAAGTCGGAAGTTTACATACACTTAGGTTGGAGTCATTAAAACTCGTTTTTCAACCACTCCACAAATGTTTTGTTAACAAACTATAGTTTTGGCAAGTCGGTTAGGACATCTACTTTGTGCATGACACAAGTAATTTTCCCAACAATTGTTTACAGACACAGTGAATTATAAGTAAAATAATCTATCACAATTCCAGTGGGTCAGAAGTTTACATACACTAAGTTGAATGTGCCTTTTAAACAGCTTGGAAAATTCCCGAAAATTATGTCATGGCTTTAGAAGCTTCTGATAGGCTAATTGACATCATTTTAGTAAATTAGAGGTGTACCTGTGGATGTATTTCAAGGCCTACCTTCAAACTCAGTGCCTCTTTGCTTGACATCATGGGAAAATCAAAAGAAATCAGCCAAGACCTTAGAAAAAAATTGGTTCATCCTTGGGAGCAATTTCCAAACGCCTGAAGGTACCACGTTGATCCGTACAAACAATAGTACGCGGGTATAAATACCATGGGACCACGCAGCCGTCATTCCGCTCAGGAAGGAGACGCGTTCTAGAGATGAACGTACTTTGGTGCGAAAAGTGCAAATCAATCCCAGAACAACAGCAAAGGACCTTGTGAAGATGCTGGAGGAAACAGGTCCAAAAGTATCTATATCCACAGTAAAACGAGTCCTATATCGACATAACCTGAAAGGCTGCTCAGCAAGGAAGAAGCCACTGCTCCAAAACCATAAAAAAGCTAGACTGGTTTGCAACTGCACATGGGGACAAAGACCGTACTTTTTGGAGAAATGTCCTCTGGTCTGATTAAACAAAAATAGAACAGTTTGGCCATAATGACAATCGTTATGTTAGGTTTGAAAAGGGGTAGGCTTGCAAGCCTAGGAACACCATCCCAACCGTGAAGCACGGGGGTGGCAGCATCATGTTGAGGGGGTGTTTTGATGCAGAAGGGACTGGTGCGATTCACCAAATAGATGGCATCATGAGGTAGGAAAATTCAGTGGATAAATTGAAGCAACATCTCAAGACATCAGTCAAGAAGTTAAAGCTTGGTCGCAAATGGGTCTTCCAAATGGACAATGACCCCAAGCATACTTCCAAAGTTGTGGCAAAATGGCTTAAGGACAACAAAGTCAAGGTATTGGAGTGGCCATTGCAAAGCCCTGACCGCAATCCTATAGAAAATTTGTGTACAGAACTGAAAAAGTGTGTGCGAGCAAGGAGGCCTACAAACCTGCTATGTCCAGCTATGTCAGGAGGAATGTGCCAAAATTCACCCAGCTTATTGTGGGATGCTTGTGGAAGGCTACCTGAAACATTTGACCCAAGTTAAACAATTTAACTTCTTAAGGAGCAGCAAGGTGCGCTGGGGGCGCTAGCGCCCCACTCCCGACACTACCAGGTGAAATGCAAGGCGCCAAATTCAAAATCCAAAAGTTGAATTATTAAACATGCATCAATATACAAGTGTTTCATAGTCATCAAAAGCTCTGTTTCTTGGCTATATCACAGCGTTGTCAGATTTCAAAAAGGCTTTACGGCGAAAGCACCACATTTGATTGTTTGAGGGTAGCACCTTCAATATTTTTACCATTACCATGAATTCATAAGCTATCACGGTTCACATAAAACACATTTCACAGTGAAAACAAACCAATTACCTGTTGAAGAACTTCTGCTGAGGGCTTCCCAAGTGTCCAACGAAGACAATTCATGGTTCATTTGTTAGAAAAAGTCATGTATTATATCCATAAATCTCCGTTTGGTTGCCGCGTTAGAATGAGAAAATAAGAGTCCATTGAAACATGAAGAGAACTCATTCAACTTATACATATAAACTTGTCCAAGAACAATCAAACATCATTGCTAATGTATCCTTAGGAACACTTTAATGTATATGTAAACAAAGAACGCGCCAGCTGGGAGTGCGCATTTTCTTGTAAGGACATCTGTGGGGACACTTCCTTATTCCTCTTCTTCTCTGCTCTTAGGTCTGGGGAGTTTCCTGCCCATGGACCCAAAATATTGATGTTTTGATCACCGAGCCACTTAATTTTCACTTTTGCCTTATGGCAAGTTGCTCCACCATGCTGGAAAAGGCATTGTACGTCACCAAACTGTTCCTGGGTGGTTGGGAGAAGTTGCTCTTGGAGGATGTGTTGGTACCATTCTTTATTCATGACTGTGTTCTTAGGCAAAATTGTGAGTGAGCCCACTCCCTTGGCTGAGAAGAAACCCCACACGAATGGTCTCAGGATGCTTTACTATTGGCATGACACAGGACTGATGGTAGCGCTCACCTTGTCTTCTCCTGACAAGCTTTTTTCTGGATGCCCCAAACAATCGGAAAGGGGATTCATCAGAGAAAATGACTTTACCCCAGTCCTCAGCAGTCCAATCCCTGTACCTTTTGCAAAATATCAATCTGTCCCTGATGTTTTTCCTGGAGAGAAGTGGAGGAAGAGAAGCTCTGTACTGGTGGTGACCCGATAGCGCAGCTGAATCAATTTTAGGAGACGGTCCTGGCGCTTGCTGGACTTTCTTGGGCGCCCTGAAGCCCTCTTCACAACAATTGAACCGCTCTCCTTGAAGTTCTTGATGATCCAATAAATTGTTGATTTAGGTGCAATCTTACTGGCAGCAATATCCTTGCCTGTGAAGCCCTTTTTGTGCAAAGCAATGATGACGGCACGTGTTTCCTTGCAGGTAACCACGGTTGACAGAGGAAAAACAATGATTCCAAACACCACCCTCCTTTTGAAGCTTCCAGTCTGTTATTGAACTCAATTAGAATGACAGAGTGATCTCAACCTTTTCCTCGTCAACACTCACACCTGTGTTAACGAGAGAATCAACGATGTGATGTCAGCTGGTCCTTTTGTGGCAGGGCTTAAAATGTTTTTGGGGATTCAGTTCATTTGCATGCCAGAGGTACTTTGCAATTAATTGCAATTCATCTGATCACTCTTCATGACATTCTGGAGTATATGCAAATTGCCATCATACAAACTGAGGCAGCAGACTTTGAAAATGTATATTTGTGTCGTTCTAAATTTTTGGCCACGACTGTACTTGGCTAAGGTGTATGTAAACTTCCGACTTCAACTGTAACTTATAAATACCTCTTGAGTTTAGTTCAACTTTCTTACCCCATCCAAACCCAACATGTGAGCTTGTTTTACTCCATTGTTTGTGCGCAAAGGAATTGTAAAAACATCACGGAGGGCCAGTCTGTGTATCATGGCGCTGTCTAGGAATTTGAGTGACTATATTTCTCTAGCCCCATCCTCAGCTGTTGGTAAAAAGTGGTGAGGTGACCGCTTTGTTGTTGTTTTGAATCCCAGATTCACTTTAACATTACAAATGGATTTGTCACAACTTTTTCCCCCACTACTGAGCAATTTTTAAAATGCATTATCTTTGAAAACTTCAAACTTATTTTTTTAATTGATGAGCAACTTCAAAATAAATCAGTATTGCTGCAAACCTTTAATCCTCTGCTGTTTTGGTATTTACAGCTGGCATCTTCCAGCTTGCTGAAGCTCGGCCAGGAGACCGACAAAATGACGACACGAAACAGGGAGTCTGTGTACCTGCTGCTGGACATGGTGAGTATTTGTGCTGATTCAATATATTTTGGATGGCACAATACGGTTTGGCACATTACTCAAGGAGATTTCAGAATATTGCAACTAGTAATATGTTTAGCTACTTTTATTATGTGATATCCGTGGGAAGGAGCCAATTATTTAAACACTAAATTGCCTTAAGTAATGTCCCATCCCATCTATGAAAGTCACCCATTATCATTATGTATTATAAATAAAATAGTTTTTACACCCACGCATTTTCTCTGAGAATCTTTTTTATACATACTGTATTTTTTTTATTCATATTTTCTCTTTATTGAGAACGTCATAAATGAGTGGGGGAGACAGATAGTTAGAGAAATACAGAATGTGCAGGTGGGGTTTAAACCCATGCTGCAAGGGGTCATGTTTAGTCTGGAGTCGAATGCGCTACCACTAGAACAGATTCTGCACAAAATACATGTTTTTGGTTTGGTTTCAGATTGTCCAAGATTCTCCATTCCTCACCATGGACCTCCTAGAGTCATGCTTCCCCTACGTGTTACTGAGAAACGCTTACCACGCCGTCTACAAGCAGAGCATCAGCTCCTCTGCATAACAGTCTCCTCTTCAGAACAAAAGTCCTCACCAGGGACATCAAGTGGACCACAGGAGCCTTGTTAACATAAACTGCCTTGTGCTCATTTCACTTGGTTTTAAAACTACACTACAGTATGAAGTTGTGGGATAAAAAATTATCCTCATGAAATTGCATTAATGACCTGTCATTTCCTAAAGGAGTCATACAGTAGTAACCTATGAGTTTTGGTTGATATTTTTTTTTTACAATTTACACTACTAAATTCATTTTTTTTATGAAAAGCATCAGTTTTTCAACATACAAAATCTTGTAGAGAAAAAGGTGTTATGGAAAAATAACAATCTCTGATGTTTGGGGCTGAATTTTAAAATCTTTGTCATTAGTAATGCAAACATGTTGCTTGTTTATTGACTGGAGCTTTAATGATGAACAGTGATTTTGTTTAGGTGGATCTATATTTTTATGGGTTATTTTGTGTTTTTTACAGTTTGATTTTTATATTGGTCATATTATTGACACATGCATCTCATTTGGTTTGATACTGAACATTGTTGCTGGTAGCTACATAATAATATGAACAGATGGTGGTGTTTGTACAAAGCATAGTATAATTTTTTTACTAACTCATGATGCCTCAGTGGCATTAACTGGGGTGGCAGGTAGCCTAGTGGTTAGAGCGTTGGGCCAGTAACCGAAAGGTTGCTAGATCGAATCCCAGAGCTGACAAGGTAAAAATCTGTTGTTCTGCCACTGAACAAGGCAGTTAACCCACTGTTCCTAGGCCGTCATTGTAAATAAGAATTTGTTCTTAATTGAATTGCCTAGTTAAATAAAATGTTTTAAATAAACTCAACATTGTACCTGGCCATATTGTATGATAAAAATTATTGCATATGTTTAATGTTTTGAAAATTCCACAAACTTCCATAACACAAATAAACAATAGGTTATATAAACCTGCTCTGTTAGTCCAAATATATCAGCATTCAGTTGACGGGCCATTTTAACAGAGTGAATTCCATCCCAACTGTGACACAAACTCTCAACCTTTTGTGCACAACGCTCACCACTCAACGTCAACTGTGCAAACTGACTCCATTAGCAACAGTTGTCTTCATTTAGTTTTACTAACTTCAAGTTGTCAGGGAGGGGGCTCATTGATGGCCACTCGGATGCTTATCTACCCAGCTAGTTTCACATCTGACAAACCAGAGGGATATACCGCAAAGCAGGATCAACGAGTTGGCCAACTAGCTTTGATAAACAACCTGAAATAACTGTTGATTTTCTGGATCATAGGTGTTTTTGGTTGATGAATCAATTAGACCATGCCCATGTTATGCTTATCTTCTTAAAAATAATAAATACTTATTTCAGAATATTCTGGCAAGTTAGCTGGCTAAGTCATTGATCTTGCATTGTAGGATACCCTTCAGACATGTACTAAGAAAGACAAAATCTGATTCATAGCCCCAGCTTAGCATATCAGCACTTTATTATGTACAGACTTCTCCCCATCCTAGCTACTGTTGTATCAATATGTTTTGACCATGACATTTTACAATCCAGGGTTACTCCAACCAGTTCAATTTCCTCAACTTGCTCAATTACCACATTATTCATAGGAGTGAATGATTTGTCCCAAATACAATACTTTTATATTTTTTTATATTTAGGACTAACTTATTCCTTGACATCCATTCTGAAACTAACTGCAACTCTTTGTTAAGTGTTGCAGTCATTTCAGTCGCTGTAGTAGCTGACGTGTATAGTGTTGAGTCATCCGCATACATAGACACACTGGCTTTCCTTAAGTAAAGATTGAAAAAAGTAAGGGGCCTAGACAGCTGCCCTGGGGAATTCCTGATTCTACCTGGATTTTGTTTGAGAGGCTTCCATTAAAGAACACCCACAATATAGCAGGGGTGTAAAGCCATAAGGTGTAAATCCATTTCCAGCAACAAACTATGAACGATGTCAAAAACCGCACTGAATAACAAATCATCCCCCACAATCTTTGTCATCAATTTCTCTCAGCCAGTCATCAGTCATTTGTTTTAAGTTTGTTGAATGTCCTTCCCTATAAGCATGCTAAAAGTTTGTTGTCAATTTATTTACTGTAAAATAGAATTGTATCTGGACAAACACAATTTACAAAGTGTTGGTAACAGGCTGATTGGTCTGCTATTTCAGCCAGTAAAGGGGGCTTTACTGGCTGTTCCTTAGGTAAGGGAATAACTTTGCTTCCCTCCAGGCCTGAGGGCACACACTTTCTAGTAGGCTTAAATTGAAGATGTGGCAATATCATCAGCTATTATCCTCAGTAACTTGCTAATCTTAAAGTAGTTGGCAATATCAGTGGGTTTTGTGATGAATGAGCCATCTGATTCAATGAATGATGGAGCGGAGTTTGTCTTTTTGCCCAAAATGTAATTTAAGGTGCTCCAAAGCTTTTTACTATCCTTCTTTATATCATTTATCTTTGTTTC
Source organism: Brachymystax lenok tsinlingensis (assembly GCA_030435695.1). NCBI lineage: Eukaryota > Metazoa > Chordata > Actinopteri > Salmoniformes > Salmonidae > Brachymystax > Brachymystax lenok. Next base: position 39,257,156 of record CM059814.1, read on the forward strand.
ATAGTATCGTGTCTTCTTTTTATTCAGTTTAGTCACATGATTTCTCAATTTGCAGTGCTTTTGCCAATCGGTTGTGCAGCCATTTATTTATTTGCCATTTATTTTGCTTCATCCGTCAACCATGCCATTTTTCTATTCCTCATCATTCCACTGGGATTTAACAGTTCGTACAGTCATTTTCCTAATGGGTGCATGCTTATTAGTAACTAGAATAGACAATTTTATAAATGTGTCAAGTGCAGCGACTGGGTTGCTTCTAATTACACACCACGGACCAACAAATATTATTTACATCAACGACATAGGAATCACTACAAAACTTATTGTATGACCTCTTATACACTATATTAGGCCCAGCCTTTGGAACTTTGGTTTTCCTTGATATGGCTACTATATTGTGATCACTACAACCGATGGATTTGGATACTGCTTTCAAACTAATTTATGCAGCATTCGTAAAGCCAGAATTGGCCTATTTTGGGTATTGTTTTTCATTTCTTGGCCACAAGATGGCCCCCTCATCATTCCTTTGTACAGTCAGGTGCACACTGGTAACATTTACCACCACATACACTACATCTCCAAAAGTATGTGGACACCTTTGCTGTTATAACAGCCTCCTCTTTCTGGGAAGGCTTTCCATTAGATGTTGGAACATTGCTCTGGGGACCTGCTAGTGATGTCTGGTACTGATGTCGGGCAATTAGGTCTGGCTCGCAGTTGCGATTCCAGTTAATCTCAAAGGTGTTCAATGGGGTTGAGACGAATGGTCTCAGGATGCTTTACTATTGGCATGACACAGGACTGATGGTAGCGCTCACCTTGTCTTCTCCTGACAAGCTTTTTTCTGGATGCCCCAAACAATCGGAAAGGGGATTCATCAGAGAAAATGACTTTACCCCAGTCCTCAGCAGTCCAATCCCTGTACCTTTTGCAAAATATCAATCTGTCCCTGATGTTTTTCCTGGAGAGAAGTGGAGGAAGAGAAGCTCTGTACTGGTGGTGACCCGATAGCGCAGCTGAATCAATTTTAGGAGACGGTCCTGGCGCTTGCTGGACTTTCTTGGGCGCCCTGAAGCCCTCTTCACAACAATTGAACCGCTCTCCTTGAAGTTCTTGATGATCCAATAAATTGTTGATTTAGGTGCAATCTTACTGGCAGCAATATCCTTGCCTGTGAAGCCCTTTTTGTGCAAAGCAATGATGACGGCACGTGTTTCCTTGCAGGTAACCACGGTTGACAGAGGAAAAACAATGATTCCAAGCACCACCCTCCTTTTGAAGCTTCCAGTCTGTTATTCGAACTCAATTAGAATGACAGAGTGATCTCCAGCCTTGTCCTCGTCAACACTCACACCTGTGTTAACGAGAGAATCAACGATGTGATGTCAGCTGGTCCTTTTGTGGCAGGGCTTAAAATGTTTTTTGGGGATTCAGTTCATTTGCATGCCAGAGGTACTTTGCAATTAATTGCAATTCATCTGATCACTCTTCATGACATTCTGGAGTATATGCAAATTGCCATCATACAAACTGAGGCAGCAGACTTTGAAAATGTATATTTGTGTCGTTCTAAATTTTTGGCCACGACTGTACTTGGCTAAGGTGTATGTAAACTTCCGACTTCAACTGTAACTTATAAATACCTCTTGAGTTTAGTTCAACTTTCTTACCCCATCCAAACCCAACATGTGAGCTTGTTTTACTCCATTGTTTGTGCGCAAAGGAATTGTAAAAACATCACGGAGGGCCAGTCTGTGTATCATGGCGCTGTCTAGGAATTTGAGTGACTATATTTCTCTAGCCCCATCCCTCAGCTGTTGGTAAAAAAAGTGGTGAGGTGACCGCTTTGTTGTTGTTTTGAATCCCAGATTCACTTTAACATTACAAATGGATTTGTCACAACTTTTTCCCCCACTACTGAGCAATTTTTAAAATGCATTATCTTTGAAAACTTCAAACTTATTTTTTTAATTGATGAGCAACTTCAAAATAAATCAGTATTGCTGCAAACCTTTAATCCTCTGCTGTTTTGGTATTTACAGCTGGCATCTTCCAGCTTGCTGAAGCTCGGGCGGCAGGTAGCCTAGTGGTTAGAGCGTTGGACTTGTAACCGGAGGGTTGCAAGTTCGAATCCCCGAGCTGACAAGGTAAAAATCTGTCGTTCTGCCCCTGAACAAGGCAGTTAACCCACTGTTCCCCGGGCGCCGGGCGCCGAAGACGTGGATGTCGATTAAGGCAGCCCCCCGCACCTCTCTGATTCAGAAAGGTTGGGTTAAATGCGGAAGACACATTTCGGTTGAAGGCATTCGGTTGTACAACTGACTAATATTTTTTTTTTACGGGCGGCAGGTAGCCTAGTGGTTAGAGCGTTGGACTTGTAACCGGAGGGCTGCAAGTTCAAATCCCTGAGCTGACAAGGTAAAAATCTGTCGTTCTGCCCCTGAACAAGGCAGTTAACCCACTGTTCCCCGGGCGCCGAAGACGTGGATGTCGATTAAAAAGGCAGCCCCCCGCACCTCTCTGATTCAGAGGGGTTGGGTTAAATGCGGAAGACACATTTCGGTTGAAGGCATTCGGTTGTACAACTGACTAATAATGGTGACTTTGACTTTGGCCAGGAGACCGACAAAATGACCACACGAAACAGGGAGTCTGTGTACCTGCTGCTGGACATGGTGAGTATTTGTGCTGATTCAATATATTTTGGATGGCACAATACGGTTTGGCACATTACTCAAGGAGATTTCAGAATATTGCAACTAGTAATATGTTTAGCTACTTTTATTATGTGATATCCGTGGGAAGGAGCCAATTATTTAAACACTAAATTGCCTTAAGTAATGTCCCATCCCATCTATGAAAGTCACCCATTATCATTATGTATTATAAATAAAATAGTTTTTACACCCACGCATTTTCTCTGAGAATCTTTTTTATACATACTGTATTTTTTTTATTCATATTTTCTCTTTATTGAGAACGTCATAAATGAGTGGGGGAGACAGATAGTTAGAGAAATACAGAATGTGCAGGTGGGGTTTAAACCCATGCTGCAAGGGGTCATGTTTAGTCTGGAGTCGAATGCGCTACCACTAGAACAGATTCTGCACAAAATACATGTTTTTGGTTTGGTTTCAGATTGTCCAAGATTCTCCATTCCTCACCATGGACCTCCTAGAGTCATGCTTCCCCTACGTGTTACTGAGAAACGCTTACCACGCCGTCTACAAGCAGAGCATCAGCTCCTCTGCATAACAGTCTCCTCTTCAGAACAAAAGTCCCTCACCAGGGACATCAAGTGGACCACAGGAGCCTTGTTAACATAAACTGCCTTGTGCTCATTTCACTTGGTTTTAAAACTACACTACAGTATGAAGTTGTGGGATAAAAAAAATTATCCTCATGAAATTGCATTAATGACCTGTCATTTCCTAAAGGAGTCATACAGTAGTAACCTATGAGTTTTGGTTGATATTTTTTTTTTACAATTTACACTACTAAATTCATTTTTTTTATGAAAAGCATCAGTTTTTCAACATACAAAATCTTGTAGAGAAAAAGGTGTTATGGAAAAATAACAATCTCTGATGTTTGGGGCTGAATTTTAAAATCTTTGTCATTAGTAATGCAAACATGTTGCTTGTTTATTGACTGGAGCTTTAATGATGAACAGTGATTTTGTTTAGGTGGATCTATATTTTTATGGGTTATTTTGTGTTTTTTACAGTTTGATTTTTATATTGGTCATATTATTGACACATGCATCTCATTTGGTTTGATACTGAACATTGTTGCTGGTAGCTACATAATAATATGAACAGATGGTGGTGTTTGTACAAAGCATAGTATAATTTTTTTACTAACTCATGATGCCTCAGTGGCATTAACTGGGGTGGCAGGTAGCCTAGTGGTTAGAGCGTTGGGCCAGTAACCGAAAGGTTGCTAGATCGAATCCCAGAGCTGACAAGGTAAAAATCTGTTGTTCTGCCACTGAACAAGGCAGTTAACCCACTGTTCCTAGGCCGTCATTGTAAATAAGAATTTGTTCTTAATTGAATTGCCTAGTTAAATAAAATGTTTTAAATAAACTCAACATTGTACCTGGCCATATTGTATGATAAAAATTATTGCATATGTTTAATGTTTTTGAAAATTCCACAAACTTCCATAACACAAATAAACAATAGGTTATATAAACCTGCTCTGTTAGTCCAAATATATCAGCATTCAGTTGACGGGCCATTTTAACAGAGTGAATTCCATCCCAACTGTGACACAAACTCTCAACCTTTTGTGCACAACGCTCACCACTCAACGTCAACTGTGCAAACTGACTCCATTAGCAACAGTTGTCTTCATTTAGTTTTACTAACTTCAAGTTGTCAGGAAGGGGGCTCATTGATGGCCACTCGGATGCTTATCTACCCAGCTAGTTTCACATCTGACAAACCAGAGGGATATACCGCAAAGCAGGATCAACGAGTTGGCCAACTAGCTTTGATAAACAACCTGAAATAACTGTTGATTTTCTGGATCATAGGTGTTTTTGGTTGATGAATCAATTAGACCATGCCCATGTTATGCTTATCTTCTTAAAAATAATAAATACTTATTTCAGAATATTCTGGCAAGTTAGCTGGCTAAGTCATTGATCTTGCATTGTAGGATACCCTTCAGACATGTACTAAGAAAGACAAAATCTGATTCATAGCCCCAGCTTAGCATATCAGCACTTTATTATGTACAGACTTCTCCCCATCCTAGCTACTGTTGTATCAATATGTTTTGACCATGACATTTTACAATCCAGGGTTACTCCAACCAGTTCAATTTCCTCAACTTGCTCAATTACCACATTATTCATAGGAGTGAATGATTTGTCCCAAATACAATACTTTTATATTTTTTTATATTTAGGACTAACTTATTCCTTGACATCCATTCTGAAACTAACTGCAACTCTTTGTTAAGTGTTGCAGTCATTTCAGTCGCTGTAGTAGCTGACGTGTATAGTGTTGAGTCATCCGCATACATAGACACACTGGCTTTCCTTAAGTAAAGATTGAAAAAAGTAAGGGGCCTAGACAGCTGCCCTGGGGAATTCCTGATTCTACCTGGATTTTGTTTGAGAGGCTTCCATTAAAGAACACCCACAATATAGCAGGGGGTGTAAAGCCATAAGGTGTAAATCCATTTCCAGCAACAAACTATGAACGATGTCAAAAACCGCACTGAATAACAAATCAGCCCCCACAATCTTTGTCATCAATTTCTCTCAGCCAGTCATCAGTCATTTGTTTTAAGTTTGTTGAATGTCCTTCCCTATAAGCATGCTAAAAGTTTGTTGTCAATTTATTTACTGTAAAATAGCATTGTATCTGGACAAACACAATTTACAAAGTGTTGGTAACAGGCTGATTGGTCTGCTATTTCAGCCAGTAAAGGGGGCTTTACTGGCTGTTCCTTAGGTAAGGGAATAACTTTTGCTTCCCTCCAGGCCTGAGGGCACACACTTTCTAGTAGGCTTAAATTGAAGATGTGGCAATATCATCAGCTATTATCCTCAGTAACTTGCTAATCTTAAAGTAGTTGGCAATATCAGTGGGTTTTGTGATGAATGAGCCATCTGATTCAATGAATGATGGAGCGGAGTTTGTCTTTTTGCCCAAAATGTAATTTAAGGTGCTCCAAAGCTTTTTACTATCCTTCTTTATATCATTTATCTTTGTTTCATAGTATCGTGTCTTCTTTTTATTCAGTTTAGTCACATGATTTCTCAATTTGCAGTGCTTTTGCCAATCGGTTGTGCAGCCATTTATTTATTTGCCATTTATTTTGCTTCATCCGTCAACCATGCCATTTTTCTATTCCTCATCATTCCACTGGGATTTAACAGTTCGTACAGTCATTTTCCTAATGGGTGCATGCTTATTAGTAACTAGAATAGACAATTTTATAAATGTGTCAAGTGCAGCGACTGGGTTGCTTCTAATTACACACCACGGACCAACAAATATTATTTACATCAACGACATAGGAATCACTACAAAACTTATTGTATGACCTCTTATACACTATATTAGGCCCAGCCTTTGGAACTTTGGTTTTCCTTGATATGGCTACTATATTGTGATCACTACAACCGATGGATTTGGATACTGCTTTCAAACTAATTTATGCAGCATTCGTAAAGCCAGAATTGGCCTATTTTGGGTATTGTTTTTCATTTCTTGGCCACAAGATGGCCCCCTCATCATTCCTTTGTACAGTCAGGTGCACACTGGTAACATTTACCACCACATACACTACATCTCCAAAAGTATGTGGACACCTTTGCTGTTATAACAGCCTCCTCTTTCTGGGAAGGCTTTCCATTAGATGTTGGAACATTGCTCTGGGGACCTGCTAGTGATGTCTGGTACTGATGTCGGGCAATTAGGTCTGGCTCGCAGTTGCGATTCCAGTTAATCTCAAAGGTGTTCAATGGGGTTGAGATCAGAGCTCTGTGCAGGCCAGTCAAGTTCTTCCACACATATCTTGACAAACGGGGGCATTTTCATGCTGAAACAGGAAAGACCTTCCCCAAACTGTTGCCACAAAGTTGGAAGCACAGAATAGTCTGGAATGTCGTGTACTGTAATGTTAAGATTTCCATTCACTAGCCCGAACCATGAAAAACAGCCCCAGACCATTATTTCTCGACCACCAAACTTTACAGTTGACGCTATGCATTCTGGCATGTAGAGTTCTCCTGGCATCCACCAAACCCAGATTAGTCTGTCGGACTGCCAGACGTCAGCGCAAAAACTAAGAACAGAGAGCGCGTTTCCACTGCTCCAATAGCGGCGAGCTTTACACCACTCCAGCCGATGCCCATTGTGATCTTAGGCTTGTGTGCGGCTGCTTGGCCATGGAAACCCATTTCATGAAGCTCCCGACGAACAGTTATTGTGTTGATGTTGCTTCTAGAGGCAGTTTGGAACTCGGTAGTGAGTGTTGCAACCAAGGACAGATTATTTTTATGTGCTACGTGCTTCAGAACTCGGCGGTCCAGTTCTGTGAGCTTGTGTGGCCTACCACTTCATGGCTAAACCGTTGTTGCTCCTAGATGTTTCCACTTCACAATACCAGCACTTACAGTTGACTGGGTTAGCTTTAGAAGGGCAGAAATTGACTTGTTGGAAAGGTGACATCCTATGACGGTTCCACGTAGCCTGACGATTATTCCGCTGCTCTGTCGTTCGCTACATGCTTTAGTCTAAGACTGCCATCATTGAATTAATTTGTGGTGAAGAGGGGCACGGAGGGTGTTGTACAAAACAAAGTAATCAGCGATTGGATTGTCTCTAACCAATCAGAGTATCAAAGCCACATTTTCTAACTGCCGTTTTACCCACGTCTGTTCTGGCTCTTGCCCAACCCATCAGTTTCTGGACCAATCAGACGGTCCCGGATGTGTTCGAATTCGGTGAAGGGTCGGGGAGGTACCAGGGATACTTTTGAGGAGATGGGAAACTCCACTGGAATCGTATTAATGCCCATTATGTACGTTGCCCATTTCGTCAATAGGCCGCACGGTGCATTCTGGATGATTCTGGGACAAGGAAAGCTCTCCTTCAAGGAGTGATTGGGAGTCAATTGGGCGGAGAAGAAACTAATGTCTGTGGGCGTGGTGTAGCGTTTGACCGGAGCAAGGAGACTGGGTAGTCAGGCAACCTAAATTGGGCATGTCTATGAGGCAATTGAAGGAATATAGGGCTTATGTTAACTTTGATTGTGTTCAATGAAAAGTGTAGACCTTTCAAATGTTGTATGCAACGTTGTATGAAACATTATCGGCAAGTGACTTGATGCCTACTGTGCCAAAGCAATTTAAAGTTTGGGGCAAAGTAATCATGTCAGGTGAAAGTTATATCAAACGTTGTCTGAAGCGTGCTATAGAGTTCACAGCTGGCGATGCCTCATCGTGATTGGATGTTCCCAATGATGTATATAAACCCTGGATTGCTGATGCTATGTTTTGGCCATTGAGGCTTGGAAGTCACCGGTCGGCTATATTGGCACTCCCCAAAAGAAGTAGTCCTCCATAGGAATGTATTTCAATTTAATTCTAGTAACAATTATTATAAAAAAAAAAAATTCTTCATGTTTTTATTATTTTAAAAACTGTTTAGCTCACATAAATGCATACTTTAAAATTATATTAAGGTCGACTTTTGGCAAAAACGCAAAAAGAATGTCTTTAAACTGTATAACTGATCAATACACCATCATACCATGTTATTTAATGCTTAAAAATGACAGCAAACATTTATGGATAAGATATTTGGCTACAGAAGTGCCATTTCTTACCGATCTCTACAGCTTCCGTCCTAAATTAAGTCCTCTTGAAATAGCGTAAACAAATATTGGAGGAGTGAGCACAGCAGACTCTGAAAAGGGGAGATGCAAATCTATCTTTCACTTCTCCCTCTGCCCAGATACTACAGTGAGTAAGGTACAAGTAAGCTCATCTTCGTAGTACTAGCTACTAGTGCTAGGCTATCTTACGTAAGCTAACTGTAGCTACAGTGGCTAGCTAAGCTGACAAACTATCTAGCTACTATAGAAAACCTCCGGTGTAAACTAATATTTACTTTTTCTGACGAGTGGGAGTAACTTATCGTCATCATTGATGAACCACCAAAGACACACCCCATTTCTGTTGAAAAATTGAGAAAGAGGTGGAGTTTGACCGTTTTTCATACCCAAAGTCGACCTTTTAATGTGTGTAATAGAATAAAAGTGAGGGAGAAAAAAAATTCATGTAGACATTAATAAATGCATTTCTAAAGCTTACAAAATATATTTTTCAAAAGGTGTAGGATGGAGGTTAGGTGTCTTCAAGCAGCACCCACTGTCAGTTATCTAGTGTATATATAAATAATTAGTTATTCCCGATCATTTGCATCAATGTCAATGAGCGTCATCGCTATCTTTCCTTGCGGTACGTCAAACTGTCGTGATTACCAGCTGAGATAAAACTTTAAGTTGATTTTACTCCTGGTTCAGAGTTTGTCTGGGCAGTGTCTTAACATCATCCTAAAACCTACTCTGACCGGAGTTGGGAGTTTTTGTTGTTGTCTTAAAACAGGTTTTAACTTTTCTGAGATGCTTTGTGGATATGGGCCCTTGACTAGTTGTCGGTGGTGTTTTATGGGTTGTGCCTGGACATCTATCGTAGAACAAATGGCCAGTTATCCCTCCCTGGAACATCATACAGAACACACTAAACTAGTATACATCCGGCAGCACAGTTATACTGCAGAATTGCACAATCTGATTGCTATTTGTATTTATTATGCATCCCATTAGCTGCTGCAAAGGCAGCAGTCGGTGGTGCTCATCCTGCCACCAAACCCCTGTCATGGACCTTGCCACGGGTGCAGAGGTTTGGGTAAAGCCCTGTCCTTTACAGTAATTTTACATTCCAATATCAGAACCTAACAGGCAACAGGTCTAGCCACTAGCCTCTCTCTATAAGGTGAACAAGAGGTAGCCTAAGTTAGCGTTATAACCCAGACAAATAGCCTGTAATGGAGACAATGCCCCTGTTTTGGGATAACATGATCCTCCTTTCCTCCTATCTTTGAAGACCAATAGTTGGATAGTCAAAGGAGATATTACGCTAGGCTACCAACCAAGTCATGTTAGATCAGTGATTATTTCTTTATAGTCTATATAGCATAGCCTATCATCATTTATCTGGTAGTCCTATATTTAGATCAAATATTATTTCAAGAAAGGAAGAATGCAACCATGAATATATTCAAACAGTGCCTCCGATTAGCTGGTTTGCGCATGCAGGAGGGGTCCTTGAGCCTCTCCTCCCCCAAATACTTGCATAAAACCCCTGGTTCATTGTTAATTACTCCAGAGCCATTGAATAGGCCTGTAATTTACTTTCACTTGCCCACTGTAATGTACGATTAGCCTACAGGTTAGGGTACTCAATCTAGTGGGCCGATATAGTTGTATAATGGGCTGCAAAACAGCGGTGTTGAAGCGAATTTGGAGAGCAGCTTGACATGGGACATACATATGCATAGCTCCAGTCTCCCGGATCAAAAGATAATTTGTTTTATTCGGTGTGCTCATATAGCTTACTAGCCTATAGTTGTTAGAATGATAGTTGCCATAAGGGGGAAATACTATGTTAGTAAAGCTCCATGGATAAAGTCGTTAATAGTTGCCATTATGCACAGCTTATTTTCAAGGTGTTCTCCTATAGGCTACACAGCAGAACGTTGTAGCGAATTCGGAGGGCAGACTGACAGGGACTCAACCCCAGTTCTCTTCGCATTCAGTGACAGTGGCAAGAAAGGTATTTGTATGTGCTCGTAACTCACCATGGCTGTTAGAAGAGTGTGAGCCTATTGTCTGGAATTGCCAGGGTGAAACGTGGTGTGTGTGTGTGTGAAAGTTATTAGATCATTCGATTGATAAGCGTGAGTGCACAGTGGCGCCTGTTTGAACGAGTGTATTAGATTGATACCCATTTGTTTGTTTTGCCCCTACTTTTTACTGCCGCCACACACACACCTGCATACACACACAACGTGCCCATCTCTGTATGTAACCACGGTTTCTCCTACTGAAAATAATCTGTGGCACAACCTTATCATCTAAAATAAGGAGTCACGCAATGAGGTTCTAGCTTCAGCATGTTTACTAGCCTAGTCTACGCATGTCATACATAGGTACGGATACCCACAAGGGCCATCCTTCTACATCTTCCCCTTCCAATAAATAAGAATTCAACATTCATAACCACTGAAGCATAACTGAAATGCAATTTGGAAACCAATATTATTCTCTTTAACATGCTACTTTACATTCTGAAACATTATGAAAGCATTAAACTACACCGTCTGAACTCCTATGAATTAACACACAGTCTCTTTTTGATGGGTATGGTCAGCAACAGTATGCATTCTATTCACGTAACATGGTGGCTTCACATCCCTTTCTGGGTGAGCTTGTGGCTCTGTGAGTATTCTCTCTCCTTTCCCCTCTTTTTGTATGTTGTCTGTGGCCTCAGCCTGTATGGCTGGTAGATCTGGAAGAGCTCTGAGGTGTGTTCTGTTCTTCCGTACCTCCTCTGAGCCTGAGTCCACCACATAGGAGCATGGGGCATCCGCTTTCCTCAGCACTATTGCTGGTGTCTTTGAGTTTGTAATCCACACTCGTTGATCTTCTGTCAGCTCTGGCCTCGGTAGCATGGTGTCTCCGATTAAAGTCTCCAGTCTGTGTTTGTTTGAGCCATTTGTCCTTCTCAGCGAAGGCCTTCTTATTAGGTCATTGGGGTTTAAGCTGAGCTGGCGAGACAGGCAATGGGGAGAGCAGCCTCCTGCCCATCAGTAGCTCAGCAGGCAACACCCATGATGCAGTGGATGTAACTCTATAAGCTAACAGAGCCCTGTACGGATCATTGTTCTTTTTCAGCAGTCCTTTGACTGTTTTCACAGCTCTCTCTGCCTCACCATTACTCTGTGCATGGTAGAGGCCACTGGTCACGTGTGAAGTCATATTCTGCGGCAAAAGCAGAAAAGGAGCTCGTAGAGAACCTGGGAGTGTTATCTGTAACTAGGACCTCAACGACCCCTTGCCTGGAAAAAATGTACTCTAATCCATTGATAACACCAGCTGATGTGCATTGTACATTGCTATTTCAATGTATGTTGAATAGTAGTCTACCACTAGCAGATTAGTGTCATTTTTCCAATAGAACATATCTGCCATGGCTGTTTTGGCAGCTCCGTTGCCATCATTGGTTCGGGATGACAAGGTTGACATTTTGCACACACCTCACACTGGGCCACCAGCTTGGCAATCTGAGTACTCAGACCAAGCCACCACAATGACTGTTGAGCCCTCAGTCTGCATTTGGCTATCCCCATGTGTCCCTCATGCACTCTGTCTAGCATTTACGGTTGTAGAGTCTCTGGGATAACTATCCATTGTCCTTTCATGAGAAGGTCTCCATTACAGTGGAAGTCACTTTGGTGCACCCAATAGGGCTTCAGCAACTAAGGCAGTTCCTCCTGCCTGGGCCATTCCTTTTTGCACTGCTGTACTATCTGTCGGCAGATGGGGTCTCGCTGTTGCTCCTCTGCAATCTGTTGCAGTTTGGTCTGAGATGCAGGTAGGCTGTCTCACTGCATTAACACCTGTACCTCACCCTCTAGACATTGCCTTCCCTGGCACATACACCATCTTGTAGGTGAACCTCAGTAATCTGAGGCAGAATTTCAGAACTCTGGGAGACAAGTCGTCCAGTGATTTTGTCCCTTAACAGAGCCTACAATGTTTTTTGGTCAGTCTCTGCTGTAAACTGCAGGCCAAGAAGGTATTGGCAGAGCCTTTCACATGTCCATGTGATTGCCAACGCCCCTTCTCCATACCTTTGCTTCGTGTCGGATAAACTTTGTGAGATTGGATGCCACTCCATGTTGTCCTGCATCTGTTTGAGGACCGCCCCTACCCCAAAAGATGATGCATCTGCTAAAACCTTTGTCATAGCATGGGGACGGTACTGGGCCATATGCCTAGTTTCCTGAAATGAGTCACATATGTGGTCCTGACTTCAGCCACATTCTGTGGGATTGGCACTGATCTTCTCCTGGTCCGGTTCTATTCCAGCTGCACTGATTTTGTTTCCCAAGAACAAGACCTCTGACTGTGCAAAGGTACATGTTTCATTGAGTGTCAGGCCAGTCTCTTCGAGTCTGGTCAGAACTGCTGTGAGCCTTTCATCATGTTCTGCTCTGTCCCGTCCGCATACGAGAACGTCGTTCTCGTGGACTATGACGCCACTCAGCCAATCCAACAGCTGGGACATGTGTCTTTGGAAATGCTCAGGACCGGAAGCAATTCCAAATGGCAAAATGTTACAACGGTTGTTAGCGCCCTACTCTCTGGTGACAGGGGTATCTGCCAGAATCCTGAGCGGGCATCTGGCTTTGTGAAGACTTGTGAGCCATCTAACTGAGCCTGCTCCACTGATGATAAGATGTGTCTCTCTCTGCAGAGTGCCTCATTCAAGTTAGTCATGTCCACACAGATCCTTATTTCCCCATTGGCTTTTGGACCACCACCATCCCTTTTATTTTTTTATTTTTATTTCACCTTTATTTAACCAGGAATGAGAACAAGTTCTCATTTACAACTGCGACCTGGCCAAGATAAAGCAAAGCAGTTCAACACAAACAACAACACATAGTTACACATTGGAGTAAACAAACACACAGTCAATAATACAGTAAAAAAAAAATATATCATCTATATACAATGTGTGCAAATGAGGTAAGATAAGGAACGTAAGGCAATAAATAGGCCTTGGTGGCAAAGTAATTACACTATAGCAATTTAACACTGGAATGGTAAATGTGCAGTAGATGAATGTGCAAAGTAAAAATACTGGGGTGCAAAGGAGCAAGATAAATAAATGAATACGGTATGGAATGAGGTAGTTGGTTGGGCTATTTACAGATGGGCTATGTACAGGTGCAGTGATCTGTGAGCTGCTCTGACAGCTGGTGCTTAAAGCTAGTGAGGGAGATAAGTGTCTCCAGTTTCAGTGATTTTTGTAGTTCGTTCAAGTCATTGGCAGCAGAGAACTGGAAGGAAAGGCGGCCAAAGGAGGAATTGGCTTTGGGGGTGACCAGTGAGATATACCTGCTGGACCGCGTGCTACGGGTAGGTGCTGCTTTGGTTACCAGCGAGCTGAGATAAGGCAGGGCTTTACCAAGCAGGGACTGCCAGTGGGTCTGGCGACGAGTATGTAGCGAGGGCCAGCCGGCTAGAGCAAATCTCTATTTCAGACACAGCCCCAATTTCATCCATCCTCCCCAACTCTTCCTTTACTTTGGCAATAAAGGGATAGGCACACGGCGGGGGGTGGTAAGGGCATAGAGGACCGCATCCTCTTTCAGGCGGATTTTGTATTTCACAAGGCAAGTCAGTTAAGAACAAATTCTTATTTACAATGACGGCCTACCCCGGCCAAACTGACAATGTCAGTGGTTTCACCCTGATCCTGTTTGCGCACATTAAACCTAGCTCTGCTCTCTCAAATATAATCTGACACCATGCATTATCATCTAAAATAAGGAGTCACGACAACGAGGTTCTAGCTTCAGCACATTTACTAGCTTAGTCTGCGCATGTCATACATAGGTACGGATACCCACAATGGCCATCCTACTAGTTTTTATGTGCTAAAACAGCAAGGATTTCCTTCTTACTAAATCCAATTCTAAACTACTTTCACCAGGTCATCTAACTTAGGCATTTCAATGGTGGTGCGCACAGCAACAGGGACCCAAGGGAGACATTTCCCAAGGGAGACACTTCCAAGATGGCGTAGCAGTCGGACGTGTATTTTGTCTTGTCCCCGTCCTGTCCTGTGTAAATATCGTCTTTATAATATTTTTATATATTTTCTTCACATATCTTTTTATATGTGCTCTCTAAAATTCAACTTCAAAACACTCTCTGGTGCGGATCTGTGTTTTTTATTTTATTTTATTTTTGAATCTGGAGTCACCCAACAAATGCTAGCTAACTTCACTAGCTAACGTTAGTATTTAGCTTACTATTGATAGCGGGCATCAGCTAACCTTCAGCTCGGATAGGCTCTCTCGTTCCTCGTATAACAGGACTCAACATTTTTATTTATTTTTCTCTCCATATCCCCGGATTCCTACCGCAAGTTGGACATTTTTCAACTGGATCTTGCAGCTAGCTAGCTGCTACCTGAGTGCCATTGGCTAACGTCGGTCCTGGATCAATACACCAATTAGCCTGAAGCTAGCCTTTGCTCAATTCATCAACTCCTATCCGGACCCGCTTCTTCTGCCGGTGTGGAGCCCTACCGGGCCTTCTCAAGTGGACTACCAACGTTTTCTGCCCGAGGGAGATATTTCAACCGGCCCTCCGACGCGACGTCACCTGAACGCCCATCAGCTAACTGCGGCCTGCTAACGTTTTGCTGTCCAGAGCATATCGGCTGCTAGCTAATCAGGTCCATCGGACAATTTCTTGGGACACTATTACCTATTTGTGCCATCTGGCCTGGTCCCCTTCACCACACGGAACCCCATCGACCCATCACGACTTGGTCTACCGACGGAAACGCACGAGGAGGCTATAAACAGACTTCCTCCGTCTTTGTTAGCCGGCCTGTTAGACTTTGCTAGCTTGTGGTCCCTGGCTAGCTGTCTGAAACGCCGTGTCCCCCGCCAGCCTCACTACTAACTTGACCCTTATGTTCACTAGACTAAGCATGCCTCTCCTCATTGTCAATATGCCCTGTCCATTGCTGTTCTGGTTAGTGTTTATTGCCTTATTTCACTGTAGAGCCTCTAGCCCTGCTCAATATGCCTTATCCAACCTATCAGTTCCACCACCCACATATGCGATGACATCACCTGGTTTAAATGCTTCTAGAGACAATATCTCTTTCATCACCACCCAATGCCTAGGTTTACCTCCACTGTATTTACGTCCTACCATACCATTGTCTGTACATTATGCCTTTAATCTATTTTATCACCCCCTGAAACCTGTTATTTTTACTCTCTGCTCAGAACGTCCTAGACGACCAGTCATTATAGCCTTAAGCCGTACCCTTATCCTACTCCTCCTCTGTTCCTCTAGTGATATAGAGGTTAATCCAGGCCCTGCAGTGCCTAGCTCCACTACTATTCCCCAGGCCCTCTCATTTGTTGACTTCTGCAACCGTAAAAGCCTTGGTTTCATGCATGTCAACATTAGAAGCCTCCTCCCTAAGTTTGTTTTATTCACTGCCCTAGCACACTCTGCCAACCCGGATGTCCTAGCCGTGTCTGAATCCTGGCTTAGGAAGACCACCAATAACACTGAAATTTCCATCCCTAACTATAACATCTTCAGACAAGATAGAACGGCCAAAGGGGGCGGTGTTGCTATCTATTGCAGAGATAGCCTGCAGAGTTCTGTCTTGCTTTCCAGGTCTGTACCCAAACAATTTGAACTTTTACTTTTAAAAATCTGCCTTTCTAGAAACAAGTCTCTCACCGTTGCCGCTTGCTATAGACCACCCTCTGCCCCCAGCTGTGCTCTGGACACCATATGTGAACTGATTGCCCCCCATCTATCTTCAGAGTTCGTGCTGCTAGGTGACCTAAACTGGGACATGCACCCCGGCCATCCTACAATCTAAGCTTGATGCCCTCAACCTCACACAAATCATAATTGAGCCTACTAGGTACAATCCCAAAGCCGTAAACACGGGAACCCTCATAGATGTAATCCTAACTAACTTGCCCTCCAAATACACCCCTGCTGTTTTCAACCAAGATCTCAGCGATCACTGCCTCATTGCCTGCATCCATAATGGGTTTGCGGTCAAACGATCTCCCCTCATTACTGTTAAACGTTCCCTAAAACACTTCAGCGAGCAGGCCTTTCTAATTGACCTGGCCAGGGTATCCTGGAAGGATATTGACCTCATCCCGTCAGTAGAGGATGCCTGGTTATTCTTTAAAAGTGCCTTCATCACCATCTTAAATAAGCATGCCCCATTCAAGAAATTTAGAACCAGGAATAGATATAGCCCTTGGTTCTATCCAGACCTGACTGCCCTTGACCAGCGCAAAAACATCCTGTGGCGTTCTGCATTATCATCGAACAGCCCCCGTGATATGCAACTTTTCAGGGAAGTCAGGAACCAATATACGCTGGCAGTTAGGAAAGCCAAGGCTAGCTTTTTCAAGCAGAAATTTGCCTCTTGTAACACAAACTCCAAAAGGTTCTGGGACACTGTTAAGTCCATGGAGAATAAGAGCACCTCCTCCCAGCTGCCCACTGCATTGAGGATAGGAAATACTGTCTCCACCGATAAACCCACAATAATTGAGAATTTCAATAAGCATTTTTCTACGGCTGGCCATGCTTTCCACCTGGCTACCCCTACCCCGGTCAACAGCCCTGCACCCCCCTCAGTAACTCGCCCAAGCCTCCCCCACTTCTCCTTCTCCCAAATCCAGTCAGCTAATGTTCTAAAAGAGCTGCGAAATCTGGACCCCTACAAATCGGCCGGGCTAGACAATCTGGACCCTTTCTTTTTAAAATGATCTGCCGAAATTGTTGCAACCCCTATTACTAGCCTGTTTAACCTCTCTTTCGTGACGCCTGAGATTCCCAAAGACTGAAGGCAGCTGCGGTCATCCCTCTTCAAAGGGGAGACACTCTTGACCCAAACTGCTACAGACCTATATCCATCCTACCCTGCCTTTCTAAGGTCTTTGAAAGCCAAGTTAACAAACAAATTACCGACCATTTAGAATCCCACCGTACCTTCTCCGCTATGCAATCTGGTTTCAGGGCTGGTCATGGGTGCACCTCAGCCACGCTCAAGGTCCTAAATGACATCATATCCGCCATCGATAAGAGACATTATTGTGCAGCCGTTTTCATTGATCTGGCCAAGGCTTTCGACTCTGTCAATCACCTCATCCTTATCGGCAGACTCGACAGCCTTGGTTTCTCAAATGACTGCCTAGCATGGTTCACCAATTACTTCTCTGATAGAGTTCAGTGTGTCAAATCAGAGGGCCTGTTGTTCGGGCCTCTGGCAGTCTCCATGGGGGTGCCACAGGGTTCAATTCTTGGGCCGACTCTCTTCTCTGTATACATCAATGATGTCGCTCTTGCTGCAGGTGAGTCTCTGATTCACCTCTATGCAGACGACACCATTCTGTATACTTCCGGCCCCTCTTTGGACACTGTGTTAACTACCCTCCAGACGAGCTTCAATGCCATACAACTCTCCTTCCGTGGCCTACAACTGCTCTTAAACGCAAGTAAAACTAAATGTATGCTCTTCAACCGATCGCTGCCCGCACCTGTCCCCCCTTCCAGCATCACTACTCTGGATGGTTCTGTCTTAGATTATGTGGAAAACTACAAATACCTAGGTGTCTGGTTAGACTGTAAACTCTCCTTCCAGACTCACATCAAACATCTCCAATCTAAAATTAAATCTAGAATTGGCTTCCTATTTCGCAACAAAGCTTCCTTCACTCATGCTGCCAAACATACCCTCGTAAAACTGACCATCCTACTGATCCTCGACTTCGGTGATGTAATTTACAAAATAGCCTCCAATACTCTACTCAACAAACTGGATGCAGTCTATCACAGTGCCATCCGTTTTGTTACCAAAGCCCCATATACCACCCACCACTGCGACCTGTACGCTCTCGTAGGCTGGCCTTCGCTTACACTCGTCGCCATATCCACTGGCTCCTGGTCATCTACAAGTCCCTGCTAGGTAAAGTCCCGCCTTATCTCAGCTCGCTGGTCTCCTTAGCAGCACCAACCCGTAGCACGCGCTCCAGCAGGTACTGTATATCTCACTGGTCACCCCCAAAGCCAATTCCTCCTTTGGCCGACTCTCCTTCCAGTTCTCTGCTGCCAATGACTGGAACGAACTTCAAAAATCTCTGAAACTGGAGACACTTATCTCCCTCAACAGCTTTAAGCACCAGCTGTCAGAGCAGCTCACAGACCACTGTACCTGTTTATAGCCCATCTGTAAATAGCCCAACCAACTACCTCATCCCCTACCGTATTTATTTATTTATCTTGTTCCTTTGCACCCCAGTTTTTCTACATTGCACATTCATCTACTGCACATTTTTACCATTCCAGTGTTAAATTGCTATATTGTAATTACTCTGCCACCATGGCCTATTTATTGTGTTACCTTCCTTATCCTACCTCATTTGCACTCTTTGTATATAGATTCGTTTTTATTTTCTACTGTGTTATTGATGTTTTGTTTTACTATGTGTAACTCTGTGTTGTTGTATGTGTCGAACTGCTTTGCTTTATCTTGGCCAGGTCGCAGTTGTAAATGAGAACGTGTTCTCAACTTGCCTACCTGGTTAAATAAAGGTGAAATAAAATAAAAATAAATAAACATGAACTTAACCAAATCCCCTACATTAATCTTGAAATATAACTCAGTTTATTCTCCAAATTTACTTAATTTTCAAAATATTTGGGGGGGTTTATTCTCAAAGTTTTACAACTTTATTCTCTAAATATTTCCACTTTTTTTAAAGTAATATCATGCAAAAAATTATAATTCAAGAACCAACACCCATCTCAGTTTTTTTTTCTCTTCACTTGGCCCTAATACTCTTCCATAGTTTTGAAATGCCTCCCTTTGTTCTCCAGCAGACTGATTATCAGTAATTTAAATACAACTGAGCCCATTCAGCAGACTGCTTTCAACTTACTGACTCACTACTCCTCACAAGTGAGTTTTATTGATAGATACAGTGCATTCAGAAAGTATTCACCTTGACTTTTTCCACATTTTGTTACGTTACAGCCTTATTCTAAAATGGATTAAATAAAAAAATCCTCATTAATCCACACACAATACCCCATAATGACAAAGTGAAAACAGGTTTTTAATACATATTAGCAAATGTATAAAAAAATTAAAACAGAAATAACTTATTTACATAAGTATTCAGACCCTTTGCTATGAGACTCGAAATTTAGCTCAGGTGCATCCTATTTCCATTGATCATCCTTGAGATGTTTATAACACTTGATTGGAGTCCACCTGTGGTAAATTCAACATGATTTCGAAAGGCACACACCTGTCTATTGTTGGTCAATTTCTTCAACAAATGACCAGGTCTATATAATTATCAAACATACATTAGTAATGGAAAGAAAACACAGACTCTTTGTTTAAGTATTACAATTATCCTTTAGTAATTCAATTGTAGGCAGAAGTTGGTACAGAGTACAGTATATGATAACTCTTCCCAGGTTCTGCAAAATGTCTAAGACATCCTGTAACTCATATAGCCTCTCCCAGTCCTCCTTGCATGAGTTTCCAGAGCAACAATTTTTTTATAAATCTAACCTCCCCCTGACAGCAGAAACCATCTTATCAGCAATTAAAAGCTCAGAAGTGGGTTTGACCAAAACTTGACCTTTCATCACAAGTATAGGGTCATAACAAGGTGAATGAGTCCAAGCATCTTCTGACAGGTGGCTGTTTTCATCAGGCCTGCAACAGCCTTGTGTTCTCAGAACCTCAGATAGCCAGGTGGGGCCGGAAGAGGATGTATGAACGTAGGCGCTTTCCGCCTTCTGATAATGTGTGAAGGGCGCAACACTCATAACAGATGATAAAACACACACAGAGGTCAAGTAGAAGAGGAGACCTTACAGTTTATCATAACACAATTTATTAACCCTTTAAAAGGTATGAGGCCTTGGTTTAACACTCTTCACTATATTAAGTCCCACAGCTGACAATGCATGTCAGAGCAAAACCCAAGCCATGAGGTCAAAGGAATTGTCCGTAGAGCTCCGAGAGGGATTGTGTCGAGGCACAGATCTGGGGAAGGGTACCAAAATATTGCTTCAGCATTGAAATTCCCCAAGAACACAGTGGCCTCCATCATTCTTAAATGGAAAGAAGTTTGGAACCACCAAGATTCTTCCTAGAGCTGGCCACCCGGCCAAACTGAGCAATCAGGGGAGAAGAGCCTTGGTCAGGGAGGGGACCAAGAACCTGATGGTCACTTACAGAGCTCTAGAATTCCTCTGTGGAGATGGGAGAACCTTCCAGAAGGACAACCATCGATGCAGCACTCCACTAATCAGGCTTTTGTGGTAGAGTGGCCAGACGGAAGACACTCCTCAGTAAAAGGCACATGACAACCTGCTTGGAGTTTACCAAAAGGCAACTAGAAACTCTCAGACAATGAGAAACAAGATTCTCTTGTCTGATGAACTCTTTGGCATCACATCTGGAGGAAACCTGGCACCATCCATGCAGTGAAGCATGGTGGTGGCAGCATTATGCTGTGGGGATGTTTTTCAGTGGCAGGGATTGGGAGACTGGTCAGGATCGAGGCAAAGATGAACGGAGCGAAGTACAAAGAGATCCTTGATGAAAATCTGCTCCAGAGCACCCAGGACCTCAAACTGGGGCAAAAGGTTCAACTTCAAACAGGACGACCCTAAGCACACAGCCAAGACAATGCAGGAATGGCTTCGGGACAATATCCTCAGCCAGAGCCCAGACTTGAACCCGATTGAACATCTCTGGAGAGACCTGAAAATAGCTGTGCAGCAACGCTCCACATCCAACCTGACAGAGCAGAAAGGGAGAAACTCCCCAAATACAGGTGGGCCAAGCTTGTAGACTCGATGCTGTAATCGCTGCTAAAGGTGCTTCAACAAAGTACTGACTAAAGGGTCTGAATACTTGTGTAAATGTCATTTTTCTAAAAATATATATATACATTTGCAAAAAAAAAGGCAGTTTTTTTGTCATTATGGGGTATTGGGTGTAGATTGATGAGGGGAAAAAAACTATTTAATATATTTTTTAATAAGGCTGTAACACAATAAAATGTGAAAAAAGTCAAGGGGTCTGAATACTTTCCAAATATTTTGTAAAGTATTCAGTTAATAGAAAGCACCAACCACATAAATATCTTTATCTGCTACCTGGATTTTAAAGTGGCAATATGTTACTTTTTGGAGCGACCTGACCAAATTCACATAGAAATGTGAGTTATAGATCTATCATTCTATTTGAAATCAAGTATTTTCTATGCTTCCTGTTAAAACCTCTCAAAGATCCGCCCCTTTTTTTAAAAGAATTGCTTAAAATTACATACCCAAATCTGACTGCCTGTAGCTCATGCCCTGAAGCAAGGATATGCGTAGTCTTGGTACAATTTGAAACAAAACACTTTGGAGTTTGTGGAAATGTGAAAGGAATGTAGGAGAATACAACACAATAGATCTGGTAAAAGATAATACAAAGAAAAAACCAACCGTTATTTTGTATTTTTTTTGTACCATCATCTTTGAAATGCAAGAGAAAGGCCATAATGTATTATTCCAGCCCAGGTGCAATTTAGATTTTGGCCACTAGATGGCAGCAGTGTATGTGCAAAGTTTTAGACTGATCCAATGAACCATTACATTTCTGTTCAAAATGTTGTATCAAGACTGCCCAAATGTGCATAATTTGTTTATTAATAACTTTTCATGTTCAAAATTGTGCACTCTCCTCAAACAATAGCATGGTATTTTCTCACTGTAATAGCTGCTGTAAATTGGACAGTGCAGTTAGATTGACAATAATTTAAGCTTTCTGCCAATATCAGATATGTCTATGTCCTGGGAAATCTTCTTGTTACTTACAACCTCATGCTAATCACATTAGCCTATGTTAGCTCAACTGTCCTGTGGACGGGACACCGATCCCGAAAAATTACGTTTTGTTTTTGACTTTTACTTTTGGTTTTATACACCAGCTGATACAACAATATGTTTGCTTATAGATGGTACAATGATTCTCTACACTATACTACCTTATTTTGTCACATGAAGGGAAATTAGGCAAGCTATCAAAGTTTTAGCAACCAGGAAATGGTGGAGTGATTTCTGCATAGTGCAACTTTAAGGGACCTTAATATAAAGTGTTACCATTAGTGTTAGTCGTCAATTGTTAACTGGCATTACATCAGCAGTCACTGCCTGTGATTCTACTACAGGAATATAGTCATTATTGTACACTACAGTGAGCTGTGGGTAAAGGCTGGCAACATTAATGGTTTCCATGAAAATGTAAAAGCAAGCAAATGTTGCCATTAGGTTTGAAAAATGCAATCGTAAGGGCTTAGCATAATGATAGCGATACAATAGAAAGGAATTTGCTGTAAAATATATAGTTAAACTGTTGCTAAAAACATGCACTTCAGTGTAGACATTCCGAGTGCACCTATGAATGATTGTGTACCATTCAGAGCTAAAAATAAGCCCAAAACTATTGGGGTAATACAAAAAGTGATTTCCCCACTAAAGTCTCACTCAGTTAGCAGTCAAGTTCCATTCCAGCTTCAGAGCCAACCAGCCCTATCTGAAGCACTTTTCAAATGATGGGGGAAGCCGCCAACGCTTGTGTGCATGCTTTCCTCTCAAGCCAAGCGGCTGAAAGGGATTCCTCCATGTTGGTTAGCTAGTTTTAAACAACATGATGTGAAAAGTTTCTTTCTAAAATGCTATATATCCATTTTCAGAAATATTGGTAAATTAGCTTTTATTGTTTAAATAAGGTATGAAAGAGATTGGTGTGTTTTTTTCACTGTCTAATCATGGCATGGAGTTGATCAAAAATCTATCACTTGATGGTTTCATAAATTCTATATATCCGCCTCACTCAGAGAAATAAGTAGTACTGCTAGGTTTTATACAGTCAAATGTAATAAATAACTTCATAAAGAAATGTAAATGTAAATGTCAATATTTAAAAAGTAATATGAGATCTGTATGTAAAACATTTACATTTGTAATTTTAGTCATTTACAGATGCTCTTAGCCAGAGCACCTTACAGTTAGTACATTTGTCTTAAGATAGCTAGGTGAGACAACTTTATATCGCAGTCAAATATACGAACATTCCATTCCAGCTAAACAATGGATATAAAGCATTTTTGCAACAACAACAAAAAATCTAATTTGAACACATCTAAATCTCTATTATTAAAAAAATCTGAAAACAGTAATATTTTACACACACATTAAGGTACCCATAAGCAATCATTTCTGATGAAAAAACACAAATGTAAACTAATAGAAATAGCATTTTGGAAATACACTCCTACTCAATTTGTACTGCTCCCAAAAGTTATTAAACTTTCACTGCCCAAGCCAAGCACCACGAGCCGTGTCGCTTGATGAACCAACCGCCAGCGTTTTGCTGCCCAACTTCGATTTAAAATAGATGGGCCTCCCATTGTCTGAAAAGCCCTTCAGGGTTAGCTCCTATGAGCACGGTTCCCTCCTGTCACATCACTGCTATGATCACCTGATGTCTTAGTCTGCCCTGTGGTCATTCGCTGTGAATTCACCACTACTACTGTAGGCTACATCTGTGGAATGGGAGGGAAAATACAACACCAAAAGACCATACAGATTTACTACATCTCCAGGAGATAAGATGGAAATCTGTTTACATTTCCTTCAAAGTGATCCTACAGACAGAGCAATTCATACTTTTCTTTCTCTTTCTCTTTCTTTCTCTTGTTGCTATAAGATACCTACCTGCATATGTCTTATAACTACCCAAGCCATCAGAAATTGAGCATATCTGTAGAAATACCTATCTTGATAGAAAAGCACTAGTACATCGGCACTATTATAGGCCTACTTTAGCGTGGCCTCTTGGCCAGTTAAAACAGTTTCCGAAATGGGGTTTAAAGGGGGCTCTTCATAAATATGTCAGCTGTTGCTCAGTTTGAATAAATGTAATTAACAAGCTCTGCTAAATTAATCAACTTCCAAAAGCAAATCAGATAGACATAATCAATAATACTTTAGAGAACGGGAAGGGAACCCAGGTCTCCAGTGTGAAAGGCAAACACCCTACGCATTGAGCCAATAGGATTAACACACTTGGTGGGAATTGTAACGTGATTCATATAGCGAGGATTGCTAAACTCCCCCCTCTGAAAAGGAAGGCAAACACCCAGTGCATCTTGCCAATAAACCATATGAACCACAGGGGCTTTCGTTATCTATTAATTTTAATCTCCTTTTAAATGTTTGTGACTTGTGCACAGTATGATGGATGTTCTTGCATTTAGCTAGATATTGACTCGAAGCATCCAAAGTCACTGAAGTGTGATGATGTGTGACGCAGTGTTATCCATCCTGTCAACCCCGGACACAGGGTCACAATTTGGGGCATGACAAAGCCTGTGAAAACAGTCATTGACAACATTCCCTACAGTCAAGCTCCATGCTCTGTAACGTTACATCAGTGTCTCTACACTACACTATCTACACTATTTCACCCCTCAACAGTTCCCCTGATTGAATTTTAGACTTCTTGTGGTTGTTTCTACCTCTATTTGAAGTTGTGTATGGCTCCAAAGCTTTGTGCTACTGTGCTGTTCAAATCTCAAAGGCACCAGAGTTCTCTCCACAAGCATCGATAGGACTGCTCTGTTTGTGAAGTTTCCTCTGGTCTAGATCCTGTGGTCTGACAATCTCTTGATTTATTGGAGTATCTGTTCTGTGTTTTCCTATTTTCTGGGCCTGAGTGGGAGGCCTTTTACTTTGGGCATGCCAGACTCTCCAAAACCGTCACCTCGGGAGCCGCTCCCTAAGAAGTTAGGGGGCAGTATTTTGAAGTTGGCGACAAGTTGAAAAACGTGCCCAAAGTAAACTGCCTGTTTTCTCAGGCCCAGAAGCTAGGATATGCATATAATTAGTATCTTTGGATAGAACACACTCTGACGTTTCTAAAACTGTTAAAATAATGTCTGTGAGTATAACAGAACTGATATGGCAGGCAAAACCCCGAGCAAAATCCATCCGGGACGTCTGAATCAGTCATGTCACACTGTTTTCAATAGGCCAGCTATTCAAAGCCTCATAGTTTAACCCACAGATTGCAGTTTCTATGACTTCCACTAGATGTCAACAGTCTTTAGAAAAAGGTTGGAACGTTCAATCATGAAAATCAAGGGAGTAAGACCACTAGTTCCTGGGTTCACGTCAAGTGTACTATTTTGGATTTTGCGCGTAACAGGGAATACGTGCTCAGGTGTTTTTCTCTTCTATTCAGCAGGTTATATTCCGTCTGAAATATTATAGTGTATATTCATTTTAGGGTATCTGAGTATTGATTACAAATGCTGTTTGACTTTTTTTGGTGAACTTTATGGGTACTTTTGGGATATCGTTTGTCTGCATGGATGAAAGCCTTTGGGCAGGTGGATTACTGAACAAAACGAGCCAACCAAATGGAGCTATATGGATATAAAGAACTTTATCGAACAAAAGGACCTTTCATTGTGTAACCTGGACGCTTGGGTATGCCATCAGAGGAAGATCATCAAAGGTAAGCGATTGATTTTATGCTATTTTTGAGTTTTGTGACACCTCTGCTGGTTATGTTATTATACTAATTCAGTTTTTGAGTGGGGTGCTGTCCTCAGACAATCAAATGTTCTGCTTTCGCCGTAAAGCCTTTTTGAAATCTGATAATGCTGTTAGATTAAGAAGGAAAGAAATTCCACAAATTTACTTTTAACAAGGCATACCTGTTAACCTCTTAGGGATAAACAACGCGCTAGCGGGCCGCTCCCGACACTAGCGGGCCGCTCCCGGTGAAATGTAAGGCGCCAAATTCAAAATCCAAAAGTTGAATTATTAAACATTCATCAATATACAAGTGTTGCATAGTCATCAAAAGCTCTGATTCTGATCTGAGCTACCTTGACTATTTCCTGTTCCTATTCGTTCTGCTCAGGGCTACAGCTTCCAAACTCTGTATAAAGACTGTTGACATCTAGTGGAAGGCATAGGTACTGCAGTCTAGGAGCTGGTTTTCTCCAGAAATGTCTCTGGTTTTTGCCTGCTATATTAGTTCTGGTATACTCACATACCTGAGTGGCAGGCATTTTACTTTGGGCACGCCAAACTCTCCAAAACCGTCACCTCTGCTGCCTCTCCCTAAGAAGATAAGAGCTCAAATAAATCACTTACCTTTCGAAGATCTTCTGCTGAGGGCATCCCAAGTGTCCAACGAATACATCCAATGGTTCTTTTGTTAGAAAAAGTAATTTATTATATCCATAAATCTCCGTTTGGTTGGCACGTTGTGTTCAGAAAATCCACCGTCAAGTCGCCCATTAAACCATGAAGAGAACCCGTTCAAATTATACCTATCAACTTTGTCCAATCAAATCAAACATCTTTTTTAATGTATCCTTAGGTATACTTTTATGTATATTTACTATAATATTTAAACCGGATTATAGCCTGAACGATAGGAAAGGAAAAAAAACACAGAGCGAGTTTCCGGGGTCCACTTCTAAATTCTTCTTCTATTGGCTTCTAATTCAACCTAACGTCATGAAACCCTGTCTAAAGACTGTTGACATCCAGTGGAAGCCATAGGTACTGCAGTCTAAGTCCTACATAACAGTCTAAGTCTCTAAATAGTTAATTGAAATGCATTCCAGGTGACTTCCTCATGAAGCTGGTTGAGAGAATGTCAAAAGTATGCAAAGCTGTCATCAAGGCAAAGGGTGGCTACTTTGAAGAATCTAAAATATATTTTGATTTGTTTAACACTTTTTTGGTTACTACATGATTCCATATGTGGTATTTCAGAGTTTCTATGTCTTTGCTACTATTCTACAATTTAGAAAATAGTGCAAATAAAAATAATCCCTTGAATGAGTAGGTATTCTAAAACATTTGACCGGTAGTGTATGAGGCAGGATAATTGTTTTTGCCACTACAGCTGTGAAGGAATAGATTCCAAAGGATACTTAAGAAAAAGGGAAAACAGAAGGTAGATTTGTGTCAGGCTCTTGTGTAGCTGGTGCATGAAGTCAGGCGCAGGAGAACCGTACTGAGTGAGCAAAAAACTTTACTCAAACCAATATAAATGCAAAACGCTAAACGCGTAAATACAAAATAACCATGCCAAACACAAAACAGGCGAGGCATATAAGAAATGCACCAGAGGGAAAGAAACGGCTTCACAATAAACAATCACACACAAGGACATGGAGGGAAATACACAACAGATAATGATTGGGAATGCAAACCAGGTGTGTGAAAAAACAAGACAAGACAAATGGAAAATGAAAAGTAGATCGGTGATGATTAGAAGACCGGTGACGTCAACCGCCGAATGCCGCCAGAACGAGGAGGGGAACCGACTTCAGTCAAAGTTGTGACAATTTGAACTGTTGTGGGAGTATCCTCACACCGGTCGCAAATTATTTAGGAGATTCTCCTCACACAGGGTGCACTATTCATGTTTAGGATTGTCCTATTTGTAAGGATGTGTTATTCTGAAGATTCCTACACATTGGACAACAAAGTAAAGCCACCTTAATCCCCATCTAACAACAAGCACTAATCTATATCTATATGTGCCTAATTTTCCACATACCAATCACAACATGACTTCAATCTTACATAGAAGCAATATCTGCTTTATTTACACAATCATCTTTGCATGCCAGAAGAAAGTTGTTATTCAGATTTGATTAAATAACATTGAAGGTGCTCTATGAAATCAAAGACCTCGTGTTCCCTGTGACAAATGTCTACGCACATTATTCCACTTGCTTTCCAATTGTATTTTTTTTCAATCCACATTTTTCCTGAAATACAATAGAATTCACATTTGTCAATGTGGTAAAGAGACAATTGTTTCCCTCAGACAGCAAATTACACCCACAAGATGCTCAGCGAATCAATTGCCTGGGCCCGCAAAATAGTGTAGTTTTCACACAGAGAAACAGTGAAAAGGATGCTCTACGGAAATGGGTAAAAATAATAATTGAGTGCTGTTGTAGGCTACTAGAGTAACTTCAGTATGATTAGTGGGTAAAATACTCCCTTCAATTTGGCATTGATTGGATTAGCTGATGCCGTGTGTTCATCAATCATAATGCATGGCCGTAACTACCCATTGTACAAAAATTCCTCCTTGATACTGCTTTTGTTGTAATGACATTAAATCAATTAACTCTTTCCAAATAGGACCATACAGTATTCTGCCAGCTTGCTAAATGTTCAGTATAAATGCTGAATAAGGAGGAATAGATATGGAAGGGATGATGTACTCTGGAATTTCTGGTTTTGCTGAACTGTTGGGCATTAGCGCAGACTCTTGACAGGTGTAGCAATTGAATGGGATGGGGGCGGAGGAATAGAAAAAAAGAGAGTGAGGGAGAAGGAGAGTTCTATTTGATTGCCATGCAAGATCTCTAAAAAAACCTTTTTTTTTGTTGTAAGAGACATTCTATGATGTAAAAGTAGTATGAAATCATAATTAATGTACACCATTTAGCAGTTAGCTACTAAACATCCTCCTCTTCATCAGAACATCTGAACACCACTGGACTAACTCTCGCCTCACTTTGAATAAAAAGGGGTGCTGAGGGATTCCAGTCCGCTGAACACGCTCATCACTCTTGAAATCGATTGGCCCTTCCTCAGGTCCATGCAGATTGTCAGACCATCCCCCTCATCCTCAAGCTGTCACTGGCAATGATTGAGCTTTTGAGTGCACCCAGACTGGCTAGCCTCCCGTATTCCCATCTCTCTCTCTCTCTCTCTCTCTCTCTCTCTCTCTCTCTCTCTCTCTCTCTCTCTCTCTCTCTCTCTCTAAAGGAAGAGAAAAACACAAGACCTTGGTGGTGAACTGCATAAATGATGCAGCCCTGTCATAAGCGATAGCTCTGGATAAGAATCACTGAGACAGAGTGGGTAAACAGCAGCGCTAGAGAACGGTGCATGAAGGTGCATGCTTTTTTCAGTACACTAAAAATATTAGTACAGCTGGCTGAATTTTCTCCCAATAACATTACATAACATGTAGTTGGAGAATACAAATGTTTGACAAGTATACATTGTTCTTATGCTTACAACCAAATTGGGAAAAATTGGGCCTGAGGATTGCAGAGTTTGGTTCCACTTGACGGAGTTAGGATTTGTTCACACTACGGCACTCTGTATTCATAAGGTGAGCAGAGCATTCCTCAAGTGTGCAGAGATATTGCTGACTCGTAATTTATCAGAGCTAGCTCTTGCCACAGAACAGAAATGAGGTGTGGTCATATGATTAAGCTAACGCTCGCTTACATGGTCTCCTCCATGGTATAGGGCCTTCAGCAGCACACAAATCAGCGGGCAGACTGTAATGGGAATTTTAATGTTTGTGCTTTTCTTATAATTCATTTCAGTGTTCTATTCGTGTGCTGTTCTATAAACCAATTTCTGTGTTCATGCAAGTGGCTGACTGTACAAATCACACCTATCAGTAGCTGCAATTTGGCAGTACGCCCAGACCGTGTTTTGTGAACGAACAAAAGATATCTCAGTTTCACGGTCATAGCTTAGAGAGGAGAAGCCTCGTGAGGTGTTGGTCTGTCACATGTTATGAAACAGTATTGGTCGTTCACATGAATGAAACAACACGGTAATGATGAATAATTATGCTAAATCATGCAAATATAACTTGTGTATAGCCGTATATAAGACAACTGCTGGGTCTGCCCAAGGAGAGCTCCTGATTGACATGTGTACCATGGTGAATTGAGTTGGTTGGAACCTCTCCAGCGTGCTGACAATAAACAATGATTCATTTAAGATTGACTTCGTGTGTCCCTGTGTAAGAATTTTCCCATAACAGGACGGAAGCCCATCTTTCACTCCTAGCAAAGTGGTTATTTTGTAGTAAATGTGGAGCGACAGGTAATTTGTGCTCATGGAATATGAGCCTCAGTCTGTCTTGGGTGATTTAACAGAGCATGAGAATGCCTCTTTCCTCAGCTCTGCCAGTCAGGACCGTGGAAATATACCAGTCATTTCCAATTGTCATTTTCTTATTACCACCTACCTCATATGTCCAGTTATATTATCATTCTTATATTACCAGGATGTACTGTAAGTAGCACCATCTCACCCCAGCCAATCTCTCAGTGCTAACATGACACCTAGCCCATCAATCTGTCCCTGCTGCTCATTCACCCTGGTTGTCACTACAGACATCTGCCTGCAGCCGTATACACTGCCCTGGCGCCTCGCACACCCCTGCACACTTACCACGTGCATGTACATGCATGCGCGCACACACACACACGCACGCACGCACGCACGCACACACACACACACACACACACACACACACACACACACACACACACACACACACACACACACACACACACAGCAAGAGGTGTTTCATTAACTTTTTCCTTCAATTACTGTAATGACAAATCATGTTGTTTTCGCTCAGTATAAATGGCTACAATTTGTAGGGCCATAGGAGTGAGACAAAAAGTCAATGTTTAGACCAATTGTAATGAGGATAGTCTGAGAGATTAAGTCATTTTGTTCAGGAGCCAAACTGTACAGTATAGCTGTTTCAGTGATTCTGTAATGACGCTGTATGAAATATCGGGAACAATTCTTATAAATCATCCTAGATAAGATAGTGCTTAGAAGCAGTGAAGATATCTACAATTATTATGAGCGAGACATTTCTTCATTCAGCCATTATGTACTTTGGTTATTGCTGTAATGCAGTGTAATGACATCCACTCATCAAGAGTCTAATGACTTGTGTCTGTGCTCAGTAGGAAAGACATGGAGAAATACCTGTTATTATTTTAATTTGCAGTCAAAGGAAATGCAATTAGCAAGTAAGTAATGTCTAAGTGTTCATACTGATGTGATTTATTTTTAACTCTTGTCATTCATGATGAAAGCCCATTTTCACAAATGCTGTACTGTACCACCACTTCAAGGATGGAAACCAGCTAAATGCAATCAAGGACACTATTGATCTCTCAAACTTTCTGACTCATTTTAGAAGATGTTCTTGAAAGAAGTCACTATTGCATGTGTCACTTCGCTTCATTTTGAACATTAAATAATCACGCCAATCAAGAAACAAATGTTTAATGGCCAATCCCAAGGGCTATGTCCCAAATGACACCCTATTCCCTATAGTACACTACTTTTGAGCAGACCCCTATGGTCAAAAGCAGTGCACTACTGTGTTACAAGTGATGTGTGAGGACTGACTGAGTCATGTTGGTTGTTTCCACCAGTTATATGTGCTTGCGTCTGTGTGTGAAAACATAGTAGAGGCACTTAATCGAACCAGCGGAGCTAAGGGGTCTGTTCTGCATGGCGTGTCCTGATAGATGTACTCTGCTCTGTGCGGCGGCCTTGGCAGAGTAGGGAAGGGAATGTGTGGATTGAGGGCTAACGTTATGGCCTCAGAGCCAGTTTATAGGGCAGGAATCTAGCTGAGTGAAGAGCAATTTAACAGGATTCTGCTTCACTGAACCCATTGTTGTCATTAGAGGATGACTTCCATTGTTGACTTCCAAGTTCCATACCCCCTCACATGAGCCATCAACATGGGAAATCTTTCTGCACTTTCTGCACGCTCTAAGTGTGTGTGTGTGTGCACGCACGTGCATGCATGCATGTTTGTGTGTATGTGTCTACTGTATGTCCTCCAGGGTTAGGGTTAGAGATGCATAGCTGTATTCCCAGTCATATGAAATCAATAGATTAGGGCCTAATTCATTTCCTTATATGAACTGTAACTCAGTAAAATCTTTGAACTAGTTGAAAATGTATAGCTCACCTATATAGTCTACTATCAAATGTTTACAGTTTTTTACAGTCGCTAGGACACATTTCTCAATACTTAAGTCACTTTTTCAAAACTCTTCACACAGTTCTCCTAACCAACTTTCAGCTCGGCACAGCAGTTCATTTCACATTCAAAATGCACTAAAACTACCAAATCACTTCATACATGTTTCAAATCAACACATTCTTCCACAACACTAGCAAAGGTTGACAGCCAACAAACACACTTTGTCACCCACAAAACAATGACCTAAAAAACACTAACAACATGTAGCATTATACAATGTTTTCTTGTGTAAAACAAGGACACATCTCTGTTTATAATTCACTGCAATATATGTTACTGGAATGAATCAGACATGATGCAGAATGCTTCAATATATTTTATGTCTTTTATTTATTTTTATTTTTGCAGTGAGTAATTCCAAAATACAAGAGGTTGTATACACACCATCAACTGATACAGATACAATAGTAATGCTAATCTACTCGGTCTTCTCCATTTGGCCACAGGTTCTCATCCACATCACACCTTATGTCATCTAGGGCAATACACCTAGGAAAGAATCTTCTGGCATGCCTGATCCATCCCTGGCAATCTTCTGCTGAGATGTCCAGGCATCCAGCATTCATTGCATCCAGGAGGGACATTTGATCATGTGGATGGTGGTCATAAACCTTCCACCTCCATGAGGAAAATAATTCCTCTATGGGGTTGAGGAATGGAGAGTAAGGTGGGAGGAAAAGTGACACCATTCTGGGATGGGCTGCAAACCACTCAGTGACTGCACGGGAGTGGTGAAATGCCACATTGTCCCATACAATTATAAATGTTGGCTGATTTCTTCTCTCTGCATCCCTTTCCTCACCTAGCACAACCCTTCCATAGAGATCATGCAGGAACGCAAGGAGACGTTCAGTGTTGTATGGCCCAATTAGTGGTTTGTGTAACAGCAGTCCATCAGTGGATATTGCTGCGCACATTGTGATGTTGGCACCCCTCTGGCCCGGGACATCCACTGTGGCTCTCTTCCCAATCACATTCCTCCTCGTCGCCGTGTTTTGGCCAAGTTGAAACCCGCCTCATCCACAAAGATGAAAATGTGGGGTGTTTGCCTGCCTTCAATCTCCATGACTCTCTAAAATAAATCCACAAGGCAACATAAGCTCTTACAGTAGTAAACATTACCTAAAAATATGTCTTTGTGTGTGTTTGGTTTTGTTTAAAAACAGTTCTGTATTTTATTGTGATCTTACCTGGACATATTGGTTCCTGAGTTGCTTGACATGTTCATCAGAGTTCCTCTCAAAAGGCACAGTGTACAACTGTTTCATCCTGACCTGATGTTTTTTCAGGACTCTAGAAATAGTTGTTATGCTTACACTGTGAATATTTGCAAAAGTAACATTGTCTGCCAAGACTCTGTCTCGAATCTCAGTGAGTTTTATGCCATTGTTTCTGATGACCATATCAACAATGGCAGTTTCCTGCACATCAGTGAGCATCCTTCCTCTCCCACCTGTGTGAGGTAACCGTTGAGTCCTAAGCAGAAATTCAAAAGCAATTACACACAAGTCTATTTACTTCTGTAATGTGCAACTCAGTCATATGCCCTTGCAGAATACAAGTTACCTGTTGGTTTGCCGGAAAACTCTAACAATAGATGCCACTGTTGAGCGTTGCAAATTTGGCTGCACTCTGACCAGCTTCTCTCATTGAGAGACCATGATTTACTACATGATCAATTACAGTAGCTCTGATCTCATCTGAGACTACAGCTCTTGATCTTCCTCTTATTCTTCTTCCACCATGCATACGTATTCCTCGCCCCTCCCAGCCACTCTTCTTCCTCTTTCAGCCACTTCTCTATTTCTGGCTGGGTCCATGTTTACATCACAATACAAAACTATTCAGCAGTTGTCTCCTTTTGTAATGAAATTGAAAGAGTAACACCTGTGTAGATGTTCATCTACAATGAGAATCAGCTGTGGTTGGTCCAATTGTCCAATAGTTTTTATAGCATTTAATTTTAAGATTTAAAATATATTTCATTAAAATATTACTGTAGAAATGTAGCAAATTGCTGTCTTATTCAGTTTTGTATTATGTTATTGTTTTGAACATAAGTTTAACAGTTTTGAAAACAGTATATAAGCATGTGCAAATTGGCCTGTAGGTACACAGAGTTTTGGCGGTTGTTGTGTCGAAGTGAGAAAAGAGTTAATGTAATTTGAAAGATGTAGTCATTGAATGCATTTTGTGCCAAAGCAATGATAAATGATCCACAGTTTAGCCCACATATACTTCTGTTGTGCTCACTGTGTGAAGAGTTTTGAAAAAGTGACCTAAGTATTGAGAAATGTGTCCTAGCGACTGTAAAAAACTGTAATACACAGTATATGAGTAGTGAATCACAAAGATATGCTTTGAAAATACAGAATGAAACTTTTAAATGAAAATCAAACATATTTCTTGTTTTGCTAACACAAGTGGTCAAACACGTTTCTGAGAATGTGACAACATCGATTACATTTCCTTGAACTTTCTCCTTCCCTCCTTTGCTTTCCTGGCTCTTTCTTTCTTTCCTAACTCTTATTCTGAGTGACTTAAATTAGGGAGCGCATACATTGTACAACTGGTCCCCTGTGGGAATTGAACCCACAACCCTGGCGTTGCAAGTGCCATTCTTTCCTCCTTTCCTTTTCTAGCTCCCTTTAATTTCTTCCTTTCTTGGCTCGTTTTCAATCTTTCCTGTCCTTGTTAAATTTTCTTTCCTCCTTCCTAACTTCCGTTCCTAGTTAATTTTCCCAGGATCTGGGAAAGGAGGAGGGGAATGGAATCTAGGGAAGGAAAGGGAGCAATGAAAGGACAGGAGGGGAGGAAAGGAAAGGAATGAAAGATATCAAGGAAAGTAGGAAAGGAAGCTAGGAAAGTAAGAAAGGGATCTAGCAAAGGAGAGGAAAGGAAGCAAGGAAAGAATATGAGGAAAGATAGCTAGGAAAAAAAAGGAGGGGAGGAAAGGAAGAAAATAGATCAAGGTAAGGAAGCTAGGAAGAGAGAATAAAGAATCCGTCAAACGTGTGATTATTTGGCCCTTTTATGGCCCCCGGGGGGTGTACATCCTGTCCGGAAGTTCCCACGGCAGGGGGAGGGTGTTTATGGCCCTATAGCTACATCTGCCCCTTTGTAGCCTTAGTAGTTTATGGCCCTATACTTACATATGTCCCTTTGAAGTGATGCTTTGTATTTTATGAGCCTATACTTACATATGTCCCTTTGAAGTGATGCTTTGTATTTTATGGCCCTATAGTTAAATATGTCCCTTTGAAAATATGCCTTTGATTACATTAACTTCTTTGGGAGCAGCGCACGAGGTGACCGTTTTGGTGTGCCCAAAGTAAAATGCCTTCCATTCAGGCCCAGAAAATAGGATATGCACATATTTAGTACCATTGGATAGGAAACACTCTGAATTCTCTAAAAGTGTTAAGATTTTGTCTGTGAGTAAAACAGAATGGATATGGCAGGCGAAACCCCCGAGGAATTTCTGTCCTGGAAAAAGTGGTTTTGACACATTGCCTCATTTAGAACCCCTCCCTTATGAAAATGCCCTTATAAGGGCAAATGAATGCAGTACCTATCGCTTCCTCTGGATGTCAACAGTCTCGAGAAAGTGATTTGATTCTTCTTAGCTGCTTTTACAGCAGAGAAGAAGAGGAATAAGGAAGTGTACACATAGATGTCCTTTCAAGAAAATGCGCGTTCATGGCTTTCGCGCAAGCGCTGTGGTTTTTTCCTTTCTTATCGCCCAGTTTATATTCCGTTTGAAATATTATGCTATTTATACATTAACTTCTTTGGGAGCAGCGCACGAAGTGACCGTTTTGGAGACCCTGGCGTACCCAAAGTAAAATGCCTCCCATTCAGGCCCAGAAAATAGGATATGCACATATTTAGTACCATTGGATAGGAAACACCCTGAATTTTCTAAAACTGTTAACATTTCGTCTGTGAGTAAAACAGAACGGATATGGCAGGGGAAACCCCGAGGAATTTCTGTCTTGGAAAAAGTGGTTTTGACAGAGTGCCTCATTGGGAACCCCTCCCTTATGGAAATGCCCATATAAGGGCATATGAATGCAGTACCTATCGCTTCCTCTGGATGTCAACAGTCTCGAGAAAGTGTTCAGATTCATTTTAGATGCTTTTAGACCAGAGAAGAAGAGGAATCAGGAAGTGTCCCCACAGATGTCCTTTACAAGACAACGCGCGCTCACGCCAGGCACGTTCTTTGTTTTTTTCCTTTCTTATCGCCCAGTTTATATTCCGGTTGAAATATTATACAGTTCCTAAGGATACATTAAAAAGGATGTTTGATTGTTCTTGGACAAGTTTATAGGTATGAGTTGAACGAGTTCTCTTCACATTTCAATGGACGATTGGCGACTGTATTTTCTAGAGCAATGGACATTAGACCGGTGGACATTTGTCCTTTAGTCTGAAGTCCAAATTGGAGATTTTTGGTTCCAACTGCCGTGTCTTTGTGAGACACAGAGTAGGTGAATGGATGATCTCCACGTGTGGTTCCCACCGTGAAGCATGGAGGAGATGGTGTGATGGTGTGGGTGTGCTTTGATGGTGACACTGTCAGTGATTTATTTAAAATTCAAGGCACACTTAACCAGCATGGCTACCACATAATCCTGCAGTGATATGCCATCCCATCTGGTTTGGGTTTAGGGAGACTATAATTTGTTTTTCAACAGGACAATGAACCAACACACCTCCAGGCTGTGTAAGGACTATTTTACCAAGAAGGAGAGTGATGTATTGTTATTTCAGATGACCTGGCCTCCACATTCCCCCGACCTCAACCAAATTGAGATGGTTTGGGATGTGTCGGACCGCAGAGTGAAGGAAAAGCAGCCAACAAGAGCTGAGCATATGTTGGAACTCATTTAACCTGTTACGGATCCAATCCCGTGAGCGGGATCGATTTTGACAACATCCGGTGAAATGCAGAGCACCAGATTCAAATTACAAAAATACTAATTTCAAATATTCATGAAAATACAAATGCTGCACACCCTTCAAAAGCTTAGACTTGTTAACTTCTTTGGGAGGAGCGCACAAAGTGACCGTTTTGGAGAGCCTGGCGTGCCCAAAGTAAAATGCCTCCCATTCAGGCCCAGAAAATAGGATATGCACATATTTAGTACCATTGGATAGGAAACACTCTGAATTTTCTAAAAGTGTTAACATTTTGTCTGTGTGTAACAGAACGGATATGGCAGGCGAAACCCCGAGGAATTTCTGTCCTGGAAAAGTGTTTTTGACAGAGTGCCTCATTGGGAACCCCTCCCTTTTTTTTTCCTTTTTTTTAATCTTTATTTTAACAGGGAAAACAGACTGAGACCTGGATCTCTTTTACGGCTGTGCCCTGTGTAAACATGTTGACATGTACAGTTCTAGGCATACAGACAAGAACATTTCAAAACATACAAAACAAAGAC
Source organism: Brachymystax lenok tsinlingensis (assembly GCA_030435695.1). Classification (NCBI taxonomy): domain Eukaryota; kingdom Metazoa; phylum Chordata; class Actinopteri; order Salmoniformes; family Salmonidae; genus Brachymystax; species Brachymystax lenok. The sequence continues at coordinate 39,294,956 of CM059814.1, forward strand.
ACAATTCAACAGAAACAATCACAGACAACATCATGTTGATCCTCCATAATATTTTTGAAATGGGCAAGGGACACCAGAGTGTCTAACTTAAGTTGGATCTGCAGTTTGTTCCATAAATAAGGTGCAAAGGAACTGAAAGCAGTCCTTCCCAACTCTGTGGAGACCGCAGGAGTCTCTAATGTAATCCACATCTGTGATCTGGTCATAAAATTAGTATATATAGTAGAAATTAATGATGATATATATGGAGGTAGTTTTAAAAGAAGTGCTTTATAAATAAACAAAAGACCATGTTGCTCTCGCCTCACAGATAGAGAGGCCCAACCCACATGTTGATATAGGATACAGTGATGAGTTTTGTAACTATCACAGGTGATAAACCTGAGTGCACAATGGTAAATAGAATCCAGTGGTTTTAATGTGTTTGCCGATGCATGCATATAAATAATATCACCATAATCTAAAACGGACATAAAAGTAGCCTGCACAATTTTGTTTTCTATTTACGGAGGTCAGACAAGTCCTGTTTCTGTAAAGGAACCCTATCTTGAATTTGAGCTTTTTTCCCAATTCAGTAACATGTTTTTTAAAAGAGAGCCTATCATCTAACCATACCCCTAAATATTTATATGCAGAGAGCTGTTTGATTTGAGTACCATCCAAGCTAATGATTACAAAAGTATTTCTAACTGAGAGTTTAGACCTAGAAAAAAACATGACATTTGTTTTCTTAGCGTTTAAAACAAGTTTAAGCTGTAAAAGAGACTCCTGTAATATCCTAAAATCAGTCTCCAACTGCATTAAAGCTTGGTCCGCTGTTGGAGCAATAGAGTACATCACTGTGTCATCTGCATATAAATGGAAATTACAATATCTGACATTATCACTAATGTTGTTTATATAAAGTGAGAACAATAGTGGGCCAATTATTGAACCCTGAGGGACCCCTTTAAGTAACTGTAAGGGGTCAGACTTGACCCCGTCGACCATGACGGCCTGAGTTCTATCTGTAAGATAGTCATAAAACCATCGGCAGGCATCAGTGCCCAGTCCTATAGATGACAGCTTACTCAAAAGAATAGCATGGTCTACAGTGTCAAAAGCTTTTGACAAATCCACAAACAACGCAGCACAATGCTTTCTATCATCTAAGGCATTTGCAATATCATTTACAACAAGCGTAGTGGCCGATGTGGTACTGTGTTTAGATCTAAAACCAGATTGATTGGTTTCCGGATTTAAACGTTTCGGACCATGGATGAACCCACTTCGATAACGGAAGGACTACAGATGGGTTTATTGGGTAAATGGCAGGGTCTCTCCCGGGTGATCTGTCTCCTAGCAGGTTGAGGGGGGCTAGCAGCTAAAATTGACAACCTAGTGGCGGGCAAGGAGCGCAGATGAGTGTGCTTGGGCACTTCCACCTGAGAGTGAGATGGCAGCAGTAGAGATGTAGCGGAGGGACCCTGTTCAGTATGATTGGAATGCACTTCCAGGTCTTCCAGGACCCTGAATCTCCTCCCCAGTTGTAGCACCTCCGAAGCGTTTGATGGATTCCATTTCCTGGAGTGCTTTACTCCCCGGACAGCAATCCAGGCATCCTGAGGCGGGGCGGAAGGGGTGGAACAGACCAGGCACTTCGGTTTAGCTCCCAGCCTGGGCCACAGCTCATTCAAGGGAACCGAATGGAGTTTCTCCGTTACAGGCTCCCCAGAAGTGGAGGTGCCGAGCCAGGGTCAGGTAACGTCGTTGATTCTGGAGGTGGTTTGTGCAACCATGGAGTCCAGGGGTTCTTCGTCCTCCTTGATCTGGCGCAAGACAGATACTCTCCCCTCCAGCTCAGCGACTCTCTGGCTCAGGTACTGGCAGGTGGTACATCCAGGGGTGAGCGAAGCCATGAGAGACAGGTGTGCTCTAGACAGCTAGCGGGTCGCGGCTAGCTAGTAGCCATTTAGCTGGTAGCCAGTTAGCTAGTTAGCTTTTGATGGGGTTCTTAGGTATAAAAACAGCAGCTCCGTACCTCATTGGGTGAAGCGGGTTGTGGGTGAGTATATTCAGTAGATGGAAAGTGATATTAAATATGTACAAAAAAATATAGGAAAACGATGTTTAGGCGGGACAAGATAAAAACAAACGGAGGATACTTTAAAACAGGGGTTACTTCCAGTACTTCCAGTAGTGACTCAAGAAAATGCAGTACCTATCGCTTCCTCTGGATGTCAACAGTCTCGAGAAAGTGTTCTGATTTTTTTTAAATATTGTAGAGCAGAGAAGAAGAGGAATAAGGAAGTGCCCCCACAGATGTCCGTTACAAGAAAACGCGCGCTCCCGCCAGGCGCGTCCTTTGTTTTTTTCCTTTTTTATCGCCCAGTTTATATTCCAGTTGAAATATTATGCTATTTATACAGAAAAGTGTTCCTAAGGATACATTTAAAATGATGCTTGACTGTTCTTCGACAAGTTTATAGGTATAAGTTGAACGAGTTCTCTTCACGTTTCAATGGACGATTGGAGGCTGTATTTTCTCATTGTAACGCGCCAACCAAATGGAGATTTATGGATATAATACATTACTTTTTCTAACAAAAGAACCATGGATTGTCTTCGTTGGACACTTGGGAAGCCCTCAGCAGAAGTTCCTCAACAGGTAATTGATTTGTTTTCGCTGTGAAATGTGTTTTCTGTGAACTGTGGAGGCTTATGAAATTATGGTAATGGAAAAATATGTTAGGTGCTACCCTTAAACAATCAAATGTGGTGCTTTCGCCGTAAAGCCTTTTTGAAATCCGACAACGCTGTGATATTGCCAAGAAGCAGAGCTTTTGATGACTATGAAACACTTGTATATTGATGCATGTTTAATAATTCAACTTTGGGATTTTGAATTTGGCGCCTTGCATTTCACCTGGTAGTGTCGGGCGTGGGGCGCTAGCGCACCACCACTCCCTAAGAAGTTTTAATCTAACAGCATTGTCAGATTTCAAAAAGGCTTTACGGCGAAAGCAGAACATTTGATTGTCTGAGGACAGCACCCCACTCAAAAACTGAATTAGCATAATAACATAACCAGCAGAGGTGTCACAAAACTAAAAAAATAGCATAAAATAAATCACTTACATTTGATGTTCTTCCTCTGATGGCATACCCAAGCGTCCAGGTTACACAATGAAAGGTCCTTTTGTTCGATAAAGTTCCTCTTCCTATCCATATAGCTCCGTTTGGTTGGCGCGTTTTGTTCAGGAATCCACCTGCCCAAAGGCTTTCATCCATGCAGACAAACGATATCCCAAAAGTACCCATAAAGTTCGCCAAAAAAAGTCAAACAGCATTCGTAATCAATACTCAGATACCCTAAAATGAATATACAATATAATATTTCAGATGGAATATAACCTGCTGAATAGAAGAGAAAAAGAACTGAGCGCGCATTCCCTGTTACGCGCAAAATCCAAAACAGTACACTTGACGTGAACCCAGGAACTTGTGGTCTTACTCCCTTGATTTTCATGATTGAACGTTCCAACCTTTTTCTAAAGACTGTTGACATCTAGTGGAAGCCATAGGAACTGCAATCTGGGGGTTAAACTATGAGGCTGTGAATAGCTGGCCTATTGAAAACAGTGTGACATGACTGATTCAGACATCCCGGATGGATTTTGCTCTGGGTTTTGCCTGCCATATCAGTTCTGTTATACTCACAGACATTATTGTAACAGTTTTAGAAATTTGTTTTCTATCCAAAGCTACTAATTATATGCATATCCTAGCTTCTGGGCCTGAGTAACAGGCAGTTTACTTTGGGCACGTTTTTCAACTTGTCGCCAACTTCATAATACTGCCCCCTAGCCCTAAGAAGTTAAACATTAATGAAAACACAAGTGTTGTGCCCCATTCAAAAGCGTAGAATCTTGGTAATCGAACCGCGTTGTCGGATATACAATAGGCTTCTCGGGCGAAAGCAGAACATTCAATTATCTGAGGACAGCGCCCCACAACAACATATTACTCAAACCAGCACAGGCCCTACAAAACCAAATAAATCACTTACCTTTTGAAGATCTTCATCTGTTTGCAATCACAAGGGTCCCAGGAACACAAAGAATGGTTGTTTTGTTCGATAAAGTCCTTCTTTATATCCCCAAAAGTCAGTTTACCTGGCGCCATGGAGTTCTGTAAAGAAACCTCAAAAGTACCGGTAAAGTTCGTCCAAACAAGTCAAACGATGTTTCTAATTGATCCTCAGGTTTTCAAATATCTAAATAAACTATAATATTTCAGACGGAGAATAATCTGTTCAAAAGGGAAGAAAAATAACGAAGAGCGCGCACACAGTCACGCTCGCAAAACAGTATTGTCTGTTTCAACAGGCCCTTGAAATAATTCTTTTTTCTTGATCGTTTTTCGAAGAACAAGCCTGAAACCCTGTCTAAAGACTGTTGACATCCAGTGGAAGCCATAGGTACTGCAATCTGGGAGCTATTCTTTTCATTGTGCAATAGGAAACGATACCAATTGCATGGGTGCTCAAAAAAGCATTTTTTTCTTTAAGTTTTTGCCTGCCATATCAGTTATGTTATACTCACAGACATTATTTTAACAGTTTTAGAAACTTCAAAGTGTTTTCTATCCAATAGTACTAATTATGTGCATATCCAAAGCTATATGCTATATGCATTATATGCATATCCTAGCTTCTGGGCCTGAGTAACAGGCATTTTACTTTGGGCACGCCAGACTCTCCGAACTTCCGAACACTGTCCCCTAGCCCGGAGAGGTTAACTTCTTAGCGATCAGCGCACGAAGTGACCGTTTTGGAGAGCCTGGCGTGCCCAAAGTAAAATGCCTCCCAATCAGGCCCAGAAAAATATTTAGTACCATTGGATAGGAAACACTGAATTTTCTAAAAGTGTTAACCATTTGTCTGTGAGTAAAACAGAACGGATATGGCAGGCGAAACCCCGAGGAATTTCTGTCCTGGAAAAAAGTGGTTTTGACAGAGTGCCTCATTTCGAACCCCTCCCTTATGAAAATGCCCATATAAGGGCATATGAATGCAGTACCTATCGCTTCCTCTGGATGTCAACAGTCTCGAGACAGTGTTCAGATTTTTTTTAATGCTTTTAGAGCAGAGAAGAAGAGAAAACAGGAAGTGTCCCCTTAGATGTCAATAGGAAAGGACGCGCGCTCCCGACAAGGCACGCTCTGTGTTTTTTTCCGTTCTTATAGCCCAGTTTATATTCCGGTTGAATTATTATAGTAAATATACATAAAGGTGTTCCTAAGGATACATTTAAAATGATTTTTGATTGTTCTTGGACAAGTTTATAGGTATAAGTTGAACGAGTTCTCTTCACGTTTCAATGGACGAGTGGAGGCTGTAGTTTCTGATTATAACGCGCGAACCAAATGATTTATGGATATAATACATTACTTTTTCTAACAAAAGAACCATGGATTGTCTTCTTTGAACACTTGGGAAGCCATCAGCAGAAGTTCTTCAACAGGTAATTGATTTGTTTTCGCCGTGAAATGTGTTTTGTGTGAACCGTGAAGGCTAATGAATTCATGGTAATGTGAAAAATAGTGAAGGTGCTACCCTCAAACAATCAAATGTGGTGCTTTTGCCGTAAAGCCTTTTTGAAATCTGACAACGCTGTGATATTGCCAAGAAACAGAGCTTTTGATGACTATGAAACACTTGTATATTGGTGCATGTTTAATAATTCAACTTTTGGATTTTGAATTTGGCGCCTTGCATTTCACCTGGTAGTGTCGGGAGTGGGGCGCTATCGCTCCAACGCTGCCTAAGAAGTTAAAAGCTTAAATTGTTGTTAAATACTTAGGGAGTGGGGGGGCACTCCCGACACTACCCGGTGAAATGTAAGGCGCCATTTGTTCTTAGTCTATAGCCTGAAATGGATTATTGGTAGCTAGTTGAAGATGGGAGATTGGTTCCCAATCTGGGCTAGCTAAAGCCAACTTCTTAAAATTGCTAGGTGGCTATTAGTATTACAGAGAAACAGCAACATTTATTTTTAAACAGGACAAATCTGAGAGGGCATGTGCCGTGCAACCTACATGTGCCGTGCTACCTAAACAAAAATGTTATTTGTCTGTCCCGATAGGATAACCATTTTTGGTTCCAGGTAGAACTCTTTTGGGTTCCATGTAGAACTCTCTGGAGAAAAGGTTCTACATGGAATCCAATAGGGTTATACCTGGAAACAAAAGGGTTCTTCAAAAAGTTATCCTATGGGGACAACCGAAGGACCCTTTCAAGTTCTAGATAGCAGCTTTCTTTCTAAGAGTGTATGGGCGCGACGCCTCTGAGCACATACAGTAGCTGTTCAAGCATTAGCGACCTCAGTGTCTTGAACACATCAGCCTGTGGTAATGTATTCATTATTATGAATGAATTACTGTAATGGAAGACAAATGAGGAGGCTACAACAATTGTTGGAGGAATTCCTACAACCATGAACCACTCATGTAATAATCCGCTCTGTAGAAGAATGACAGAAGGAGAGAGAGACAAAGAGAGAGACAAAGAGAGATACAAAGAGAGAGAGAAAGACAAAGAGAATGAATGAGAGAGGGAGAGAAAGAGAGAGAGCCCGCTGATTGGCTGGGAAGCGCAGGCTGAGCTGGGAATGTAGGAGAGGTAGCTAGAGTGTGCGACAGCTACTTCTCCTCCCAGCCCTGGCCATCAGAGTAGAGGGCTCTCAGCCATTGGCTCAGCTCAGCAACGCCAAATGCTGTATAACGGCATGCCTGCCACCACGGTTTGTTGCAACATCCTCTCCGCAGCAGATGCTCGCCGACTGAGCTGGAGCATGAGCACCTCAGCAAGAGATGAGTGAGGAAACGAGAGCATGCTGCCATAGAGAACGAGAGAGAGAAGAGCACATAAAGTGAGTGAGAGTGAGTGAGAGTGTGTGAGAGGAACACAGAAGCCCAGAGTGTCTGAGCCTTCTGATTTGATGGGCTGCAGAGTTTGGAGAGTCTCCCCTTGCTGTGAGGAAAGAATCTGAAAAAGCTCTCCCACCCTTCCGCGCATCGACACCCCTGACTCTCAAGCCTTACTGAGTCCAACCTATGCGTTTACATCCACACACTTTACTTGACTTTATTTTATCCCCCTTTGGCCAGACAGTGTGCATTTTGCACATGGAAGCCACTGGTCTCCGATGGCTTGTTACTACATTGTCATCAACTCCACACACCTCAGCAATGGACACTTCAGGAATGTCAAGGGAGTTTTCCAGGGTCCCCTCAACAAAAATGGCAGAAAGAACTTGGTAAGACCTGCACCATCTCATAAACCTCTGAACAAGGCAAAATTCTACATTTAACTACTGTTTCATTTTGTACCATATGGAGGCATTTATCAAAAGATGTGCTATATAGAAGCCTGTTCGATTATGTGCTGAGGAAGTCGGCTAAAAGTAATTACAACAGTGATAAAACACACACACACACGACCAGTCCTTTGAACCTAAATCTTCAAAGGAAGCCTCCCTGTGTCCAAACCACAGGCCACCTCTTTATCACAAACGACATTATACATTATTGTATGTTATCCATACTCTGAATAGGGCTCTAGAATTAAAATATATAAATAATGCATTAGAACTGCAATGTCTATTGTCTGATGATTTTGGTGAAAAATGTGAAGAAAACAATGATAAGGCGGCAGCCCTGCAGTGTAATTTAATTACAGTAAATGATTGGATTCCTGGAAGAAAAAGCCTTGCAAAGCTTCAAAGCACTAATGAAAATGCACACATTCCCTCGTTCTGTTTCTTTTTCTCTTTAGTCCTTATTTACACCTCGCTCAGGCGCTCAGGGGGCTTTCCCGGCGGAGGAGGCTCTGCTCTAAAGAAGTGGAAATTGTATCAGATGAAATATTGATGCACTCACTGTGAGGCTATGAGAGATCACTGCTCAGTGGGAACCCTGTTCCCAGGGTTTAATAAACTAATGCGGCTGGGGTGTTGGGCCTCGTCACCATCAAACAGTAACAGATTGTCTCTAGTCAACTGGAAAGCAAAAGGGTACCCAATCCTCCCTCAGCAGTCTCACTCTATCCAGCTCGATCGCTGTCATCCCAATTGCACGCATCTCTAGAAGTCAATTTAATTCTGTTTGATAGAATTATGGGGTTGGGAACTGAATAGTCACACATGACTAGTCACACCCCCTGAGTGTTGGGTGGCATGGTAACAATCAGAGGTAATTTACAATGTAGAAAAAGGTCTGGTCTCTAATTGAAGTCACTTTAATATAGCTTCCTGCGTTACATGTGGTGTGATTGAAATATATTTATCCACCACTTTTGCCTTGCGTGCACAGACAGTTGAGTTCAGAAAATTTTGGTATTTGATTTTAAACAACGTTTATAAGTTATTTGACAGTTGATTTCTCACTACAGTCAACACGCTTACAGGCACCTTGTCCATATCAACAGTAAGGATCCCAGATTTACCACATGCCAGTGGTTTCAGTCTAAACATGTGGAATCAATGTGACTGCTAAGAAGCTACCTCAATGGGGTGAATAAGGACTCTGATTCTGAGGCACTCAGAAAGACTTAGTGAGATCTCCTGTAATTAGAGCTATGCTACTCTCACTATGCTACACTCGCTAAGAGTCATCTCACTTACACTTCACTAGATGATGTATTTAGATATGCACAGCAATAACTTCACTTGTTGCTCAAGCTGTGAATTATTTTTTATCCAGGCTATTTAGTTAACGGCCTGATTTGCAGATCCTACCTTGTATTTACCTTACATTTCATGTTACATTATAGTACATGTATGCTACATTATTTGAGTAGTGACATGCTAGTGACGTGACTGCTGGTAGGGTCAAGTGGGGTGTCATGTGTTGCCCTGTTGGGTGAGGTTTATGACCACCATAATTACCTTTCCCCCTTTTCTCTCCACTCTACAGAATGGACTTTTGGAAAGCCCTTTGTTAACATAGAGAGAATATGGTAACATCAAAATGTTGGGGAAAGGTACAATATTTCTGTAATCCAACCAGTTGAAAGAGTCCATCGGTACTTAAAACCTCTTAGGGATCAGCAGCAGTGGTGTCGGTTTTGGAGAGTCTGGCGTGCCCAAAGTAAAATGCCTGCCACTCAGGCCCAGAAAATAGGATATGCACATAATTAGTACTATTGGATAGGGAACACTCTGGCGTTTCTAAAACTGTTAAAATAATGTCTGTGAGTATAACATAACTGATAAAGCAGGCAAAAACCCGAGTAATTTCTGTCCAGAATGTTTTTGTGTGTGACATTTCCTCAGTTTGATGGGCTTCCTATTGAAATCCCAGTATAATAGCTCCCAGATTGCAATACCTATGGCTTCCACTAGATGTCAACAGTCTTTAGACGGTCTTTCATGGATTTATCATGGAAGAGAGCCGAACAGAAGAAGAATTGGTGAAAGAACCACGGATGTCAATAACCTTTCCTGGGCACGAGACCGTGAGCGCACTCCTCTTTATTTTCCTTTTATATCGTTTAGGATATCATCCGTGTAAAATATAATCATTAATATTCATAAAAGTATACCTAAGGAAACATTATAAATTATGTTTGATTTATTTGGGCAAAGTTGATAGGTATAATTTGAACGCTTTCTCTTCACTGTACAACGGGTGACTCGACGGTGTATTTTCTTATCATAACGCGCCAACCAAACGGAGATTTATGGATATAATAAATGACTTTTTCTAACAAAAGAACCATGGATTGTCTTGTTTGGACACTTCGGATGCCCTCAGCAGAAGATCTTCAAAAGGTAAGTTATTTATTTTAGCTCTTATATGTGTTTTGTGTGACCCGCGCTAGTTATAGATTCATGCTAATGCATAAAATATGAGAGGTGCTATCCTCAAACATTCAAATGTTGTACTTTCGCCATAAAGCCTTTTTGAAATCTGACAACGCTGTGATATTGCCAAGACTCAGAGCTTTTGATGACTATGCAACATTTGTATATTGATGAATGTTTAATAATTCAACTTTTGGATTTTGAATTTGGCGCCTTACATTTCACCGGGTAGTGTTGGGAACGGGGCACTAGCGCCCCAGGGCTCCTTAATGATGCTTAAGAGGTTAAAGAATATGATGTCAGATCAGTTGGTGTCTGGGACAGATCTGATGATACGACGACATAAATTGTATCTTGTAAAGTCTACACATTCAGATTCACATGGAATTGTTGCTCAATTTAACTTTTTAGGGAGCGGTGGTGCGCTAGCGCCCCACTCCCGACACTACCAGGTGAAATGCAAGGCGCCAAATTCAAAATCCAAAAGTTGAATTATTAAACATTCATCAATATACAAATGTTGCATAGTCATCAAAAGCTCTGCTTCTTGGCAATATCACAGCGTTGTCAGATTTCAAAAAGGCTTTAAGGCGAAAGCACCACATTGGATTGTTTGAGGGTGTAGCACCTAACATATTTTTGCCATTACCATAATTTCATAAGCCTCAACGGTTCACAGAAAACACATTTCACAGCGAAAACAAATCAATTACCTGTTGAAGATCTGCTGAGGGCTTCCCAAGTGTCCAACGAAGACAATTCATGGTTCTTTTGTTAGAAAATTATATCCATAAATCTCTGTTTGGTTGGCGCGTTAGAATGAGAAAATACAGCCTCCAATCGTCCATTGAAACGTGAAGAGAACTCGTTCAACTTATACCTATAAACTTGTCCAAGAACAATCAAACATAATTTTAAATGTATCCTTAGGAACACTTTTCTGTATCAATAGCATAATATTTCAACCGGAATATAAACTGGGCGATAAGAACGGAAAAAAACAAAGGACGAGCCTGGCGGGAGTGCGCGTTGTCTTGTAAAGGACATCTATGGGGACACTTCCTGATTCCTCTTCTTCTCTGCTCTAAAAGCATCTAAATGAATCTGAGACTGTTGACACTTTCTCGAGACTGTTGACATCCAGAGGAAGCGATAGGTACTGCATTCATATGCCCTTATATGGGCATTTTCATAAGGGAGGGGTTCCCAATGAGGCAATGTGTCAAAACCACTTTTTCCAGGACAGAAATACCTTGGGGTTTCACCTGCCATATCCATTCTGTTTTACTCACAGACAACATGTTAACACTTTTAGAGAATTTAGAGTGTTTCCTATCCAATGGTACTAAATATGTGCATATCCTATTTTCTGGGCCTGAATGGGAGGCATTTTACTTTTGGCACGCCACGGTCTCCAAAACGGTCACTTCGTGCGCTGCTCCCAAAGAAGTTAAATGTTTAAATATGAAACTATTTGTGAAATGATTTAAATGTAATTTTATCTCCTAAATGAGTGAATTGTTTTCATAAGTGAACTATGCTCACTCAGTTGCCATGTCCACGATCACCACGCTGGAAAGATGAATTTCTACTAGACCAGCCAGAATTCAGCGCGAGCTGATTATGGCAAAATGGTACGAACTTTGAACTCTTATTCACTGAAGAAGAAGTCATACATCACCTGCAGCTCTAAACGTATCCGCCCTCTAATAAGAACGACAGGTTACTACGTATCCGCCCTACAACACTACGACCAGAAATATTCTTCAAAGAACAAGGGCGATCTCTGCTGGGAAAACCAGTCTTCCATCTTCGACCCATCTATCGAAGCGCAGCTCAGTTTAAATATATATCTTGCATTTTCCTTTTCCAAATGGGCTATTAGAATGCAAAAGATTCTGTATTTATTAATTTAAAAAAATCCACCTTTATTTAACCAGGTAAGCTAGAACAAGTTCTCATTTACAACTGCGACCTGTCCAAGATAAAGCAAAGCAGTGCGACACAAACAACAACACAGAGTTACACATGGAATAAACAAGCGTACAGTCAATAGCACAATAGGAAAAAAATAAAGTCTATATACAGTGTGTGCAAATGGCGTGAGGAGGTAGGCAATAAATAGGCTATAATAACGAAGTAAATTACAATTTAGCAGATGATGATGTGTAAGTAGAGATACTGGTGTGCAAAAGAGCAGAAAAGTAAATAAAAACAATATGGGAATGAGGTAGTTAGATTGGGTGGGCTAATTACAGATGGACTATGTACAGCCGCAGCGATCGTTTAGCTGCTCAGATAACTGGTGTTTATAGATAGTGAGGGGGATGTCTCCAGCTTCAGCGATTTTTGCAATTTGTTCTAGTCACTGGCAGCAGAGAACTGGAAGGAAAGGCGGCCAAAGGAGGTGTTGGCTTTGGGGATGACCAGTGAGATATACCTGCTGGAGCGCGTGCTATGGGTGGGTGTTTTTATTGTGACCAGTGAGCTGAGATAAGGCGGAGCTTTACCTAGCATAGACTTATAGATGACCTGTAGCGAGTAGAGTATCGGAATCTATTTTATAGATATCACCGAAGTCGAGGATCGGTAGGATAGTCAGTTTTACTAGGGTAAGTTTGACAGCGTGAGTGAAGGAGGCTTTGTTGCAAAATAGAAAGCCGATTCTAGATTTGATTTTGGATTGGACATGTTTAATATGAGTCTGGAAGGAGAGTTTACTGTCTAGCCAGACACCTAGATATGTGAAGTTGTCTACATATTCTAGGTCGGAACCGTCCAAGGTAGTGATGCTAGTCGGGCGGGTGTGGGCAACGAATGGTTGAAAAGCATGCATTTGGTTTTACTAGCGTTTAGGAGCAGTTGGAGGCCATGGAAGGAGTGCTGTATGGCATTGAAGCTCGTTTGGAGGTTAGTTAACTTCTTAGAGAGCAGCTCCCGAGGTGACGGTTTTGGAGAGTCTGGCGTGCCCAAAGTAAAATGCCTCCCAGTCAGGCCCAGAAAATAGGATATGCACATAATTAGTACTATTGGATAGGAAACACTCTAGCGCCCCACCACTCCCTAAGTAGTTAACCTGTTACGTATCCAATCCCGTGAACGGGATCGATTTTGACAACATCCTGTGAAATGCAGAGCGCCAAATTCAAATTACAAAAATACTCATTTCAAACATTCATGAAAATACAAATGCTGCACACCCTTCAAAAGCTAGACTCTTGTTAATCTAACAGCATTGTCAGATTTCAACAAGGCTTTACGGCGAAAGCAGAACATTTGATTGTTTGAGGACAGTGCCCCACTCAAAAACTCAATTAGCATAATAACATAACCAGCAGAGGTGTCACAAAACTCAAAAATAGCATAAAATAAATCACTTACCTTTGATGATCTTCCTCTGATGGCATATCAAAGCGTCCAGGTTACACAATAAAAGGTCCTTTTGTTTGATAAAGTTCCTCTTTATATCCATAAAGCTCTGTTTGGTTGGCGCGTTTTGTTCAGTAATCCACCTGCCTTAAGGCTTTCATCCGTGCAGACAAATGATATCCCAAAAGTACCCGTAAAGTTCATAGATAAAAATTCTAACAGCATTTGTAATCAATACTCAGGTATTGCTGAATAGAAGAGAAAAAGAACTGAGCGCGCATTTCCTGTTACGCGCAAAATCCAAAACAGGACACTTGACGTGAACTCAGGAACAAGTGGTCTTACTCCCTTGATTTTCATGATTGAAGCTTCAAACCTTTTTCTAAACACTGTTGACATCTTGTAGAAGCCATAGGAACTGTAATCTGGGGGTTAAACTATTAAGCTTTGAATAGCTGGCCTGTTGAAAACAGTGTGACATGACTGATTCAGACATCCTGGATGGATTTTGTTCGGGTTTTTGCCTGCCATATCAGTTCTGTTATTATTTTTCTTACATTATTTTAACAGTTTTAGAAAATTCAGTGTTTTCTTTCCAAAGCTACTAATTATATGCATATCCTAGCTTCTGGGCCTGAGTAACAGGCAACTTAATTCAGGCACGTTTTTCATCCGAACTTCAAAATACTGCCCCCTAGCCCTAAGAAGTTAACACACTGTCCAAAGAAGGGCCAGAAGTATACAGAATGGTGTCGTTCGCGTACAGGTGGATCAAGAGCGACATCATTGATGTACAGTGAGGGGAAAAAGTATTTGATCCCATGCTGATTTTGTACGTTTGCCCACTGACAAAGAAATGATCAGTCTATAATTTTAATGGTAGGTTTATTTGAACAGTGAGAGACAGAATAACAACAAAAAAATCCAGAAAAACGAATGTGAAAAATGTTAGAAATGGATTTGCATTTTAATGAGGAAATAAGTATTTGACCCCCTCTGCAAAACATGACTTAGTACTTGGTAGCAAAACCCTTGTTGGCAATCACAGAGGTCAGATGTTTCTTGTAGTTGGCCACCAGGTTAGCACACATCTCAGGAGGGATTTTGTCCCACTCCTCTTTCCAGATCCCATTTTCAATGCCCTGGCTGAGGGAAGGAGGTTCTCACCCAAGATCTGACGGTACATGGCCCCATCCATCGTCCCTTTGATGCGGTGAAGTTGTCCTGTACCCTTAGCAGAAAAACACACCCAAAGCATAATGTTTCCACCTCCATGTTTGACGGTGGGGATGGTATTCTTGGGGTCATAGGCAGCATTCCTCCTCCTCCAAACACGGCGAGTTGAGTTGATGCCAAAGAGTTCCATTTTGGTCTCATCTGACCACAACACTTTCACCCAGTTGTCCTCTGAATCATTCAGATGTTCATTGGCAAACTTCAGACGGGCATGTATATGTGCTTTCTTGAGCTGGGGGACCTTGCGGGCGCTGCAGGATTTCAGTCCTTCACGGCGTAGTGTGTTACCAATTGTTTTCTTGGTGACTATGGTCCCAGCTGCCTTGAGATCATTGACAAGATCCTCCCGTGTAGTTCTGGGCTGATTCCCATCGTTCTCATGATCATTGCAACTCTACGAGGTGAGATCTTGCATGGAGCCCCAGGCCGAGGGAGATTGACAGTTCTTCTTACTGTTGTCACTTTCTCACCAAGCTGCTTGGTGATGGTCTTGTAGCCCATTCCAGCCTTGTGTAGGTCTACAATCTTGTCCCTGACATCCTTGGAGAGCTCTTTGGTCTTGGCCATGGTGGAGAGTTTGGAATCTGATTGATTGATTGCTTCTGTGGACAGGTGTCTTTTATACAGGTTACAAACTGAGATTAGGAGCACTCCCTTTAAGAGTGTGCTCCTAATCTCAGCTCGTTACCTGTATAAAAGACACCTGGGAGCCAGAAATCTTTCTGATTGAGAGGGGGTCAAATACTTATTTCCCTCCTTAAAATGCAATTCCATTTATACATTTTTTCTCATGCATTTTTCTGAATTTTTTTGTTGTTATTCTGTCTCTCACTGTTCAAATAAACCTACCATTAAAATTATAGACTGATCATTTCTTTGTCAGTGGGCAAACGTACAAAATCAGCAGGGGATCAAATACTTTTTTCCCTCACTGTATACTGAGAAAAGAGTCTGCCTGAGAATTGAACCATGCGGTACCCCCATAGAGACTGCCAGAGGTCCGGACAGCAGTCCCTCCGATTTACGGTAGCATAGCTTCTCAAGGTTTCCGACACTACCCGGTGAAATGTAAGGCGCCAAATTCAAAATCCAAAAGTTGAATTATTAAACATTCATCAATATACAAATGTTGCATAGTCATCAAAAGCTCTGATTCTTGGCAAAATCACAGCGTTGTCAGATTTCAAAAAGGCTTTACGGCGAAAGCACAACTTTTGATTGTTTGAGGATAGCCCCTCTCATATTTTATGCATTAGCATAAATTCATATCCAGTGCTGGTCACACAAAACCCATATAAGAGCCAAAAATATCACTTACCTTTCAAAGAACTTCTGCTGAGGGCTTCCCAATTGTCCAACAAAGACATCCAATGGTTCTTTTGTTAGAAAAAGTCATTTATTATATCCATAAATCTCCGTTTGGTTGGTACCGTTGAGTCGCCCATTGAACCGTGAAGAGAACATGTTCAAATTATACCTATAAACTTTCTACAAACAAATCAAACATCATTTTTAATGTATCCTTAGGTATCCTTTCATGTATATTTACTGTAATATTTCAACCGGACGATAACGTGAACAATAGGAAAGGAAAATAATTTGTGGCGCGCTCACAATCTCGCGCCCGTCAAACGTTGTTTACAAAAGTGGTCCCTTCACTACTTCCTCTTCCTATCCGTTCTGTTTAGAGCTAGACCTTCGAGACTCTGTATAAAGACTGTTGACATCTAGTGGAAGCCATAGGTACTGCAGTCTCAGTCCTAGTTAAATGAGAAATGAATAGGCAGCCTGGAGAAGAAGAAAAAACTGCAAATCCGGATGGATTTTCCTCTGGTTTTCGCCTGATATATCAGTTCTGTTATACTCATATACATTATTTTAACACTTTTAGAAACTTCAGAGTGTTTCCTATCCAATAGAACTAATTATGTGCATATCCTATTTTCTGGCCCTGAGTGGCAGGCATTTTACTTTGGGCACGCCAGACTCTCCAAAACCGTCACCTCTGCTGCGGCTCCCTAAGAAGTTTAAGCTACAGGTACCATCATTCATGGTAGCTGAGATCACCTTGCGCTCTAAGGGAAAACTCAGTTTCAGCAACCCAGTGCAGCGCCACTTAAAAGGCCCCAAACTGTTATCATTAGCTGAACATTTTATTTTATGCAGTGTAACTGCTGAGCTTATGAACACTTATCAGAGCCTGTGCTCACAGAGAGTGGCTGATGTGCACCTAGCAGCTGATGTGAGAACTGTGTTCCTGAGAAGTGATGCTCCCTCACACAGCTCTCTTTTTCAATGTACAATCTCTGCAAATAATGTAATTTATTTAGCGCAATCTCACAATGGCTACAGGACTTGTTTTTGCTTTAGTGGTATACCATGGCTGCCTGAGACTACCTTATTGATTTGTATATTTCCTTTATTTTACAGTTATATCATTTACATATGGCTTCTAATAATAAAAAAACTAATCTTTTCATATAAACAAATATAAACATTACTGGTGATTGTTGTATTTGACTTGGTTCATAATAGGGTTGAGCGATTTCCATATAGTCATACCGTCCTTTTCTCATCCCGGGCTTTACAGTATTACCGTCTTAGTACACAAGGGGGCACCATTAAAAAATGTTTAAGCCCATTGGGTGTCTATTACCGGAATGCTAACAAAATTAGCAAAAGTAATAGCGAATTTCCATGGCGGCTGCTAGCTAAATATGCTAATGAGCACAACATGTTTTTTCATTGTTGCAACGTCAGGCAGTGCAGCTCATGAAGTTATACATATAGTGTCTTGCAAAAGTATTCACCCCTTTGGCATTTTTCCTATTTTGTTTCATTACAACCTGTAATTTAAATAGATTTTTATTTGTATTTCATGTAATGGACATACACAAAATAGTCAAATTTGGTGAAGTGAATTTTTTTTTAAATAGTTGTTTCATAAATAAATGAAAAAGTGGTGCGTGCATATGTATTCACCCCCTTTGCTATTAAACCCCTAAATAAGATCTGGTGCAACCAATTGCCTTCAGAAGTCACATAATTAGTGGAATAAAATCCACTTGTGTGCGATCTAAGTGTCACATGATCTGTCACATGATCTCAGTATATATACACCTGTTCTGAAAGGCTCCAGAGTCTGCAACACCACTAAGCAAGAGGCACCACCAGGCAAGCAACACTATGAAGACCAAGGAGCTCTCCAAACAGGTCGGGTTATAAAATATATCAGAAACTTTGAACATCCCACGGAGCACCATTAAAAATCGTAATATTAAACATTCATGGAAATACAAGTGTGTTACAGCATTCAAAAGATTAGAATCTTGGTAATCTAACTGCGTTGTTAGATTTCAAAAAGGCCCCATGTCAACATATTTTTCAAACCAGCACAGGTGACACAAAATCATTAAATAGCAATAAAATAAATCACTTACTTTTAAAGATCTTCCTCTGTTTTCAATCACAGGGGTCCCAGCAACAACATGAATGGTCGTTTTGTTTGATAAAGTCCTTCTTTATATTCCAAAAATGCAGTTTAGTTGGTGCTATTGAATTCAATAATCCACTTGTTCATTATGCAGACAAAAGAGTCCAAAACGTTACCGGTAAAGTTCGTCCAAACAAGTCAAATGACGTTTCTAATTAATCCTCAGGTACTCTAATATCTAAATAAATGATCATATTTCATACGGAGAGAACTATGTTCAATAAGAAAGTAAACAAAACAGTACTTTTGCCACAGGGCTACTTTTGGAACAACAAGTTATTTTTCGTTTAAAAAAAAAACAAGCCTGAAACCTTGAATAAAGACTGCTGACATCTTGTGGAAGCCATAGGAACTGAAATCTGGGAGCTATTTCCCTATACAGTCAATACCGAGACATTGGAAAGACCAGAGGGACCTAAAAAAAAGTATTTCCAGATGGTTTTTCCTCTGGTTTCTGCCTGCCATATCCATTCTGTTATACTCACAGACATTATTTTAACAGTTTTAGAAACTTCAGAGTGTTTTCTATCCAATACTACCAGGGGTCAGTATCCTGAATTTCCGCCTGTCTGACGTACCCAAAGTAAACTGCCTGTTACTCAGGCCCAGAAGCTAGGATATGCATATAATTGGTAGCATTGGATAGAAAAAAACTCTGAAGTTTCTGAAACTATACAAAAGAATTGCTCCCAGATTGCAATACCTATGGCTTCCACTAGATGTCAACAGTCTTTATACAAGGTTTCAGGCCTGTTTTTTGAAAAACAAACAAGTAATTGTCGTTTATCCAAGGTGTGCCTCATTAGGACAGTAGTCTTTTGGCGAACTTGAATGAGGTATTAAAATGTACAGAAAAACTTCACATAAATAGTTTCAACAGTATTGACGGTATTGAAAAACCATCCTGTGGCTATTTCCAATTACCCCGGTATACGGTATATACAGTGGGGCAAAAAAGTATTTAGTCAGCCACCAATTGTGCAAGTTCTCCAACGTAAAAAGATGAGAGAGGCCTGTAATTTTCATCATAGGTACACTTCAACTATGACAGACGAAATGAGAAAAAGAAATCCAGAAAATCACATTGTAGGATTTTTAATTTATTTATCTGCAAATGATGGTGGAAAATAAGTATTTGGTCAATAACAAAAGTATACCCTTTGTTGGCAATGACAGAGGTCAAACGTTTTCTGTAAGTCTTCACAAGGTTTTCACACACTGTTGCTGGTATTTTGGCCCATTCCTCCATGCAGATCTCCTCTAGAGCAGTGACGTTTTGGGGCTGTCGCTGGGCAACACGGACTTTCAACTCCCTCCAAAGATTTTCTATGGGGTTAAGATCTGGAGACTGGCTAGGCCACTCCAGGACCTTGAAATGCTTCTTACGAAGCCACTCCTTCGTTGCCGAGGCGGTGTGTTTGGGATCATTGTCATGCTGAAAGACCCAGCCACGTTTCATCTTCAATGCCCTTGCTGATGGAAGGAGGTTTTCACTCAATACATGGCCCCATTCATTCTTTCCTTTACACGGATCAGTCGTCCTGGTCCCTTTGCAGAAAAACAGCCCCAAAGCATGATGTTTCCACCCCCATGCTTCACAGTAGGTATGGTGTTCTTTGGATGCAACTCAGCATTCTTTGTCCTCCAAACACGACGAGTTGAGTTTTTACCAAAAAGTTCTATTTTGGTTTCATCTGACCATATGACATTCTCCCAGTCCTCATCTGGATCATCCAAATGCTCTCTAGCAAACTTCAGACGGGCCTGAACATGTACTGGCTTAAGCAGGGGGACACGTCTGGCACTGCAGAATTTGAGTCCCTGGCGGCGTAGTGTGTTACTGATGGTAGGTTTTGTTACTTTGGTCCCAGCTCTCTGCAGGTCATTCACTAGGTCCCCCCGTGTGGTTCTGGGATTTTTGCTCACCGTTCTTGTGATCATTTTGACCCCACGGGGTGAGATCTTGCGTGGAGCCCCAGACCAAGGAAGATTATCAGTGGTCTTGTATGTCTTCCACTTCCTAATAATTGCTCCCACAGTTGATTTCTTCAAACCAAGCTGCTTACCTATTGCAGATTCAGTCTTCCCAACCTGGTGCAGGTCTACAATTTTGTTTCTGGTGTCCTTTGACAGCTCTTTGGTCTTGGCCATAGTGGAGTTTGGAGTGTGACTGTTTGAGGTTGTGGACAGGTGTCTTTTATACTGATAACAAGTTCAAACAGGTGCCATTAATACAGGTGACGAGTGGAGGACAGAGGAGCCTCTTAAAGAAGAAGTTACAGGTCTGTGAGAGCCAGAAATCTTGCTTGTTTGTATGTGACCAAATACTTATTTTCCACCATAATTTGCAAATAAATTCATTAAAAATCCTACAAGGTGGTTTTCTGAATTTTTTTTCCTCATTTTGTCTGTCATAGTTGAAGTGTACCTATGATGAAAATTACAGGCCTCTCATCTTTTTAAGTGAGAGAACTTGCACAATTGGTGGCTGACTAAATACTTTTTTGCCCCACTGTATGGTATAACGCCCAAGCCTAGTTCATAAACTTTTTTTATGAACGGTGATGGTGAAGTTGGCTCAAAACAAAGTAATGTATGCCAAGCATCTGGAATACCGAGATAAAGTTCCCTGTTTTCACATGCTACTGTTCAGTTTGAGCAGGGCGCTCTCTACAACTCCAGGGTTGTGTTAATTAAGTATTAAACAGAAGAAAACTGACTGAAACAGGGAGGGACTATTTGGATTTTTCCAATAAGAAACGATAATCCTCATTTTCTGTTGCAATATGTTTTAAAACGTTTTAAACGATTTCGTACCCCTAATATAGTATAAACTCAATTCAGGATCTCCAAGATGCAGTACCCCACCACAAATATGTGCTTTGGCTTTCCCTCTAGTCTAGAGCAACACAAAGTATAGTTACAGTAAGTATGTATGTCCCGAGTGGTGCAACGGTCTAAGGGACTGCGTCTCAGTGCTAGAGGCATCACTACAGACCCTGGTTAGATTCCAGGCTGTATCACAACCGGCTGTGATTGGGAGTCCCATAGGGCGGTGCACAATTTGCCCAGCGTCATCCGGGTTAGGGTTTGGCCGGAGTAAGCCATCATTGTAAAGAAGAATTTGTTCTTAACTGACTATCCTAGTTAAATAAAGGTTAAATACAAAATGTAAATGTATACTGGGGAACACTGCCTTGACATGCTGTCATGTTACAGAGGAAACTGAAGGAGCGTGCGAGCTGCACGTGGGCGTTCACACATCTAACACCTCTGTCAAACCCTGGGAATATAGTAGGAGGATGGCAAGCGAGCCTCCATTGCCACACAAGTCAATTAGCCTCCTCTCTCTTTCTCTCCCCCATCATGCTCAGAGCCCCTAATGACCACACTAATGAGCTAGGAATGCACCGTGTTTGATTCGGTCTGAGGAGCATATTCAGCTTCACACTTTTGGAAGAGAGTGAGAACTCCACTCTCCTCTCCAGAGAGGTGTTTGAAGTCTATATTGGCAGTGGTTAATTATTAAAGTGTTCTAGCCTTCATTTTCTGGGCAATATGCGACAGGTGGAGTTCTCCTTGTCCTTCCACACATAATGAAAGTTTTTATATACCTTCATTACAGGTGGGACTAGCCTTTATTTAGCTCTCAGCATCACTAGAGTGAAAACTATGTGCTATAAGTTTGGCCTTGTGTAGTGGACCACGCATTGGGATTAAGGAGCTCATAATTGCTAATGGTATTATTGAGGACACTACATATAACGTATACCAGAGTAAATATATGTATATGTAAATTTGGGGTCACTTAGAAATGTCCTTGTTTTTAAAAGAAAATAAAAAATAATTGTCTATTAAAATAACATCAAATTGATCAGAAATACAGTGTAGACATTGTTAATGTTGTAAATGACTATTGTAGCTGGAAACGGCAGATTTCTTATGGAATATCTACATAGGCGAACAGAGGCCCATTATCAGCGACAATCACTCCTGTGGCAAGCTACTCAAAGTGTGGGAGCTACTCAAAGTGTGGGAGTGGGAGGCCCTGGTGCACAACTGAGCAAGAGGACAAGTACATTAGTGTCTAGTTTGAGAAACAGTCGCCTCACAAGTCCTCAACTGGCAGCTTCATTCAATAGTACCAGTCTCAACGTCAACAGTGAAGAGGCGACTCCGGGATGCTGGCCTTCTAGGCAGAGTTCCTCTATCCAGTGTCTGTGTTCTTCTGCCCATCTTTATCTTTTCTTTTTATTGGCCAGTCTGAGATGTGTCTTTTTCTTTACAACTCTGCCTAGAAGGCCAGCATCCCGGAGTCGCCTCTTCACTGTTGACATTGAGACTGGTGTTTTGCGGGTACTATTTAATGGCCTCTGTTGAATTTAGCATTTGCCAGATTGATACAAAATGGTGTACTTTTAAGGCATAACCCAACCCCACCCAACCCCTTGATCCTTGCTTAGCATTACACAGCCAGGCTCAGATCCAACAGGCGGCATTAAACAGGATTAGCCTGCCATGATTTGTAAGGGCCAGACCTTCTGGGCATTCATTAAAATTATCCCATAGTAAAGCATTGATCCCACAGAATGTACTGTATCAGTGGCGTGTCTCACTTCATCTCAGCTTGAAACAGCTGAATAGCTAATAGCAGTGGAAGGAACCATGGGAAATGTGCATGGTCAGCTTGGCCATGCTTTTGCTGAGTGGTTGTGTGAATTAAAGAATTGAAGCTAGCTGAAAGATAATTTAGATTAAAGAAGGGTTCTCTGGTTTTGTGTGTGTGTGTGTGTGTGTGTGTGTGTACTATAGTATTTTAGATTTCATCATCAATGACACCTCAATTGACTATTCTTTGCCACTTGCTTCGTTTACATTCTTACATGACCTTTACCCTCGTAATGTAATTCCTCGACATGGCTGTTCGATATAAGCTAAGCTAACATAACATAGATTTTTGCCAAGTGGGTGTTCTGAAGACTTTTTGTACGGCTTGGGGCAATGTATGGGAATCATATGTGATAAACTATGATCTACCTCCTGCTGTAAGCTTGATGGCTTATTATACTGTAACTCTCCGCCTGCTTAATGGTCTGTCTGGTGCTCCCAGCGCTGAGTCACTGCTGTAATGAGGGGTAGCGCTGTTCAGACAACCTCCCCCCAGCTCTGCCATCATCTGCCATCTAAAGTGATCAGACTGCAAAGGAAAGGGGAGGATGGAAAAGTTGGACAAGGAAAAGGGAGGATGGAGCAGTTGGTCAGTACATCCTTTTGTGACTGAAACCGACTCCTTGTGATGCTGAGGCTGTCCTAATAAGGACACTATACAGGGGGAAAGCATGGAGAGATTGGACAAGGGAGAAGGGACAGTGGAGAAAAGAGTATAGAGAGGTTGGACAGGGGAGAATGAAGGATGGAGAGATTGGACAGGTGTGTGGGAATATGGAGATAGTCTTCCCTATCGGAGTTGGGTCTCAATATATGGGACAGAGGTATCAATTAGTCTGCATCTTTATCAATGAGTCTGGCCTTAAACTATAAAGGAAAGGGTTCGACTCCACACAATGCAGTAGACTGTCATGCATCCAGCACCCAAACACAAGCAGGTCCTAAAACAAGTCCTCAGATATGACTTTAACAGAGCTTACCATCAGAGTTGGGGTCTAGACCTTTTCAAGTCAGTCAAAACTGAAATTCTCCTATTTTCCTCAATGCTTCTCTGAGAAGAAATTGGAATTTAAATTTAAATGTACTTCCTTAAAATGGAATTGACCCCAAACGAGGTGGTTACAGAGATGATGATACAGTCCAATATGTGATCTCATCAAATCTTATCCAACTCAATCTCTCTCTCATCCTTAATGAACAGTAAGCCATAGGTTTATGTTACTACCCCGATCGTCTTCTCCACTTTAGTCATCATGGCTGAAAGAGCCAGATCACTATGTATCATAATGCTTAAACTAACTTCAGAGGGCATTGACGTTTTGAGAGGCAAAGGCCTAGTTAAGCAGGTGCTTGTCAGTTTGGGTTTATCAAGGCAGAGGGCTGTGGGGGCCCGGGGAGGCATGTGGGCTGGCTGAGTTCAGGTCAGTGACTTTGCACCAAGGCCATGAGAACCTCAGCCCTCCTGTCAGCCTCTGGTTAGTCATGATACATTTACCCTGGAGAGGAATAGTATTACTGCTGTTCATCACAGCATTAGGGAGTCAGAAAACGCAAAAACACTTTGCAACAGAGACCAACATATTGCTTTATACAATATCCCATCTTAGCTTTAGAAGAGCTTACCCAACTATGATATGCAGCGGATAGATGATTAGATTTTTGGGTCAGCCTCAATCAGGTGTGAGTAGTATTTGGGCAATCCCAAAGTAACACTAATACATGCGTGTGCATGTGTGCACGCCTGCCAGCCTGCCAGCCTGTTACGTGTGTTTGTGTGTCTCTGTATGTGTACACACATGCATGTGTGTATGTGCGCACATGCTTTAGTGTGTGCAAAAGCCTTAGGGATTCAGTGTAGCACCTGGCTCTCTTCCAGGCCAGGCTCTGATGTCCTAATGGATAAGTGCTGTGTGGTTTATTGCAGAGACAGCGCTAGCCTAATCCATCTTGTAGGAATGGAACAAGAAACATCATCAAGCCTATAAACTGGTACAGGCTTATGTTCGCAGATAAAAAAGACTTTTGATCATTTAGAGGAGACTTTCACCGATTTTGTGCTTTTTCCTAAGCCAGGCTTTGGGTTCACCCTTGGAAGAAAATAACAACGTTTTCTCTCTTCAGATAAGACTGACAACACCAAGTAAATAATAAAGTGCTATCAACAAGATTTCTTGCTCGAGATAAAAACCTGTTACGTATAATAAACTCTCACAGCCCCCATACTTTTCATTGGCAATTACAGTGACTTGAACAGGATTCCTCTCAGAGGGTGAGCACAACATCTGGTTATCAAGAGGGTGAGCACAATGTCTGGGTATCTTTTGTCTAGAATATACCCTGCAAAAAAAGTGTCAGCTTGTGGAAGGAGAAAAATATTTATTTTTAATGGATGTGCACTGACATTGTCCCCTGCTTTGTTTTGATGATGCAGTTAGACTCTGAAACAGGCATGCAGAGCAGTAGAGTGCATTGTGCACAGTGCTTCAGATGCTCTGCTGATAGAGGAGGTAGTACTAATTATAGCCCAACCACCTCACATCTCTTATCCTTCTCTGATGTCAAGCTCCTTTCTGTCTCGCAAACATCGGCTGATCCAGTCCCCAATGCTCCCTCCTCAAACACACACACACAATCACACACACACACACACAGTACATACATACACAGAGCCCCGGCAGTCTGAGTGCAGAGGGTTTCACTAATTATTGCAGAGAGTGCCTGTACCTGACAGACCCATACTATATTGATCACACAACATATTACAGCTGATTTTTGCATGGTTGGTATCTACAGTGCTATTCCTTTTAGAGCTGAATGTATGTATTGAGACACTTTTCAGCTCACAACAGTGTATTTCAAACCATGGCCGTAGGGTCGTAACACAAAACACAAATACACTATTGCTGGTTGAATCAGCAGATGTTCAATCAGTGCTGTATACCTAAAAAACAAAAGTGTCAATAAAAGCACTACAAACAGTCTCTTATTGTGAAAAATATGATTTGAAATGATAAGTTTCAATACAAACCGTACATGCTTGACCCGGCTGGAATGAGCATAATCTTTTATATACATTTGCTGAATTGCTTGGAGTATTGTTCATGCTGTCAAAGCTTCACACGCTCAGCTCTCCCAACATGCAATTGTGTGGGCTTGCAATTGTTAATGTACCCCGAGCGCTCCCTTTCTCACTGTCGGAGGCAGAAGGTTGGAGATCAGGAACGTGGAAATAGCTTTTCCAGGGACCAGCTTGGCACCCAAAGCCTATCAATTCAGCCGTATCACTTTGTGCTTGCTGGAACGTTTCTAAATAATGTGTATTATGTTCCTCCATTTTGGGAGAGGGAGGAAAAGCAATCCAGAAATCCTCCTGCAGTTGATAGATTTTTTGGCGGGACAATGTTATCTCTCCCCCTCTTTCCTGGGATGGACTGCTTAAGCAGAACTGAGAGTGGTGCCATGTGGGGTCTGTGTTTAATAACAGCATGTTTCAGGGTCTCTCTCGACATTCCCCTGCTACAATGACAAATGAGTGTATGAGGGAAAGAGAAGGCCACTGTGGGTATTTATTTATTTTGTGACGCCAATTCATTTTACCACAACTGGCAATAGATTGGATATTGTCTCAGCAAGTTGGGTTTCCTTTATTTTTTGCTCTTTGGTCTTCTCATCTTTAAAGTGCTTTTACAGATGGTTTCACGCCAGCCATTTATTTAGGCCCACACAAGCCAGACACCTGGTTAATGCAGCCTCGTTAGTTGGACTTATCTGGGCCTTGTTTCCCAGGTACATAGCATTTAAGATCATTGTTAGAACCATCATGCCATCTTCAATGGAGTTGTTTCCTAAGTTCTAGTGTTCCAAACCATTCGCAAAGCTGCCAATCACAAAGTCAGTTTATACCTGGATTTTTTTTTTTAGCAATCATTGCGGAGAAGGACATTAATAAGTGAAGCAATGACAAAGAAACCTTAATAGCAGACTTTGGATTTTTTTATACAAATGCCAACATATTTTTTTTACTTTGGTGAATATCTACAAGTACAGCAGTAACAGTAGCAGTTTCAAGATTAATTTAAGTTGCCTAAACAACACAAGCACTTTAAAGTTGATTTGTGATTTGTGTATGAATTGTTTGCTAGTGTGGTATCAAACATGTGTTCTCCCTTTGGCATGGGTTGTGTTCATGGTACAGTATGTTCAGCAATAAGGCATGAGAACCCGTGGATCATAATAACCCATGACGAAAAGGCCTGTTCCTAGGCACAATGAGAAGTGGAGTGCTGGGAAACAGCCCTTTTATAAAACACATACCAACATATTTAAAAAAAGATTAACATGTTTTCATTAAAAACATTTTAATGAATTATCCTAGTCATTCATTCTATATCTGAGGTAGCAAGCCAAAAGCACTGGTTGTTCATTCAATTGGCAAGGTATTTGTATTTAATAAGGATCCCCATTAGTTGCTGCCAAGGCAGCATCTACTCTTCCTGGGGTCCAGAAACATTAAGGCAGTTGTTTACAAATACAAATATTACATGACATTACATTTCATAACACTTTTCACAACACATTAAATGTGTGCCCTCAGGCCACTACTCTACTACCACACATATTCCAAATCACACGTGTGTGTAGAGTGCATGTGTTAGCATGTGTATGCGAGTGTCTCTGCCTGTGTCTCTTCACAGTCCCAGCTGTTCCATGTTGTTTTTTTCTGATTATACTGCTTGCACCTGATGTGGAATAGAGTTCCATGTTGCCATGTGCACCTGCCATAGTCTGTTCTGGACTTGCGGATTGTGAGGAGACCTCTCGTGGTATGTCTTGTGGGCCATGAATGGGTGTCCGCTGTGTGTTGGTAGTTTAAAGAGACAGCTCGGTGCATTCAGCATGTCAATACTTACAAAAACAAGTAGTGATGAAGTCAATCATAAGGTCAATCATGAGAGAGTGACATGCATATTATTAATGTTAGCTCTGAGTGTACATTTAAAGACAAGCTGTGCTGCCCTGTTCTGAGCAATTGCAAATGTCCTATATCCCTCTTTATGGTACCTGACCACACGACTGGAAAGTAGTCCAGGTGCGGCAAAACTAGGGCCTGTAGGATCTGCCTTTTTGATAGTGTTGTTTAGATGGCAGAGCAGCACTTTTTTAATGGGCAGACTTCTCCTCATCTTAGCTACTGTTCTATCGACAGGTTTGACCATGACAGTTACTCAGATCAACTTGCTAAATTTCCACATTATTCATTACAAGATCCAGTTGAGGTTTAGGGTTTAGTGAATGATTTGTCCCAAATACAATGCTTTTAGTTTTTGAAAAATGTAGGACTAACTTATTTCTTGACACCCATTCTGAAACTGACTGCAGCTCTTTGTTAAGTGTTGCAGTGATTTCACTTGCTGTAGTAGCTGACGTGTATAGTGTTGAGTCATCTTTCAGTCAATCATCAGTCATTTGTGTAAGTGCCATACATGTTGAATGCCCTTCCCTATAAGAGAGGTCATGAGCAGATGAGTTCCCACATTTTTCAGCATGTTTTTACATTTATTTTATAGATTTAGAGTCAGACAAACTTAAAATTTTTGGCAGGGACATACACAAGATGCTACCCTAAACAACATAACCTTCACTCTAAATCAAATATCCATGCCTACAGTGAGGGAAAAAAGTATTTGATCCCCTGCTGATTTTGTATGTTTGCCCACTGACAAAGAAATTATCAGCCTATAATTTTAATGGTAGGTTTATTTGAACAGTGAGAAACAGAATAACAACAGAAAAATTCAGAAAAACTGAATAAAAATGTTATGAATTGATTTTCATTTTAATGAGGGAAATAAGTATTTGACCCCCTCTGCAAAACATGACTCAGTACTTGGTGTCAAAACCTTTATTGGCAATCACAGAGGTCAGTTTCTTGTAGTTGGCCACCAGGTTTGCACACATCTCAGGAGGGATTTTATCCCACTCCTCTTTGCAGATCTTCTCAAAGTCATTAAGGTTTCGAGGCTGACGTTTAGCAACTCGAACCTTCAGCTCCCTCCACAGATTTTCAATGGGATTAAGGTCTGGAGACCGGCTAGGCCACTCCAGGACCTTAATGTGCTTCTTCTTGAGCCACTCCTTTGTTGCCTTGGCCGTGTGTTTTGGGTCATTGTCATGCTGGAATACCCATCCACGACCCATTTTCAATGCCCTGGCTGAGGGAAGGAGGTTCTCACCCAAGATTTGACGGTACATGGCCCCGTCCATCATTCCTTTGATGCGGTGAAGTTGTCCTGTCCCCTTAGCAGAAAAACACCCCCAAAGCATAATGTTTCCACCTCCATGTTTGACGGTGGGGATGGTGTTCTTGGGGTCATAGGCAGCATTCCTCCTCCTCCAAACAAGGCGAGTTGAGTTGATGCCAAAGAGCTCCATTTTGGTCTCATCTGACCACAACACTTTCACCCAGTTGTCCTCTGAATCATGGTCTTGTAGCCGATGGTCTTGTAGCCCATTCCAGCCTTGTGTAGGTCTACAATCTTGTCCCTGACATACTTGGAGAGCTCTTTGGTCTTGGCCATGGTGGAGAGTTTGGAATCTGATTGATTGATTGCTTTTATACAGGTAACAAACTGAGATTAGGAGCACTCCCTTTATCTTCTTAGGGAGTGGCTCCCGAGGTGATGGTTTTGGAGAGCCTGGCATGCCCAAAGTAAAATGCCTCCCATTCAGGCCCAGAAAATAGGATATGCACATATTTAGTACCATTGGATAGGAAACACTCTGATTTTTCCAAAAGTGTTAACATTTCGTCTGTGAGTATAACAGAACGGATATGGCAGGCAAAAACCAGAGGAATTTCTGTCCTGGAAAAAGTGTTTTTGACAGATTGCCTCATGTAGAACCCCTCCCTTATGAACATGCCCATATAAGGGCATATGAATGCAGTACCTATCCCTTCCTTGGATGTCAACAGTCTCGAGAAAGTGTTCTGATTCTTTTTAGATGCTTTTACAGCAGAGAAGAAGACAAATAAGGAAGTGTCCACGCAGATGTCAATACAGTAAAACGCGCGTTCACGGCTGGCACGATCTGTGTTTTTTTCCTTTCTTATCGCCCAGTTTATATTCCGGTTGAAATATTATACTATTTATACATAAAAGTGTTCCTTAGGATACATTTAAAATTATGTTTGATTGTTCTTGGACAAGTTTATAGGTATAAGTTGAGCGAGTTCTTTTCACGTTTCAATGGAGGAGTCGACGCTCTATTTTCTCATTATAACGCGCCAAGCAAATGGAGATTTATGGATATAATACATTACTTTTTCTAACAAAAGAACCATGGGTTGTCTTCGTTGGACACTTGGGAAGCCCTCAGCAGAAGTTCTTCAAAAGGTAAGGGATTTGTTTTCGCTGTGAAATGTGTTTTGTGTGAACCGTGATGGTTTATGAATTTCTGCTAATGGCAAAATATTAGAGGTGCTACCCTCAAACAATCAAATGTTGTGTTTTCACCGTAAACCCTTTTTGAAATCTGACAACGCTGTAATATTGCCAAGAAGCATAACTTTTGATGACTATGCAACACTTGTATATTGATGAATGTTTAATAATTCCCTAAGTAGTTAAAGTAACTAACTTTGGCCTTCCTGAGTGCATTGGTCTCATTTAACCAGAAAGGTTAACATCACTATTCAAAACACTCTTCCTTAAGGGTGGAAGGGATGGCATTTGCTGTATGTTTGATGAGAAACTGCATATTGCAAATGTACGCTCCCTTACTAGACATCCGAAATTGTTTCTAAAATAGGCCGACGGCGTCAGGCCGTGCCACAGGGCCAAATCTTCCAGGAAGTCATCAAACAGACATTCTCGGACATTCGATGTCCGTTTAATAAAATAAATTCATTTTTGTCATTTTTCCGCCCGTCAGGTTAATCCCACCAGATGGTGAATGCCTTCTTATTGCAAATGTACAAAACATACATCTAATTGACCTGTTTTTTTTTCTCCTAAACAGAAAAGACTTTGAAGACGAAACTTGGTGGGCATGGGTTTGGCCAAATGGGCAGTTGGCCCCGAAACAGGATGGCGTCAGGGACTCACGGTTTTTGAGATAAGGCCCATTCTCTGGGATTAAAGGTGAAAAATGGAAATAGAGCGCTAATTTGACAGCTTTACGTCAAAGTACAGTGGGGAAAAAAAAGTATTTAGTCAGCCACCAATTGTGCAAGTTCTCCAACTTAAAAAGATGAGAGAGGCCTGTAATTTTCATCATAGGTACACTTCAACTATGACAGACGAAATGAGAAAAAGAAATCCAGAAAATCACATTGTAGGATTTTTTATTTATTTATTTGCAAATTATGGTGGAAAATAAGTATTTGGTCAATAACAAAAGTTTATCTCAATACTTTGTTATATACCCTTTGTTGGCAATGACAGAGGTCAAACGTTTTCTGTAAGTCTTCACAAGGTTTTCACACACTGTTGCTGGTATTTTGGCCCATTCCTCCATGCAGATCTCCTCTAGAGCAGTGATGTTTTGGGGCTGTCGCTGGGCAACACGGACTTTCAACTCCCTCCAAAGATTTTCTATGGGGTTGAGATCTGGAGACTGGCTAGGCCACTCCAGGACCTTGAAATGCTTCTTACAAAGCCACTCCTTCGTTGCCCGGGCGGTGTGTTTGGGATCATTGTCATGCTGAAAGACCCAGCCACGTTTCATCTTCAATGCCCTTGCTGATGGAAGGAAGTTTTCACTCAAAATCTCACGATACATGGCCCCATTCATTCTTTCCTTTACACGGATCAGTCGTCCTGGTCCCTTTGCAGAAAAAAACAGCCCCAAAGCATGATGTTTCCACCCCATGCTTCACAGTAGGTATGGTGTTCTTTGGATGCAACTCAGCATTCTTTGTCCTCCAAACACGACGAGTTGAGTTTTTACCAAAAGTTCTATTTTGGTTTCATCTGACCATATGACATTCTCCCAATCCTCATCTGGATCATCCAAATGCTCTCTAGCAAACTTCAGACGGGCCTGAACATGTACTGGCTTAAGCAGGGGGCACGCCTGGCACTGCAGGATTTGAGTCCCTGGCGGCGTAGTGTGTTACTGATGGTAGGCTTTGTTACTTTGGTCCCAGCTCTCTGCAGGTCATTCACTAGGTCCCCGTGTGGTTCTGGGATTTTTGCTCACCGTTCTTGTGATCATTTTGACCCCACGGGTGAGATCTTGCGTGGAGCCCCAGATCGAGGAAGATTATTAGTGGTCTTGTATGTCTTCCATTTCCTAATAATTGCTCCCACAGTTGATTTCTTCAAACCAAGCTGCTTACCTATTGCAGATTCAGTCTTCCCAACCTGGTGCAGGTCTACAATTTTGTTTCTGGTGTCCTTTGACAGCTCTTTGGTCTTGGCCATAGTGGAGTTTGGAGTGTGACTGTTTGAGGTTGTGGACAGGTGTCTTTATACTGATAACAAGTTCAAACAGGTGCCATTAATACAGGTAACGAGTGGAGGACAGAGGAGCCTCTTAAAGAAGAAGTTACAGGTCTGTGAGAGCCAGAAATCTTGCTTGTTTGTATGTGACCAAATACTTATTTTCCACCATAATTTGCAAATAAATTCATTAAAAATTCTACAATGTGATTTTCTGGATTTTTTTTCCTCATTTTGTCTGTCATAGTTGAAGTGTACCTATG
Source organism: Brachymystax lenok tsinlingensis (assembly GCA_030435695.1). NCBI lineage: Eukaryota > Metazoa > Chordata > Actinopteri > Salmoniformes > Salmonidae > Brachymystax > Brachymystax lenok. The sequence goes on from CM059814.1 coordinate 39,327,273, forward strand.
ATGAAAATTACAGGCCTCTCTCATCTTTTTAAGTGAGAGAACTTGCACAATTGGTGGCTGACTAAATACTTTTTTGCCCCACTGTATGTAAATGGACATAACATCATGATTTGGCACTTTCAATACTTTTGTATGGAATCTTATTGCATTTATACATTTCTTATGCCATTTGGACATGGTTCATTGAATTTTGACTTCCTATGGTAACATATTGCAAATGGACAAAACATATTTCATTTGGACATTGACTTTGGACTTCCTATGGTAACATATTGCAAATGGCCTATGTTAGGCCTTATGGACAATAAAGTTAATAAAACTAAATTAATAAAATTAGACAAAGGTATGTTTATACACATCTTATATACGTGGTATTATCAAAAGAAACGATAGAATCGCGAAAAACGGCCCAGAAAGCACTTTTTTAAGGGGGCGTAGGTATTTTGATTTTTTTTTTTGGAAATGTCCAAATTTGACCCTTGGGTCTTGACTTCATGTACATATGCAATATGATTAGAACGCGCTCGCTACCTATGGTAATTTTGAGTTATTACATTTGGCATTTGCCATATGCCATTTGCCATAAGAATTGATTGATCTGCCGTCCATTTGGGCACTCTTTTCCATCGTGTGTATGTTTTGTCCAATGGCAATATGTTGCCATTCATTTTTGTCCATTTCATGGGGGTCTTCCCTTACCTATTCTTCCTGCTTCCTCCAATCTCTCTGAGGCTTTATATATAGACTGTTGACATCTAGTGGAAGCCATAGGTACTAAAATCTCTGAGCTGCTTGCCATAGAACTCAATAGAGAGACTGTCAACCAGAGCCAATGTGACAAAAAACAGTAATTCCGGATAGATTTTTCTCAGGCTTTCGCCTGCTATTTCTGTTCTGTTACACTCACAGACATAATGTTAACACTTTTAGAACCTTCAGAGTGTTTCCTATCCAATAGTACTAATTATGTGCATATCCTATTTTCTGGGCCTGAGTGGGAGACATTGGGCACGCCAGACTCTCCAAAACCGTCACCTCGGGAACCGCTCCGTAAGAAGTTAACTACTTAGGGAGAAGCGGCGCGCCAAATCACATTCTTGGCAATATCACAGCGTTGTCAGATTTCAAAAAGGCTTTACAGCGAAAGCACAACATTTGATTGTTTGAGGATAGCACCTCACATATTTACGCATTAGCATGAATTCATAACCAGTGCGGGTCACACAAAACCCATATAAGAGCTAAAATAAATCACTTACCTTTCGAATAACTTCTGCTGAAGGCATCCCAAGTGTCCAGGGAAGACATCCAATGGTTCTTTTGTTAGAAAAAGTCATTTATTATATTCATAAATCTCTGTTTGGTTGGCGCGTTATGTTCAGAAAATCCACCGTCGAGTCACCCGTTGTACAGTGAAGAGAAAGCGTTGAAATTATACCTATCAACTTTGCCCAAACAATTCAAACATAATTTATAATGCATCCTTAAGTATTCTTTTATGAATATTAACAATAATATTTTACACGGATGATATCCTAAACAATATAAAAGGAAAATAAAGTGGAGCGCGCTCACTATCTCGTGCCCGGGAAATGTTATTGACATTTGTGCTTCCACTATGGCCCTATTCTTCTTCTGTATGGTTCTGTTCAGTGCTAGAGCCTCCAAACACTGTCTAAAGACTGTTGACATCTAGTGGAAGCCATAGGTACTGCAATCTGGGAGCTATTATACATGGATTTTAATACGAAGTCTATGGAAAAGAGGAAATGTCACAACAACAAAAAAATTCTGAACAGAAATTCCTCGGGTTTTTGCCTGCTATATCAGTTCTGTTATACTCACATACATTATTTTAACAAACTTCAGAGTGTTTCCTATCCAATAGTACTAATTACGTGCATATCCTATTTTCTGGGCCTGAGTTGCAGGCATTTTACTTTGGGCACGCCAGCCTCTCCAAAACCGTCACCTCTGCTGCCGCTCCCAAAGAAGATAAACTATAATATTTCAGACGGAATATAACCTGCTGAATAGAAAAAGAACTTTGAAAAGAACTCATTGTAAATAAGAATTTGTTCTTAACTGACTTTCCTAGTTAAATAAATTTTAAATAAAATCAAAAACACAATTATTTCCAAACGTTTACTACGGGTTGGTTATAGACTGATTGGTCGGCTATGTAACGTGTACGCTGGGAGTTGGGAAGCAAGTTCAGGGAGTGTTTTTAATAACTAAATTAACATAGAACAAAACTCGAAACATGGGTAGCGTACAGACATGAACACTGGAACAGAAACAATAACGCCTGGGGAAGAAACCAATGGAAGTGACAGACATAGGGAAGGTAATCAGGAAGGTGATGAATTCCAATGGAGTCTGAGGAGGCTCTGGTGCGCGTAACGATGGTAACAGGTGTGCGTAATAAAGAGCAGCCTGATGACCAAGAGCGCCGGTGGGGGAGTATACGTGACAGTACCCCTTCCCTGATGCCGGCCAAAGGGACGATCTTGGGGACCAGGAGCGGACCGGTCACCTCTGCTGAGGTGTGGGAACCTGTCGAGCCCGCTGAGGCGCTGGAACCTGACGAGCCGGCTGAGGCGCGGGAACTGTTAACAGGCATTACCCGTGGATAATCATGATTTAACTAACATCTACCAATCAGCATCCAGGATCAGACTTGACAATTAAAACATTCCTTGAGCACTACAATATATCATATTAATCAAGTGCTATTTGCATGTGAAAATGGGAACGCATTAGCTTCATTGTTTACATTTTATTGATTGGTCATATCTATGATGGCAGCCTATGCAGATCTTACAAGCCATGAGCCAAATCCTAACTTGAAATAGCATTTGAGAGATTTGCATGCCAATTAGGCTTGCCATATACAGTGGGGCAAAAAAGTATTTAGTCAGCCACCAATTGTGCAAGTTCTCTCACTTAAAAAGATGAGAGAGGCCTGTAATTTTCATCATAGGTACACTTCAACTATGACAGACAAAATGAGGGAAAAAAATCCAGAAAACCACATTGTAGGATTTTTAATGAATTTATTTGCAAATTATGGTGGAAAATAAGTATTTGGTCACATACAAACAAGCAAGATTTCTGGCTCTCACAGACCTGTAACTTCTTCTTTAAGAGGCTCCTCTGTCCTCCACTCGTTACCTGTATTAATGGCACCTGTTTGAACTTGTTATCAGTATAAAAGACACCTGTCCACAACCTCAAACAGTCACACTCCAAACTCTACTATGGCCAAGACCAAAGAGCTGTCAAAGGACACCAGAAACAAAATTGTAGACCTGCACCAGGTTGGGAAGACTGAATCTGCAATAGGTAAGCAGCTTGGTTTGAAGAAATCAACTGTGGGAGCAATTATTAGGACATGGAAGACGCAAGATCTCACCCCGTGGGGTCAAAATGATCACAAGAACGGTGAGCAAAAATCCCAGAACCACACGGGGGGACCTAGTGAATGACCTGCAGAGAGCTGGGACCAAAGTAACAAAGCCTACCATCAGTAACACACTACGCCGCCAGGGACTCAAATCCTGCAGTGCCAGACGTGTCCCCCTGCTTAAGCCAGTACATGTTCAGGCCCGTCTGAAGTTTGCTAGAGAGCATTTGGATGATCCAGATGAGGATTGGGAGAATGTCATATGGTCAGATGAAACCAAAATATAACTTTTGGTAAAAACTCAACTCGTCGTGTTTGGAGGACAAAGAATGCTGAGTTGCATCCAAAGAACACCATACCTACTGTGAAGCATGGGGTGGAAACATCATGCTTTTGGGCTGTTTTTTCTGCAAAGGGACCAGGACGACTGATCCGTGTAAAGGAAAGAATGAATGGGGCCATGTATCGTGAGATTTTGAGTGAAAACCTCCTTCCATCAGCAAGGGCATTGAAGATGAAACGTGGCTGGGTCTTTCAGCATGACAATGATCCCAAACACACCGCCTGGGCAACGAAGGAGTGGCTTCGTAAGATGCATTTCAAGGTCCTGGAGTGGCCTAGCCAGTCTCCAGATCTCAACCCCATAGAAAATCTTTGGAGGGAGTTGAAAGTCCGTGTTGCCCAGCGACAGCCCCAAAACATCACTGCTCTAGAGGAGATCTGCATGGAGGAATGGGCCAAAATACCAGCAACAGTGTGTGAAAACCTTGTGAAGACTTACAGAAAACGTTTGACCTCTGTCATTGCCAACAAAGGGTATATAACAAAGTATTGAGATAAACTTTTGTTATTGACCAAATACTTATTTTCCACCATCATTTGCAAATAAATAAATTAAAAATCCTACAATGTGATTTTCTGGATTTCTTTTTCTCATTTCGTCTGTCATAGTTGAAGTGTACCTATGATGAAAATTACAGGCCTCTCTCATCTTTTTAAGTTGGAGAACTTGCACAATTGGTGGCTGACTAAATACTTTTTTGCCCCACTGTATTACATGATTTTAAACAGCGACTTTGCAATGACTTTCATGGCAAATACTATCGTTGTAGGCTCCGACCAAAACGTCGTTGGTCGCATTATGTGAGCGGGTGAAAGACGTGCGAGTCTTGCACTCTCCCGATCCGCATCTTAGGTCCCGATTATTTTTCTGAAATGCCGGACATTTTTGGTCATATCTTGTGTAGTGTAGGGTGTGCTATGATGCAAATTGCAACTTGTTCTCCGTTGCTTGGCTACAGCCACAGAGTAGGAGGCGGGCCACGACACATCTGGAAATCGCAGGACATGGAGGGATCTAGACAGGTCGCAATGTGACCAAACTCATATAATGTGAGCACACCGGTCACAGACTTCAGGATGACAAGATTATGCAAACAATGTGCATAATGATTTTTATCATCGTCTGATGTATTCCTAGCTTTAGTTGTGCAAGCAGATCTCAAGTGGGGAATTCGCCCTCAGAGAGGTAGATTCTCGCTCCTTGTCTATGCCCAAATACTGTACCATAATGATGGGAACTTATTTAGAGCAGTTTGTATCGGTGGAATTATTCAAGTGTCTTTATAAGCTTTATTTGTCTCTCATCAATAAATATCTAGAAAAACAGAGACCACTGTGACTCATTGCAATTATCCATCATGAACCTCCCTTTTTGGTTAATGTAAGCACATTTCAGAGCCCTTCCTCCATTATGGGTATAATTAACACTCTAAAGTTGGTACCCTATAGAGTCAGGGATTCTGTAGAATCAATTAATATTTCATCCTTCATTAGCTGCCGTGATATTCATTCTCACGTTCTCCCATGGAGGCCCTTATGCATCCTTTTCATCTTCCAATCCTTATAATGCTGAATGAGAAATAATGAAATGTCTCTTGAAATTTCCTGGTTAAGCCGATCACAACGCCTGCAATATTTATCTTCTACCACGCTGAAAGATGATATTGTTGATGATGGTGGATTTCACTCAGTGTCAATTATATTATTATGAATGACATGCACAGTACATAGTACAGCATGTTTTCCCAGTGAAGTAAATATTTAGTGTAGTGTATTATACTGCCATAAGACTCATAGCATGATTTGATGAAAAGAGAGGATGATTCCATGCACTTAAAAACTGTAAAAATAGAAGCCTACCTAAATATGAAGTACAAAACTTACATATGGTAATCAAGCAGTATTATTAATGCCAGACAGCAGCGTAAACATGAACAAACACAGCCAGAAGGAGAGATGGAGGGTCAGATAAGACGTCAGGTGCTTAGAACTAGTATTAGTGGATTTCAGGCCTTTTTGCACCTTTGGACATATTTTATGGAGGCATTTGACGCAGATATTTATTCTGTTTGTTTTTCCTCCGGTCTATTAAAGTGTGCGCCTGTTCACTACTCTCTGCTCTCCTGCACTTGATTTCGCTCCAGTCCTCTCCTTGTTCGGGTGGCGTTCGGCGATCGACGTCACCGGCTTTCTAGCCATCGCCGCTCCATTTTTCATTTATACATTTGTTTTGTCTTGTTCCCTGCACACCTGGTTTTCATTTCCCATTCATTACTGCATTTATTTACTCCTCTGTTACCCATCATGTCCTTGTGTGGAATTGTTTTGTGTTACGTGTTAGTTTGTATTTTTTGACGCGTTAGACTAGTGTGCTTTTCCGTGTTTGTATTCAAAGTGGATTGTTTCCTTACAATTTGTATTACTGGATTTCAGGCCTTTTGCACCTTTGGACATATTTTATGGAGGCATTTAACGCAGTTATTTATGCTGTTTGTTTTTCCTCCGGTCTATTAAAGTGTGCGCCTGTTCACTACTCTCTGCTCTCCTGCACCTGATTTCTCTCCAGTATGCACATAATCCTAACAGCTGCTCAGGTTCGTAAGTGTATGAATTGCACAAACATACTCAGTTAATAACTACTTAGGGAGCAGTGGGGCGCTACCCGGAAATGTAAGGCGCCAAATTCAAAATCCAAAAGTTTAATTATTAAACATTCATCAATATACAAGTGTTGCATAGTTATCAAAAGCTCTGCTTCTTGGCAATATCACAGCGTTGTCAGATTTCAAAAAGGCTTTACGGCAAAAGCACAACATTTGTTTGTTTGAGGATAGCACCTCTAATATTTCTGCATTAGCATGAATTCATAAACCAGCGCGGTTCACACAAAACCTATATCACAGCGAAAACAAATCCCTTACCTTTCAAAGAACTTCTGCTGAGGGCTTCCCAAGTGTCCAACGAAGACATCCAATGGTTCTTTTGTTAGAAAAAGTAATTTATTATATCCATAAATCTCTATTTGGTTGGCGCGTTATGTTCAGAAAATCCAATGTCGAATCGCCCCCTTTGAAACGTGAAGAGAACGCTTTCAAATATACCTATAAACTTTTCCTAAACAAATCAAAGACCAGTTATAATGTATCCTTAGCTATCCTTTTATGAATATTAGCGATAATATTTCACTCGGATGGTCACCTATACGTTATATAAGTAAAATTAAGTGGGGCGCGCACCCAGTCTCGCGCCCGAGAAATCTTGTTGACATCTGAGCTCCCTTGACCATTTCCTCTTCCTATCCGTTTTGCTTACTCCTATCGCTCCCAGACTCTGTATAGAGACTTCTGACATCTAGTGGAAGCCATAGGTACTGCAGGCTCAGTCCTGGTTAAAATTAAAAGGAATAGGCAGCCTGGAGAAGGTCAAGTACAAAAAAAACTGCAAATCCGTATGGATTTTCCTCTGGTTTTCGCCTGCTGTATCAGTTCTGTATACTCAAATACATTATTTTAAAGCTAGGGGGCAGAATTCCTTGTTTCTGCCTGTCTGACGTGCCCAAAGTAAACGGGCTGTCACTCAGGCCCAGAAGCTAGGATATGCATATCATTTAGTAGCTTTGGATAGAAAAGACTCTGAATTTCCCAAAACCGTTAAAAATATGTCTGTTCCCATGCTCTTATTTTGAAAAGCTATTGAAAAGCATTGAATCCATCCACCATTTACCTATTCCTATGGCTTCCCCTAGATGGTAAGAGTCTACGATTGATGGCTTTGGGCTTGTATTTTGAAAAATGAATACGTTTTTTCACATGAAGGAAAGCGTGCACCGAAAGTAAATAAGTGTTTGGGCGAGTTCTGGGGAGAGCACTCGCGAGGGAATTTGCCTTGTCTATTGAACATAGTTGTTTCCGCGTGAAGTTATATCGTTATTTTTTTTACATTTTAGACAACCTAAGGATTATATAGAGTCTTTGACAAAAATAGACGAAGTTTACCGGGAGCAATTTTTACTTTTCTGTCGTCGTTTTGACGGAGGTGTTTCCTGTGGATTTCTGAATTCAATGGCGCCATCTAAACGGCATTTTCCGGATATAAATATGTACTTTATCGAACAAAACGAACAGCGGTTTTGTAGCTGGGACCCTCCTAGTTGGAAACATCAGACGATCTTAAAAAGTGAGTTTTTATATCTTTAATTTGTGATTTTGTGTCGCCAGTGCTGGTTGAAAAAGTTATTTTTGTGAGGTGCTGACCTCAGATAATCAAATGTTTTGCTTTCGCCGTAAAGCCTTTTTGAAATCTGACAACAGATTTAGATTACCAAGACGCTAAGATTTGTAACCATGTTACCAGGAAGCTTCTGTAATCAGCCGTGTAATACTGCTTCTGTAATCAGCCGTGTAATACTGCTAAATTCAATGGAGGCCATTAAATAGTTCCCGAAAAACACCAGTCTCAATGTCAACAGTGAAGAGGCAACTCCGGAATGCTGGCCTTCTAGGCAGAGTTGCAAAGAAAAAGCCATATCTCAGACTGGCCAATAAAAACAAAAGATTAAGATGGGCAAAAGAACACAGACACTGGACAGAGGAACTAGAAGGCCAGCATCCCGGAGTCGCCTCTTCACTGCTGACGTTGAGACTGGTGTTTTGCGGGTACTATTTAATGGCCTCCATTGAATTTAGCATTTGCAAGATCCCAAAGGTAACAGTACATCGGTATAAAAACATACAGACGCCTCACAAGTTCTCAACTGGCAGCTTCATTAAATTGTACACGCAAAACACCAGTCTCAACGTACACACTATATACACACATACACATGGATTTAGTACTGTAGATATGTGGTAGTGGTGGAGTAGGGGCCAGAGGGCACACAGTGTGTTTTGAAATCTGTGAATGTATTGTAATGTTTTTAAAATTGTATAAGCTGCCTTACTTTTGCTGGACCCCAGAAAGAGTAGCTTTTGCCTTGGCAGCAGCTAATAGGGATCCATAATACATACAAATGAGTATTAGTGGCCAATCTAATTCGATGACAAAGGATTAAAGGAATTCTGTCTGCTCCAGGGAGAAAAGGAAATGAAGAGTAGAATAAAAGCCATAAAATGTATCAAATAGCCACATTATATTGTCATTATCAAACCAAATGATAAGATATCCTGAAGTCTTTTTAATTTTAGATACAGCACATCAAGGATTAGAACATGATCAAAATAATGTATGTTATTGGAAGAAGAGGAGAAATGTTTCCTAGTCAGAACAAAAGTCTAATCTTTGATCCACATAGCAGAGCAGTTTGTATTCCAAAACTGCAATCATAAAAAGAAAGAGCTGAAATATAGAAGTAGAGGGAAAATGGTGCAAGTCCCGGCGAGAGTGACATTGGTAAGAGATGACCCACTTCTTCAGTGTTTGTCAGATATTGATGAATGTGCCAATTGTAGGTGTGGCAAGTGACATTTTCAACCTCTCCCTGTCTGAGTCTGTAATACCAACATGTTTCAAACAGACCACCATAGTCTCTGTGCCCAAGAACACTAAGGTAACCTGCCTAAATGACTACCAGCACTCACGTCTGTAGCCATGAAGTGCTTTGAAAGGCTGGTCATGGCTCATGTCAACACCATTATCCCAGAAACCCTAGACCCACTTCACTTTGCATACCGCCTCCACACTCCAAATGTTGCCCTGTGCCTCCCTGAGCATGCTATTCATATAGCCTATAGTATTGGCTATGGATAATTTTATTGAGACCACATTAGGCACCCATGAGATACTCTAATAAGCAACTGATTCTCAAACCCTGAGCAATATGACATTTAATCGATTACAAATTACATGACTCTCCCCTGGACTGAAATTGAAAAAGCATGACCCTCCACCTTTTTCCTCCAGGTAACTATTATATGAACTTCAATCTCCCTAAGTATCTCATAATGTAGGTAGCCTACATGTACTGTTTGTGTGAGCTGTTGGCTAGAGCGCACGTTCCAAGACCAGAGTGTGCACATTTGCTATATTACGCATCAGTTTCTGTGACACAACTATCAGTAGAGTTGAATGCGATGGAAAGCCATTTAACTTGTATTTGGTACATTGGAATTTAACAGCAAACATTATTTTCATATATACTACGTCATCACGCACAGACTTTTTTCCCCCCAATAAGTCAGTTTGATGGAAACACCTCTGGTGGAAAAAAGGTGCATATTATTTAATGCAAAGTTTTGAATATTCACATGAAATTGGATGGAAACCTAGCTAGTGATACATATAATTGAGTTTAGTATTTTCTCTAACTTTTCCCTGACCAGGATTACTCACAGAAGGAGAGGACTATGGCCGAGTCACTTGAGGACCTGAAGGCTAACTTCTACTGTGAGCTGTGTGACAAGCAGTACTACAAGCATCAGGAGTTTGACAACCACATCAACTCTTATGACCATGCTCACAAACAGGTATGGTGCACCTAATCCAACCATGCAATTCATTCAAGACTAGTTACATTTCAACGTTGCCAAATGGCAAGAAATGTATCTACGAATGACAAAGCAAACACTGTCAACATCTCCAACAAAAGGGCATATTTGATTTCAAAGTACATATGAGGAGATAAAAAGGTGTTTATTGTTCTTCCATACTTTTTTTTTGCATAATTTTTTTTTAATGACTTGCATAACCTGAGAAAAACATTTGACCTGTGCTCTGAATGAGCGTATCCCCCATTTACTACAGTGTACAAATTTATATACCCCGTTAACTACAGCAGCTTTTCTTAAACTTTGTTTTTTGCCCTAGTACTACACAGCTGATTCAAATAATGAACTCATCATCAAGCATTGATTATTTGAATCAGCTGTGTAGAGCTAGGACAAAAAACTATGTGCATCCCTTGGGGTCCCCAGGACCGAGTTTGGGAAACACTGAAGTACAGTGTACACATTATTATACTAAATGTGCTTCTTGTTCATGCCTTCAACAAAGTTTGTGGTCCTTTGAAGCTCAGTTGGTAGAGCATGGCACTTGAAATGCGAAGGAAGTGGGTTTGAATCCCTGTGGGATGCAGAAACTGGCAGAGAACCTTTCCGTGCAATGTCTCTGGAAAACTTACACATTATTTCCAGGATTATCCGCTTCGATAACCGAGACACCAGGCCAGCTCGGTGGCAGAGAGAGAAGCTAGCTGCAATCAGTTCAGTGTGGGACAAGTGGGTGGACTGCCTTCCACGGTTTTACAACCCTGGGCCCAACGTTACTGTTGATGAGCAGCTTATGCCATTTAGGGGCCACAAGATATGGAATCAAGCTCGCAAAATATTGAATCAAGATCTGGGCTGCCTGTGATGATGCTTCATCATATGTGTGGAACTTGCAAGTGTGTATGGGGAAGCCAGATCGAGGAGCCCCTGAGAAGAACCAAGGAATGCGAGTTGTCCTGGACAAAACACAGGGACTCCGTGGCCACAACATCACATGCAATAACTTTTTTACTTCGCACAAGCTGGGCCAGAAGCTCCTCAAGAGGAAGCTGATGATGGTAGGAATAGTATGAAAAAACACGGAACGGGCCTATCAATTCCTCTAAGTTTGTGTTCACAGCCGACACGTCCCTAGTGTTCTACGTGCCAAAGAAATACAAAAGTATGGTACTCATGAGTACGCTGCATAGGGATGGGAGAATCTGTGGCCAGGAACATCAAAAACCAGAAATCATAATGGATTACATTGCCACAAAAGGAGGGGTGGACAATTTAGACAAGTTGGTGACTGGCTACAGCTGCAAAAGAAGAACCCTACGCTGGCCATTTGTGATATTCTTCAACATCTTGGACAGCGTTTGTCATCTGGATGGCGTTGAACCCAGATTGGAACAGAGGGAAACTCCAGAGGAGATGGCTCTTTCTCAAGGAGCTGGGCAATGCATTGGTAAGATCTCAAATCCAGAGGAGGCAACATATCCCAATAACCCCAGCCATCGTGAGGATTCAGGAGGAGGATGCTGGTGCCCCATCCGCCCGATCCACAGAACCAACAACTCTAATACCGGAAGTAAGTGTGTGTGTGTCTACCTTGGCCTGCTGTAACAATATATGTGAGTGAGATATTAGTAAAATTCCTGAACTAAGTGTTTTCATCATTCTAGATTCCAGCCGGTAGTGACAAGAAGAAGCGTTGCAATGTGTGTGGACCCAAGAAGGACAGGAAGACACAGTACACATGCATCAACTGCAATAAATACATTTGCAACACACACAGTAAAACTCTGTCCCTCATGTGGTGTATAGACCGGCCTTAATTTGTGTTCAATGGGGCTCATTTATCATTTCCATAAAATACTGTATGTAAAATGTGTCCTTCCAATTTGTTCAGTTCAAAGCAATAAACATCAGTAGTGATTAAAATCTTGTTTTATTTATATTCGTTCAAGATAAACATGATTTATTTCTCCCATGTCTTGATTGTAATAGCTGTTATTGATAAATGTGATCTAGCAGAGGTAAATGGCGAATATTAACCATGTATACTGTCTATATTGCTTGTAATTGATATGTCAACATATAAGTATTTTTACGTAAATTGTTATGGCTATATTGTTTTAAAAACCCAATAATGGTATGGGTCCATCAGACCCTCGAACCTTGAGTGAATAACAAAAACATGAACACCACACAAGTGTTAAAGAAGGATTTTAAAGTCTTGAGACAATTGAGACATGGACTGTGTATGTATGCCATTCGGAGGGCGAATGGCAAGACATAAGATTTAAATGCCTTTGAACGGGCCAGTCTGCTGGGTTTTTCACGCTCAACAGTTTCCCGTGTGTATCAAGAATGGTCCACCACCCAAAAGACATCCAGCCAATGTTGTGGAAAATCTTGAGTCAAATATTAACACAGATACCGGAACTTGTGAATTCAATTCAGACTTTAATTCAACGGATTAAAGCCGAGCCTCTTTCATGGAAAAAGACTGACTCCCTTATCACAGAGCTCTTCCTTTATAGTATTCTGTCCCTGCTTAACGTATAGAATCACTCCTTGTATGTTCATGAACTACTCCCATTGGCCCTATAGTTATCACATTATCTTTACATAGCACATATAGTCACTCCTTGTCTATTCATGAACAACTCCCATTGGCCCTGCTCTACAATTATCTTCCTCTCAGTTCTTTGCTTGCTAACGCCCACATCTGATAGCTGTCTAGGTTATAATGGTATCTATAATGGTGACTGGTCCTATATGTTCCATTCCTTATATAGCCATTCTGTCTCACCTCTTAAAAGTGGACAGTCTAATTTCTGCCTGCTAATATTGGAAATTCAATCTCAGTCATGTCTGCTACTACACCAACTTGACACAACTGTGGGAAGAATTGGCGTCAACATGGGCCAGCATCCCTGTGGAACGCTTTCGACACCTTGTTAGAATCCATTCCCCAACTCCTTTTGTCTGTTCTCAGAGCAAAATAGGGTGCAACTCAATATTAGTAAGGTTTTCTTAACGTTTTGTACACTCTGTATGTTAAGGTTTTTGAGGTTTGATCAAATGTGACCATATTTCTCTATGAAAAGTCAAATTTAAGTGGTTCACTTAATTCTTTTATTTGATAAGAGTACACTCAGATCTTCAAATGGTACGTAACTGTAGTTGGAGGAAACATGAGAATGTTATACTGCTTTGAAAGTTGATAAACTTGTTATCCCACTTAGGAGGCAAGATTTTGATGAGGATTTTGATGAGGTTTTCACACTTGCTTTGTTAACTCCCATTCAGCAACGTTCACAACATTTTAAGCCTTAGTCCCACCCATTTCTTTAAGAATTCACATGCAAACGAATGGCCAACCGTCAGCATGGTCAACCTCTCCACTATCTCAGCCAATCTTTGTTAGCCAGGAAGTATCCTGTCTTTCTCCATAGAAAGGTCAGCGCTTTCTCCTTGGCTAAACTAAGTTCATAATTAATCATATTTACAGATCACATACAGGTTTGTAATTAAGGCCTAGAAAGTTCACATATTCAAGAAGGCATTTCTGGAGATTTGTTTTAAATAATAATATTTGTTTTCTTTCTTTCAAACGGCATTACTTTGAGGTAGGAACTAGTGTCAAATGCCACTGATCCTGTAAACAGTCACAAATGTAATTCATATTTGTTTAAAGATCACATGCTAACCTAAGCTGAACTGAATCTGCATTATTAATTTAGCATCATATACATTAACATCCATTTTCACTTAACAAGCACAGGTCAATGAATAAACCGGTTTTCAGACATTGACAGAGCTAATTCCTCTAGCTGGCTGCATTACTCTACACAAGAAGTAGGGTGAAGTTTCCCTTAGACACTGATCTTGGGTCAGAATTGTGTTGTCAGTATTGCCTGCCCTCTAAATACACCTCTGCTGTCTTCAACCAGGATCTCAGCGATCACGGCCTCATTGCCTAAGTCCGCAATGGGTCCGCGGTCAAACGACGACCCCTCATCACTGTCAAACGCTCCCTAAAACACTTCAGTGAGCAGGCCCTTCTAATTAACCTCGCCTGGGTATGCTGGAAGGATATTGACCTCATACCGTCAGTAGAGGATGCCTAGTTATTCTTTAAAAGTGCTTTCCTCACCATCTTAAAAAAGCATGCCCCATTCCAAAAATGTTGATCAAAGAACAGATATAGCCCTTGGTTCAATCCAGACTTGACTGTTCTTGACCAGCACAAAAACATCTGCATTAGCATTGAATAGCCCCCGTGATACAGTGGGGCAAAAAAGTATTTAGTCAGCCACCAATTGTGCAAGTTCTCTCACTTAAAAAGATGAGAGAGGCCTGTAATTTTCATCATAGGTACACTTCAACTATGACAGACAAAATGAGGAAAAAAAATCCAGAAAATCACATTGTAGAATTTTTAATGAATTTATTTGCAAATTATGGTGGAAAATAAGTATTTGGTCACATACAAACAAGCAAGATTTCTGGCTCTCACAGACCTGTAACTTCTTCTTTAAGAGGCTCCTCTGTCCTCCACTTAATGGCACCTGTTTGAACTTGTTATCAGTATAAAAGACACCTGTCCACAACCTCAAACAGTCACACTCCAAACTCCACTATGGCCAAGACCAAAGAGCTGTCAAAGGACACCAGAAACAAAATTGTAGACCTGCACCAGGTTGGGAAGACTGAATCTGCAATAGGTAAGCAGCTTGGTTTGAAGAAATCAACTGTGGGAGCAATTATTAGGAAATGGAAGACATACAAGACCACTGATAATCTTCCTCGATCTGGGGCTCCACGCAAGATCTCACCCCGTGGGGTCAAAACTTCCAAGTGTTTCCTATCCAATAGTACTCATTATGTGCATATCCTATTTTCTGAGCCTGAGTGGCGGCCATTTTACTCTGGGAACGCCAGACTCTCCAAAACTGTCACCTCTGCTGCCGCTCCCTAAGAAGTTAAACAGCTTGGAAAATTCCAGAAAATTATGTCATGGCTTTAGAAGCTTCTGATAGGCTAATTGACATCATTTGAGTCACTTGGAGGTGTACTTGGGGATGTATTTCAAGGCCTACCTTCAAACTCAGTGCCTCTTTGCTTGACATCATGGGAACACGAGTCCTATATCGACATTACCTGAAAGGCCGCTTGGCAAGGAAGAAGCCACTGCTCCAAAACCACCATAAGAAAGCCAGACTACGGTTTGCAACTGCACATGGGGACAAAGATTGTGCTTTTTGGAGCAATCTTTCATCTGGTCTGGTGAAACAAAAATATAACTTTTTGGCCATAATGACCATCGTTATGTTTGGAGGAAAAATGGGGAGGCTTGCAAGCCGAAGAACACCATCCCAACCATGAAGCGTGGGGGTGGCAGCATCATGTTGTGGGGGTGCTTTAATTTAAGAGGGAGTGGTGCACTTCACAAAATAGATTATGTGGATATATTGAAGCAACATCAAGACATCAGTCAGGAAGTTAAAGCTTGGTCACAAATGGGTCTTCCAAATGGACAATGACCCCAAGCATACTTCCAAAGTTGTGGCAAAATGGCTTATGGACAACAAAGTCAAGGTATTGGAGTGGCCATCACAAAGCCCTGACCTCAATCCCATAGAACATTTGTGGGCATAACTGAAAAAGCGTGTGCGAGCAAGGAGGCCTACAAACCTGACTCAGTTACACCAGCTCTGTCAGGAGGAATGGGCCAAAATTCACCCAACTTATTGTGGGAAACTCATTGTGCGTTGTGTATTTCCATTTAAGTGATAATGCCCGAGAAGCCGGTGTTTATGAGAATATATTGGCATGGGTGTTGTTTGGCCACTTGCTTGCTAGCAAGCCAACTATGGCTATTTACAGTCACGTCAAAGTGCAGCCAGATTAATTGCAAAGTAGCTGCATTTGCATTTGTTTAAGCTGTTTTCTATTGACATTTATTTGGATACATCCATCCATAACAATGAGCTAATGAGGCTGGCATAGAAAATGTGCTCACTCGTCACAACACGGTTGTTCAGAGGACCTAGCCAACAACACAGCTAATACAATTACTTCAAACTGAAACTGGAAAGACTGCAAACTAACTGCATTTCGTTTCATTTTTGGGACAGCTGGAGTTCGAATTTGAACATTGACACTATGTTGCAATATATGTTGCAAATGTCGGAGAGACAGACAGCAAGGTTTATACAAATCTTGACTGTTGAAAACTAAATGTTAGTCTAAAAGAAATGTGAGATAATGTCTCTATGCTTTTTATAGTGGAAATCAAGTTTATAAAGTGCCTGGCTGTGCTGATGAGACAGTGGATTGCACAGTCAGATGGAACAGAGTAAAAATGCATTTTAATAGATTTAGATGGTGGTAACTTGTGGAATAGACACCGGCTGGTGTCTATTAAACCCACCTGTTGTATAATATATTAATAAGTAATGCAATTATATTTTCTTCGACTATGAAATTTGGCTGAACAAAACATTGCGTCTGCATATACAGTAATTTATCTACATTACATCCTACCTATACCTTCGAAGGCAACAATGCATCAATAGTCACCTGTACCTTCAAAAATGTAAAGTCTAAACCTTTTGGAGAGCCTGCAAGAGGTAGAAGCTCAATAACATTTGTCTATTGGACAGGCTCGTCCTGTATAACGTAAACCCAGCACATGAACAATTACCTAGCCTCTCTGCTCGATAACCCTGAGAGAAGAGGCTACTTAACATGACAAAATTATCTCGGATGCATACAAATAATCTCCTGGCTTTGTGACCCAGCCACTCTAAATGCAACCATCAGAGTACTTCAAAGATGTAATTCACATAGCCTTGCTGAGTTGTGTGTAATACAAAGGAGCCTGTGTCGAATACATAAGGCAGGACTAGCTAGGGGAGCCATTCATGGGTTTGGGTAATTATAGAGCCCTAGAGATTACCTATTTTATTAGGTTAAAAATAAAGATATATTATGGAAAATGTAAGGATCGTTCACTCAAGGGTAACAACAGTTGTACATACAATAGTTGTGGCAAGTAACGCTAATTCAAAGAACACTAAGCACAATAGGTGCATAAATGCTAATTGCAAAATATGCATCATCTGTGTTTGTGTTTATGGTCCACTACATCCTTGGTTGTCACACAACAGTTGTGGAAAAATGCATTGTACAACTGCTATTCCACTGAGTGTGAACTCAGTCCTAGGGTCTGAGTCTATAATTAAACATGCTGTAAATTGTGAAGCAATGTGATCAATAAACCTCACTTTCCCAATCTCTGCAATATTGTCTTTGTTGATATTCGCTTCATTGAATTAAAAACAGGTGTCTGGTAACTGTGAGGATATGGTAACCAATTAGTGAACATCGGGGGGGCTGGTTTAGAATAAATTGGATAAGGTTAGCAAAAGTGAATTAATGAGATGTGAGTTGTTGTGGCATACAATGTGTACATAGGATATTCTTACAACACATGCCTCCCGAGATTTACAGCACTGTGGGTGGCTGTCTGATACTCTACAGTTAGTTTAAAACCTTCTCCATAGAGATATTCTGTCTTCATTGAGTTCCAATGCCTTAGATTGTCCTCTCCAATATAAGGAAATACAAATTACCTGAAAGAGTAATATCACTTAATTCAATTAGTTTGGCTGGAGTAAGGTCCTCAATGGCTGACTCAGTACAGTAGATAATGAGACTGGTGATATTTCTTCTCCCTGCCAGAGACTGAAAGAGCTGAAGCAGCGGGAGTTTGCCCGGAACGTGTCCTCCAAATCCAAGAAGGATGGCAGAAAGCAAGAGAGAGCAATACGACGTTTACATGAGCTGGCCGAACAGCGGCGGGAGGTCCAATGGTGGGTGGAACAGCCAATGGACTCGTATGTGTCCCTATATGACATAATTTCAACAGTATAACCTTGGAAGGCTGTAAATGGATTTTATAACGAATTGCAAATTATGTAATTTAGATAAGTTAAAATACTTATCAAAATTCATGTTAATGTATTTATTTATAACCAACCCGGCCATTTATTTATAAACAATAGACATTATTTATAATAGTTAGTGTAAAACATTTACATGCTTTGCAAGAAGAATGATTTCCCTAATAATTATGTTTACATGGACACATCTGAAATCAGGCTGATGGGACTTTTGATAAATGCAGAAAATCAGCAATCAAAATAAATGTTTTACCACAGTGACCATGTTATTTTTGCAAACCCTATTTGATTCTGAGTTCAGACATATAAAGTTTGTATGAAAACCAGGTGTTTTAAATCG
The DNA here is from genome assembly GCA_030435695.1 of Brachymystax lenok tsinlingensis. NCBI lineage: Eukaryota > Metazoa > Chordata > Actinopteri > Salmoniformes > Salmonidae > Brachymystax > Brachymystax lenok. The sequence goes on from CM059814.1 coordinate 39,345,801, forward strand.
GTGTATGCTTACTAACTGCTTTGCTTTATCTTGGCCAGGTCGCAGTTGTAAATGAGAACTTGTTCTCAACTTGCCTACCTGGTTAAATAAAGGTGAAATAAAAATAAATAAATAAAATACTTTGATTATGACCTTACGCCGATAAAGACAAGCAGAGTAAGGTGTTTCCATGACTAATGCCACACTCTGCATTCTGCCATAATCAGTTTAATATAGAATTATTAGTGTGCATGTAAACATACTCATTGTCACCAGTTGTTTTTTGGATGTTGGCTGCTGTCGTACTGATTCCAGTGTCAAATCCTTTCTGTGCAGCGCACCTGGTAGTGGCCCCATGTTCCGATCCACCACTGTGGCTGTGGAGGGAGGCTACAGGGGAGCCCGTGGTGACAGAGTCAGCAGCCGAACACAGACCAGCACCCAGGAACACACAATGTGCCCAAACATCACCTTAGACACAGTTACAGATAACACCAGCACCATTCAGGTCCAGCAAACTCCGGAAAGTGTGGCCAGAAAGTGTGGCCAAAAAATCTCTTTCTCCTTCTCTTTCCCCAAAAAGGCCTCTGTGAAGCTGGAGTCTTCGGCTGCGGTGTTCTGCCAGGCTGGGAAGGACGGGTCAAGCAGGCAGGCATGTAGACAGAGGCTCATTGTGCAGCCCAACTCCCCACGGCCTCCCGCTGGCCTCGACCCCCCCAGCCCCCCTGCCAGCAAGAAGGCTCCTCATAACAAGGGGGAGATTCACATTGCAGGCTCACAGGGTAAGGGGTTAACCAATGCACCATTGGGGTCAGACAGCTCGATGCCCCCGGCTAAATTGTGCGCTATCCTTGTTTACTCTGAGGATGTGGCTCTTCCCTGCGCAGTCCAATCCTCTGTGTTTTCAAACACATTAGAGGACTGTGGACTAGACATGGTGCAGGGAAGTATGAAAAGCAACTTGGCTGAACAAAGACAGGAAACTGAGGTGGATCAAATACAGGGGACAGAGACTGACAAAGTCATGTTAGCAGATAATGTCTCCCATGAGGGAGGACACCCATTGTCGAACTGCACTAATCCTTTGAATGAAGCAATTTACACTCAACCCCAAGACAAAGTCCTAAGTGTGTCGGAGGATGAGAAATGGACAGTTGCAAGGCCATGTAAACCTTTCTGCTCTATCCTCAGTAAAAATGGGAGAACGGTGCTCCAGTGGCCCTACGAGATGTTGACATTCACCAGGTCAAGCCCATCTATTTCCTACAGCTGCAACCCCCTCCAGTTTGACTTCAGAGCCTCCACTAAAAACGGTGGCTGCAAAGTAGTGGAAAGAGATGTTGAGAAATCAGCTGAATTAGCTAAGAAGTCCTGCAGCGATGAAGCAACCCTGGAAACACGTGAGCTGTATAGGAGCTCGCCAAGCCCAGAGCGCATTCTTGTTCAGGAGTGTTGCGAGAGGCCTAAAGGTCAAGGATGCGAGGAGCCAAACAACACACTCATCAGAAAAGATGAGCAGTGTTGCAATTATTCAGAACAGTTGGCAACCACAAGCCTGGCACACACAGCTATGGCTTTGGCCACACACAGCTGTTGTAGCAGAAGCCAGAGCAGGAGAAGGCGACGGGGGCACAGACGCATGACTCACAGGGGGGGAGACAGATATAAAGGGGCAACAGAAAGATTTGGTAATTGCCTGACACTTCCCAATCATTGTGAAAGACTTGATGACCAAATGAGCGATAGCAGTGCAAAACAATTTCAGCCAGACACAGCAGGAGTTGTGAGGCAGGCAGTGGCAGAGAGTGTGAATGGCCCACCAGCCAGTCTGGCCCACTCTGATGAGGCTCTCCAGGGTCCAGGACAGATCAATGAGGGCAATATGCGCCATCAACTGTCCAAACACGTAAATGCTACAGAACACACAACTCTCAACTGTGGATCTCTCCAGACCAACCCGGCCATCACAAGCGCAACAGTGTTGTTACAGGAAGGTGGAAGATGTCGAAAAAGGACTATTGATGACCAAACTGTCGGTAGTACTTGTGTGAACCCTTTGCATAAACCGAACAAGAGACGGAGAAGGAGGAGAAGGGCATGTGGAGCTCATCATAGTTCAGTGGCTGATGTGAGCAGTGGAGAGAGATATGAGCGAGGAGCAGATGGTCTTAGCCCATGCACTGGCTCCGACTCCCCTGGATCTGAGGATAGATTCAACCCTGTTGCACTTGAGAAGAGTATTGACAGTGTAAATGGCAGATCCAGCTGCAAAGGCCAGATCAATGGGTCAGATTTCAAGAGGGATATTTTTGATTCCGGAGCTAAGGGCTCAGATGTTATTGTTGCAAATAAGTCTGTGATGAGCCCAGATCAGCCCAGAGTTCACAGTAAGAGCGATGGCTCCTGTAAAGTATTTCTACCAATAGGCAATGAGAAAATGTCAGAGACCTTTAATGCTAGCTACACAGAATTAGAGGAGGAATCATTTTTATCAAAGGACTGTTACAGGTCCACACTGGACAGACTGGAGAAACATTGCCTCCAGCATCTCCAAGCCCACAGGAAGGCTATGGACCATCAAGCGTTCCCTGACAAACTGAAACACATCCCTGTGTCCTCCCCCATAGTACTACACCCTGTACAACTACCTCTACCCTTATCCACCTCCATCACCATCCACCAGACTTTCCTCCAGCACCACGCAGACTTCCTCCAGCCACAGCCCCCACTCATGTCACCTATACTCCCCTTCACTCACCTGCCGCTGGGGGCAGAGGTTTACTCACCCGGTCACCCTCCCTTTATTTGCCCATCCCCAATTTCGATCATGGCACGACCGAGCCTGCACACCATGACCATGTCCTTTCACCCCCTGCCTCACACTGTGTTCCCACCTCACCACACTGTCGGCCCCCTACAACCTCTGTTTTAAGACTCCATTGTCCTCCATAGAATTATAATTACTAGTGTAGCTTTGTAAAGTCTGGTTTTGACTGCATAGTATGTATACAAAGTACTGTATGTGGACACCCCTTCAAATGAGTGGATTCAGCTATTTCAGCCACACCCGTTGCTGACAGGTGTATAAAAATGAGCACACAGCAATGCAATCTTCATAGACAAACATTGGCAGTAGAACGGCCTTACTGAAGAGCTGTGACTTTCAACGTGGCACCGTCATAGGATGCCACCTTTCCAACAAGTCAGTTAATCAAATTTCAGCGCTGCCAGAGCTGCCTCGGTCAACTGTAAGTGCTGTTATTGTAAAGTGGAAACGTCTAGGAACAACAACGTCTCAGCCGAGAAGTGGTAGGCCACACAAGCTCACAGAACTGGACTGCCAAGTGCTGAAGCGCATAAAAATCATCTGTCTTCGGTTGAAACACTCAATACCGAGTTCCAAACTGCCTCAGGATGCAACATCAGCACAGTAACCATTTGTCGGGAGCTTAATGAAATTAGGTTTCCATGGCCGAGCAGCCACCATTGGACTGGAGCAGTAGAAATGCGTTCTCTGGAGTGATGAATCACGTTTCACCATCTGGCAGTGCGACGGATGTGGGTAGTCCCCATAGTTCCAGTGAAGGGAAATCTTAACGCTACAGCATACAATGGCATTTTAGATGATTCTATGCTTCCAACTTTGGCAACAGTTTGGGGAAGGTCCTTTCCTGTTTCAGCATGACAATGCCCCCGTGCACAAAGCGAGGTCCATACAGAAATGGTTTGTCGAGATCTGTGTGGAAGAACTTGACTGGCCTGCACAGAGCCCTGACCTCAACCCTATCGAACACCTTTGGAATTAATTGGAACGCCGACTGCGAGCCTAATTACCCAACATCACCCGCTCGACCTCACTAATGCTCATGGCTGAGTGGAAGCAAATCCCCGCAGCAATGTACCAACATCTAGTGGAAAGCCTTCCCAGAAGAGAGGAGGCTGTTATAGCAGCAAAGGGGGGACCAACTCCATATTAATGTCCATGATTTTGGAATGAGATGTTCGACGAGCAGGTGTCCACATACTTTTGGTCATGTAGTGTACTTGCACTGGAAGTGCTTTGTTAGAGCAAAGGGACTGGGCGTTTATCTATTATTTTAGGGCAGCTCTCAATGTATTTATTTATCTATTGTATATCAGCCGGCATAGGGTTCTGTGTGAAAATATGTGATGAAGACGGCTTGTCTGTCGAAACGTTGGTTATTAAATTATTGCATCTGAGCCCCTGGAGGGTGCGGCTCTCCTTTTCTTTTTCAAGTGTTCTACTCTGCTAACTTGCCTAAACAGGTGTGTGTTTCTTTCGCCTCCGGAAAATGTGTGGTGACATTTCTTTCCAGTATGGGATATCGAACACCCAGGTATTTGATAGAGGTTTCCAACACAGGGTGTTTTCTGGTTTTACTGTTTTGTGTAGTTCTAGAGAAAATTGAATAATATTTTAAATACAGATCATTCCATTTTAAGGTTTTATCATAATCAGCTTTATCAATCATTCCGAGGGTTGAGTTTTTATTAATTACCTTTATGTAAAGGGAATATGTTTTAGACTGAATATATTGTGCTTTACTGTTATCTTTTTAATGATTCCTTTAAAATAGTTAAAATATAATTCTACTTGTGTGGAGGAAAGATATTCCATTGTGTCATCCATTATGTAGGTATATTACACTGACACATTCCTAGTAAATAAAGCCTTTCAAGTGTTTATGCTTAATTAGGTATAAATACCTGATCACGGTCAAGTGGTATATTTTTGTGGTTGAACCCCTCATACTCATGGTAACACACACTATTTATCTTGCTTCTTATGAACATATAGACTAGGGATTTATATTTTCCCGAAAATCTACTAAATTTCAATGCCGGATTAATTCATATTTATCCTGAGAAGCCCAGAAATGCAGCAAAAATCGGAAGTGCACATTTAAAGTGTTCAAAACCAATATATGGTTACTATGCCAGGGTTCTCCTGAGATAAGATGTGCCTGCGCCACCTGGTCGGCTTTACTCAGAAGTATGCTGGCATTACATGATTCACATGGCATATCACTCCTACTGTCTGGCTACTGTAAAACATGGAACTGGAAGCCCACAGTATGATTACACGGACTGGATTATGGTATAATGGTCAGTATACTACATCCCTCCCTTATTTCAAATACACTTAGGTTATCAGTACTGGTCGGTATACATTTCTCTTGGGATACAACATTAAGGTTAACTATTTCACAGTCTTTGAACTCAATTAATTGCATCTCTTCAATTAGACATCTTGCAGGTCTTCAATTGGTTCTCATAGAGTATCGAGGGTTTGGATCTGGATCCGGGTCTCGATCTGGATGTTCAGCGGTGTTCAGGTCGTCACCTTCTTCCGACAGCTCGGGGTCAAAGTTAACAGGTATTGACGGTGGAAGCTTTTTGAAGGATAAGTTTCTGGTTACCAGACGTCCAGAGCTTGTCACCTTTATCATCAATCCTCTGATTCTCATGACTTTGTAAGGTTAGGATCGTAGGGATTCATGAGTTTTCTTTTGACGTGCTGATGGCAGAGTACCGTGTCTCCTGGTTTGAGTGTGGAGGGTCGTGCTCGGCTCTTGTAGTCAGCAGTCTCTTTCATGCGTTGCTTTGCACGTCGATCAGTGTCATGTCGCTTGGTGTTTGGTGCGAAGTGAGGCATTGCGGGAAGTGTAGTGCAGAGTTTTCTTCCAAACATCAGCTCTTCTGGGGTTTGTTGAGTAGTTCCGTGAAAGTTTGTTTCCAAGGTTTTCCTTCAGAGTTTGTGGCTGTGACAGTTTGAGTGTTCTCATGAAGCGTTCTGCTTCGGCATTAGCTCTAGGCCAGTAAGGTGTAATCTTTCTATGTTTAAATCCAAGGTAGTGGCTGAAATCTGTGAAGGACTGTCCATTGAAGGGAGTACCGTTGTCCGTTTTCACAATCTCAGGTACTCCATAAGAGGAGAAAACTTTGTCAAGTTTGGGAATGACAGAAGTGGCCTTCATGATTTTAACTTCCGGATACCTTGAGTATTTGTCGACAACTACAAATAGGTAGTCACCCGATGGGAAAGTACAGCAGAAATCGACTGATACTTCTATCCATGGACCTTTGGGTAGTTCCGACGTAGACAGTGGTTCCATAGGACTTTCTGCAGGGGCAACTTGACATGGAATGCAGTGCTGAATTGCTTTTTCCACCATGTCATCTATGCCTGGAAACCAAACCTTCTCTCTCAGTAGATGTTTTTGTTTTCACAATACCTAGATGTGTAAGCTAGGTTGATTGCTTTTTTACGGAGAGAGGCTGGAAGAATGTGTTCCTCTCAGAATGACGTTTGCTTGTGCATTGATTGTTAGTTGATGTCTCATGCAAACGAGTGCTTTTAATGTTTGGAGATCAGCATCTTGTGTGCCACTTGGTGCACGTTGGTTCAAATGACATCATGCAGGTGAAGTCTGAGAGACTCAGAAACAATTTGTTGTTGTTCTTGGAAACAGCTCAAAGCCTTGTGGGAAGAATCGTTATCTCAGGACCAATCCCATCTCCTCGCCGTTGTGGGACTGAGAGTTTTAGTCGTATATGGTCTTTTCATCTGTGGCTAATGTCATTTGTTGACAAGTGTGAGAAACTTCGTCAATAATGGAATTCATCTGAGTGAAAATGGCGTCCGCCTGCTATCATCCAACATTGAAAAGGTACTTAAACAATCAAAATGCTATAGGGCTGGTCCCAGTATTGCTATAGCAAGTATTGTGTCGGACTACCGTTTTCATAAACATATGAGTAATGTACTTAGTAATCTTGCCCCATTCATTTGGTTCACACTGGCGATTATACTTGTGTAAACACCTCAAGTACCCCGGTCGATATCAACAATCTACATATTTTTAAATCTGTAAGTGACTTGGGTTTTTACATTTGAATATACTTAGTATATTGTCAAATTTAGATTTTATTAAGATTTTAGTTTCTCAGGCTAGTCCTGATTTCTTTATTTTATCTGAACCTTGGTTATCAAGGAATTTTAATAATGCAGATATTGCACTGGATGAGTACAATGCTTTTAGAGCAGACAGGATGAGTAGAGGGGGAGGAATGGCTATCTATGCAAAGAAATTACCTCTCCATTGCACTAATTAAATCTGTCTCCATTCCAAATCAATTTGAAGTGTTAGCTCTAAGTCTTACATTAGGTAACAACTGTAACATTACAATTGTTGGGGGGGCAGGTAGCCTAGTGGTTAGAGCGTTGGGCCAGTAACTGAAAGGTTGCTGGATCGAATCCCTGAACTGACAAGGTAAAAATATGTAATTCTGTCCCTGAACAAGGTTGTTAATTCACTGTTCCCCGGTAGGCCGTCATTGTAAAGAGTTTGTTCTTAACTGACTTTAAAAAATCGCACACCTTCTGCTAGTAAGAATATGCTTAGCCATTTAAAATAATTATTAGCCACTTTTATATCAACTGAAGTCATTTTGCTATGAGATTTTAACTTTGATTGAAAAACACAGGACTCAGACAGTTTAAAAGACGTTTGTATTGAGGTAAATCTCACACAATTAATCACTGAGTCAACAAGGCCAAATCTTAAGGTGCCTACAAAGTCCTCATTGCTTGATTATATACTAACAAATGCACCTAAGAAATATAGAGCTAGGGGAGTATTTCCACTAGGTGTCAGTGATCACTGCCCCTTTGCCTGTGTTAGAGATGTCAGAATTCATAGGGCAAAACCTTGTATTATCACGAAAATGAAGTACAGAAACTTTAGTGAACAAGCTTTCTTACAGGATCTTTCCCATAGTAATCTTGAATCTATTTATAATATACATGGAGTTGGAGTTGGCGTTAGAAAAATATACTTTTTACTTCCATTGCCGATAAACACGCTCCATACTCTAAGGTTAGAGTAAAGAATAGATCAAACCCATGGTTTAATTCGGACATTTCGGATGCTATTCGTAAAAGAGATGTAGCATGGGCTAAGGCTAGAGAAACTTCTTCTAGCTCTGAATAGCTGACTTTTAGGCAGCTGAGAAACCTATGCATCAGACCTGTTAGAAGAACAAAATAGGATTAATACGTGACTAGTTTAAATGACTGTCATGAGAATCCAGCCAAATTCTGGAAAGTAGTTAAAACATTAAAGAACAATATGCACTCCACACTTCCAAATCAGATAGGGTTGGATCCTGGACTCATTACTGATAAGAATGGCATTGCTAATGCTTTCAACAATCACTTCATTGCAGAAGGCAATCTTTTTGAGAAAATGTCGACCACAAATGAAGGAAGAAAAGATACATATGAAGGGATTATGCATGAGTATGCTGATGCTGATGGTCAGGGTTTCTCACTAAGCCTCTTCACAGAGGGGAAAGTTATTGATGCCTTGCTAGCCATAGACATTAAGAAAGCAACATGGGCTGACAAACTTGATCCACGGTGGCTTGCTAGAGCTGCACCACTTATCTCTGGTGCTCTTACCCATATGTTTAACCTCACGTTGACCTCTGGGGCCATACCTAAGATTTGGAAAACTGCGTATGTGCTGCCTCTGCACAAAGGTGGGGATACTGGTAAATGTATAATTATCGACCAATCTCTAATCTGTCTTGTCTTGCAAAAATGTTAGAGTCATTAGTAAATGTACTGCTGTGCTCTTTCTTGTCTGACAACTGCATACTGAACTGATTTCAGTCCGGTTTTAGACCGGGGCACAGTACTATTACAGCCACAACACTGGTTGTAAATTATAGTGTAAGAGCTTTGGATAAGAAGTTAAACTGTGTTGCTTTGTTTGTTGACCTGTCGAAGGCTTTCGATACAGTTTATCATTCTCTTCTACTGAAGAGAATGACCTCACTGGGGTTGGCCTCAGATACATGTTTGTGGTTTCAGAATTATCTCAGTGATAGATCTCAGGCTATTATTGCAGATGGGGTAAAATCATATTGTCACTGTTCACAAAAGAGTGAACTATAAACCTAAATGATATCTGTAACTCAGTGACAAAATGCAACTTTCATTTCATGACACAGGACTATATGCCACAGCCCCATCACTCGCTCAAGCACTTATGTTCCTGCAGTTTGACTTTCAAAAAAGCTGGTGCTTAATCAAGAAAAACTAATTACAGTTGAAGTCTGAAGTTTACATACACCTTAGCAAAATACATTTCAACTAAATTCTTCACAAATCCTGACATTTAATCCTAGTAAAAATGTCCTGTCTTAGGTCAGTTAGGATCATCACTTTGTTTTAAGAATGTGAAATTTCAGAATAATAGTACAGAGTGATTTATTTCAGCTTTTATTTATTTCATCACATTCCCAGTGGGTCAGAAGTTTACATACACTCAATTAGTATTTGGTAGCATTGCCTTTAAATTGTTTAACTTGGGTAAAACGTTTCAGGTAGCCTTCCACAAGCTTCCCACAATAAGTTGGGTGAATTTAGGCCTATTATTCTTGACAGAGTTGGTGTAACTTAGTCAGGTTTGTAGGCCTCCTTGCTCGCACACGCTTTTTCAGTTTTGCCCACACATTTTCTACAGGATTGAGGTCAGGGCTTTGTGATGGCTTCCCCAATACCTTGACTTTGTTGTCCTTAGGCCATCTTGTCACTTTAGAAGTATGCTTGTGGTAATTGTCCATTTGGAAGACCCATTTGTGACCAAGCTTTAACTTCCTGACTGATGTCTTGAGATGTTGCTTCAATATATCCACATAATTTTCCATCCTCATGATGGCATCTATTTTGTGAAGTGGATGCCATCTATTTCGTGAAGTGCACCAGGCCCTCCTGCAGCAAAGCACCCCCACAACATGATGCTGCCACCCCCGTGATTTATGGTTGGGATGGTGTTCTTCGGCTTGCAAGCCACCCCTTTTTTCCTACAAACATAACAATGGTCATTATGGCCAAACAGTTTTATTTTTGTTTCATCAGACCAGAGGATATTTCTCCAAAAAGTACAATCTTTGTCCCCATGTGCAGCAAACCGTAGTCTGGCTTTTTTATGGCAGTTTTGGAGCAGTGGCTTCTTCCTTGCTGAGCGGCCTTTCAGGTTAGGTCAATATAGGACTCGTTTTACTGTGGATATAGATACTTTTGTACCTGTTTCCTCCGTCATCTTCACAAGTTACGTTGCTGTTCTGGGATTGATTTGCACTTTTCGCACCAAAGTACGTTCATCTCCAGGAGACAGAACGTGTCTCCTTCCTGATGACGGCTGCGTGGTCCCATGGTGTTTATACTTGCGTACTACTGTTTGTACGGATGAACGTGGTACCTTCAGGCATTTGGAAATTGCTCCCAAGGATGAACCAGACTTGTGGAGGTCTACAATTTTATTTCTGAGGTGTTGGCTGATTTCTTTTGATTTTCCCATGATGTCAAGCAAAGAGGCACTGAGTTTGAAGGTAGGCTTTGAAATACATCCACAGGTATACCTCCAATTGACTCAGTTGATGTCAATTAGCCTATCAGAAGCTTCTAAAGCCATGACGTCATTTCCTGGAATTTTCCAAGCTGTTTAAAGGCACAGTCAACTTGGTGTATGTAAACTTCTGACCCACTGGAATTGTGATACAGTGAATTATAAGTGAAATAATCTGTCTGTAAACAATTGTTGGAAAAATGACTTGTGTCATGCACAAAGTAGATGTCCTAACCGAATTGCCAAAACTATAGTTTGTTAACAAGACATTTTGCACACATCATTGCCTTTTGTACACTTCGGTTGGCTGGGACTCCCTGACTTTTAGAAGGGCCAGACTGGTTGACATTTGTCTATAAATCTGTCTTACAGAAACTTCCTAAATATCTTAACTCAAAAATCCAGTGGTCAAACAGTATTTATCACTTGGTCACAGGACATGAGATACCCCGGATTCACTCTTAGTTAGGCAAAACGGCATTTGAATATCGTTCTCCACACTGGAATGAACTGCAGAGAGTACTCCATTTAGATGTTTTGGTACCTGTAAGACAGTTTAAATGCACATGACATTAACTTTTTATTATAAACTGTGATTGCTTTTTGTAATGTGTGTTTTTCCTATGGAAGTTTATTTATTTGTACTTTTTATATGTTTATATGTTTTAATTTTGTTTGTTTTTAAATTCTTATTAATTGCTGTGTTGTTTTTATTGTTGTATCACAGGGCACAACTGTAAAAGAGACTCAGCTTGTCATGGTCATCAGCTGCTCCGGCATCTTGCAGTGTGTCCAATATATCATACACAGCCGACCCTGCATAGTGTAACAGTAATGCCCTTTTCTGTGTGTTATATCTAATGCCACTAGATAATTGTTGAATCTGTTGATAAATTTTTTACGCCTCGAGCCGATTGAGCTGGGTTCTGTGTGCACATCAAACATCGGAAAGTTTGGTATGGGAGTAGATAATGATACGGTATTTAAAACAGAGTTGGTCTCCGTTAAGATACCTTGATATTTAGACTATTTCCACTCATCATCTCCCCTTTATTCATGAGCTTATAATTGTAATGTAATGAACATTGTGCCATAATCCAGTCTGTTTATTCGTACTATGGGATTCCAGTTCCATGTTTTACAGTATCCAGACAGTGGGAGTCGTATGCCATGTGAACCTTGCAATGCCAGCATTATCTGAGTAAGGTTAAACTAAAGTAAACGAACGCCCTGACCTCAGTTCTTCTAAACATAAGCAATCTAAACAGTGGGATGTTGAGTGGAAATAGTTTAAATATCAAGGTCTCTTAACGGAGACCAACTCTGTTTTAAATACCGGATCATTATCTACTCGCATGCCGTTTGTTGATCACACATTCACTATCGAAAATAGCCTAGGCTCTAGGAAAAAAGAAGATAACAATTCATAGAGGCATAATGAAGAATTCTAAGACTTCACGCCTGGGACAGAAATGCCTACAGTGCTTACAGAAAGTATTCACACACCTTCACCTTTTCCACATGTTGTGTTAGACTGAATTTAAAATGGATTCAATTTAGATTTTGTGTCACTGGCCTACACACAATACCCATAATGTCACAGTGGAATTATGTTTTTAGACATTTTTACAAATTAATTAAGAATGAAAAGCTGAAATGTCTTGAGAATTCAATCCCCAAGCATAAACAGGTTCAGGTGTAAACATGTGCTTAACAAGTCTCATAATAAGTTGCTTGGACTCACGGTGTGCTATAATAGTGTTTAACATACTTTTTTTATAACTACCTCATCTCAGTACCCCACACATACAATTATCTGTAAGGACCCTCAGTCATAGCAGTGAATTTCAAACACAGATTCAACCACAAAGACCAGGGAGGTTTTCCAATGCCTGGTAGATGTATATAATAGCAGACATTGAATATCCCTTTGAGCATTTTAAATACACTGGGTGGTGTATCAATACATCCAGTCATTACAAAGATACAGGCGCCTTCCTAATTCAGTTGCCAGACAGCAAGGTAACTGCTCAGGGATTTCACCATGAGGCCAATGGTGACTTTAAAGCAGATACAGAGTTTAATGGCTGAGAATTGGATGTATGAACAATATTTTAGTTAGTCCACAATACTAACCAAAATAACAGAGTTAAAAGAAGGAAGCCCGTACAGAAAAAAAATATTCCAAAACATGCATCCTGTTTGCAATGAGTCACTAAAGTAAAACTGTCCGTAATCCAAAACAACACATCACTGAGTACCACTCTTCATATTTTCAAGCATGATGGTGGCTGCATCATGTTATGGCTATGCTTGCCATCGGCAAGGACTAGGGAGCTTTTTAGGACACAAGAAAACATAAAAGAGCTAAGCAAAATCCTAGAGGAAACCTTACTTCAGTCTGCTTTCCAACAGACACTGGGAGACAAATTCACCTTTCAGCAGGACAATAACCTAAAACACAAGGCCAAAATATACACTCGAGTTGCTTACCAAGACAACATAGACTGTTCATGAATGGACTAGTTACAGATTTAAACTAAAACCGGCTTAAATCTATGGCAAGACTTGAAAATGGCTGTTTAGTAATGATTAACATCAATCTTGAATTATGAAAAAAGGCAACTATTGCACAATCCAGGTGTTCAAAGCTCTTAGACTTACCCAGAAAAGACTCACTGTAATCTGTAATCACTCCCAAATGTGGTTCTAATGTGTATTGACTCTTCTGTAATACTTCTGTAATCAAGATAGTGAGTATTTTGTGTAGAACATTGACAAAAAAAATGATGTAGTGAATTGTGCATAGGTCTATCATATTTGTGACTGTCTGAAGAGTCACAATGACAGCTCAAAGGGGCATACGGGATTTTATAGGCTATACTGATGCGCATGTTGTGTATATGTTGTGAATATGTTGTGTATATTGTGGAACATTTTTGTAATTTCCAGGGTCTTCTCATTCAATTTTTTCTGGAAATGTGAAGTGGGTTCCCGGGACAGTTGGGTCCCAGTTACCCATGTTAATCCCTAATACAGACCCCCTGATCTATTACTGCCTCTCAGCTATTTATAGGCCCCACCCTGATTGAACCCAGGTCCCATCTTTTTATAGGGCTCCAATTAGGGGTTGCGGAAGTGGATTCTCAATTCTCGTAACCCGTAGTGAACTCAAATGTTAGCGATAGCAATATTGCCGTGCAACGTAGACATTCATTACACTAGATAATATACTTGGAAAGACGATGTGACAAACGTTAAAAGTAGCTTTGGATAGCTCTTTGTTGACCTTTGCTAGCTGTTATTGTCCTCCATCAGCACTGGCTTGTCCTAAGCTCTCTCCTTGCCCCTTACGCTAAGTCTAAATTTGTCATGCTAGGTGACCTAAATTGGGACATGTTTAAACCACCTAACCAATTCCTAAAGAAATGTTCGGCACACGCATACTCAGACTGACTAGATCTCGTTCAGGCAAATGAGAAATAAGTGAACTCAGGAAGACCAAAGCACATGGCTGAGCTCTTTAATCACCACTTCATTAAGTCAGGATTCCTATTTGACTCAGCCATGCCTCCTTGCCCGTCCAACATTTCCTCATCTCCCACCACCTTCTAATGCAATTTCCCCGATGCTCCTCCTTCTTTTCCCCCTGCCCGGCTACAAAGTTTCTCCCTGCAGGCAGTCACTGAGTCTGAGGTGCTAAAGAAGCTTTTAAAACTTGACACTTCCTTCTTTAAGTTTGCTGCCCCTATCATCGCCAAACCTATCTCTGACCTTTTTAACTTGTCTCTCTTCTCTGTCCTTTATTTAAAGGGGCAGCAAGCTGATCCTAACTGTCGTAGGCCTATTTCTATTGTGCCTTGTTTATCAAAAGTGTTGGAAAACTTGGCTTTCTTGATGTCTATAGTATTCTCTCGGGTATGCCATCTGGTTTCCGCTCAGGTTATGGATGTGTCACTGCAACCTTATATCCCCTTGGATTGATGAGGAATTTAAAAATTGTATGGTTGAGCGGTAAGGCAAATAAGTCTAGAAATCATAAATAAATACAATTTAAAAAACTTTACCATGAAACGAAGATCAATTATATAAAGAATAATAGTAAAAATCTTTGGGGCATCTTAAATAAAAATGTGGAAAAAAGCCAACTCGGCTCCATTATTCATTGATTCAGATGGCTCATTCATCAGAAAGCACTCTGATACAGCCAACTAATTTAATTACTTTTTCATTGGAAAGATAAGCAAACTTAGGGATGACATGCCAGCAACAAACGCTGACACTACACATCCAAGAATATCAGACCAAATTATGAAAGACAGGAATTGTACTTTTGAATTCCATAAAGTCAGTGTGGAAGAGGTGAAAAATGTTTTGTTTTATCAACCATGACAAGCCACCGGGGTCTGACAATCCGGATTAAAAATTAACGAGGACAATAGCAGACGATATTGCCACTCCTATTTGCCACATATTCAACTTAATCCTACTAGAAAGTGTGTGCCCTCAGGCCTGGAGGGAAGCTAAAGACATTCCGATACCCAAGAATAGCAAAGCCCCCTTTGCTGGCTCAAATAACGGACGAATCAGCCTGTTACCAACCCTTAGTAAACTTCTGGAAAAAATTGTATTCGAGCAGATACAATGCTATTTCACAGTAAACAAATTGACAACAGACTTTCAGCACGCTTATAGGGAAGGACACTCAACAATCACAGCACTTACACAAATGACTGAAAGAAATTGTTGATAAAAAAATTGTTGGGGCTGGCTTGTTAGACTTCAGTGCAGCTTTTGACATCATCGATCATAGTCTGCTGCTGGACAAATGTAAGTGTTATGGCTTTACACCCCCTGCTATAATGTGGCTAAAGAGTTACTTGCCTAACAGAACAGAAAGGGTAGAATCAGGAATTCCTCATGGTAGCTGTTTATGCCCCTTTCTTTTTTCAATTTTTACTAACGACATGCCACTGACATTAAGCAAAGACAGAGTGTCTATGTATGCGGATGACGCAACGCTATACAGGTCAGCTACTACAGCGACTGAAAGGACTGCAGCACTTAACTTAGGGAGCGGTGGGGCGCTACCAGGTGAAATGCAAGGCGCCAAATTCAAAATCCAAAGGTTGAATTATTAAACATGCATCAATATACAAGTGTTTCATAGTCATCAAAAGCTCTGCTTCTTGGCAATATCACAGCGTTGTCTTTTAGAAAAGTGTTTCCTATCCAATGGTACTAAATATGTGCATATCCTATTTTCTGGGCCTGAATGGGAGGCATTTTACTTTGGGCATGCCAGGCTCTCCAAAACGGTCACCTCGTGCGCTGCTCCCAAAGAAGATAATCTAACAGTGTTGTCAGATTTCAGAAATGCTTTACGGCGAAAGCGGAACATTTCAATTAGCATAATAACATAACCAGCAGAGCTGTCACAAAACTCAAAAATAGCATAAAATAAATCACTTACCTTTGATCTTCATATGATGGAATACCCAAGCGTCCAGGTTACACAATAAAATGTCATTTTGTTCGATAAAGTCCCTCTTTATATCCATAATGCTCCGTTTGGTTGGCACATTTTGTTCAGTAATCCACCTGCCCAAAGGCTGTCATCCATGCAGACAAACAATATCCCAAAAGTACCGGTAAAGTTTGTCGAAAAAAGTCAAACAGCATTTCTAAACAATACTCAGATACCATAAAATGAATATAAACTATAATGTTTCAGACGGAATATAACCTGCTGAATAGAAGAGAAAAAGAACTAAGCGCGCATTCCCTGTTATGCGCAAAATCCAAAATAGGACACTTGATATGGACTCAGGAAGAAGTGGTCTTACTTCCTTGATTTTCAAGATAAAGCTTCAAACCTTTTTCTAAAGACTGTTGACATCTAGTGGAAGCCATAGGAACTGCAATCTGGGGGTTAAACAATAAGTCTTTGAATAGCATGCCTATTGAACACAGTGTGACATGACTGATTCAGACATCCCGGAAGGATTTTGCTCGGGTTTTTGCCTGCCATATACGTTCTGTTATACTCACAGACATTATTTTAACAGTTTTAGAAACTTCAGAGTGTTTTCTATCCAAAGCTACTAATTATATGCATATTATTGGGGGCCTGAGTGGGCCCCTAGTTTTGTCGCACCCTGACTACTGTTCAGTCGTCTGGTCATGTGCCACAAAAAAGGACTTCAGAAAATGTAATTTGGCTCAGAACAGGGCAGCACGGCTGGCCCTTGGATGTACACAGAGAGCTAATATGAATAATATGCATGCCAATCTCTCCTGGCTCAAAGTGGAGAGATTGACTTCATCACTACTTGTATTTATGAGAGGTATTGACATGTTGAATGCACCGAGCTGTCTGTCTAATCTACTGGCACACAGCTCGGACACCCATGCATACCCCACAAGAGGTCTCTTCACAGTCCCCAAGTCCAGAACAGACTATGGGAGGTGCACAGTACTACATAGAGCCATGACAACATGGAACTCTATTCCACATGAAGTAACTGACGCAAGCAGTAAAACTTTATTTAAAAAACAGATACAAAAAAAAAACTCCTGGAACAGTGGGGACAGTGAAGCAACACAAGTATTGGCACAGACACATCCATACACACACACACATGATAACATACGCACTACACACACATACACATGGATTTAGTACTGTAGATATGTGGTAGTGGTTGAGTAGGGGCCTGAGGGCACACAGTGTGTTGTGAAATCTGTGAATGTATTGTAATGTTTTAAAATTGTATAAACTGCCTTAATTTTGCTGGACCCCAGGAAGAGCCATCACAGCAGCTAATGGGGACCCATAATAAATACAAGTACAAATCTATCCACCCCTGTTAAAACACACAAATGTCTTGATTGAATACCCTACACTACCGTTCAAAAGTTTGGGTTCTCTTAGAAATGTCCATGTTTTTTAAAGAAAAGCAAATTCTTTTGTCCATTAAAATAACATTGAATTCATCAGAAATACATTGTTAATGTTGTAAATGACTATTGTAGCTCGGAACGGATGACTTTTAATTGTATATCTACATAGGCGTACAGAGTCCCAATATCAGCAACCATCATATCTCAGACTGGCCAATAAAAAGAAAAGATTAAGATGGGCAAAAGAACACAGACACTGGACAGAGAAACTGTGCCTAGAAGGCCAGCATCCCGGAGTCGCCTCTTAACTGTTGACGTTGCGACTGGTGTTTTGCGGGTACTATTAAATGAAGCTGCCAGTTGAGGACTTGTGAGATGTCTGTTTCTCAAACTAGACACTAATGTACTTGTCCTCTTGCTCAGTTGTGAACCAGGGCCTCACACTCCTCTTTCTATTCTGGTTAGAGCCAGTTTGCACTGTTCTGTGAAGGGAGTAGTACAGTGTTGTACCAGATTTTCAGTTTCTTGGCAATTTCTTGCATGGAATAGCCTTCATTTCTCAGAACAAGAATAGACTTGATGAGTTTCAAAATAAAGATTTTTGTTTCTGGCCATTTTGAGCCT
This sequence comes from Brachymystax lenok tsinlingensis, assembly GCA_030435695.1. Classification (NCBI taxonomy): domain Eukaryota; kingdom Metazoa; phylum Chordata; class Actinopteri; order Salmoniformes; family Salmonidae; genus Brachymystax; species Brachymystax lenok. The sequence continues at coordinate 39,363,746 of CM059814.1, forward strand.
GTAATCGAACCCACAAATGCTGATGCTGCAGATACTCAACTAGTCTAAAGGAGGCCAGTTGTATTGCTTCTTTAATCAGCACAACAGTTTTCAGCTGTGCTAACATAATTGCAAAATAGTTTTCTAATGATCAATTAGCCTTTTAAAATGATAAACTTGTGATTAGCTAACACAACGTGCCATTGGAACACAGGAGTGATGGTTGCTGATAATGGGCCTCTGTACACCTATGTAGATATTCCATTAAAAATATGCCGTTTCCAGCTACAATAGTCATTTACAACATTAACAGTGTCTACGCTGTATTTCTGATCAATTGTATGTTATTTTAATGGACAAAAAAAGAGCTTTTCTTTCAAAACTAAGGACATTTCTAAGTGACCCAAACTTTTGAACGGTAGTGTACATTCAGAATAATTTAGTTTCTCGATACAAGGGACCATGTAATTATAGAGTTGTGAAAAGGTCATAACTATCTGCTATGGTTTTTGAAAGATGGGGAGCAACAATAAACAACCTGAATGTAAATAAGGCTTAAAATTACATCTCACGGCATTAATTAACCTTTTATTGCAGTGGGCTAAGTCAGGGTCACACAGAGTGCTTCTTGGTAGTCTTAAACAAATCTACTTTGAAACAAAAGTATACACATAGTTATTATTTAAACAGACACCTGTACCATGTCAGATATAGAGTTTAAATGTATTAAATGTTGAGTTTGCATCCCAATATTACACTTTATATACATCACAGAAGACTAAAATACAGTATAACACAACCGCATGAAATAAAATGAAATATTAATTATGAAAAATATTTACATTCCACACTTAAGGCCACTAGAGGCCACTTTAGTCATTTGACTGCAAGAAAGGGCTACATATTTTCTATAATTTCTGGATGCCATATGTGAGAGCAACAGCTGCGCCCTGTAGATAACATGAAATATGTCTTGCAAAAAATAAAATAATTCATATGAAATTCAGCTGCCAACATAATTCATAGTTAAAGAAAACTGGTTTGACCTGTCCGAAAAACCCCAGCAAGTAAACACCACAATTCAAGGGAATTGCCATTGCTGTAAACACACTTATGCAACAAGTAATCTTATCCAGCTCTGAAAGAATGTTTGTTCAGCTATTATTCTGTGAAAAAAGATGCTTGTCATAGCCTACCCATTCAGGATTTTTTTGCAACACAAACAGTTTAATCTTCTATTACTGTTGTGTTGACATGACAATGAATAATTTCTCTTGGGTTTAGTATACATTTCATATAAAGGTTATATTGCCTCTTTAAGAAAGTACCATGACAGCCTAACTCAAAACAAAGGAATAACATTCTCAGAGTCGCTGCTGCAGGACACATAGGTGAGTAATATGCATAATTGGTCCTCCCACCCTGTCAGTGTAGTGATGTATTGGCCGGTGGAGGGATGTGCGCTAGTGTCTGCCCATTCATTACCAGGGCCGTGGTTAATGCATACCCGCCGGCTGAGCATCCATTATATGAAACGACTATATCCTCCATTCACTCGGCTGACAGTGGCCATGGCCTTGAAGCTGTGAGTAGGGAGGTGTTGTGCCAATACAAGCACAAGCAGAGTAATTAGACAGAAGGCCCATGGCATCACATCCATGTGTATTATTACTATGTCAATTAAGTCAAATACAAGTATTAACATATTCCAGAAAGAAACACATTTGTTCTAGTGAAATTCCTGATTTCCCTTTGTTTGAAGTCCTTTGCCTTCAATATTTCCTGAGAGAACTATGCAATATTCTCTGTCAAACTTCAGTGACAAAAACATTTAAAATGCAAATTAATTGCTCAATAATTCATTCCAAACCTCAAGAAATATTAAAGATGGATGGGAAACTTGGGTATCAATATGTGCAATGGGCTTAGAGTGTTTGCTCTTATTAATATCTCATATTTATATGCAGAGCTCGAGCCTTGGACATATTTTGTAATTCAGTTCTGCTGGGCTAATCTAGACAATGTATAAAAAACAGCATTCAATATGGGGATGCCACGATTAATATTGATGATGGATAAAATAATGTCGTGGGGCTGCAGTGTTCCCATAGAGATGCCATTTTCATTTTAAATTATTGAATAAATGACGTGACATGTTTGGCGTGTCTGGGAATAGTTCAACAGTGATTTTTTTACTCATGTCTGTCAAAAAGGACATCCCAGAATGATGTGTAGGATCCGGCTATGTGATTATCTAACAATTACATTGATCAGATGTAAAACAGTGCTGGGAAAAGTGAAATTCCACTTAATTTATTGTACAAAAGCATATAGGTTAAGTTAAAAAAAGAAATACTAATCAAATTAAGAACTGCCTGAAGTGTTGAAGGGCTCATCCCTGACCCTTTCAGGGGCCGTACGAATCTCAGAGTAGGGGTACTGATTTAGGAACAGTTTTGCGTTTTACATCACAATGAATACATTTACAAGGGAAACCTGATCCTATACAGCACTTTACTCTCTGGGATGCTTAAAACATACAGCCCCAGGTGTACACGCCTTCACTGTATTGCAGGATTTCTTCTCCCTGTGAAACTCCTTGTTTTTGACACCTGCGTTTGTGTGAATCAATGCCTTGGCGATTTGTGATCATTCAGTTCTGTGTGAAACATTGTAATAATGACATCAGCAGTAATCAGGTTTGTTTATAAAGTAGCATTTCTAAACTTAGTTGAGTTAAAAATATGGTGCATTGATGACCTCTTATTGAAGTTCCAGTAGGTTACTCAAACTGCAGCCACCAATCAGGTATGCAAAATACCATATCTTGCAAGTTGTTTCGATCTCTTATTCATCTCTAAGAAAACTAATGCAAAATAATTTAGGTAAGTCAGCACCAGGCAGAAATTATGGTTTTGCAATGTTTTTAAGTGGTATTTTAAGTGAAACTGTATACCACAGCAAACCGTTTCTGCTAAGTCAACAACATTATTTACATAATATGTTCTAATTCAATCCAAGGCAATAACAAATATTGTTAAATTAATATAGTACAAAGTAATCGTTTATACACCTATTTCTATTGAGAAGTGTCTGTCCCAAACCCTGAATAAGTTCATTAGATTTACCAGCCTTAGAAATGGCAGGCCAAATAAATGCTTCACAGAGTTCAAGTAACAGACACATCGCAACATCAACTGTTTAGAGGAGACTGCGTGAAAGCCCTTCAATGAGTAGGTGTGTCCAAACTTTTGACTGGTACTGTATATTTTTTATGTTACTTATGAAACACTTATTTTTCATAAATTAGCAAACATTTCTAAAAACATGTATTCGCTTTGTGATTATGGGGTATTGAGTGTATATTGAGGGAAATACACTTTAGAATAAAACTGTGACGTAACAAAATCTGGAAAAAGGTCTGTATAGTCAAAACTATAACTAGGCCACTCAGGAACATTCACTGTCTTCTTGGTAAGCAACTCCAGTGTAGATTTGTCCTTGTGTTTTAAGTTCATACTGAACCAGGTTTTCCTCTGATTTTGCCCGTGCTTCGATCAATTCCGTTTCTTTTTTATCCTGAAAAACTCCCTAGTCCTTAACTATTACAAGCATACCCATAATGTGATGCAGCCACCACTATGCTTGAAAATATGGAGAGTTGTACTCAGTAATTTGTTGTATTGGATTTGCCCCAAACATAACACTTCATATTAATGACAAAAAGTGAATTGCTTTGCCAAATTTTTTGCAGTATTACTTTAGTGCCTTGCTGCAAATAGGATGCATGTTTTGGAATATTTTTATTCTGTGCAGACTTCCTTTTTTTCACTCTGTCAATTAGGTTAGTATTGTTGAGTAAATACAATGTTGTATCTCCATCCTCAGTTTTCTTCTATCACAGCCATTAAACTATGTAACTGTTTTAAAGTGACCATTGGCCTCATGGTGAAATCCCTGAGTGGTTTCCTTCCTCTCCGGCAACTGAGTTAGGAAGGACTCCTGTTTATTTTTTATCTAACAATAGGTGCCCTTTTTTGCGAGGCATTGGAAAACCTCCCTGGTCTTTGTGGTTGAATCTGTGTTTGAAATTAACTGCTCGACTGAGGGACCTTAAAACTATCTGTATGTGTGAGGTAGTCATTCAAAACTCATGTTAAACACTATTAATGCACACATAGTGAGTCCATGCAATTTGTGACTTGTTAAGCAAAAGTTTACTCCTGAACTTATTTAGGCTTGCCATAACAAAAGGGTTGAATACTTATTGACTCAAGGCATTTACATTTTTTATTAATTAGTAAAAAATATCGAAAAACAAAATTCCACTTTGACATTATGGGGTATTGTGTGTAGGCCATTGACAAAATGTAATCCCTTTTAATTCAGGCAGTAACAACAAAATGTAGAGAAAGTTGTGGGCTGTGAATACTTTCTGAAGGTACCATATTTAGATGTCTCATGTTCGTATCTGTGCCATTATGGAGTCTAAAGTTGCATGCTCCACGTTATACCAACTGAGCTACAGAGGACCACCATGTGAGTGGTGGGCAAGTGCGCACTTCAGGAAAAGTGAAGAGTATTGAGATACATAGCCAGCAGGGGGCTACAACCTTCCAAGAGACCAAACATTGACATCTATGCTGAACAAAAATATGAACACAGCATTTAAAGTGTTGGTCCCATGTTTTATGAGCTGAAATAAAAAATCCAAGAAATGTTTTATACGCACAAAAAGCTTATGCACACATTTTTTTACATCCCTGTTAGTGAACATTTCTCCTTTGCCAAGATAATCCATCCACCTGACAGGTTTGGCATATCAAGAAGCTGATTAAACAGCAGGATCATTACACGGGTGCACCTTGTGCTGAGGACAATAAAAGGCCACTAAAATGTGCAGTTTTGTTAAACAACACAATGCCACAGATGTCTCGAAGTTTTGAGGGAGCGTGCAATTGGCATTGCCGTTTTAGAGAATGTCAGTACGTTCAACCGGCCTCACAACCACAGACCACGTTTATGGCGTTGTGTGGGTGAGCGGTTTGCTGATGTAAACGTTGTGAACAGAGTGCCCCATGGTGGCGGTGGGGTTATGGTGTGGGCAAGCATATGCTACGGACAACAAACACAATTGCATTTTATTGATGGCAATTTGAATGCACAGACATACCATGACAAGATCCTGAGGCCCATTGTCATTCCATTCTTCCGCCGCCATCGCATCATGTTTCAAGGCTGATAATGTATGCCCCATGTTGCAGGTAGTTCTTCCATGTTCACAATTCCTGGAAGGTGAAAATGTCCATGGCTTGCATACTCACCAGATATGTCATCCATTGAGCAAGTTTGGGATGCTCTGGATCGACAGCATGTTCCAGTTCCCAACAATATCCAGCAACTTCACACAGCCATTGAAGAGGAGTGGGACAACATTCCACAGGCCACAATCAACAGCCTGATCAACTTTGCGAAGGAGATATGTTGCACTGCATGAGGCAAATGGTAGTCACACCAGACACTGACAGCTTTTCTGATCCAAGCCCCTACTTTATTTCTGCATTCCCAGTCATTTGAAATCCATAAATTAGGGCCTAATGAATTTATTTCAATTGACTGATTTCCTTAAATGAACTCTAACTCAGATCTGATTGGTCAAAAGACCAATTAGTGAAAACAAATATCAGAATTGGGCTGCATGTGTAAAAGCAGCCTTAGGTTATTTTATTTACAAATACATTATAAACGTACTTTGTACAAATAAATACATTTAGTGCAAACATGCTCTCCTTTTTCATCAATCTCTGTGCAGTTGGAAGGTTTGGTCCAAAGATTAATTAGGAACATCATACTTAATGTGTATGAATAGTCATTTCTTTATAGTGGAATGCCCCTCTTGTATTTCGTCCATCACAGAAAGGGCAGGTTCAGAGATTCTTAATGTTATTTTGTCCCCACTCAATACTTTTTTGATGGCAGAAAATTATAGAGCCACCATTTCCCTGCAAATTGCTGCCCATGTTTTTCAGCATGCAGCTGTGTCCCCCATTTTCAGGCCCCTAAGAATCTCTTTTTGATTCTGCCTTGATCCTCGGCAATGCACCGTTTATAGGACATGAATATATGTGGTCACATAGGTCTCTATTTAAAATACTTGGGGCATGAATCACTGCAGTTTAACAATTTGGTGGTCTAGCTTGTGGCACAACTCCATGTGCACCTAACTTTAAGCAGCAAAATAATACCTTACAAAAAAGCACACATTTGTTTAAATATCCTCTTAAATGTAATGGCAAAATGTAGATTTCCACCTAAATAGACATCCCCGAAAAGTAGCTGCTATTCATGTGTAATTACATGATTCTGACATGCAAAAACTTGGTGTATTTGAAAATAAGATATCTGGGAGATTATGTGGTAATTATCAGAAAATAGAGTTACAAAGTTCAGAATACACAAGATCAAGCACACACAAAATATCAGTTTGCTTTTATTTAAAGTTGAAGTAGGAAGTTTACATACACCTTAGCCAAATACATTTAACCTCTACGGGCTAGGGGGCAATATTTTGAAGTTCGGATGAAAAACGTGCCCAAAGTAAAGTGCTTGTTACTCAGGCCCAGAAGCTAGGATATGCATATAATCAGTAGCTTTGGATAGAAAACACTCTGACGTTTCTAAAACTGTTAAAATAATGTCTGTGAGTATAACAAAACTGATATGGCAGGCAAAAAAATGAAGGCCTGTTGGTTATATAGGGGAATAGCTCCCAGATTGCAGTTCCTATGGCTTCCACTAGATGTCAACATCGGATGTTGTCGATGTGGGACGTGACAGTCCCCCCTAGCGCAGAGAGGTTAACCATTTTCACTGTAGTGACAAAACGTCTTTCAAGCGGTCAGGCATTCCCTTGCCAGCAAGAGCCTCTCGATGGATGCTGCAGTGTACCCAAGTGGCGTTGGAAGCAACTGCATGCTTGCGTTATCACTCCACTATGTCTCCCTGTCATGGCTTTTGTGACATCAGTGCAGATACAAACATGAGCAACAGCTACGTTTGGCTGCATAGTGTAATTCCCGTGAGAGAACAACGGTTAACGTGGTTGAAGGTTAATTATTTGACTAGGCTACCTGTAATTGACATTGTGTTGTTAATTCGCTCAACACATAGATGGTTTAATTTTATTTTTGGCAGTGAAACGAGGCTACTCAGGCGAGAAAAAAAACTCACCCAAATGTATAGCCCGTTGGAAAATATAAATGGACTGTTTGAAAATGTGAAGAAAAAAAAAACGAAGTTTCTTTTTAATATGGATCACATTTTTATTTGGCGTACCCCCGACGACATTGCGTTCCCCAGTTTGGGAATACCTGACCTAGACAATAATCATTTCTGAGGGGGAGGGAGGGAAGAGGACGATTGTGGGTGAAGGAATGACATACTATGTTTAGACTGCTTGCCGTGATTATATGTCCCTTGGGAATGACCTGTGCAATTACAGTGGCTTGCGAAAGTATTCACCCCCTTTGGCATTTTTCCTATTTTGTTGCCTTACAACCTGGAATTAGATTTTTGGGGGTTTGTATCATTTGATTTACACAACATGCCTACCACTTTGAAGATGCAAAATATTTTTTATTGTGAAACAAACAAGAAATAAGACAAAAAACTGAAAACTTGAGTGTGCATAACTATTCACCCCTCCAAAGTCAGTATGTTATACTCACATACATTATTTTAACACTTTTAGAATCCAATAGTACTAATTATGTGCGCAGTAGGCCACATCAGTCGGTTTTGTGATGAATGAGCCATCTGATTCCATTCAAAATTGTAATTTAAGGTGCTACAAAGCTTTTTACTATCATTCATATTATCATGTATCTTTGTTTCATAGTATAGTTTATTTTTATTTAGTTTAGTCACATGATTTCTTAATTGGCCAATCAGTTGGGCTGCCAGAATTATTTGCCATACCTTTAGCCTCATCCCACTGAACCATACCATTTTTTAATTCCTCATCAATCCAAGGAGATATAACAGATTTTACAGTCATTTTATTAATGGGTGCGTGCTTATTATTAACTGGAATAAGCAATTTGTGCAGTGTCTGGTTGCTCCTCATTACACAACACAGACCAGCAAATATTCTTTACAGCAACATATGAATCACTACAAAATGTATTGTATGACTTCTTACACACTATATTAGGCCCAGCCTTTGGAACTTTGGTTTTCCTAGATATGGCTATTATGTTGTGATCACTACATCCAATGGATTTGTATACTGCTTTTAAGCAGAGTTCTGCAGCATTAGTAAAGATGTGATCAATAGATGTTGTTGATTTCATTCCTGTGCTGTTTGTAAGTACCCTGGTAGGTTGACTGACAAACTGAACCAGGTTTCAGGCATTGGTTACAGTTTGAAGTTTTTTCTTGGGTGGGCAGCTTTATGAGCCAGTCAATATTTAAATCCCCCAGAAAATATACAGTGGCTTGCAAAAGGGTTCAACCCCTTTGGCATTTTTCAATTTTTTTGTAATAGCCTCTAAGCCTATTGCGGACACTCTGAGCACTGATGGAGGGATTGTGCATTGCTGGTGTAATTCGGGCAGTTGTTGCCATCCTATACCTGTCCCGCAGATGTGATGTTCGGATGTACCAATCCTGTGCAGGTGTTGATACACGTGGTCTGCCACTGCGAGGACAATCAGCTGTCTGTCCTGTCTCCCTGTAGCGCTGTCTTAGGTGGGCAGCATGGCTGGCCCTTGGATGTACACAGAGAGCTAATATCAATAATATGCATGTCTATCTCTCCTGGCTGAACGTAGAGGAAAGATTGACTTCATCACTACTATGAGAGGTATTGACATGTTAAACGCACCGAGCTGTCTGTCTAAACTACTGGCACACAGCTCGGACACCCATGCTACCCCACAAGACTGATTTGTGGGGTCTCTTCACAGTCCCCAAGTCCAGAACAGACTATGGGAGGCACACAGTACTACATAGAGCCATGACTACATGGAACTCTATTCCACATCAAGTAACTGACACAAGCAGTACAATTTTATTTAAAAAACAGATAAAAAACACCTTATGGAACAGAGGGGACTGTGAAGAAACACAAACATTGGCACAGACACATGCATACACACACACACACACACACACACACACACACACAATAACATACGCACTCTACATACTGTAACCTCCCCTCTCAAGACTGGGAGGGTTTTAACTCTGGAGATCGTAGCAAATCACTCACTGGGCAGAGTTTCAGTGGGGCAAACTTAGGTTTCTTTATTTCTCAGAAAGCAGGGGAAAGGGGAAAAGGGAGAAAACTGTAACTTAGGTAAGTCTTCCTTCTTCTGGTTGCTCCTTGTGGCATCCGTTTACTCCTGGAAGGGAGGCAGAAGAGGTGTAGTTCAGGTGGGTTCATTCTACTCACGTCCTTAACTAGGCCTCTATCTCCGAGAGGGTGGTTGGGTTCCAACTGGTCCAAGGCCTGGGCTGTGATACATCCACCACTCTGTATCTGCTCTCTTCTCCTGCCTCTCCCCTCCTCTACTGTGGCTTCTTTGTTCTCTTTATGTGGCTACTAATTGGGCCCAACAGTCTGCAGCTGAGGCTCCCTGTCAGAGGGGAAATGGTGCACACCTGTGTTAGAGCTGTCCTTGGTCCTGAACACCACTGTTTAGCCCAGACCTGGTGTCGTCCTCTGATGGTGCTCTCCATGGTGCTGCAGGTGACTGTGCTGCGTGGTGAGGGACTGTGTTTTCTTCTGGCCACCACATACCCCCTTTCCCAGCTCCAATCTCCTGTTTGGAGCGCACGCTCAAAAGCAGTCATGCCTCCTGGACATGGCATCAGCATTTGCATGAGACTTCCCAGCCCGGTGTTCCACTTTAAACTGGAAGTCCTGCAACTGAAGAAACCAGCGTGTGATTCGTGCATTTTTCCCTCTGTTTTGAGACATCCATTTAAGCGGGGCATGATCCGTTACTAAGACAAATTCTCGACAGGTAATATCTCAATTTCTCAATAGCCCATTTTACAGCAAGACATTCCTTTTCAACGGTGGCATAATTCTTCTCAGGGGGCCGCAACTTACGGCTAATGAACATGACTGGGTGTTCCATACCATCCTGCAACAGTACACCCTACTTCAGAGGCATCTGTGTGTAGAACAAACGGTTTGTGGATGTTTGGGGCTTGCAGGACTGGTTCACAACATAGAGATTGCTTAAGCTCGTTGAAGGCCAGTTCTGCTTCTTTGGTCCATCTCACCTGGTTTGGGAGGTACTTGCGGGTCAATTCGGTTAGCGGGGCTGCTTTTGTAGCGAAGCCAGGTATGAATGTTTGGTAGTAACCAAGTAGCCCCAGGAAGGTCCTTACCTGTTTCTTGGTTTGAGGCCGGGGCCAGGTGAGTATGGAATCAACCTTCTTCGGTTGGGGTTTCACATTTCCTTGGCCAACAGTGTACCCTAGATAGTTGGCCTCTTCTTGGGCGAGTGAACACTTGCTTGGGTTCGCTGTGAGAGCCGCTGACCGTAATGCTTGCAAGACAGCCTACCCCTTTGTTGCAAACCAAATGTTGGGGTTGAAGCGAGTCTAGATGCCTTTTACAGTGGAGATCAAGTTAATGAATTGGCTGGCTGGGCTGATGGGACAGTGGTAGAGCAGGGATTTCTCAGATGGAACAGAAAACAAGATTCCCATTTTTGCGTCAAAGGTTTACCCATGCTAAACTGTTTTTTTTAGTATGGCTTAGAACGTGTCTCAACCAATCACAATTCTTATTTTGATCAACCCGTTGTAGAATAAACGTTAAATAATTTAAATATTTTTTAAATAAGACGGTACACTTTTTTTTTTGGGGGGGTTATTAAAGCTAGTTAAGGAGGAAAAGTATGCCTTTGTAGTCTGAATGGACAATGCTTTAAGTAGGAGCCGGTCATGAGTGTATACCAGGAACGCACATCAATCATGACATTGTCAGCAAAGGAAAGAAGTGTCGAGTACCAGATACAAGGTAAAGCAGACACAGTTCCCATATATTGAATTTCTGTGATTATTCCTACAGAGGAGCTGATTTGATTTGGTTATAAGTAAAATGAAGACCTTTACATTTTAAAGGTGACAGAGGCATGAATATCATTTAACAGAACATTTCTTAAAAGTTCAAACATGGTTACGTTTAATTAATATGTTGGTAATGTTCTAGGAACATTCTCCAACTGGTTTGACATTGGGAGTATGACGAACTGACAACGTGCACCTTTTCTTGATTGTAGCAAATTATCAATCACCGGGCAGAAAATAATGGCCAGAGACCATGCACTTCTGCTCAGTTTTTGTGAAAAGTAACCCATGGAAATGAGCATCGATATCAGGTTGAGCATTCACCAGTTGTTATTTTGCCAACAACATTTGTCACATGAAGATGATCAGCTTGCAAACCTCTGGTTTGGTAAGTGGCGTTAACTTCATCTGCACCCACTTCAGTATGCAGCTTCCCAACTCAAAGAACCATCTGTGTGCAATTCCCTCATGTCAGACACATATGTACTGTATGTAGGATCTTCTGTTCCAAGTTCCTGGATGTACAGGTTGTAGTTGGACAGCTGCCGCTGGTAGTAAACATTAGAGTGTGTCAGATTTGGTGTGTACATCATTCCCTGCAGATTGATACAAATGACATGGCAGGCCCAAGAAATGTATTATGTTGCTCTTTTGTCACTATTTGTGTGCTACAGTCTTTCCAGTATGTGATAGTACAGTAGGGTTTTAGTGCTCCAAAGTTGTGGCTATATGGCATGAAAGTGACATGTTGGCTGTAATATTTTTTGCGGATGTAAATTATGTAGACTATATATTGGATTAAAAGGAAGACGTGATTTGAATGACATATCTGTTGTACCATTGTGTGTGGAGTTAGTCAAAATTCAATTTTTTTTGTACTGGTTGCTTCATTTGGTGGTGGTGGTGGTTTAAAATTGACAGAAAGGGAAAGGTGTTGTTTAACCTTTTATTGCAGTGGTAGTGGCTCTTGGTAGTTTTATTGATTATTGGTAGTTTTAAACAAATCTACTTTGAAATAAAAGTATACACCTCATAAAAAAAAATATGACACCTGTACCATGTTAGATATAGAGTTGAAATGTATTGCATCCCAATATTACACTTTATATACATCACAGAAGACTGAAATATAAAAACTGTTTGACCAGATTTTAATTGTAAAAAAAACTACTTTTAACTATGAAAAATATGAATAACATTCCACTCATTGGGCCAAAGAGGGCCTCATTGACTGCAGGAAAGGGCTACTCACACTTGTTTATTGGAAAATCCTTTGCAGTAGGGAAGCATAAAATTAACTTAATTTTAGCTGTAAGGTAAATGGACTGTAACGAAGATGCAGGGAGTTTAGTCGGTGAGTTAAATATGAATGAACATAGAGAGAATACAATAGTAGCATCTGAACATGAACACAGAAACAATACTGCTAGATAAAGGGGAAGTAATCAGGGAAGTGATGAAGTCCAGGTGTGCCTGATGATGAGGCGCAGGTGTGCGTGATGATGGTTGCTAGGTGTGCGTAATGATGGGTTGCCAGGACCGGTGGTTAGTAGACCGGCAACGTTGAGCGCCAGAGCGGGAGTAGACGTGACAGTATCATCCCCCCCAACGACGCGCGGCTCAGGCAGCAGGACGACGCCGGCCAGGAGGATGGCCCCGAGGACGAGGAGCGGGCAGGTCCGGACGGCGAAGGTGGAAATCTCGGATGATGTTGGGATCTAGAATGTTGTCCACCGGAGCCCAACAGCGCTCTTCTGGACCGTACCCCCTCCCAGTCCACAGTACATCACAGGGGCCAAGCTTCCTGATGCTCCAGATACTCAACTAGTCTAAAGAATGCCAGTTTAATTTCTTCTTTAATCAGAACAACAGTTTTTAGCTGTGCTAACATACAGTGGGGAAAAAAAGTATTTAGTCAGCCACCAATTGTGCAAGTTCTCTCACTTAAAAAGATGAGAGAGGCCTGTAATTTTCATCATAGGTACACTTCAACTATGACAGACAAAATGAGGAAAAACAATCCAGAAAATCACATTGTAGGATTTGTTATGAATTTGTTTGCAAATTATGGTGGAAAATAAGTATTTGGTCAATAACAAAAGTTTATCTCAATACTTTGTTATATACCCTTTGTTGGCAATGACAGAGGTCAAACGTTTTCTGTAAGTCTTCACAAGGTTTTCACACACTGTTGCTGGTATTTTGGCCCATTCCTCCATGCAGATCTCCTCTAGAGCAGTGATGTTTTGGGGCTGTCGCTGGGCAACACGGACTTTCAAAGATTTTCTATGGGGTTGAGATCTGGAGACTGGCTAGGCCACTCCAGGACCTTGAAATGCTTCTACGGCCACTCCTTCATTGCCCGGCGGTGTGTTTGGGATCATTGTCATGCTGAAAGACCCAGCCACGTTTCATCTTCAATGCCCTTGCTGATGGAAGGAGGTTTTCACTCAAAATCTCACGATACATGGCCCCATTCATTCTTTCCTTTACACGGATCAGTCGTCCTGGTCCCTTTGCAGAAAAACAGCCCCAAAGCATGATGTTTCCACCCCCATGCTTCACAGTAGGTATGGTGATCTTTGGATGCAACTCAGCATTCTTTGTCCTCCAAACACGACGAGTTGAGTTTTTACCAAAAAGTTATATTTTGGTTTCATCTGACATTCTCCCAATCCTCATCTGGATCATCCAAATGCTCTCTAGCAAACTTTAGACGGGCCTGAACATGTACTGGCTTAAGCAGGGGGACACGTCTGGCACTGCAGGATTTGGAGTCCCTGGCGGCGAGTGTGTTACTGATGGTAGGCTTTGTTACTTTGGTCCCAGCTCTCTGCAGGTCATTCACTAGGTCCCCGTGTGGTTCTGGGATTTTTCTCACCGTTCTTGTGATCATTTTGACCCCACGGGTGAGATCTTGCGTGGAGCCCCAGATCGAGGAAGATTATCAGTGGTCTTGTATGTCTTCCATTTCCTAATAATTGCTCCGACAGTTGATTTCTTCAAACCAAGCTGCTTACCTATTGCAGATTCAGTCTTCCCAACCTGGTGCAGGTCTACAATTTTGTTTCTGGTGTCCTTTGACAGCTCTTTGGTCTTGGCCATAGTGGAGTTTGGAGTGTGACTGTTTGAGGTTGTGGACAGGTGTCTTTATACTGATAACAAGTTCAAACAGGTGCCATTAATACAGGTAATGAGTGGAGGACAGAGGAGCCTCTTAAAGAAGAAGTTACAGGTCTGTGAGAGCCAGAAATCTTGCTTGTTTGTATGTGACCAAATACTTATTTTCCACCATAATTTGCAAATAAATTCATTAAAAATCCTACAATGTGATTTTCTGGATTTTTTTTCCTTATTTTGTCTGTCATAGTTGAAGTGTACCTATGAAGAAAATTACAGGCCTCTCTCATCTTTTTAAGTGAGAGAACTTGCACAATTGGTGGCTGACTAAATACTTTTTTTCCCCACTGTAATTTCCTTTTAAAATTATAAACTTGTATTAGCTAACACAACGTGCCATTGGAACACAGGAGTGATGGTTGCTGCTAATGGCCCTCTGTACGCCTATGTAGATATTCCATTTAAAAAAACTGCCTTTTCCAGCTAAAATAGTGTTTCTGATAAATATTTAAAGTTTACATACACCTTAGCCAAATACATTTAAACTCAGTTTTCACAATTCATGACATTTAATCCTAGTAAAAAATCCATGTCTTAGGTCAGTTAGGATCACCACTTTATCTTAAGAATGTGAAATGTCAGAATAATAGTAGAGAGAAACATTTATTTCAGCTTTTATTTCTTTCATCACATTCCCAGTGGGTCAGAAGTTTACATACACTCAATTCGTATTTTGTATCGTTGCCTTTAAATTGTTTAACTTGGGCCAAACGTTTCCGGGTAGCCTTCCACAAGCTTCCCACAATAATTTGGGTGAATTTTGGCCCATTCCTCCTGACAGAGCTGGTGAACTGTGTCAGGTTTGTAAGGCCTCCTTGCTCGCACATGCTTTTTCAGTTCTGCCCACAAATGTTCTATGGGATTGAGGTCAGAGCTTTGTGATGGCCACTCCAATACCGTGACTTAGTTGTCGTTAAAAACTTCTAAAGGATAGGTGTCCCGCTAGCGGGACCAAAGTCGACAACATCAGGTGAAATTGGAGGGCGCGCCATTAAAATATAAATCTTAATATTAAACATTCATGAAAATACAAGTGTCTTACATCATTCAAAAGCTTACAATCTTGTTAATCGAACTGCATTGTCCGATTTACAAAAGGATTTACAGCGAAAGCATACCATGCAATTGTCTGAGGACAGCGCCCCCACATCAACATATTTTTCAACCAGCACAGGCGTAACAAAATCACAAATAGCGATATAATTAATCACTTACTTTTGAAACTCTTCCTCTGTTTGCAATCTCAAGGGTCCCAGCTACACAATGTTCGATAAAGTCCTTCTTTATATCCCAAAAAGTATGTTTAGTTGGCGCCAATGATTTCAGTAATCCACTCGTTCAACATGCAGACAAAGGAATCCAAAAAGCTACCGGTAAACTTCGTCCAAACAAGTCAAACAACGTTTCTAATTAATCCTCAGGTACTCTAAAATGTAAATAAGAGCACGCCCTCATTCACGTGCGCCGAAAGACTACTTTTCTTATGAAGCTCCCTTCAGAAAAACTCAAATTACTTGTTTGTTTTTCAAGAAACAAGCCTGAAACCTTGTATAAAGACTGTTGACATCTAGTGGAAGAAATAGGTACTGCATTCTGGGAGACAGAAATACATATAGCTTTGCATTGAAAGAGACTGGGAGCTCAAATATGGCTCATCCTTGGGAGCAATTTCCAAACGCCTGGAGGTACCACGTTCATCTGTACAAACAATAGTACGCAAGTATAAACACCATGGGACCACGCAGCCGTCATACCGCTCAGGAAAGAGACACGTTCTCTCCTGGAGATGATTGTACTTTGGTGCGAAAAGTGCAAATCAATCCCAGAACAACAGCAAAGGACCTTGTGAAGATGCTGGAGAAAACATGTACAAAAGTATCTATATCCACAGTAAAACGGGTCCTATATCAACATAACCTGAAAGGCCGCTCAGCAAGGAAGAAGGCACTGCTCCAAAACCGGCACAAAAAAAGACAGACTACGGTTTGCTGCATATGGGGACAAAGATCATACTTTTTGGAGCAATGTCCTCTGGTCTGATAAATAAAAGAAATAGAACTGTTTGGCCATAATGATCATCGTTATGTTTGGAGGAAAAAAGGGCAGGCTTGCAAGCCAAAGAACACCATCCCAACCGTGAAGCACGGGGGTGGCATTATCATGTTGTGGGGTGCTTTGCTGCAGGAGGGACTGGTGCACTTCACAAAATAGATGGCTTCATGAGGAAGGAAAATTATGTGGAAATATTGAAGCAACATCTCAAAACATCAGTCAGGAAGTTAAAGCTTGGTCGCAAATGGGTCTTTCAAATGGACAATGACCCCAAGCATACTTCCATTGACAATCAAGTCAAGGTATTGGAGTGGTCATCACAAAGCGGCAGGTAGCCTAGAGGTTAGAGCATTGGACTAGTAACCGAAAGATCAAGATCGAATCCCCGAGCTGACAAGGTAAAAATCTGTCGTTCTACCCCTAGCGCCCCACCACTCCGTAAGTAGTTAAACATTCATCAATATACAAGTGTTGCATAGTCATCAAAAGCTCTGATTCTTGGCAATATCACAGCGTTGTCATTAGCATAAATCCATAACCAACGCAGGTCTCACAAAACGCATAAAATCGCTAATATAAAATCCCTTACCTTTTGAAGAACTTCTGCTGAGGGCTTCCAAAGTGTCCAACGAAGACATCCAATGGTTATTTTGTTAGAAAAACAAATTTATTATATCCATAAATCTCTGTTTGGTTGGCACGTTATGATCATAAAATCCACCGTTGAGTCGCCCATTGAACCGTGAAGAGAACACATTCAAATTATACCTATACACTTTCTACAAACAAATCAAACATAATTTTTAATGTGTCCTTAGTATCCTTTTGTGTATATTTGCTGTAATATTTCAACCGGACGATAACGTGAACGATAGGAAAGAAAAATAAAGTGGTGCGGGTTCACAATCTCGCACGCGTCAAACCTTGTTTACAAAAGTGGTCCCCTGACTACTTCTTCTTCCTATCTGTTTTGCTTACTCCTAGAATTCCCAGTCTTTGTATAGAGACTGCTGACCTCTAGTGGAAGCCATAGGTACTGCAGTCTCAGTCCTAGGTAAAATTTAAATGAATAGGCACAATGGAGAAGATGGTCATTTACAAAAAAAACTGCAAATCCGTCTGGAATTTCCTCGGGTTTTTGCCTGCTATATCAGTTCTGTTATACTCACATACATTATTTTAACACTCTTAGAAACTTCAGTGTTTCCTATCCAATAGTACTAATTATGTGCATATCCTATTTTCTGGGCCTGAGTGGCAGGCATTTTACTTTGGGCACACCAGACTCTTTAAAACTGTCACCTATGCAGCCGCTCCCTAAGAAGTTAAACGCCCATTGAAACACATAGCAAATGTACTGTACATTTGTAATATGTTTGAATGGGCATTTAACATCACGAATTTGACATGCTGAAATCAACACCAACGAGCGATGGAGAGGAACCACTATCAATCCCGGCTGAGTATTGAGTATTTTAGAGCTTGTCATATTCGTGATGTTAAATGCCCATTGAAACATATTGCAAATGTACTGTACATTTGCAATATGTTTCAATGGGCATTTAAAACCACTTAGGGATCATAGGGGCTTTAGCGCCCCGTTCCCGACACTGCCCGGTGAAATGTAAGGCGCCAAATTCAAAATCCAAAATATGAATTATTAAACATTCATCAATATACAAGTGTTGCTTAGTCATCAAAAGCTCTGCTTCTTGGCAATATCACAGCCTTGTCAGATGTCAAAAAGGCTTTACGGCGAAAGCACAACATTTGATTGTTTGAGGATAGCACCTCTAATATTTCTGCATTAGCATAAATTCATAAACCATCACGGTTCACACAAAACCCATATCACAGCAAAAACAAATCCCTTACCTTTCGAAGAACTTCTGCTGAGGGCTTCCCAAGTGTCCAACGAAGACATCCAATGGTTCTTTTGTTAGAAATAGTCATTTATTATATCCATAAATCTCAGTTTGGTTGGCGCGTTATTTTCAGAAAATCCAACGTTGAATCGCCCATTGAAACGTGAAGAGAACGCGTTCAAATATACCTATAAACTTTTCCTAAACAAATCAAAGACCAGTTATAATGCATCCTTAGCTATCCTTTTATGAATATTAGCGATAATATTTCACTCGGATGGTAACCTAAACGTTATGAAAGCAAAATACAGTGGGGCGCGCATTAGGTCTCGGGCCCGTAAAATCTTGTTGACATCTGAGGTACCTGGACTATTTCCTGTTCCTATCCGTTTTGCTTACTCCAATCGCTCCCAGACTCTGTATAGAGACTGCTGACATCTAGTGGAAGCCATAGGTACTGCAGTCTCATTCCTAGTTAAGGTTGTGGTGTTTGAGGGGTGTTATTTCCAGAGACTATGTATATTGTTACAGGAGACAGCTCATAGGAGAGGGAGGACAACTGGCTGTGTAAAATATAGGGACAATTATAAGTAAATGGAACATTACACATATCTAGATTATGGTGAGAGTAAAAGAGATAGTGGTGGTATTTTAGACATTATGGTAAACGTTTAAGAGACTTGTGACTTAGAGTTTTGTTAGGTTGGATATTCTTCCAACTCATTGGTATTTTTTTTATTTTTAACAGCTGGAAGACACTTGACAGATTACTTGCAATAGTTATCCTTATGACAGTTGCTGTAGGGACCGTAATTAAAGAAAGCTACAGTTATGTGCAAATGTATGTGTACCAGGAGGCGAGGTGTTTGAGACAGAATGTTTACATAGGGCTGTTATTTAAATATTATGAATTAGTGATCTTGCCATAAGAAGAGAGTCTATGTTGTCAGGGAATGACCCATGTGTTGCAGTGTGTATGTCCTCAGGTGAAAGCAGCACATAAGGAGCCAGAGATAACCAAGGGCATGGGCTGAATTCTGGAGATTGAGTGCACATCAAGATACACCAAGAGGGGGTGTTGGGACAACATTGGTCTGGTCCACACACAGCACTCCTTACAGCACCTGCAGCAGTAAAGATCATCATGTCTCTCTTCGGTGGGTGCATAGTTCTCACATGAAGTAAGGTCCAGCTGCATAATGGGTGAGCTTGAAGACACCATGACCGAGGAAGCTGAGCCAAAAATAAAGAGAGAGACTAGATTCCACTGTAGACATGCAGATGGGTTGGGTCTGGAAGCTACTTTAGCATCATAGTTGAGTTAGCTGCTTTATTGGTTAATGCATCATATGAAAGAGGATAATTGTTGGGGTAATTGTACTCTAAACAACATGTTGAAAGCATTGATGTGAAAGCATATACAGTGCTGAGTTACCTCAAGAGGATGTTAATTAGGGATACACATTTTCATATCAGGTGACGTGCTTATCAATTGATATGGAGGAGATGGGGAACAAAGTGAAAATGACATGACTTGAGAACACCTCTCGGAACCTGGGGCTGAAAGGGGAAGACGGAGTGAAAGCATGAGGAAGCATCTTTAGGGCTTAGTCCAGCAGAAAAGTATCCTGGAGGCATAGATTCAGGTGAAGAGAGAGTGCATAACTTACCCCATTGTAAATACAGTTCTGTTTTGTGTTTTTCATTGCTTTGCAAGTATTATGCTATCACTCTCTTTGGAATCAATAGGAGAAAGTGGAGAAATTGAAGCAGCTCAGCTGAAGTGAAGGAAGTCACCAGCTTCAGCTGGAATGTCATTTTGTTGTGTGATGAGAGATGGTGTATGGGTAATCTTATGGTGTATGGATAATCATAGAGCAGAGGCCATACGTCTCTGAGTTTGAAAACCTCATGGAAAGAAGTAAAAAACCTGAACCAGGACCAGAGGTTCCACGTCCGGTGATCCCAGGGGACCAGGACTACATCCGAGTGTTCCGGAGGAAGTGGAACGAGCCAAGGCGTGAGGGTCCCTATGAAGTGGTCCTAGCAACACCAACAGTTGTTCAGGTGAAAGGAAGCAACACGTGGTACCATCTAAACCCTACTGCACCAGAGTCCCGTCGGGGAGAAGGAGGTGACCACCGAGCCATGAGGACTCAGAGGATGTTGATAAACCAGGCGGGTGTCCGGAAGGAACAGAAGCAGAGGAGGTCGACGCGCCAGGCAGGAGCCAGGAAGAAGCCGAAGGAGAGGCGGATCAAGGAGCAACTTCTAACTATCAACAGATGCTCTCGCCTGAATATCCAGAGCCCAGTGATGGGGAATAGTGACATGCCTGTTGCTACTGATGACACACCTACTCTGGCAGATACCCCTGATGGAGGCGCTGTCTAAGGGGACGGAGAAACAACGACAGGAGAATGGAAAGGAGACTTTCTTACCATCGACTTCTCTGCCCTTACATGGTCTTCCTAACAGACAGTGGAAACCTGGACAGATGAAGAACGGAAGAATGACCTTGACAGCAACAGCAGGCAAACCTAGAATAAATTGTAAAATTACCTCTCACTAGCACTAGTACACCAACTAATACAATGGAAAAACCACAAGAAAGTGGGTTGATGAAGAAAATCTGGACATCTGTTACCAACTGGGGTAGCTACATTTAACCACTACGGGCTAGGGGGCAGTGTTCGGAAGTACGGAGAGTCTGATGTGCCCAAAGTAAGGGCCTGTTACTCAAGCCCAGAAGCTAGGATATGCATATAATTAGTAGTATTGGTTAGAAGACACTTTGAAGTTTCTAGAACTGTTAAAATAATGACAGAACTGATATGGCAGGCGAAAACCTGAGGAGGATCCATCCGGAAAATGTGTTTTTTTGATGTCACAGTTTTTCCATTGACTTGCTTTTGTCTATAGAGGGAATTAGCTCCCAGATTGCAGTTCCTATGGCTTCCACTAGATGTCAAAAGTCTTTAGACATGGTTTCAGGCTTGTTTTTTGAAAAAAGAACAAGAAATAGAAGTTCTTCCAAGTGGCTGTTGAAACAGACACTACTGTTTTGTGCGCGTGACTGTGTGCGAGCTCTTCGTTAGTTTTTCTTCCCTTTTGAACAGACTATTCTCAGTCTGAAATATTGTCGTTTATTTAGATATTTGACAACTGAGGATTAAGTGTATGAATTGCACAAACATACTCAGTTAACTTCTTTGGGAGCAGTGCACGAAGTGACCGTTTTGGAGAACCTGGCGTGCCCAAAGTAAAAGGCCTCCCATTCAGGCCCAGAAAATAGGATATGCACATATTTAGTACCATTGGATAGGAAACACTCTGAATTTTCTAAAAGTGTTAACATTATGTCTGTGAGTAAAACAGAACGGATATGGCAGGCGAAACCCTAAGGAATTTCTGTCCTGGAAAAAGTGGTTTTGACAGAGTGCCTCATTGGGAACCCCTCCCTTATAAAAATGCCCATATAAGGGCATATGAATGCAGTACCTATCGCTTCCTCTGGATGTCAACAGTCTCGAGAAAGTGTTCAGATTTTTTTTAGATGCTTTAGAGCAGAGAAGAACAGGAATAAGGAAGTGCCCCCACAGATGTCCTTTACAAGAAGACGCGCGCTCCGGCCAGGCCTTTGTTTTTTTCCTTTCTTATCGCCCAGTTTATATTCCGGTTGAAATATTATGCTACTTATACAGAAAAGTGTTCCTAAGGATACATTTAAAATGATGTTTGATTGTTCTTGGACAAGTTTATAGGTATAAGTTGAACGAGTTCTCTTCACGTTTCAATGGAGGAGTCGACGCTGTTTTTTCTGATTATAACGCGCCAACCAAACGGAGATTTATGGATATAATACATTACTTTTTCCAACAAAAGAACCATGGATTGTCTTCGTTGGACACTTTGGAAGCCCTCAGCAGAAGTTCTTCAAAAGGTAATTGATTTGTTTTCGCTGTGAAATGTGTTTTCTGTGAACTGTGGAGGCTTATGAAATTATGGTAATGGTAAAATATGTTAGGTGCTACCTCCAAACAATCAAATGTGGTGCTTTCGTCGTAAAGCCTGACAACGCTGTGATATTGCCAAGAAGCAGAGCTTTTGATGACTATGCAACACTTATATATTGATGCATGATTAATAATTCAACTTTTAGATTTTGAATTTGGCGCCTTGCATTTCACCTGGTAAGAAGTTAAGAAACTACTCATGAGTCAAACATATTCTTTTTTGAAAAGCAACAAAAAATGGCTGGAATAAGTGGGCTCAGTGGGCCAGAAAAAAAGCAAAACATAGAATGGACAATTCTATACTGTGTAGCAAATCCCCCATGACAAGCATATTAATAATACCTGAACCTGCGACATTTGAGGTTTGTGCAAATGGTGCAAACTAGATGATGTGGTGAAATCTTACCCAATTTTCTGTGATATGTGTCAAAAGGGTGACTGTCCCTTATTATTGGGATTAGGAATGTGTTTAAAGTACACACATAGTATAACAGAATATAACTATGTATTCAATGTAACAGTTGCTGAATGATAAATGATGTTAGACCTTCTGAATATCTGTTCCTTTTCCTTGTGATATAACAGTTGTTAGAGAGGTGCGAGGAAGGTTTTATGTTTAGGTATCTTATTTCGAATGACATTGTAAGGGTTTATGAAGGTTACTTTACTTGTGTGTTGTTTTATTATTTTCATATATTCCACATAACTGAGATAACCTCAGACAAGGCTAAGTAATACATGCACATGCTTTAACACTGTACTGTATACTGAAAGGATAATTGGCTTGATAATGGATCTTTTACTCCTTTCTAGTTAATTATGATTGGAGATGTTTGGTCCTGACTCACCAGTGTGTATGAGAAAGTGGAGCTCAGATTGTTAAGATGGATGAGAGGTTGATTACCTCCATAGAGTTTCAGAAGGTGCTCCCCTTCTCATCTATAATGGAACATTTAATTGTGTGGAACTTTATAAGTTCCATAGGGGGGTTATGTAGGAGAAAATTCATGACTATGGGTGATTTTCTAGTATCTAGACTGTTCTCCCAGAAGTAGTGAGCAGAATCAACATAGGGTTAATTCAGAATAAAGGCTGAGGCCAGGTGAATGAACAGACCTGGATCAACATGGAGTTAATTACTAGACATGTAAAAACAGAACGTAAGAAGAAAATGTATGCCTGTGCTCTTATAGGCCTGAGGGAAGTCATTGCCTGGGCCTGTGACTAGCTTTAAGGCATGTGGTTGTATTGTATATGTATGTCTGTGCCATTACAGGCTTGGAGAGAGCCATTGTGTTGTCCTATGAGTATCATTGGACAGACACCTGCATTATGTGTGTCTTATTTTTTGTATCGTTGCTATGGTTACGCCACCAATAGAATCTGTAAACAAGCAAGAATTGAGACAGAAAGATAATGTTGGCGAGAGGTCAACGGGTGTTAATCATCTACATAGAGGGGAGTGACCATGTGTGCTATCTGAAGGTGGAAACCTAGGCCTGGGGTCTGTGGCAAGAGAATTGTGTGTAGTAAAAGTCTATTTGAATTCACAAGCTCCAGTATGAGAAATTTTGATTCAATAATTCCACGACAATAGGAATCTAATATTTTGATAGCGATATGGGCAAGGCATGTCGTGGTATTGGTTTATTCTTCCTGTTAACTTACACTGTTATGCCAAAAAAGCATACATGACTGATCCTGCTTGCACAAAACCCTCTCACAGACCTTGTTACAGGCTTAGCATACAGTCGTTCCTCCTTTAAAAGTTGCAGCATACTGCGGCGCTGCTTGCATGGTGCCGCAGGAATTCTATGGCACCTTATTTATGTGTGAACCACTGGTACCATTAATGGTAGTTAGTGCTAGTTTGACCACCAGAGGGCATCTTTGGGAAGCATTTGATATTTCTGTAATTCAGTCATATTTATTCCCATTGTAATTCGTTATGGATCCATTACTAAATAAACATTGGCCATTTGAAAGAGTATTTTTATCATTATTTTATTAATGAAAGCATAAAGATGTCATTATTAGTTACATTGTTTTAGTTTAGTTTGACGCAGAGTATCTTACTAAACCACAAATTACCACAAAGTCCAGCAGCGTAAGCTCTCAACTTTTAAAGGAGGAACCACTATACTTAATTGCCTGATGATGGGCCATCCACTGTGGATGGGCTTCCCATTGTAATCAAACTGGTTAGGTAGGTTTGCATTCAAACCAGACTGACTTGACGTTGCATCCATTGAGCTATTGGTACCATTTATACTTTTTAAACTAGAAACGTTTTGTGACCCTAAAATGTCCAACTCACATTAATGGTGAGATTTACTAGCAAAGAACAAGAAGAACAACACTGTTAAAGCTCTCAATTCACCGCGTTATTGACATTGTTTCGATCCGAAACGGATCTTCGTCAGGTCAAACACACAGTGTTCACATCCCAAAATATACACATTTCACCTCACAAGACCATTGCGGACATGATGCATGGTGGGTGCAAAAAACATGTGTATATCTCTAATAATTAAATAATGAGATGGGTGCATGTAACGGTTCCAGAAAATAATATACATTTACAAAATGACCAAGTGAGTAACCTGGAAGGCAAGACAAATCAATGTAAAGTAACATTCAGGAAAGAAATGGTCTGATATTAGATTCTTAATTCAGACCTCTAGGAGACATAGTACACAACGTTTAAATAAGAAATGATAATACACAGTGAACAATGGTGTTGTTAAACCGTGATGACTATGTGAATGAGATTTGGGGGCAATTGACCACCACCACTTTCTATCAGAAATTGTCACGTGACCCTACACCACTTTTCAAATATGAGATTCACTGCAAGTCTCTTATGGAAAGTGGAGACATTATGCAAAAATAATGAGTTCATGAAAGTAGACTATCAGGAGCGTCATTCACGCCTTACAAAAAATAGACAAACGACTGGATAAGCCACCAGGGAGACCAATTGTGGCCTCTATTGGCTCATTGTAGGAATGGGCGATATGACTATATATATTGCGTGACGATAGAAAAACGTATATCGTTTCATATTATGCTCTATAGTTTATTTTGTTGTGTCGCAAATCACACTCTTTACGGCAATATATTTCGTCAATTGGACGGCGCTTTGCGTTATAAATTTGCAACACAAACAAACATGGAGGAGTGAACGTGACACAGAGCTCGTACCTAAAAGAGGGGTTACTTCGGTCGCATGGACATGGTTTTGGTATGAAAAGTCTGACACCGTCCTCTGCAAAATACACCGCAGGCTGGTCCCAACAACAGGCTCAAACACCACTAACCTCGTTTACCACCTACGCAAGAATCGTGTGAAACAGTACGGAGAGTCTACGGTTGAGACACAAAAAAGTACAGTCGAGTGCTCAAAACAAACCCCCGACTCAGACGTTGCAAGAGGCTTTTGCCAGCGGCATACCATATGGCAAAGAATCACGAAGATGGAGATGGAAGGAGATAACAGCTGCCATTACAACTTAACATCTGCAAAGACATGGCCGCAATTTACACGGTCGAAAAACGGGCGTTTCGTGAGTTGTAAATGGCAGCTGTTATCTCAACCCACACTCGACCCAAGGTAGCAAATTGATATGACAGTGTTTTCTATTTACCTTTTAAAAATGTATACATTAATATTTTGTAACATGCTTGAAAATTTGCACAAAAGTTCTAAATAAAATGAGAAAATGAAATATGAGTAAGTACCTTTTTATTTGTTGAGTATAATTAAACATGTAATGAGGAATAGGCCTTTACATGTGGTCCTTTTATATTAACTATTTATTCATTGAATTTACAGAAAATGTGCTATATTACGTATTGTGTCGTTATCGGGATATGAGATATTGGCCATATCGCCCAGCCATAGCTCTTTGACTGAAAATATTTCAGTTTTTGTATATTTCTTTCTAAAACCCAGTGTGGTGTCACTCCCTGCATATGTACGCGATTCTATGGACATGATTAACACCCTCAAGACAATGCACAATATCATATGGGGAGATGCTTATGGGTTGCTTTGATGTTGAATCACTAATATTCCCCGCCAGCGAGTCCTAGAAGCCATGACACAATACCTCAGGTCAACGACCCACTGGCACACTATCTAGCATTAACTGTATTGTTGAACTTGCTGAGATAGTTCTAAGAACTTTTTCATGTTTGAAAATGACATGTTCATTCAACAGAAGGGAACTGCTATGGGTAGTAAAATGGCACCGATTTATGCCAATCTGTATGTGTTTTATTTTAGGTAATTTTCAGCCCTAATAATCCATTATTGCGCCATATCAGACTCTGGAAACTCTTAATTGATGACATTCGTTCTATTCCATGGCACAGCAGAATAACTTAATCGATTCCACTACTTCATCAATACAAGCAGTAAAAATTTGAAATTCACCCTCACATTTGATGCGCATGAAATACGTTTTCACATTTTAAGAGGGCTGTTTTTTTTTTTTTGTACGGCTCTATACAGGAAGCCGACGGACAGGAATTCCCTGTTACGCAAACAGCTTCCACCCTACACCCTTAAAAAAAATACCCTACCCATTACAGTTGCATTCGTAGGATATGTAGTACACAGAGTGACTATGTCAAACAAACCGACAATCTGGATGAGCGTTTAAGACAGCAGGGTTACCCAGTTGAAGGCTGCATGATGCAAGGGAACGTTATAAAAATATGACCAAGGATGACAGCCTCACGCCCAAACCTCCTAACCAACGCATTCCATGCTTCCCTCAGTACTCCCCACTTGGTAAACAGTTTGACCACATTAAAAACACTGGTACATCTTGAGCACCGATACACAACTGGAAAAAGATGTTTGAAGACTACCCGCGAGGGTTCTTTAGACGTGCCCCCAACATCAGTCAAATGGTGGTGAGGTCTGATCTTCCACCAGTGCCACACAGTACCTTTCTAGACAATGAGCCAGACGGTAACTATAGATGTGGCGGATGAACCCAGTGTAACGTGACGAACAAATGCACAATGTTCAATCACCCATTTACTGGCAAGGCCATTAAGATTAAGGGCATCATTACATGTTCCACAAAAAATGTGATATACCTGTAAGTGTATTTGTGGTATATGCTATGTAGGCAAAACAAAACAAGCTCTGAAAACAAGGATAGCAGAACACAGGAGTAATATCAGAACCCTTGACCAGAGAAACCCTATTGCTGCGCATTTCATGGAGGCTCGTCACAACATTAACTCTTTGAGATACATTGGCATCGAACATGTTAAGACTCTTAGGAGGGGCGGAGATACTGATAATCTATTATTGAGAAGGGAATTGTATTGATTCACCGTTTGTGTACTATGTCTCCTAGAGGTTTGATACCAGACCACTTATCTGAATGTTACTTTAAGTTGATTTGTCTTGCCTTCCAGGTTACCCACTTTGTCATTTTGTAACTATACATTATTTTCTGGAACAATTACATGCACCCATCTCATTGTTATTTAATTATTAGAGATATACAAATGCTTTTTGCACTCATCAATGCATCATGTCCACAATGGTCATGTGAGGTGAAATTTGTATATTTTGGGATGTGAACACTCCTGACGAAGATCTGTTTCAGATCAAAACGTAGTCAATAAAGCGGTGAATTGGGAGCTTAACAGTGTGCAGGCCTTCTTGTTTTATACTAGTATTATTTATTATTATATATTTATGACCAAACTTTAATAGGCAGATTTACCTAAACATTACCATCCCACTGTTGAAACTTTCAGAATGTTAAAATGAAAACACTACTTTTACCACAGTCACTAATGCTATTGATATTAATACAATCAAAACTACCGCTACTACTACTACTTTTAGACAGCTAAAGAAAGAACACACATTTTCTTCAGGAAATATACAGTTTAAGTTATTTTGCCAGTCTGACCAGGGAATAAAGAGACACTTCAAACAACCAAAATGGATGGACAATGTTGATAGGAAGGTTGAAAGGCACCATCACATACAATGATGCTGCAAGGTAAAAGTGGGAGGCTTGATCACTTGGGCACATTGGCTGCTCTTTGACAGTAAATGCAGTGGAGATGTACACGGGACACACCGCTAATATGACATAGTACATTTAAGGCACCCATTATGGCTTGTGAGTGCTAGGCTACTTTTAGAACTACTGGCTTAAATTATATGAATATCCCACTGCATCTCTTTAAAAAAGTCACCTCAAAAAGGTGTTTGAATGTAAAAGAACATACAAACAACGTTAAACAAAATAAAATAAGGTTTTTAACCGATGGTATTCTATGTTATATCCAGGTACATTAGTGATTCAGAGGAAGAATAAACCCATCATGAAACAATGAGCCACATCTACAGTACAAGATCAGAGAGAGCAGTTAATGAGTGAGTGTGACTATAAAGATAGATAGGACTCATCATGGATATAACCCGTTTTGGCATGGACATTGAGGGCTTACACCATGCTTCTGCCATTTTAAAGTAGTAAAAGTAGCCAATGAGGTGGGGATTCCTATGGGTTGTAGCTTTAATGGCACTGCCCATGCTGTCACAGACCCTATAATGTCAGAGATAAAGATGAGTCCTCTCTCTCTTTGGTGTCCCAATATCTGAAAACAAAACACATACTAGCTATGCAAAGGAATGTGTGTTCCATCAATTACCCCCGACAGAAATGGGGAAGGGGGGTGAACATGCAAACCAAGTCTAAGGTACGTGATCCAAACCCAACATACATATCTTCAGACAGGGTTCACTGGGAGTGGGAGAGAATGTACAATGGCTCAATTACTCCATTATTATTAAAGTATTGGTTTAACAAAGGGAAAATATACAAAACAAAATTGTCACTTCCTCCTCTCTAAATGATGAGTAAATCACGTATTCATGATTCAAATTCCTTCATTGTTTGTCATCCCCTTTCAGAACAGAATGTCTTCGTTCTTTATGAGCGTCTCCACCACCTGTCTCTGGTAGCGGATGTCATTGAGTGCTGTCATCGCATCCAGGTCTGGGGCACGCATGAGGGTGGGCCCAAAAACAATGCCAAGGTTTTCTGCATTCATCAGGTTGTCTTTATCATTTTGGGTTACCCTTTGAAGAGGAGTAGGAAAGGGTCAGGGCAAAGAGAAACAGCAAAAAAAAGAACCCGTTTGAGTGTCATTGACATGCTCATTAAAGACCAATGAGTTTTCTACCATAAAACAATTATTGCCTACTGTTAACATATCATGCCTAGTAAAAAATATGAACTGATTGCATAAGTATTTGTGCTAAGAATTTCCTTAACAAGTTACACAATAAGTTGCTACACAAACATTTACTCATTTTAACACTAGAACCGCTATTGGCCGATGGTCACTGGCATTTGATTTTGTAATTAAAATAAGGCAGGAGGTTGCAGATCCGGAGGTAACCGCCCCATCCCGCCCCCATGAATCAATTTTCCCCAGAACTGAAGATCCGAATCACGTTGTGCATGTGATTCTACTTGACGTACACATTTTTGTGGTCACCCTCCACATTTCTCACTGTCAATCGTGAATGATAATTCTTCAAGTTTTACCATTGAAACATCCATGCAGCATCTGCATGCCAACCATTTGATCTCAATCAGTTTCACAGGATATATATTTAGATCTTCAATTATGTAGGCCTACAGTGTTTCTTTAAATTATGTACAGTGAGCAAATTTTTTAGCAGATGGTGTTAACTGTAGCATACCTGTGCTTTGCTTCAATAAATGCACATATTTTGTCTATTGGCACACGCTGTTGAGTTTTGGCCGCATGAGAAAAATGTGACCATTCGCACAATCATCCTAAAATCTCATAAGAAATTAGTACAGTATGTTATACTATGCTATTATATTCGGTTCTGTAATGTAGAATAGTATCATTATGTGATCTTGTAGACATTGATTCAGCTTTGATCTAACTTTATTAAACAAGCATAATTCGCCAGAGTAGCCTGTTCTCTGGGCAGCTGAACGAGTAAAGCAGAGACCGTGTAAAGTAGAGAATCCAGCACATGCGCAGACGCTTCGGACCTTTAGCTTTCGTGAAGAGGGGACCAAAGACGGCACTGCAGCCACTCCATTAAAATAAATCTCCAACATCGTCCTCCTTCCCTGACTTCTCCTAAGTATTTGTATTTTACAATGCTCTTAAAAAGACAAACAAAATCAGTTTTAGTCGGTTTGCCTGTTTTAACACCTAATTGCGTGTTGGTCCCAACACGCTGATGTATCTTTCCTCACTTCATGATTGAATTTGAATTATCTGAATAATGATCATGACGATGATGAAGGGGGTGACTGAATTTACAATGTACAACGAGTAGTTCACAATAGCAAGAAAAACAAAGTGAATGAATGCGAGACTGTATTGGAGATGCATTGGAATATCTCACTAGTTATTCATATGGAAAAACGTTATATTTTAAATATGTTCTATTTTATTGTATTATATTGCATTGTATTATTATAAAATACTATAACAGCAGAAATCAATTGACATGGCAGATATCAACCATTCAACATGAGATAAAGATGCTGTTAGATTCCACCGGAACAGAGCGGCAAAATATGTGCATGCCAGGGACTCCGTTAACAAAATGTGGCGCCGGACATTTGACCGGCAGCATTTTAATTTACCGGACATTTGAGAAATGTACCAGACCCATATGCAATGGGTGCATAACCTGATTACGGCATCCACACACACTGTTCAGAACAGCAGAAATCACATTTAGATCATGGTAATTAATCTTAACAGAACATGCAAGTCGAGGATGCAATGATGTGTGTCCTTACCGCACACTTTGAAGATGTTAGAATAACTGTCCACATTTACAGCCAACATGGCCAGTAATTAACAGAAAAATCTATGCATAGGCGGCGCGTGAGTTTAAAGTTTGGGGAAGCAAATGTTCAACATAAAAATTCACCTTTATAATATAAAATACCATGCATCATCACATTTGCAGACTTAAGATAGCCTACTATTTGTAATGTGATGACTCAATCATAACTCAATCACTGTTTACAAAAAAAGACCAATCAATGCATGGCTGAGCAAATATAGTGTAAGGGCCTGGGCTATATCGGATACATTTCTTCTTTCTTCGCAACTCAACAATCATCTATTTTGTATTTGCAGCGCTCGCTGCCTTTCCTTCCGCCTGAAGTTAATGATCCTCTGAGGCCAAATCATGCTTTAGTAGTCCATTTTGAATCATTGTAGACAGTAGGCTAATTAGGCTATATCATTTTAATATCAATTTAATTCAATTTACTTAGGAAAATCTACTATCCCCCATAGTATTAAAGTTTACCTACTCTACAAGGCAGTAGGCTACGCACAAATTTGCATTTGGGTACCGGACAATGAAAGAAAGTTGAAAACCAATAGAATATGAGAAATAAGCTACTAGTTTCAATGTCTGTATAAAATAATTGCATCCACTGATATGGTCAGAGTTTGCCTTGGCTACATTGAAGCAAGGTAAAACATGCCTCATAATATGTAATAAAATGCTCAGGTTTCAAACAACTAAGTAGCCACAGTATATGTTTTAAAAACGCATACTGCCTTCAGCTCATTGCAAAGTGGTGTGAAAATTACAAATATTAGCTCTTTTTAAATTGTGTCCAAAAAACAATTAACATCCTAATGGCTGTCAAATGTGCTTCCACCAAGTATTGCTTGCAAATATTTATGCAATTTTATTTTTTATTGTTGATAATAGACTGTACATCTAATCCTTATCTCTTCTCAATGACTAGGCACTGTATGCCTGTTTTACCATAATATACAATGATATCTCGTCTCACCTCTTTAAGTGGGCCATGAGATAACACAGTGTTTCACAGTGTGCAGGTGGCAGCAGCTTCAGAGCTTCATGATGGGCCTCCAACCGCTTGTCTGGATCCGTTATCTCTAGAACCCGACAAACGCACACATAGTCAGTGTCTGCAGTACAGGAACCATAATACACACACCCAATAACAAAAATTTATAAAACGTGTTTAGGACTAACTTGCTGCCTCCATGAACCTTGGGTAGGCGTCGTACGTGATAAGAGGAATAGGTAAATCCCTGAAATACAGTTTCAGTGCGCCAGTGATTATGTTGATGTCTTCATACACATTCACAGAAATGTCGACCTTTTCACCATCTATTGGGAGACAAAGGGAGGATTTTAACTTGGCTATAGATGGGGCAGTTAATTAAAAGATGCCACAAAGGTTGCAAGCATCCAAAAGGATAACTTAGAATGATATAGTTCTGTGGCTGTGCAGCCGGTCTAGAGATTATAAATTCAGTTGGCACTCAAATGGCAGTTATGAAGTAAGGCCAATCAACAATGAAATCAGTTTTTGCCCAACCTAGTTCCCTGAATCCTGCAGCAATATCAACTATAGTCCTTGAAAAATGCTGTCCATGGCCTAAGTCCAATTGATACCCACTGACTGCCCCACCCAGAAAGCAGGTAACTGAATGAGATACAGTGGCAAAGGAAAAAGGGCCTTGCCTCTGTCGAAAGCCAGCTTCACATCTTCAATCAGATCACTGAAGCCTGAGATTCTGTACAGGCCCTCAGACTGAACACCTCCAGTTAGAGGAGGAGGGGAGAGAAAGACAATGACGAATTAAACTGCTGGTCATTTTCATCAAATTAACACCAGTGCAAATGAATACCTCTCCATTACTTATCAGGAAATTTGAACAAAGTAACATGAACCTTGTTACTGGAGGATGTCAAAACATAACCCTATAGCAAAAAACATCACAAGTGGGTCGTTTTTTTACTGCTCACCTCTAGACTCAATCTCTTGTATGCACATGTCCACCACCATGGGTCGTTTGGAATTGTGGGCTTTTACCAGGGTCGTAAGGTCACAACTGTATACTTTCTTGACATGCTTGAGGTCAGGTTTGCAGTCATTTGGCACCATTTTTGAACACTGCTTGTGGACATTCAAACCACAATCTGGGGAGACAAATTGATGGGATTAGCAAATATGCTTTATCATTTAATTTAACCTTTATTTAGGCAGGGGAGTCCTGCCTAAATAAAGTCTCATTATCACAATTAAAAATGGCAGGCAGTAGTGGAGCAGCACTAAAGTATTATTCTGTTACAATGCATAAAGACTGTCCTCAATGTTATTTCCAATTGGAGATGAATTGTGCATTTTTTATTGAACATATATTTAGGCAAGGGGTCCCATTGAGACTAGTCTCCTTTGCAAGGGAGCACTGTATTACAAGAGCAACAAGCAATTACACATTAGAAAGAGAGACAAATACTTAAAATCAAGAAAAGGTACAAGAGTAAGAACCCACTCTATCAAGCACATCATTTCTTAAGGTCTCTGATCAATTTGCCCTTAGTGGCATTGAAAAGCAGAGCATGATGTCAGTTTCTGGTGGGTTGCCAAGGCTGCTGGTGTCACCTTGAGCACTCAAGAGAAGAATAGAAAAAGCAAGATCTGACTCCGCCCATAATTATTTCCTAGCAAAAATAAAGTGTTAAGCAGTTTTTTTCATTTTGTTGTTGTTGTATGGAGGGCAATGGGAAAGTGTCTAACATACATTTATTGCTAACTTGCTACGTTAGGCCTATTTGAAAGAATTCAAGTTTCATAATGCTTAGGTTGTTACAGCCACTTATGCCAGTGCCAATGTACTGGCATTAGTGAACGCACTTGACATCCTGCCAACTTCGAGAAAACTTACTATCGGAGTGGTATGTGTTGGCCGATAAAGAACCTAGAATACAGCACACAGGACACACATGCACCCACAGACACCAGTCTAAATCCTGTGACGTCAGCTTCTTTCTCAGTGCAAGGTCAGTGGTGAGATGATGCTCTGATATGATTTGGCATCTTAAAGTCAAGGATGAAAAGGCTAGTAGGAAATGAACTAATGGCCACCATGTGACCTTGAGACACACGTTTATATGACAAACATTTTTTATTTAATTTGACACACAAGCACCAGCCAAGAGTTTCCAGGTCAAATCCCTCATATCCTTAAGCCGAAATCACATGGGGAGACTTCCGTCAACGGTGTGAAATTCGCGTGTGCGAGTGTAGCCAGCCTCCGTGCCAGGAAAAGTCGTAATAAACAGTTATATTACTCCTTGAAATTAGTCTCTCTAGACAGACGGGTTGCCTCCCACAATGTACCAATGCTCCAGCTTAGACATCTGTAGAAGTTCCGGTGTCAGTTTGGACAGAGGTGCAAGATCAAAAATTATTACAAGGGTTTGAGTGAGAGGTCTAACTGGTGTCTCAAAAGGGCCATACAAACCTCTCCAAACTAATTACAAAGCACTTATATTACTAAAGGAAAGAGCCTTCAACATTTTTTCCCCTCTCTAGTGTTGTCATTGAGGAAATAAAGCAAGCACACTTGTCGTTTTTTCTTTGGAACAAAGCCCTGCGTCATCACCCGCCATCCCACAATTACTGTTGATGTTAGGTGATAAGGCCTGACTCTGTCGGCGTTTCAATTCATCCCAAAGATGTTCAAATGGGCTCTGTGCAAGCCAGTTAAGTTCTTCTACACCGATCAACAAACAATTTCTGTATGGACCTTGCTTTGTGCACAGAAATAGCGAAATAAGACAAATAATCAGAATAATGCATTCACAAGTGTAAAACAAAATTCTATCTACTGGTAGTATGGTATTTAGACACAATTCCCCTCAGAGAGGGGTGTGGTATAGAAGTGTCCACATCTACCTTTTTTCTCAATACACACACACACACACACACACACACACACACACACAATCCCATAATAACAAAACTAAAACTTTTTAATTAAAACAGATACCTTATTTACATAAAGTACCAGTCAAATTTGGACACACTCAAGGGTTTGTCTTTATTTTTACTATTTTCTACATTGTAGAATAATAGTGAAGACAAACCTATGAAATAGCACATATAGAATCATGTAGTAACCAAAAAAAGTGTTAAACAAATCTAAATATATTTAATATTTGAGATTCTTCAAATAGCCACCCTTTGCCTTGACAGCTTTGCCCACTCTTGGCATTCTCTCCACCTGCTTCACCTGGAATGCTTTTCTAATAGTCTTGAAGGAGTTCCCACATATGCTGAGCACTTGTTGGCTGCTTTTCTGAAGCCTTCTTCACAACAATTGAACCGCTCTCCTTGAAGTTCTTGATGATCCGATAAAATGGTTGATTTAGGTGCAATCTTACTGGCAGCAATATCCTTGCCTTTGAAGCCCTTTTATTGCGAAGCAATTATGATGGCACATGTTTCCTTAAAGGTAACCATGGTTGACAGAGGAAGAACACTGATTCCAAGCACCACCCTCCTTTTGAAGCTTCCAGTCTGTTATTCGAACTCCATCAGCATGACAGAGTGATCTCCAGCCTTGTCCTCGTCAACACTCACACTTGTGTTAGCGAGAGAATCACTGACATGATGTCAGCTGGTCCTTTTTAGCAGGGCTGAAATGCAGTGGAAATGTTTTTGGGGGATTCAGTTCATTTGCATGGCAAAGAGGGGCTTTGCAATTAATTGCAATTCATCTGATCACTCTTCATGACATTCTGGAGTATATGCAAATTGCAAATCATACAAACTGAAGCAGCAGACTTTGCGAAAATTAATATTTGTGTCATTCTCAAAACTTTTGGCCAGGACTGTAGATTATCAGACACACAAAAAGGTCTGATTTCATTATTACTGAAACAGGATACAACTGTTAAATATAAAGACCCGGTCCATTAAAAAACATTGGAGGCCCCTTACACTTCAGTGTTGTGATACAAAAATTCTTGCAAAATTTATAGCCCATAGAATTAAAACAGCATTGTTGGATATTATTAATTCTAATCAGACCAGTTTTGTACATGGACCATAAATCTGAGATAATATAAGGCAAGAACTGGAAACAATAGAACACTGAAGAATCTGGTAAACAAGGCCTGCTATTCATAGAAGACTTTGAAAAGGCTTCTGATAAAATACGACTGGAGTTTATATATAAATGCTTGGAACATTTCAATTTAGGAGAATCTCTTATACAATGGGTTAAAATCATGTATAGTAGCCCTAGGTGTAAAATAGTAAATAATGGCTAAATCTCAAAGTTTTAAACTGTCAAGAGTAAAACAAGGTTGTCCACCATTTTTTTCACCTTTATTTAACCAGGTAGGCCAGTTGAGAACAAGTTCTCATTTACAACTGTGACCTGGCCAAGATAAAGAAAAGCAGTGCGACAAAAACAACACTGAGTTACACATTGAATAAACAAAACGTACAGTCAATAACACAATAGAAAATCTGTATACAGTGTGTGCAAATGTCAGGAGGTAAGGCAATAAATAGGCCATAGTGGCGAAGTAATTACAATTTAGCAATTAACACTGGAGTGATATATGTGCAGATGAGGATGTGCAAGTAGAAATACTTCCAGTCAAAGGCAGCAGAGAACTGGAAGAGAAGGTGGCAAAAGGAGATGTTGGCTTTGGGGATGACAAGTGAAATATACCTGCTGGAGCGTGTGCTACGGGTGGGTGTTGTTATGGTGACCAGTGAGCTGAGATAAGGCGGGGCTTTACCTAGCAAAGACTTATAGATGACCTGGAGCCAGTGGGTTTGGCGACGAATGTGCAGCGAGGACCAGCCAACGTGAGCATACAGGTCGTAATGGTGGATAGTATAAGGGGCTTTGGTGACAAAACAGATGGCACTGTGATAGACTACATCCAATTTGCTGAGTAGAGTGTTGGGGGCTATTTTGTAAATTACATCGCCGAAGACAAGGATTGGCAGGATAGTCAGTTTTACGAGGATATTTTTGGCAGCATGAGTGCGAAATAGGCTTTGTTTCAAAATAGGAAGCCGATTCTAGATTTAATTTTGGATTGTAGACGCTTAATATGAGTCTGGAAGGAGAGTTTACAGTCTAGCCAGACACCTAGGTATTTGTAGTTGTCCACAGTAGTGATGCTAGGCGGGCGGGCGGGTGAGGGCAGCGATAGGTTGAAGAGCATGCATTTAGTTTTACTAGCGTTTAAGAGCAGTTGGAGGCCACGGAAGGAGTGTTGTATGGCATTGAAGCTCATTTGGAGGTTTGGCATATCTATTTATTAGGGCCATCGAAATGTTACCTATTAAAATCAGATCCAACAATAATATCAAGGGATTAGAAATACAGGGCTTAAAAACAAAATGTGTCATTGTATGCTGATGATTCATGTTTTCTTTTAAATCCACAACTGGTATGCCTCAGAGGATCTAGAAAATATTACTAACATCACCCTGATTAACTCTATAGTCATATCCCAGTTTACCTATTTGCTTATGGTCTTGACTACACCTAGCAAACAGTTTTTTAAATTATGAGGAAAAACATTCAAATTTTATTTGGAACGACAATCCAGACAAAATTAAAACATGCCTATTTATATAATGAATATGAATTCGGAGGGAAGAAATTATTAAATATTAAAGCATTAGACCTCTCACCAAAGGCTTCAGTCATACTTAAATCCGAAATGGTTCTCTAGCAAATTAGTAAGAATGTCTCACCCTTTGTTCAAGAAACGCCTTTTTCCCTTTATTCTGAATACAACCTCTCACTTTGTTATTTGAAAAGGAAATCTCCCAAATATTGCCATTTTTAAAACAAGCCATAGAAAGTTGGTTGCAATTTCAATTTAATCCACCAGAAAAGACAGAACAAATATTGTGGTTAAACAGAAATATACAAAAACATTTGAAAAAAAAGGTAATCTTCGTAAATTATATCATAAATATGACTGGTGGAGTTAACTAAAACATATGGAAATGTCTGCTCTACCCAAAAATACAACCAACTAATTGTGGCATTATACCGCAAACATGTAAGAGGAAAGTGGAAGTGGGAAAAAGTGTCAGCCCTGATGATCTGAATTCATAGTCAAATCGATCAATAATATAATACTTTCAGTAAAAATGTTTATTTTCAATTTACAATCTGTAGAAACAATGAGAATAGAAAGGTTCAGAACTTTTGTGAAACATCACAGCACAGTTGAAAAATATATGGCAAATAGAAATTCAATATGGATGGTGTTAAGAGATATATGTGAGGGGTTTAATGGAGCTGAAGGTTGGGACTACTAACAACAAGATAACTAATGTAAAACATACTGTGCCCATTAAACGTTTATAGGTTAAGAACGTTTTTGAAAGAGTACAGTTTGCAAGATATGTCAAACCAGATAGGCATCGTAAATATATGAGAGAGATATGGGAGAGGTTGAGGTTAGAGGAAGGACAAGAGTTAAAAACCAACAAAATAAAAAACTGTCCATAAAATGTATATAGTATGTACAGTATCAGCTTGAAATACAGGCCTAAGTGTTGTTGTTCACTAGTTTGCTCCAATGGGGGGAGGGGTGGAAGGGTAATAAAGGAAATATGTATATATTTTTTAAAGATATGTATGCATGTACAGTTGAAGTCGGAAGTTTACATACACCTTAGGCAAATACATTTAAATATTCACAATTCCTGACATGTAATCCTAGTAAAAGAAATCCCTGTTTTATGACAGTTAGGATCACCACTTTATTTTAAGAATGTGAAATGTCAGAATAATAGTAGAGAGAATGATTTATTTCAGCTTATACTTCTTCCATCACATTCCCAGTGGGTCAGAAGTTTACAT
Organism: Brachymystax lenok tsinlingensis; assembly: GCA_030435695.1. Taxonomy (NCBI): domain Eukaryota; kingdom Metazoa; phylum Chordata; class Actinopteri; order Salmoniformes; family Salmonidae; genus Brachymystax; species Brachymystax lenok. The sequence continues at coordinate 39,402,669 of CM059814.1, forward strand.
GCACTCAATTAGTATTTGGTAGCATTGCCTTTATATTGTTTAACTTGGGTCAAACATGTCGGGTAGCCTTCCACAAGCTTCCCACAATACGTTTGGAATATTGGCCCATTCCTCCTGACAGAGCTGGTGTAACTGAGTCAGGTTTGTAGGCCTTCTTGCTTGCACATGTTTTTTCAGTTCTGCCCACAAATTTGATGGGATTGAGGTCAGGGCTTTGCAATGGCCACTCCATTACCATGACTTTGTTGAACTTAAGCCTATTTGCCAAAACTTTGGAAGAATAATGGGGGTCATTGTCCATTTGGAAGACCCATTTGCGACCAAGCTTCAACTTCCTGACTGATGTCTTGAGATGTTGCTTCAATATATCCACATGGATGGCATCATGAGGATGGAAAATTATTTTGTGCTTCTAAAGTAATGACAATTTACTGGGATTTTCCAAGCTGTTTAAAAGGCACAGTCAACTTAGTGTATGTAAACTTCTGACGCACTGGAATCGCGGTACAGTGAATTATAAGTGAAATAATCTTTCTGTAAACAATTGTTGGAAAAATGACTTGTGTCATGTCCTAACCGAATTGCCAAAACTATAGTTTGTTAACAAGACATTTGTGGAGTGGTTGAAAAACGAGTTTTAATGACTCCAACCTAAGTGTATGTAAACTTCCGACTTCAACTGTATGTAAAACAATATATATATGGGGGATTGGAAGTGATGTAGACAATTACATTGATAGAAGCAACAATCTGCAATATTAAAGCTGATCTACCCCTAAAAAAAAAAAAAAAGCAAAAGGGTGGCAACTTCGAAAAATCTAAAATCTATTTTGATTTGTTTAATTCTTTTTTGGTTAATACATGATTACATATGTGTTATTTCATAGTTTTGATGTCTTCACTATTATTCTACAATGTAGAAAATAGTAAAAATAAAATAAAAACCCTTGAATGGGAAGGCACACACACACACACGTGTCTATATAAGGTCGCACAATTGATAAGGCATGTCAGAGCAAAAACCAAGCCATGAGGTCAAAGAAATTGTCTGTTCCTAGACAGGATTGTGTCGAGGCACAGATCTGGGGAAGGGTACCAGCATTGAAGGTCCCCAAGAATGCACTGTAATAGCATAGTATAACATTACTAAGACAAGAACACCACCTTAATTTATAGTTAGGAATAAGGTTAGCGGTGTGGGTTAAGGTTGGGGTTAAAAATCACATTTTAAGAAGACAAATTGTAGAAATAGGAGTGCTTTACGACTTTGTGGCTGTGGTAACTAGTGACGACTTAGAATTAGCTTGACTTGAGTTACTGCCCTAATGACAGACGGCTTCATCAACAGTTGTGTTATGTGAAAAGTTGTATTAAAAAAACGATTAACGTTTTGATAAACAAGTAGGTTAATTACCCAGCCAAGAAGATACAAGTAGTTATTTTGGTTGTGAAAGGAATCATAAAAAAGCTTTGTCCTTCATAACAATGCAATTTACCACTTAATAAAATAAAATAACAATAACGAGGGCTATATACAGGGGGTACTGGTACTGAGTCAATGTGCGGGGTACAGGTTAGTCGAGGTAATTCGTACATGTATGGAGGGGTAAAGATGATAATAAAAAGCAAGTAGCAGCAGTGTAAAAACAAGATGGGGGTGGAGGGGTCAATGTAAATAGTCTGGGTGTACATTTGATTAATTGTTCCGCAGTCTTATGGCTTGGGGTTAAAAGCTGTTAAGGAGCCTTTTGGTCCTAGACTTGGCGCTCTGGTACCGCTTGCCATGCGGTAGCAGAGAGAACAGTCTATGAATTGGGTGACCGGAGTCTGACAATTTTTTGTGCTTTCCTCCACCGCCTAGTATATAGGTCCTGGATGGCAGGAAGCTTGGCCCCAGTGATGTACTGGGCCATACGCACAACCCTCTGTACTGCGTTACGGTCAGATGCCGAGCAGTTGCCATACCAGGTGGTGATGCAATCGGTCAGGATGCTCTTGACGGTGCAGATGTGTAACTTTTTGAGGATCTGGGGACCCATGGCAAATCTTTTCAGCCTCCTGAAGAGGAAAAGGTGTTTTTGTGCCCTCGTCACAATTGTCTTGGTGTGTTTGGATCATGATAGATCGTTGGTGATGTGGACACCAAGGAACCTGTTCGGCCCGCCTTTTCCTGTAGTCCACAATCAACTCCTTTGTCTTGTTCACATTAAGGGAGAGGTTGTTGTCCTGGCACCACACTGACCTCTTTCCGTTAGGTTCTCTCATCGTTGTCGGTAATCATGCCTACCACTGTTTCGTCAGCAAACTTGATGGTGTTGGAGTCGCATTTGGCCACGCAGTCGTGGGTGAACAGGGAGTACAGTAGGGGACTAAGCACACCCCCCTGAGGGTCCTAGTGTTGAGGATCAGCGTGGCAGATGGGTAAGTGTAGGCATCAACACATGTAAATGTGATATCAGTTTTTTTTGCCAACATTTCTAATCACCTGTTTTTGCTTTGCCATTATGGGGTAAGCAATTTAATCCATTTTAGAATAAGGCTGTAACATAACAAAGTGTGGAAAAAGTCAAGGGGTCTGAATACTTTCCGAATGCACTGTAGGTTTGAATTTGTTTTCCCTAAAATAAAGGTTAAATAAAAAGTGGCAGTGAAGTACCCAAGCTAACTGGCTAACATTGATTAGCTTGCTAGCTACTTTAAAGACAAAAATGAGAGAACAGCTCACACAGACCATTTCACTCACCTTTCCAGAGCTGGTTAGACAATTTTCATGTTATCAAGACGTTAGTGATAGTCACTTACTTATTGGCAACATTTCAATTTGTTTTTTTTTGCCAAAATTCATCAATTACTCTCAAACCAGAGTGCTCTGAACTCAGAACAGATTACCAGAGTGAATTTACAAATGCCCTGTAGACACTTGTATGGTGCTGTATGTGACATCTTCTCAAAATCAGGTTCAAATTAGCTGTATGTAAAAAGACAAAACAAAGCAGAGATCACAGTTTGCTTCCCACACTCCCATTACCTGCACATTTAACTCCCTGAGCGATGAGGCCCCACATGAAGTTAGCACAATATTCACACCAGTGGGGTCCCCGGAAGGTGTGCACCTGCAGGGGATAGGAAGAAAGGATGGAAAACTTGGTCTTAATGGGGGTTGGAGTGTGGCAGGAGTGTTTGTGAGTACCATGGTTGATAATGCCAGGATTATTAGTGAAATCTAAAAAGGGACCACATCACAAACAGATGCCTAGTTCTGCCAGGTAAAGGCTAGACCAAACAGAAATGGTCAACATCTATCTCCAGTGTAACGAACGGTGGACTCATAAGATTTTACTCTCATGATTACCAACAAAAAAATTATAAATCACACCCCTTGTTTTATATTTTCACTTTATGTCCCATGCTCTAGTGCAGGTATTCTCAAACTGGAGTACGCGCAATGCTGTCCGGGGAACGCCAAATCAAAATATGATTCACATTTTTTTTTATGTATGTACTGTCATGACACTAGCCCTCTAGCAGAGAGGGGGCAGTTTAATGACTAACACCCACGTCATAAATTCCGTGCAGAGACATCTCTCCTTGACCATGCAGTATGGAGAGAGAGTTTCACAATAAGACAAAGAGCCCAATTATACTACATCCCAGAATTTGAGAATTGAACATTATTCCTAATTTAGAGAATGTACAAACGGTCGGTGGGAGGGCCAGCTACGATCCGCCCACTTTGTTCACCGTTGTGACACCATGAAAAGACAGCACAGCCACATTACCCAAACTCTGTCTAAAATGTTGGATAAAAATGTTTGTCAAAGTACAGTCGGAAGTTTACATACACCTTAGCCAAATACATTTAAACTCAGTTTTTCACAATTCCTGTCAGTTAGGATCACCACTTTATTTTAAGAATGTGAAATGTCAGAACAATAGTAGAGAGAATGATTTATTTCAGATTTTATTTGTGGGGAACAACTCATTCTGATATGCCCTCCCAGTCCCACCCATGGCTGCGCCCCTCCCTAGTAATGTGAAATCGATAGATTAGGGCCTAAATTACTTATTTCAATTGACTGATTTCCTTATATGAATGGTAACTCAGTAAAATCATAAAAATTGTTGCATGTTGCATTTATATATTTTTTCAGTATATATACAGTTGAAGTTGGAAGTTTACAAACACCTTAGCCAAATACATTTAAACTCAGTTTTTCACAATTGCTGACAATTAATCCTCGTAAAATGAGAGAATTATTTATTTCAGCTTTTATTTCTTTCATCACATTCCCAGTGGGTCAGAAGTTTACATATACGTAATTAGTATTTGGTAGCATTGCCTTAAAAATTGTTTAACTTGGGTCAAACGTTTCATGTAGCATTCCACAAGCTTCCCACAATAAATTGGGTGAATTTTGGCAACTCCAATACCTTGACTTTGTTGTCCTTAAGCAATTTTTCCACAACTTTGGAAGTATTCTTGGGGTCATTGTCCATTTGGAAGACCCATTTGCAACCAAGCTTTAACTTCCTGACTGATGTCGCTTCAATATATCCACATAATTTTCCTTCCTAATGATGCCATTTATTTTGTGAAGTGCACCAGTCCCTTCTGCAGTAAAGCAACCCCACAACATTATGTGGAGTGGTTGAAAAACGAGTTTTAATGACTCCAACCTAAGTGTATGTAAACTTCCGACTTCAACTGTATGAGAATACCTTAAAAAAGATTACAATGTGATTTAAGTCTTCTAAAATGAAAAATGTTTGTTTTAATGGTAACTCGTGTCCAACCAGTGGACATGCCCAAGTGAACAGATATTAGTTGGAAATTATGAACCAATCCCTTTTCCATTTTAGAATAAAAGCACCCGTGACGAAAAGTCACCTCAGTTCCAAATACCGTGAGGACTTTAAAAAGGGCTAATTCTAATTTCAACACTACAGGCCAGAAAACATGAGAACTTGCGCCACACGTGAAAGGTAGCAAATCTAGTGAGAACATTGACCGCCACAGAAAATCACTACATCTCACTCAACGACGACCTGGAATAATCTACAAAGGACAATGGCGATCTCGACTGGGCAAACCAGAGCCTCACACCACCAGCTCAACTACCGAAGCAAGCTTCACGTAAATGCAACGCATTACCTTTCTCAGAACGAGCGATCGTTAGTGGCAATTGTATTTATGTGAGAACAGCTTCCCATGTCTGATAGAGACCCATTCCTTAGTCTTCCTTCCAACCCCCCCCACCCCTTTTCCTCTCTGAATCTATTGTATTATAACCAAACTGTTTGTTTAGCCCACTAGGGATGATACTTACTGTAATGTTATTACATATTGTATATTCTGTAATTGTTTAATTAGTTAGTAAATAAATAATTGAACCAATTTGTGTATGGGTGATTCATAGAAAAGGCTGGGTACGTGCAGATAACCAAGAATTTTACGACGTTCAAATGAGACTGATATTAGGTCAAGAATAATTAGTGACTGATTGACTGCTATTGATATAAAACATCTTCAGATATTTAAGAGTGGATTCGGGAGATAGCCACTCTACATGAACTAACTCTTCCGTGGTGCCCCAGGTTATTAACGAGTTAATTCCTGCATGGTTAAATTAAATCAAATAATCAATTAAATGTTAGGTCGATTTGATAAAATAGCCTGTCATCACATTAAAGAAGTCAGAGACACGACAACACACACACACACACACACACACACACACACACACACACACACCAGAAAAAATAAAAATCTGTTTCTCTGGTTTTACTATTTATAGGTATGTGTTCGGGTAAAATTAAAATGTTTGTTTTATTCGATAAACGACTGACAACATTTCTTGTCAGAGCATTTACTTGGTCAAAATAAAAAACAATGCAGTGTTGTCAGACCTCGAATAATGCAAAGAAAATAAGTTCATATTCATTTTTAAAACAACACTAATGTTTTAACTTAAGTTCAGAAATCAATAACCCTGATTTTCAATGACAGCTTTCCTGCGTCTTGGCATGCTCTCCACCAGTCTTTCACATTCCAGCCTTGCTGAAGCACCCCCAGATTAAATCGCCAATCCTCCACCAAACTTCACAGTAGGTGCGAGACCTGGAGAGGCAAACAAGCCACATCGTCTCACATCCACTGTAAAATGTAGTAACCGCAAAACACCCGTCTCAACGTCAACAGTGAAGAGGCGACTATGAGATGCTGGCATTCTAGGCAGAGTTGCAAAGAAAAATACATCTCAGAATGGCCAATAAAAAGTGTAAGATGGGCAAAAGAACATAGAAACTGGACGGAAGAAGCATCCCGGAGTCGCCTCTTCACTGTTGACGTTGAGACAATTGAGGACTAGTGAAGCGACTGTTTCTCAAACTAGACAATCTAATGTACTTGTCCTCATGCTCAGTTGTGCACCGGGGCCTCCCACTCCTTTTTCTATTCTTGTTAGAGCAAGTTTGCGCTGTTCTGTGAAGGGAGTAGTACACAACGGTGTACAAGATCTTCAGTTTCTTGGCAATTTCTCGGATGGAATAGCCTTCATTTAGAAGAATAGTCTGACGAGTTTCAGAAAAAAGTACTTGTTTCATGGCCATTTTGAGCCTGTAATCAAATCCACAAATGCTGATGCTCAAGATACTCAACTAGTCTAAAGGCCAGTTTTATTGTAGCCTAGTCAAATAATTAACATCCAATCACATTAACCGTTAGTCTCTTTAAATCAGCACAACAGTTTTCAGCTGTGCTAACATAATTGCAAAAAAGTTTTCTAATGATCAATTAGCCTTTTAAAATGATAAACTTGTATTAGCTAACACAACATGCCATTGGAACACAGGAGTGATGGTTGCTGTTAACGGGCTTTTGTATGCCTATGTAGATATTCCATTAAAAATCAACATTAATGTATTTTTGATCAACTTAATGTTATTTTAATTAGACAAAAAAAGTGATTCCATTTTAAAAAAACAAGAATTTCTAAGTGACCCCAAACTTTTGAACAGTAGTATGTGTGTATGCATGCTTATACAGTTGAAGTTGGAAGTTTACATACACTTAGGTTGGAGTAATTAAAACTTGTTTTTCCAACCACTAAGTTGACTTTGCCTTTAAACAGCTTGGAAAATTCCAGAAAATGATGTCATTGCTTTAGAAGCTTCTGACAGGCTAATTGACATAATTTGAGTCAATTGGAGGTGTACCTGTGGATGTATTTCAAGGCCTACCTTCAAACTCAGTGCCTCGTTTCTTGACATTATAGGAAAATCAAAAGTAATCAGCAAAGACCTCAGAAAATTTTTTTAGACCTCCACAACTCTGGTTCATCCTTGGGAGCAATTTCCAAACGCCTGAAGGTACCACATTCATCTGTACAAACAAT